>MJHO01000056.1:700478-1400956 GCA_002076135.1 Xerophyta viscosa
ATAAAAATTTGTAGATTTGGTGAGTTCTACAGTTTTGATATTTAAAACTTTTTTAAAAAATTATTCTAAGTAGATATTTTGGACTCCAAAATTTTAACGAATATGCAAATTGTTTGTATTGTCCAAATATCAAAGCCAGCCTTCTTTCTCAAACACCGGATTAGCAGCCAACTTTTCTTAAGTGAGTTTTTTCTCGAATAAATTTAGTGGGCGATCTTCTCGACGAATTAATTTTTATTTTTTCAAACAAATACAAGGGCTTTACTCGAGAGTGCTCATCTCTTCCTCTGAGTCGTATGAGGAGTAAGACTGGTCATTATCTCTATCAACCATTGCTGGGGGGCTCTGCACGACAGGGCGGCGAAATAGTTGATTGGGACAAATTGTCTTCGGACGCGCCTCTACCAGCTAAGTTTATTTCTTAACCCTCCTCAAATTTTCTTTTCTGTGATGTGTAGATTACCACGATATTGCATTGGAGTAGATACCAAGAAGCAAGAACTGAAGATTTATTTGTTCTGAGCCTAACAGAGCATACATTTACTGCAATTAGACTTTGTATATGTTATTGTATTCACTGCTACCGTTTGTAAACTTCTATTTATTTATTTATTTATTTATTATTTTTGTGCTATAAGCAAGCTTGCTCTCGTTGATAACTATAATTTATTTTTTAGAACTTTTAATTTGATAAATTTGCTTGAGTATTTTGTCGAGGAAACTAAGAAGCTGTACTTACTATAGCTCCAGCTATATGGTCGAATATATCAAATTTCTACATATTTTTAAAAAATATTTAATATAATTATTAAATTTTGATAACATTTATTATTTTAGTATTTAAAATTTTTCAAAATATATTTCTAAATAAATATTTAGAGATTCTAAAATTTCAGAGAGTTCAAAAATTATTTTTAAACTCGTTAAGTCTTTGAAATCTAAAATATCTATTTATAAATATTTTTTAAATTTTTTTAAATACTAAATTATAAATTTTATTAGAATTTATAATATTTATATTAAATATTTTTTAGAAAATATATCTCTGTAGGAGTTTAGTACAGATCTAATTTCCAACTTCGTATCCACAAAATTCCAAAATAATTCGCAGCAAATGCAGCAGAACAGAAGAGTATTTGGCGCCTAACTACTACGATATGACGATAACAAAAAAATGTCGACGACGTCATGCAAAGAAGTCCGTCGACAGGGACGCTTCGAGTGCATGTAATTCACACATTTTAGAAAGATTTTTTTGCCCATCAATAGGAGCCGACTATTCACAGCCTTTCCTTCGATTTCAAGAGTATCCCCGTTCATATCTTTATCCAGCTTTCTAGGACCGGGTTCCTTAGTTCGGATAATAACAAATCAGTCTTATTTTTCGAAAATCATTCAAATCTGTCACTTCTAGAGTAAAATATTACCACTGTTTTGAAAAGTATCGTCAAACTACTTTGTAAGTTGGATTCAATAGTCCTTATATTGGAGTTCCATGTATTCTCCAGTATATATTTCTCCGGTATATACTACTCATAGGAAAGAAGAGACAAAGACGAAGTTGCGTCTGTAACGTGTGAGAAAATGTGAATAAATAGCATAAATGCTACCTCTTCTTGAAATTTAGTTATATTTACACCACAAAAGTAAATTAACAAGGTAAAACAAAAAGATACTACTCTTATGCTTTATACACAAGGAAATGGTAACACTCGAAGAAGCCAGAGTAGACAGACGCACATCGAGAGTCTACAGTGGAAGTGAACTTCCAAGCGTCTGATTGGAGACGGAAGCGAGCCCTTGCATGAGCCTAAGTATTTCTGCTGTATCATCAAGATAATACTTGGCCTTGCTAGGCTTGTTGCCAACCGTGCAAGCAAAGACTTCGGCCGCAGGGTCCAGCGAATTGCTGGCCTTGCTGTTGTTGATAACTTCAAACATGTCTTCATCTGACCTGTCATCCCCGATGCATAGAACAAAATCAGGTAATGAGCCCCTCTCTTTCATAGTCGAAAGCAGTCGCTCGGCCACGAGGCCTTTACTCACACCCTGCATTCACCGATTAAAACAAAAGGCTCAGTGTACGTGAGTTTTTTCGAATAACACAGCAATGAAATTTGATAAATTTCTAGGAGTGTATTGTAACCTATTTATACAAGTTAATTCGTATACTATATTAGCGCTAGCCGTTTACGTAATAATAATAAAGAGTAGTATTGTGGACATATATAAACGTGGGAGTGTGCTGAAATTGCGAAAACATCTTGTTTCCAACAACCATCAAAATAGGAAAATCTCACGTCACCATCAAATTTTAATAATTAGATAAAAATGAATAGTAGAGATTCAACTACTTGATGGACCACCAACTAAATAATAGCTCATGCAATGCCGTATCTGTGTTAAGAAACAAACCGACATAAGTGGATAAGACATTAAGACTAATGAATACCGACCTGGGGTTTAACTTCAACATTGTTTGGACCACTCTTCACAGAAACTGGCTCATTGGCAAGTACACTCTCAAGGTGGTCGAGTAATTCCTTGGCTTGACAAGAACCGAAATCTGAGTCAGCATCCTCATAACACCACACAAGCGAAGTCTCCTTGTCTTCGATGGTGGATCCATCGGTTGTTTCGGTGTACAATTTCATCACCGGTTTTGCGATCTGCTTCCAACTACAATCTGCAGCAGGAATGCAAGTTTCCCATTCCGCATCTCGCGTCAATCTGAACAAATTCATAATAATATGAGAACGCACACTGACGGTAGATAATAATACAATAAATTTGCCCCAAAAATCATGCATAATTGAACGACCTGACGCTCAGAAGTGGCCTAATCATGTCAAATATTGAACACTATGATGATCATAAGTGAGCTTCAACCTCAAACAATTTGCAATGCATATGATTTAGTTGCAAAGCACAAAGAGAGAGAAATATTAGACAGCATAAAATGAACAGTGATAACTCATGCATAAAATGAACAGTGATAACTGAAGTTGAATTAAAGGATATAGGAAGTGGACTTAGATTGCTTTCTCGAAGAAATTATGGGACAAAGATGGGACGAACTTGGGATACATATGACTACAACTTTAAAAGCCTAACAAGGTACAGTATAATTCGACAAATACGTACCGGAGCTTCCAAATTTATCCCAAACATCACTGCAGAAATTTATCTATGTGCTGCTCAAGTAAAAGTGACATATTTGTTATTGGAAGTGAACTCTGAGACATCTTTTGGCGAAAGTCTGTGACAAGTTTTGGGTGCTTGAACATCACGTTTTAGGAAGGATACAAGATTTCATATGCTACTACTTTCAAAGCACAACAAAGAGAAGAACCAAAGTAACGGTAACTACACCCCACAAGCTACACTAAAAACTACATAATCAACCAATGAGTTACTAAACTGAATATGAACTACCTGAAGAAATAGCCGTGTTCGGCAGCCATGCCAAGATTCTCGCATGACGAGAACCACTCCGTGAGCTTGCTCCTGCTTCTTGCACTTACGAGAAACACCAGATTGCTCTTATCGCGGCACAAGCTGTTTAATATCTCGATTGACTTAGAACTGGGGCTCTTATCAATGGACATCTGTGGCATCAGAGTGCCATCATAGTCGAACAGTATAGCTCTCATTTGAGCGTTCTTGTAAGCAGAAACGATGTGCTCCATTGAAAGCTTACGAAAATTTGGATCTAGAGCTACCACTCTGAACCCTAATCCAAAACCGATCCCCCAACACCTCCTCTGAATGTGATCTTTACAAGTCCTCTCCAGATCCATCAAGAAACTATTTGCCCAGTAACCGACGTGATGTGTACTGACGTATCTGTAATGCTTTTCATGCCTTAATTGCTTTTCCGGCTCGGGCATTTCCAGCGCGTTCGCCATCGCGTCGGCGACCGAGTCAATATTCCAGGGGTTGACTCGGATCGCCCCACTCAGCGACGGCGAGCACCCAATGAATTCAGAAACTACGAGTGTGCTACTTTTACCGCATCCAGAGGCACCTAGGACGTCGTTGAGCCGTTCGTTTCCTTGCCGTGCAACGACGTACTCGTAAGGGATTAAGTTCATCCCGTCGCGAACGGCGGTGACGAGGCAGCACTCAGCAACGGCGTAATATGCCATGCGCTCGCTGAATTCCATCTTTCGATCCACAAGGATCACCGGTGTGTAATCCGGCCGACCAAACTGCTCATTGATTCTCGTCGCAGCGGCATGGGTCTCCATCTGAACTTCGCGAACGTCGGGGCCGCGCCCCCGTGCCGGGTTGGCAATCTGCACAAGGACCACCTTACCCCGCCACTCCGGGCGGTTCAACAACAGCTGCTCGAAGGCCAACAACTTCAAACTGATCCCTTTGAAGATATCCATGTCGTCGACGCCGAGCAAGACAGTGAGCCCCCTAAACGGGAACTTCTCCACCAATTCTTTTGCCGCAGACTCTGCTGCAGACAGAGCAGAGCTCAACTGTCCCATGTGAATGCCGACGGGGAGGATCTTGATGCTTATACATCTCCCGTAGTACTCCAAACCTATGTAACCACGTCGAGAGTGGTAGGATAGCCCTAGCATCCGCGAGCAGCAGCTCAGGAAGTGGCGGGCGTAGTCGAAGGTGTGGAACCCGATTAGATCGCAGTTCAGTAGACATCTCAAGATCTCGGTGCGCACGGGGAGAGTTCTGTAGATCTCGGAGGAGGGGAATGGGGAGTGCAAGAAGAAGCCGAGCTTGACGCGGGGGAATCGCTTGCGCAGGAAGGTGGGGAGGACCATGAGGTGGTAGTCGTGGATCCAGACGAGGTCCTCGCCGTCGGGGCTGAGGACCTCGAGGATCTTGTCGGCGAAGATCTTGTTGGCGGACACGTAGGACTGCCAGAGGGAGCGGTCGAAGCGGCCGCCGAGCTCCGGGGAAAGCGGGAGCATGTAGTGGAAGAGTGGCCAGAGGTGCTGCTTGCAGAAGCCATGGTAGAACTTCGAGCGGAGGTCGGGAGGGAGGAATGCAGGGACGGTGTTGAAGGAGTCGAATAATGTTTGGGAGACTTCGTCTTGGTCGGCTGCCGGGATTTCATCTCGGAGGCAGCCGACGTAGATGAAGTTCTCGACCGGCCGGACCGGAGCTGGTGGAGGAGGGACTCTTCGTCGAAGGAGAAGGAGTATTTGCTGGCGCCGCTGCCGCCGGGTAGGCGGTGGCAGCGGATGGGCAGCTGGTTGGCGACGATGATTGTGCGAGGAGGGGAGGAAGAGGCCGAGGAGGACTCGTCGGAGGAGGATGAAGAATCGTCGTCGGAGACGATGCCGGAGGCTGTCATCACGCGGGGAATCCGGCGTCCGAGGTTGTCAAACTGAGATGACTGATTGCCGGACGCCAATTCCAGCAAATTTGAGTATGATCTCGACACCATTGCTTACACAATTCACAAGAAAAACTGAGAAAATCAAGCAAAATTGAAGATTAATGGACAAATCAAGATAAATTGGAAGGAAACCTTCTGGTCAACTTCGCATTAGAGGGGATTCTGATCAGATAATGAACGACTAACTTATAGTTTAACTTGCGTTGCTGGTTTGTTGATTTAGGTCTCTTGTTTGCAGCTGTTTCTGAAGAAGAAAGAGAACTGGTTTCTAAGTACACTTGTTAGTAAAGTTTGAAGTTTGAAGGTCTCTGCTAAGCCTATTTTGGAGAAATAAATATTAGAGGAGGTAAATTGCATTTTGGTGCTTTTGGGTATGGAATAATGTCAAAAGAAACCTTTACTTTTTAAAATCTATCAAATCAGCAGCTATATTTTTCATTTAAAAAACGGATAATTCTATATCAGCCTCCTATTTTCGAAGCCGTTCCGGATCGCTCCTGAAAACGCGTTTTCAAGGGCTGATCCGACAAAATCAAAACAACGGGGACTGATATGAAATTATCCCTTTAAAAAAAGAATAGTCGGATATTCTTAAATATTTTGAATAATTAAATACAATATTACAGATAATTAGTATGATATTATTAACTTCTATTTAGTAATAAAAATAAATTATTATAGATAAATAATAAAATATTTGAATAAATAAATAAAATATTAGATCGAATAAATATAGTAGTTTAAAAGAATAAGTAAAATAAATTTAATATTTTTATTTGAGAATTAATTTTGTTCATATTTTGTATTGTTCTTAATGATGTCCCGTTGAATATTGGTCTTTCAGGCTTTCAATGTTAGAAAAATGGATGGTAGACTAATCTCTCGATATCGGAAGGGGAAATCGAGGAGAAGTTTTGCAATACTCGGGTATAAGTTTCACTATTTATAGCTAACTCACTGAAATTAATATTCATATATACTTTTTTAATTAATTTTTAACTACATACTTATTTTTTTAAATAAATATATAATTTTTAATTTAAAATATTTTATAAAGAAGTTAAATAATATGTCAATAAAGCCAAAAATTTTATATACAAATAAATTGATATTTATATTGATATTTTTTATAATAGTTTTGAGATATTTTACAATATTTTTGAAAATAATCTAAATTGTAAAATTATAAATTTTGTTTTTCAAATAATTTTTTTGTTAATTTTTTAAATAAATATTTTCAATATACATTTTAATAAATTTGATAAATAATGAAAATTTTATGAGCATAGCACTATAAAATTTACGGAAATATGAGGGGATCGACTTGAACTTAACTTATTTTTCTGCAGCAACCGGTACCAGGTGTGTGGGATTTGTTTAAAAAAAGTAAAAATTATAAATTAACCCTCTTATTTCAACGGTTACACGGTTTAACCTCTAAAAGTGCGAAAACGCTTGATACTAGCGGCACTCACGTGCCGCCAAGTCACGTAGAAATACGTTTTTAAAGACTAAAACGTAAAGTGTGAATTAGGGAGGGGTCAATATGCAAAGCTCCCAAAATAAAAAAAGGAGTGGACCAAAGTTTAAAACCTACAATGCAGAAGGAAAAATTAGTAAATAACCGCCCGTTATAGCCTTCGTGAGTGCCGACGGGATGACTGGTGGGCCAGCTTGCCGGACTTAGATAGGCTATAACATATGATCGCTTAGCTGTCATCCCGCGGAGCGTGGCAGCTCCCCCTCCAATGCTTTGCTACACGTGTCACATTTAGGCAGGACGATGTTGGTCCTTCGTGTACGGCCCTAGTAGCTGGCTTGCATTAATAGCTTTTGTTGAAGGAAACGATCGGAACGAGGAAACGTTTCCTTTAAACGATGTCCTACTCCCAACAGTGCAGCTGTTTCTCAATTACTAATTTAGCGTAGCCAAAATTCTCATTTTATATTTTCTAAACAATAACATGAACATCCAAACCTCGCTCCTTATCCGTATGTCGAACCTACGTTAACTTGATATCTTTATATGTCCCGGTGCCCCCAGCGTGGATGGTCCGAATACTCACCTCAAAAAATGAGCACCTAGGTTCGACTCTAAGAGGGTGCCCTCTAAAAGAGGTGTGGGAGTCAAAAATTTTTTATATTTCGTAGAAAGTAAAATAGATCATAATTTGAGATCCTTTCGATAACATGTCAGGATCTGTCCTATCCGCAAGAATGAGATCTCTCGGTTGGTGGAACAGTGATCGATGCCATCCGTAAATTTATCTGTTACGATAGTCGTTCGAATGAGAACCGGTTACGTGCAGGATTTCCCCCACGTTAAGTCTCAAAAAAAAAAAAAAAACCTTGATATCTCTATATATGAATTACACAATGACAATTGATTATTATTTGAATTACATAACAGACTTTTAATTTTCAACTTTAAACAGATTATTATTTGTATTAGACGGGTATATTTTACTGTATCGAATTGTACGACGATATGCCTTGATGGCCTAGGAGTTCAACGTGTTACTTACAGCTCCATTTGAGCGTACTATGATCTAACTTGAAAGTTCAGTCAAATTAGACCAATTAAAATTGGGATCAGATAGGGTCATATGGTTATATATTTGGATTTGCTAAAAATTCTGATTAAATCAGGACAGAAAGGATTGGCCAACATATAACATGAGCTTAAAATTTTGTTTTGTTTTCTTTTTTAAGCTATACCTTGCTAAGCATGATTCATTTTGTATCGAATTCATATTCGGGACCCAGTTTTTATCAAAACTCAAACAGTATAAACGATAGGCTGAGTTCAAACAGAATAGTTGCCTTATCTAAAATAATGGTAATACTTCAATGCACGCAACTTTGAAATACCCGCGCTTGTAAAATGATTTTCAACTGTGCAAAAAATGCCTTTTTTACATGCTCCGTGCTAAAATTCGTAATTCGGTGCATGCACCGAAGCATTATTATACATACTAAAAGAGAACAAAAAATGAAATTACAGTTCAATAAACAATAACTTTTGTCATTTCTTTTTTTTTTTAATTTTCTAATTTTTCTGTTACTTTAATACTTTTTGATTTTTCAATTTTTCATTTACTTTTTGTTTATTTTTTATTTTTAATAATTTTTATTTTATTTCTTTAAATATTTATCCATTTTTTTTCTTTTTTTATTCATTCTTTAATTATTATGTTGTTTTATTATTTTTAATTTTCCTAATTTTGTTTTAACATTTTTTTAAAATTTTTTTATCTTTATAAAATTATTTCTTTACATTTTTTGTATTTTATTTTGTTTGATTTTTTTAATATAAGTTTTTTATTTTAATTCTTGTTTATGTTTTTATTTTACTTTATTTGGTAACCTGTAAAATTATCTACTATGATTATCGACGGGAGACAATAACCTTCTTATTTTTTATAAATTATAAAATTTGACTTCTCCTTATTATAATTATTATTAAAAAAATTTTTTGTATTTTTTATACTTATTTTTAATTTGGTTTCTAGTAGTTTGCAAGATAATAATGTATTGGAATCCTATTATCTTTTTTATTTGTTCTTTTGATTATTTTAAAAATAAGATCAACATCACTAAAAATAAGAGTGACTCTTATTTTTTACCTAATTATATATAAAGAAATAAAATATTTATAATTTAGCTTAATTTTATTCAAAATTTTTAATTTAAAATAATATTTCTAAAAATATTAGAACTATTTTTAATTCAAAATTATTTTGAATAATATAAATAAACACAGAAATTTAAAGGCCGCAATGAGGTGCGGAACATAATTCTTATTTTCCCTAAAACAATATCCGAGCATCTCAACCGTCCGCCTACTTACTCAACTGCTGAATCTTACGCATTGATGACCGCGCTGTTGGTACACAGGAGCGACTTATGGAGCGACGGATATCGCCGCTGTTTGAGAAATCAAACAATTTTTTCCAACGGCGTTAGACATTATAGTCGTTTCACCTTCCCATGAAACGCACATTCTCCGTTTCACTTAAAAATGGGCGGAAGATCATCACAGAATGGAAAAGGACAAGAAAAGGGCGTTCCACTTCCCAACAACAAGTTCAGGATAAGGTTACAGTTTTTATTTAATCAAATCAATTTTAAATTTTAAATTGCTTATTATTATTGAATAAATTTTATAATGCACGTATACTTTTTGCATAATATGGCTGTACTAATTTCTTTTAGCTGTTGACCCCCTTAAATTAAATAGAAAAAACCTTACTCAACAATTTTTTTCAAAGATCTTCCTATACTAATTAATACCCACATTAATTTCATAAATAATCCTACTATCATCCACATATATCACACCACATTAATTGTATTAATAAAACATTATCACATCAGCTTTCGAAAAATTTGTAAAAAAAACTTGTTGAAAAGTATAGCATTGTTCAATTAAATGTGGGGCATCCCATATTCGTCCATATTTCTATTTTAGTCAACTTTCAAGTGTTTATGTACTAAAAAGTCTATTTAGAAATATTCATACTGCACTATAGTATTTACAAACCAACATTCGTCAAGTTAATTGGCCGGACTTAATGTTAGAAAATATCATAATTAATCCCTCGTATAAGGTAGGTCAAATTTTGAATTCTAACATGCATGTATAAAAAGAATTAATGTATGGGTATAATTTGGGACGAGTTGTAGGATTAAAATACAAATCAAACTCAACAATTGCCGTTCTATTTTACATCTTTACTGTTCAGTATCCGATCAGAATGTATGATAGAAATTAAATTTGACAGTCAAAATAAATAAATTATATTAGGAAATGTGCAATATATTATTTACCGAAGCTTATCATGCAAACAGCAGTCATACATCCTATTTTGTCATATAAAGGTTATAAATTATTGGGATAACTGCTTATTAGCCCTTAAAAATTTATATTTTATATTTCAGCCTCTAAAAATATATTTTTATATATCCGTAGAGGAATTTAAATGTAAAATTATTATTAGAAGTACTGATATGCAATTATCCTTAAATTATTTCACCTCGTCAATGATGAAGGTTATGGTTGGCAAATGCTCAGTGGCAGCTGTCTGCTCTCTCGTGGATAAGATTAAGATAAAGATCTTTCTTAAAATATAACAACAATATTTTACTTCTTTACAACCTGTCTTTGTTTTTTATGAAATATAAATTATATTTTAATTGCTCCAGCTCTGAGCAGCTGGACTGGTTTATATTTAGAAACTTAAATATCAGGCCCCTGCGTTACGTTATTATAAATAATATTACTGTTTACAATTTTATATTTTAAAATTTGAACTCCTAATAGATTAATATATTAATTTTTTCAACTTGCTATAATTTTAAAGTTTTAAAATATTCAGTCAAAAACACTATTTTCAAGAAGTTTCAAATATAAAAATTATTTTTTCTATATTTAAATTTTCTCTAAAAATTATTTATATAATTTTAATATTTCTACTGTAGATTTTGAAATAAGAATTTATTTATAAAACATTGAATCCATGAGCCGATTTGTAGTTAAAATCAAAGCTAATATACAATTTTTTTCTTTGTATTTGGAGAAATTTTCTTAAAGGCTAGTAGTTTAAAATAGTAAACTACACTTTTAAAAAAACTTTGATCAATTTCAATAATTTAAAATTTACACTTAAAATAATTTTTTCTTTTAAAGATTGTAAAATTAGAATATACATAGGTATACAATAATATGTCGAATTGATTATTAGAGGATATAAACTCGCTGTAGTGGTAGTACCATGCTGCCACTTCACACTTGTGTGCTATGTAGAAATGCAGCTTATTTGGGAATGAGATTCTCTGTGATTTTTATTTGGACTATTTATTGGCTCAATACGTATCACAGAATTTTTTAATTAAATTTTTATCAATTTATTTGATCAATTCTAAGTGTTTTTATGAAAAATTTTGAATTAAAAAGTTATAAATGATACGTGGATAAATTTTGGCTAAAATATTACTCACAACTTTCTTTTTTTAATACATGAACATGATGAATTTTATAATCTCTAAAATTGTAATTAATAATTCTATTTAATAAATTTAGGGAAAGTGGAGATTTTCCTATAAGTATCCCCATCTCCGAGATATGAGACTAATCGTTCGAAAATTGAGCAATATCGCTAATTTTTTTTCCAACAAGTATTTATTATAAGTTCCAACTCATGAGCTCTTATATATGCTTATTGATTATGCATATATCTTATATACTTTGAAAGTGATCGTTTTCAAATTCTATATATTCGCATACTATATAGACTTATGTATTTATGTGCTCAGTGTACTTAGAAGTTGGTTACGGACGGATGGCCCTGCGAAAACAGCCCGACATGCCTACATCATCTTATCCGATATAAATCCGTTTGGATTGAATTTAATCTGATGGTGGTTGTTATTTTTTAAAGTTATAGAAAATTAATTCTTAGCATGTCAGCTAGCAAGCTTACGCACTAAACCAGGTGCGGAGATCTAACAACAGAATCAGAGTGAGGGCCACCGGAGAATTTTTCGACGAGGAGGTTCATTAAGTTGATCTACTATGGACATAATTTTTCTTAACACTCTAGTTCTTTTCACGGAATAAAAAAGAAGATGACATTTTACCAATTAGTGCCTCAAAAAATTGAAAATGGTCAATCAATATTCCTAATTTAGTTTGACTTTTTAATAACCTTTTTTTTAGGTTATCATGGTAGAACTTGTAATACGATCGCACATCTCATAGGGATCTCAAACTCGCGAAAAACTGCCACGTTCAGCTTCGACCGACGCTTTGAGATCCGAGTACAGGCCTTTTATGAACAGAGGCTTCTATCATGAGGTACAAAAATTTTTTAAAAAATTATGCAAAAATTTTATCCCCCACAAACTCGAATCTGAATGATGACGCTTTATTAGATATCTTCCATCCAATTGAGATTAATAACTCTTTATAACATAAAATGACCAAATGCTCTCATTGTTTTCTTTTAAAAAATATTTATCTCTTTCAATTTTTTTACCAGCCTTGTTTTTTCTTTTTCCAATGCACATTTTTTTCCTTTGTAGGTTTTTTTTTTTAAATTTTTTTTTTCTTCCTCTCATTTGTTTTCTCTCTCCATATCCATCTATACCTCTTTTCTCGTTGGGGTTTCTCATATAAGCTCCTCCTATTTTCGTTTCGGCCGAATCAGCCCATAAAAACATATTTTAGGGATTGATTTCGTAAAAAACTAGCCCCTAAAAATATATTTTTAGAGACTGATTCGGTCAGACTCCGAAAAAAGAGGCTAATATGAGATTATCTTTTCTTTGTCTCTCTTGCATCTCTCTTCTCTTCTCCTTTCTTTCTCTCGCTGACATTGACATTTTTATTCTCCAGTTCAAGTTACGAACTTATAGTTGAGTACCAACACTATATTTACAAAAATTACATATTATTAGACGATACATCAAAATACGTTTTCTCTCTCCCCCCCCCTCTCTCTCTCTCTCTCTCTCTCTCTCTCTATATATATATATATATATATATATATATATATATATATATATATATATATATATATATAAAATAAACATCAAAATATGTTCCGAATTAGTTATCATTTACATAGTGTGAACTATGAATCTTAGAACATTCTAAGAATACATGTTTTATATGTTCCTAAGATGTTCTCACTTTCAAAAATAATGCGAATATAATGCTCCGAATGAACCGGAATACTCTTAATATGCGTAAAAATATCTAGAAATATCATAGGAACATGGGGAACACCTAGATATGAGCGCAACTCATATCTAGGTGTAAACTTACATAAATTTTGGATGCATGTCCTCACAAAACCATGAATATTGTATAAATTAGACATAATAGATAGGAATCATATATTCCAAGATTATTGTAGGATTGTAATAGACTTAATACTAGTATATAATAGGTAGAAGAAAAATCTTGTTTAGAATATTGATTATTTTTACTATTTATTAAAATACGTCCTTCATAATTCTAAATTGTCAACATATACATTCTAATGAAGAATAATCTTATTATTTGATCCTATTAATTGATGATATTATTCTAATATTTTTCTTTACAAATAAAAATAGTTAATTTAATTAGAATAATTTATTATTGTATAAAATTATGAAGTGTAAAAAAATGATTCAAATTAGAAATATATTTTAATAATTTTGAACAATAAAAATATAATAAGATAAAATTTTAATCATTATTTTTTTTATCTGACATATTATTAACCACAGCTGTTAGACACCGATTATTTCAACCAACTATTTCTAATCTAAATTTACAGGATGTCACATCAGAAAGAAGGGGATAATTGCATTTCACCCCTCTATATTTCAAAAGTCTCGTATTTCGACCTCCGAAATATAAAAATATGTCATGCGGCAGTGCTCCAACCCGCCATATCGGTGCGGAAACTGCCATGTAATGGCGCTCCAACCCCCCACGTCGGCACGGAAATGTGCCATATAATGGCACTTGTGCGTCGCTATATCAACACGAAAATGTGTTTCGGAGGATTAAAATATAAATACTTTAAATCAAGTGCTGAAATGTAATTATCCCAAAAAGAAGATTTGGATAGAAACAAAGTCTTATCAATATCATGACCATGAAGAATAAATTAATACCCTCTACGACTGAATAATCCACTTTTGTGTACAGACAGGAACATGCCCCGGCCCGTTTGCACAAGTGAGTTACAACTATTATTCTTTTACTTTTAAGCACCTCTACTAAACTCTTTTGCATAATCATCCTTCCACAAATATTACCCACAATTTTACAGTTTTGGACTCCTATGTATAGAAAATGCACGAAATTTGGCATACTTCCTCTATTTTGAACTAAAAAAAACTATGCATTTTAAAATACATTTACTCTATTGTGATACTATATTTAGTTTGAAATATATGTATCATTATTATTATACAAGCAAATATGACTATCCAACCATTCATACAATGTCGGTAGAGTTATCGTGGCATGCTCTGTCGACATTAAAACTCTTACATACTGCAAAATATAGTCCAATTACGATCCTATCAGTGCCCTAGAGGCACAAATTCGCAGAGATAGAATACAATTTAGAAATCTATGATATATGTAAATGATAAATAGATGAGATGATGCCGAGTAGGGCATATCGAGGACTTTTTGTTTGGAGTAGCCCAACAGAACTACCAAGGGGCAAGAACGGGCTGATCTAATTTTATATATATATATATATTAGATGACAATTAATTTGAAACAAAAAGTGGGTTAGATGGCGTTGTAATAAGCCAACCTAACCCTAAAAGCTACCTTCTTATTGGATGATATTTATTTAATTATCTTACCATATGAAATCAATACGTCATGTTCATGTCATGCAGCTAAGTTTCAAACTTTGAGGGTTCCTCCTACAGGCATGGTGCAACGAGTAACCTAGAGCTTCCAATAAAATACAATATATATATATATATATATATATATATATATAATATATATATATATATATATATATGGAATTCCTCAAATTGGGAAATATCATTTTTTAACCTATTAATTTTGTAAAATGACAAAAAATAAAGTTATTATTTTGTTTTGAAAAACGAGTACAGTTAACTTGATAAGGATATTTTTGTCATTTCATACGATCAATAGAGACATAAAAATGTCGGAGGGCGTACTTTTATAATTTAAATTACGAAGGTCTAAAAATATAAATTTTATAGTTTTATTTTAAAAAATATATACACAGCAGCTCGCAAGCGGCTCTATTACGGTCAGCTGCAGATCGTCTAATTTCAAAAAATAAATTAAATATTTGCAATATGTAAAACTACTTGTAAAAACAAAAAGATAGTTGTATTGGCAAAATTTTGATTGTTGAGATACTTATAAAAAAAGTTAAGATGATATTCTTAACTGATTCTTTGAATGATTGATATAATGCCTGTGCCAATAGATTAAGTCAACTAAATAAAAAAAAAAAGCATAGCAAGACAATGATAAGAATTTAAATCCATATTCAAGAAAAGACTATAAAGAATGTCCAACCAAGCACTTCAACTTTGTTGTTACCATTTGGATATAATATTTTATTAATAAACACATATGGATATAATTCATTATTGATATGTATTATAAATTTTAACGATCACAAATGGTTGGGCAATGTGTGGCAATGTATGAACAAATGAGAATAAGATTGTCAAAAAGGACATATATCTTTCACTATCTTATCCATTGCATTAAAAAACCAATTTTTTACAAACCTTAAGTATGAACCAAACAATCTTAAGATATGATTTAAAATTGAGCCAAGTTAATGATTAATGCGCCGGTTATAGGCGAAAGCGGTCGAGCTTCCCCCCCTTCCCCTCTCCGCCGAAGAAAAGAATGCGATTTAAAATCGTTGTTTAGGCATCCAAAAGCAAAGGAGGATGTGTTTTAGTGTATATTGTATCTTCTATTTGGTGTCCCTGAAAATTGTTAGTGACATTTTTCAGAACTATTAACATTTTTTAGAGATCAAATTAAAAGTAGTTAATAATAAATGGACAGTCACTAGTGAACAAATAGGTATCTCTTATGTGTGAAATGATGGAAGTTGATATAGTTTTACATATCGTTCGGCATGACTTATATCATATGTTATATCTCGTTCCTATAGTTATTGTCATGATAATAACAGGTAGAGTATGTGCCAAACAATAAAAAAATATTATAAAGAAATTATTAAATTAAAATTTTTTACTTTAATTTTGAAAGTAATAAATAAAGAAATATTAAGACAAGATATAGCACTGTCAACAAGTGTCAGAATTTGGAAGTTATCGAAACTTGACTGTGTAGGTACTACAAATCTTTAAAAAAGAAAAAATCTGAGTATAATTATGAACTATTCTAAATAGTGCTCAATTTTTTCTTAAAAAAATGAAAAAGAAAAAGAATCCAAGCGATCGGGGAAAACATTCTATTGTAAAACAAATGTGGAAGCCACATATGATTCCACCATTTATAAAGCCTCATTATAGACTAAAATATTATTGAAAATTGCTAATAATAGCATCCTAAAGAAAAAGGTAGAAGTTGCATATTGGTTTTGGAGATGCTATTGTGTAAAGTACAGACCCATTCCCTCTCTTTTGCAAAATATTTTGAGCATTCTAATTTTAAAATTGACACATTTGATGGTATTATACTATTGTTATTTTATGTAGAGTACTATTATTTGACCTATAGTATATTTCAGCAAGGAAAATTCTACGCGACATGTTCCCTGACAGTTTCACTTTAATTGTACGCTATTTGACCATATAGCACTATTATTTATCTTTTCCACGTGAAAACGCGCTCTATGACAATTTCCGTGGTCGATTCCGTACAGCCAAGCACGGCCCTTTCAGCAATGCAAATTGTACGTTATAATTATAGTACTGTTACTTAAATGATTAAAGTGAAATGTTGAATTTCTGATAGTGGATCC
Organism: Xerophyta viscosa; assembly: GCA_002076135.1. Lineage (NCBI taxonomy): Eukaryota > Viridiplantae > Streptophyta > Magnoliopsida > Pandanales > Velloziaceae > Xerophyta > Xerophyta viscosa. The sequence goes on from MJHO01000056.1 coordinate 717,366, forward strand.
ATAATCCAAAAAGTTTTTGTGATTGTTTCAGAAGAAATGAAACAAAAGATACGGTAGAACTAGTATAGTTATTGTATAAGGTCTACCCAATGCTAGATGCAGAGGCGCATAATAGATCGATATGAACATCAGAGGGGCCAAAGTGATGTAAAAGATTTAGTATGGAACATGTTATATCTTGCCCCCTTTTTTCCTTTATTTGTTTATCCAAGTCTTCAAAATTAGATTAACAACATGTGCTTTAACCGCACTGACGGTGGGCTTTGTTCCAAGCCCACAACCTCTTGCACAACTAGCTGGCTTCTTAGCCACTTAATTTGGTTGTACGATGCTATTGTGTGCAAATAGCCACTTAATTGGCTTCTTAGCCCCAAACTCTTTGTTTTTGTCTCTTTTTATTTTCCTTTTGGTAAATATTATAACTTTTTTACCAATCACTATGGGCTCACTAGTTAACAGAGCTGAATGTTAGGAAAAAACTAAGATCTATCTCTCATAAATAATAGGTAGAATGTTTGAATTTCAGCAACATCTAATTAGGATGGTCTACTCGTTTACCATTCAAAATTCGGTCAAAATATAGAATAAAAATCGAATCGCCTACATCCAAAAAAAAAAAAAAAATCATTTTTGTATTGCTTTAGCCCATTTAAAATTGTATATATCCATTTCGCTAGTTTAGCTCCTCTAAGCACCGTGCACTTGTTGATCAGTTTGGAAGTAATGTCATTTATATAGGAAGCACTCCGATTCACTTGATGCTTATTTATTGATGTTTTATTTCAAGTACTATTATTTGACTGTATGGTACTATAATATCGTTCGGTACTTATAAGTTTACGTTGTAGTATTAAAGTATGTCATTTAGAGAGATTAAGTAAAATTTATAAGAAATTGAAGTAATATAAATAAAATATAGTAAGCGATATATTATACATTATTATTTTTTATTTGTCTACAATTACTCCCAAAAATTTATGGTCTTTTTTTTTTAAAAAAAAATTCAATCTAACTGAGGATAATGGGGCTTTGTGCCAAGCCCACAGCCTCTTTGCACCAATGACTCGTTATCAGCCACTTACACTGCTGAATTTAACCCAAGAAACCAACCATGTTCTTCATTTTTGTTTTTCTATACGAGAGAGATGGAATGATGATTATTGATCACAAATAAGAACCTTCAAATTAGCCATGAAGACATACGCTCAAAGACGACGGACGCACTCTACTGCAACGTTTCGCCCAAAAGCCTGGAAGGGTTAGCTGCACCATAGTGCAACCAGCTTCCAGGAAATTTCAATTCATATAAGTACTCAAGTATATATAAAAACTAGCTTTTTAAGCCACCTAAATCTTAACTACACAAGCTATCATTCAACTAAAAAGTGGACACAAATCATCCTGCGAAATCAGGAAAAGGGCGAAGAAGAAGAAAGACTGATACGGCCGATAGAGAGTATGAAACCATATAATCCCAAATACAAGCAAAGAATGCCCCGAAAGTCGGCTTCCCAAGCAAAAGTCAATAGATGTCGTCGTTCTATAGCAGCTTCTAATACTCCACTATCGGGGAGAGCTGAACAGGTGCCGCACCTGAAGAGCACAAACGAGTAAGTCATACAAGTGATAGGATCCAAACCGTATATTAGTCATTTACTCCATTTCTTGTGATTTTCCACGAGTGTCTTCACCCCCACAATGGATTGAGACTAATATCGTTCAGGAAGTAAAACAAGCGGTTATCTCCTATACCAGCATGAGCTTCCATGCGGGCTCGTATTCCGACCGTATAGAGACCCCTCAATCGCTGAACTCAGGTTGCTGACCAACCGAGCCACACCTTGTTGGTAGCATTTACTCCTTGTTACAACTATCAAAGTGGGGCTAAACTCAGATATTTCCCCAACATCAATTTCTTATGAAGAAAAAAAAAGAGGAAAAAATAATATAACCCACTAACTTGCAAAATCTGAAGATTCTGAACTAAGTCTAGGATAAATGTTTACATTTGATAAAATAGATAGTCTAATCAGATACATCCGCAACTATAAACGTACCTTCACCGTAAGCCTACAAACCAAAATCAGCTTGAGCTCGTTGCAGTACGCATATGACCCTTTTGTAAAATTCTGGCTGCTCTTCTTTGAGTTTGTCAACTGTAGTTGACTCATGTTCCTCAGCCTGTCAAAATTTGAATGTGTTAGTTGCAAATCATAGAAGTGTTCTACTTCAATTAAACTTGTGCATGCCCATTGCTTCAATATTTTGAATAGAAATTCTGGCAGATATACATTTTGGACAATTTTTTTCAGCATTATATATTTAACATTGACATAATATAAGCCAGAAAGAGATGGAATTTACGAAAAGCTCTTCAACCTTTCGATGGCATAACTTATGAAAGAGATAACATCAAATAACGAAAGTTAACTTTTAACATCGGAATACATGCGCCAAAAAAATCAAGGGGTTTGCAGAAAAAGCCCATGCTTTGCAAAACTCTGTCATAAGCTCCTCATTTTCTGAAAAACTTACAAATCACTTCAAGTACACGCACACACACACACACACATATATATATATATATATATATATATATATATATATATATATATATATATGAATGTTTATAAAAATTTATGTATATCAAAAAAAAAAACAAAAGATTTGGGATGCTCTACAACTTTTATATTCAAAGTTTTTAAAAAAATATTTTTAAATAGATATTTTGAGGCTCTAATATTTTTGTAATCAGTTAATACTTCGGAGATGAAAAATAACTATTAAGAGACTTTTTCTGAAAAAAAAATTTCAATATAGAAGTTGTAAAGCACATCAAATTTTTTTTTTAACCAAAAAGATATTTATATATATGTATTTTGACTTGATTTAATAATATTAAAAAAAAGAAGAGTCTTATCTGTTAAGACGGTCGTATAAAAATGGGCTAGTTACGAGGAGAGTTTTTCCATGATAATCTCAAAAAAAAAAAAAGAAGAAGGGGCTGAAATGTAATTATTCCAAAAATTAACTACTTACTTGATTAACATAATTTTAGTCTTTGTACTTTTTGGTGGATGATGATAGACCTCATGCTATCTAAGATCACCATATTAACACATTTTTCAATTTAATAAACTCTATCGATATTCAATTATAAGGACAATTGCACTGCAGTCTCTCTATATTGTGTCAATATCAAGTCCTCCCCAAAAAATTCTTGTACTTTAATTATTTTGACACATTTTAATACATTTATAACACATTTTAATACGTTTTTGACATCTCCGACACACATCCAACACCTTGCACCTTGACCTTTTAGTAAGGTTCTGACACCCTCATGTTAAAAAATAACACCTGGACTCCCTTCTGATAACTTTTAACACATTTTTAATAACTTTTGACACCCTTCATAAAATGATCTAAGTATATATTTTTTTTCATAAGTAGACTGTAGTGCAAGGCAAATTCTTACCTTGGACTGCAGCGTAAGTCCTCCTTAATTATATAATAATGTAGAAATCTTCGAATGCATGATGTTGGAAACTTTGAATTCAGAATAATCATCAATAAATATCTAAGACTCCTATGGCCAGAGATCACCAAGTTTAACACTATCATGAGAAATAACGGTCTAAGAATCATGTTCACTACAAATGTTACCTCATCAAATTTCAATAGAATCAAGTTTGACACTGTAGCAGGCTTTGCTTTATCCCACCTAAAACATCAGAAGAATGAAGAAGTTCATGTCAAGAAAAGATCCAAGAATGTACTTGTAACTTTAAATCAAGAACAGAACCACTAAATTTAAACGAAATTTCTTTTAGAAATGCAAGAAACAGAGTACAATGCAACGCATGACTTCTGTTCTTCCTATCTGCGTTAGATCATGCGGTACATGACCTTTCTTCTTCCTCCTTAATCTCTTCCTCTATTTTTCTTTCTCAAAAACATATGGTTGAATTTTGTCGTGCCAGTAATAGCTGCAATCGCCGTGTAAAAGATACCCCCCCAACAGCACACACACAGAGACAGTACAATGATGTCATTATCACAATTGTTGTTTTGCTAGTTGTTATATACAAAATGTTACTTTTGATGTCTGTAAATACAATTAGGGAATGATGATCCTCATTAAATAGTTAAGTCTTTCAAAAGCCATTAAATTAAACTGTGCATCGCATGGAGGGGACCTGGAGGCACAATTTCGGAATCTGATCAGCAGTGCACAGTATATAGTTAGAGGATGTAGCAAGTATAGTTACTTTGTTGGTTGCAAAGGTAAAGAAATTAGTCATTATACTTAAATAACCTATCCAACTTGAGTGATGGATTTTGAGATTATTGAACCAATATGGCTCGGGACTGGATGTGTCCCCCATGTTCCGATTGGTGATATTTTAACCGATAAGCAATAAAATTTCTTACTTACTAAAAAAAAAGTACAAGTCTTTTTGGTCTCCTAGCATGGTTGCAACTACATGGAGAGACCGAGAGAGACGCATCTTTGTAATATCTATGATGAAAGAAATACCTCTATGTAATACTTGAAAAGAACGCCTCTTTGCATATGCATGGAACGAACACCTCCTTGTAATATCAGGTCATAAGAACATCCTTACCAAATATAAATTCACCACATAAAATCTTAAATCCAAATCACAGTAAAATTTATTCTTACAGTTGTTAAACAACCTATCAGTGGGCAGTACATTATATAGGAACACTTCATCTATTCTTAAATATATAAGTTGACCATGGTCAAATCATGTTCAACTGTGAAAGGTAAGTATCTCTACATTTGAACTGTAAGCATTTTTTGATCCAGGAGGCTCGAGCACATCATTGATATGGAGCAAGGCGTTATACAAGCTGGACGAGCTAAGGCCTTGTGTGCTGATGCACCCCGATAACTTGGATCATTATGCCCCATAAAAACTAGAGATCACACTTCGTATGAACTCAGGGCATTCTTAAGCATATCTCCAAGGATTAGCGATGCGTGAAGTTTGAGCGCAATCAAAGTGGTCTTCAGCTGGATCTGACCAAGCTATGTTTTGCCTGTGCGCGAGCCACGGAGAGCTTGGCACTGAACTAGGTTCAGATCTTCTTGCTCAGCTGCTATTCCAGGAGTCTCCTGCCATCCTAGAGGAGCTACATCAGTCCCCAAGAGCCTATACAAGCCTGGTCCAAAGCCTTAAGTCCGCCCAAGTCAAGGTCAAGCTCTTGCAATGAGTCGAGCTTTGTCAAGCTGAGTGTAGTCCAGTGCATTGAAATCACATGCAGGTCAATTCGGCTAAGTCAAAACCCTTGGTCATTAGTAAACTAGATTAGCCAATAGTAGCTAGTTTAGAGCATCTTTGTATTATTCATATTTACATGGCAACCCATGTTCTAATGTGACCAGTCATTAAGCTTATTAGACTTTAATGTAAAGGTCGAAAGTGAGTCCACATGTAGTGAGCTCATTGCTCCAGAAGGTGTATTAGATCCACAAACTATACAACGAAAAGATAATCTTCCTCCTCATTCCTTCAAGCTTCGGCCAAGCTCCATCTGCCATCACCATGGAGCTATAAAGCTCCTCTGTTGGTGCACCACAGCTAAGCCCTTCAACTTAGCCTGAACCCTCCTATTACTAGCAAACCTCAAGGCTAACTTGGCCTAGCCCTCTATCTAGTCCCACCAGTCCTCTTAACAGAGTCAATCCCCTAGGTGAGGCCGAGCTAATCATAGATCAAGATAGCCCGTCCACATCCTAGATCATATTACCAAATTGAAAACCCCTATGCATTCTATGGAAGAGTGGAACCGTAAAATCATTCTGACTATCATCACCTTCACATTTATCATGGCACACTCGGAACCACACTTTCAAATGTCTCACTTCCACTATTTATACTTTGTTTCACTTAGGCAATAACAATCTTCCTGTGGCACATACTTCAAATTTTGTATAATACAAGCAAAAACAAAGCCTTTGTCCCACTAGGTGGTATTGGCTCCATGAATTCTTGTATGCCACAATGCTCTATTTTGAAATGGTTTTACACCGCCTCAGTGCCTAGCAACCCGTGCCGAATGTGCGGTCCACCGTGCCGGTTGGCACCTTTCTTTCTTTTTTTAAAAAAAAAAAAAAAGCTTTGGGTTTTACAGATTCTTTCTATAGGCCACATCGATACTTAATGTGACATTGAATATGTAACATATACTTTTGCTATGTAATTATGACTTGTATATTTAGTATTTAATATATCTTTTTTATTATTGCTTAAATAATTTTAATATTTCAAAAATAAAAGATTGTATGAATCAACGAGGTCGGCATAGGACAATCGGTACGTCAATACGTCTCGAGTTTCGGTATCCGAAATTGGGTCGGCATGGTACGGAAAACCTTGCTTCTTTCTCCTGCTTCTTTCTCGGCTTCTCCTTTTTCCTCTTGCTAAATTTCTGGGCCTTCTCCTAGCTCCTAGATGTGGCTCATCTATATCACCTCATCACCTATCCAGTACATTGATGGGTTTCATTACTTCACAGATTTTCTCATCTACATATGTTTCCTAGTTTTGGGGGTGTATTTTTATGAATGTTACTTGTACTTGGGGCAAAAAAAGCATAGATTTATTCTTCAAGAGCTTCAAAAGTTCTTTCTGAACCTTGATTCATTCTAAGGTTTTGGAGCATCAATAGGAAGCCCTAAGAAAACCTTCCCAGTTTCTAACCAGCATCAAGCTAAGGCATGTAGCATTTATATAATTAAAAGAAGCACAATACACTGATTGTTTTACTAGTGGTTGTCAAAGAAATGCCAATCTTCAGCTTTTCTCATCTGGGCTCGAGTATAGCAGTAAAGGAAAATATGAAGGAAGTTTCAACACTTTCTCTTAGTCTAGTAAATGAATCAATCTTATCAGAAAGTTATGCAGCAGAAAAAACTATAATATATGAAATACAAAAATAAAAACAAAAACAATGAATATTGCATATATGTACTTTAATGGAGTAAAGAACGACTTGCAGAGAATTCTGAATTTACGACTGACTGTAGCAAAATATGCCAATCAAGCTTTGAATAAAACAAATACAGGAAATGGGATATATTTAGTTTTTGAAGATTGAGTATGTAAAAGCGAAAAAAAATAGATGTGATACCCCAAAGCAACTGAAGCAGTAAAAAAATATTTGCTATGGACCTTATCAGAATCAATTCATTAACAGATCGCCACATCTTTCGTCCGACATCTTTCCCAGATTGTTCTCTAGCACTTCGGCCATGCCACAACTCTTTTACAACATATCTTACTTCTTCAACATCTACCTGGAATCAGAGTACCACAGAATATGTATGTATATAATACTGTATACTTCGTGTGCTTTAACTCTAAAAGCTCTAGTGAGCTAAGACATATGTAGCAAACAGTGACGACATTAGTCAATAAGCCAAACAAAGTTGTGATAAAAAGAATGCATAAAGCAATAGATGTTTACAAACTGTCACGCCTCTCCTTCGTCACCAAGAAAGCATGAAAGTATAAGAAATCACACAAGAGCCAGTTAGATCTAAAAGGTGCGGCAATTTTGCTAAACAAAACTAGTTTGTACTTTGCAAAGATTTACACGTAAATGGTAGTGATACTAGTGTTAATCAACTAAACTAACATGAATTTTGTAACTTTAACTGCTGAGTATTTCGGTAGCAAGGTGACCATTTAGAAACTTTATACCAGGAGGGCCTGGATATATTTGGCTATTTGCTGTAGAGGTGTATGACATCAACTTTAAAAAGAGAATAAGAAGTTCGTTGCATTAAGTTACACTTGAAAGCTATACTAGCTAGGTGTCCAGTCATAACCATCAAGGTTATATGTAGACATATAAAAAAATAGTTTCAGGTCCTACATTCAAAGTATTGTTTCTAGGTTAAGAAAATCTCAAGATCACATAGGAGTCTATCTACAAAATAATCTCTTCCCTATTTTCTACCTAAACTGGTCCTGACTATTATTGGCTGGTTATTAAAGCTTAGAGATGATATACTTTGACCACAACGACCATCTGATATGAAAATCAAGTACCCTGTTACCTTTTCTCTTTGTGCATGTTTCTTTGACTAGGCTTAGCTCAAGGAAGCAGAACGTAAGGTAAAGGTAAGACTTTTTTTTTTCTTCTTTTGTGGCTAACTAGCTTACTAGTCGTACAATATACCATTTCGCAGTTCATTTTCGTTAGGTCTAGCCTATCAAAAAAGTAACTGAGTGCATCACTTACTTTGATTGAGCCATCATTTTGAGGTTCCAGATTGAATTGGAAGAATCAATGATTTCTATTATGGGTAAAGACGCTTTACAAAGACAGGATATCAAATTCACTTGTGATATAACAGACCTTTTCATCTCCACTATGTAAGTCATAAGCAAAATACCCTAAGCTCTACATGTCATGACCTACGAAGGAAGAAAACACGTACATTCCTTCGACGACAAAAAGATGCATTCCGCTCAGAAGAATGTGCAGAAATGATATCCCAAAAAAAAAAAAAAGCTTCAAATTCAAGATAGGTGCAACTTGTCAAACCAATCATAAGGATCATGATCATGTTCAACCACGACAAGGTGCTTATCATGCTTCTTAATGTTCAATATAGAAGCAGGCATTTCCATAGACACTGAACATTCAGAAAGCATGCAATATAGGAACAAGCATTTCCATGGAAACTATAGCAACTACCATCAGAAAAGGCTGTGTTCATCTCCTGTTTCACTCCTAACTTCCAAGACATAGATGCATCAAATAATATATAGGAAAAAACTCAAAATGCTTCTTCGCAAAAGGAAGATAGAGATAGTACCAGGAAGATAACCATACCAGAACATTTGCAGCTGAGCCATATAGTAATTCCTCATGCTCAACAAGACGCTCATATAATATGCGATAGTGGTCTATATCCAGGTTTACAACTGGCTCTGTATGGATGAACAAGCCAGCTAACTGAGTGACAACATAGGAGGCCATCACTTGGCCAAAGATTGCTGGAATAGTTCCCAAAACGGGTATTATTCGAACCCTGAAACCTGGGATAATCTGAATTCAATTGCATATGATAGTGTCAAAAGGTACACATAGAAACTCTAAAGGATACATTTAATAAAACCTAATGACATTCAATGCCACCAAACTACTCGATATCCATTATCAAGTATTAGAACCTAAAACAAATACAATTCAAATAAAACACTGATTCTGTCAACATGAGTCTCATCCAGGTGTTATCTCTCATATCCAGTATAAAAGGTTATCACAAGCTAAGGTAGTAATTACTAATATCTGAATTATATACATTGAACTCTAAAACATCACTAACCTGGTAATCTGAAGGATTTTCTTCACCCGTCGGACCTTTAAAAGGAAGCAGCTTTGCCTTTGGCTTTTCTAGAGAAAAAACCACAGGAATACCTTCCTCAATTGCAAAGTCTTTCTTTAAACGATGTCTTACCTGCACAAGGAACGATTCTGGGTTCACATTTTATCCAAAAATTAAATAATGAGAATCATTATTAATATTAATGCATCAAATAGATGCCACAGAACCATGTAAGGAAATGATAAATTTATTAAATTCGTACATACGTATCCTGAAACGATTTTTAGTTAAGAGGAAGTATACAGTATGAACGGTCAATCTATGTTATAAACACAAAGGATTCATGAGAGCAACACAAATATCATAGAACATGCATTCTGAGACAAACATAATACATTAACTCCCTATTACCTCAGATATATGCATTAGTAAGTATTTCACGAGAATGACATGCATGAGCAATTTCTTTGTTGTTTATTTTGCAGATAAAGACTCTTCAACCAAACTATAAAGGACCTACAATCTTAGATAGTTTCATGGATCTGTACATGCAGTTACGAGAAATTTTGAATTTTTGCTTTTCCCCCACATAGATAACACTAGGCATCAGATGGTTACTCTTCTTAACCTGGAATAGTAACTTTGACATTGTTCAAAAAGCTGATAGTACGTAAAGAATCAAAGTTGATTGGCACTCTTTTGAACTCTTAAAGTATAGTGCTCCATGTTATCCATGGCACCAAAGCCTGTCTTATAGTTTAGCAGCATTTTTTCTAGCATTCCAAGAGTGCTCTTTAGAAACACTGACATGTTGGTTCTCTACTATGGTGGATAATGATGTTGTAGATGAAGTATTCATTGAAGTTCAGTTAAGCAAGTCATTTTTAATTGTTTCCAATGCTTGATAGCTTTACATGAATACATTAAAAAACAGTTCATTCTAAGAGAAACTAAAAAGAACAACAAACTAGCCTTTAAATATATGATGTCAAGACCCAAGACTATACCGCTCGAGATAGTGGGTCATTTATTGATTCTCTAATGTCTGTGATGCGGATTCGTGTGGGATCAGCTCTAGCTCCTGCACCCATTGCAGATATCACCCTCAAGTTTCTACTTTTGCAGGCACCAAGAAGTGCTACCTGTTACCGATAGATAAACATATATAAAAACTCCACAAAAATATTCCAGCTTCTTAAATGACACGTAATTTTCAAGTGTACTATTTCAGGAAAATGTGGGCCCTGATACTTTATTGAACTACAAGAGTTCATAGTATATTAGCTCTCACAGCATCTTCACCATGAATAATTTGAAACTCCGGAAACCCTAGTAAAGCTGCAGTTTTGCATATATTAAGAACTTTTATGAAGACCTAGCTAGATAACTTCCTGCCTTCTAGAACAAATGTCAAGTCAGACTGACAGAAAGAAGTAGTTTTTTTAAAATGATGAAAACAAGTACCACCTAGATATATATCTTTCAAGGACACACTCACTAAAGCTTACAAGGCTCTACGAACTCTTAGAACCTCTCTGTACTCTGTATATGCCCATTTATGTACATATTTTTTAATGCCAGATTTTATAACTACTTGCCAGACAATATCTACTCCAGACTTCCTTACTAGGGAAAACTATTAAAACAATAATAATTTACTCAATTGTCTACATTATGAATGTAATATGAAACTCCGGCATTGCTTCAATGATAACGTACTCGATCCAGAAATCATCTGTGTCAATATGGTTGCGGTTTATGCAATGTCAAGTAATTGTATGGGCATGTAAAGTACGCTACCTTACAACCTTGTACCTTTTTTTTTCCAGCTTTACAATTTTATGCAAACATAATTTTATCAAGATTCATGAGTACGGAAATTTCATATGTGTAGATACAAGTTTAGTTACGTGATTTCATATGTACAACAATAGCAACCATATCCACACTACTATACTTAGGGAGCAAAAACAACACCCTGGGCCAACCCAACAAAAAAAAAAAGAAAAAAAAAGGAACCACCAAAAGAGAGGGGAAAAAGAACAAAATGCATGACACGATAAATGTGTAGAAAAAAAATCTTCTTTATAAATTGTATGCAATGAATAAAAACTAATATCAAGCATGTTTGATCCACTAAACAGGGGCCTTTGTTGCAAAGAATTCAAATACGCTCAAGTCTCAAAAATAAAGAGAATATCTGAAATTTTTAGAACGTAGTAACACGCATTTACATGCTAAAGATAAACTTAAAGTAAACTTTTGAACTTCGGCTAGGCTTTAAGATTTTGAAAAGATGGGCAACACTGGAAAAAGATTAACTGGATTCTACAATAACTTTTAAAGTTAGTCTTTACTTTCCTCCACGAGGATGTTTAAATCCTAGAATTCCGTAGTGGAAAAATTAAAATATTAAATATGAAGTATGCAACTCTTGTAATATGTTAATCTACTTAAACGAATGATGAAAATCCAAAGGATGAATTTAATGGTACCTATATAACATGTCTTTTATGTGTTAGAATTCATCTGAAGTGCCTATGGAAAGATTACACACTTGTTCCACAAGAAACGAATGTCTGTGTGTCAATAGTCTCAAGACTCTCAACTCTTAGATTGTAATTTAACTAAGGTTAACCAATACAATGAACAGCATCAAAACAAGGAGGTATTCAACAACCAAATGGCTAAGAACTTTGTTTACTTGAGAAGGAAAGTGGATTTTTTTTTTTTTTTTTTTTTTTACTCAAAAAAAGAAAAAAAGGATTCCACCACATCTCCAAACATTGGATAAAATTGGCTTCCTTATCAAGCTGCAAAGTGAAACAAATTTTCGATAAAAGGCTCCTTAAGTCATTCAGCAAATGGTAGTGGCTCACCGCAAGACTTGTTCTTGCCGGCATCCTATAGGCTTATTAATTCCACCTCTTGGTTTGTCACTTCCTACTACTAGTTCAAACTTACTGTCGACCAGCACTTCCTGACAAAGCTTATTGGAATTCCAAATGCGTAATACTTAATAACATTATCTGCAGTTCATGTAGCAGTCTATCACCATATTCTTTACATAACCTTTAAGTTCAGGTTGTAGATATAGTCTTCAATCAATGAATCAAAGATGAAACCTCAAATGAGGTTATTCATAAATATCGTAATAAGAGTAGATAGACACCACCTTAAGCATAGAAATGATATTGAAAGCTACATTTCAAACTTGCTTACAGACCAAGAACCATGTAAAAGTTAACTAAACATATGATCCAATTTATCATGATACATGAACGCTTTTATTAAAACAACAGCATAAATACAATGGTATGTCTCATGCAGCATACCTTTGTGTCAATATTATCAATGCAATCTAGGACAAAGTCTGGTTTGCCTGAAAGAACTTCTTCCTCAGTTAATGCATCATAAAGCTGAACTTTTGCATCTATTTGGCATTCTGGAAATATTGTTTGAAAATGCTTTTGCAGGCATAAGGCCTTCGGTGTTCCAACATCATCTCTAGTAGCCACAGCATGACGATTTAGAGAAGAAAGTGATACCTTTTAAAGAATAAAAAGGTTAAAAAATTGATACTTATCCAACTTAACATCTGGAATCATTTGATATGTAGTCTTTATTATAAAATGAATCATTGTGATTTGGCGAAGTAAACATGCTAAACAGTTAAACCTCATACTAAAAAGGAATTATTCCAAGCCACCGAAGAACATCTAGAGAAATGTTGCCCTTTGAATGTAAGAATGTAGAAAAGTGAGCTTGTGATATGGCTGAAACAAATGTTTACAGGAGAAGACATCTAACAATTACTTCCATTTGAAATTTGAATAGATGTTAATATGATCTATGTATTTCATATTTTGACAGATAATAACAAAAGAGTGCATCATTAAGAATATCAAAGTGCAAAATGGATATCGCTTAGTGCGGCTAGCTCGACCTGATAGGGGCGCCTCAGAAAGGGTCACCACCCCGGTTCAAGGCCATGTGGAGTGAAATTCCCCGTAAAATTTTCCGAAGGAAAATCCTCTGTACTCCGTGGGAGAAGCCCCCGTTCATGGAAGGCCTATACTCAGATCCCAGAGCGTCAGTCAGGGTTGGGCATGGAGGTTTCCCGCGAGTTTGAGGTCCCTACGGAAGCGTGCGCTCGCATTGCAGGTTCCACCACGATAATCTCAAAACAAAGTGCAGAATGGATATGGAATTCAGTCGAGATATATTTCCAATTAGCCTTACCATAAATTTGGAGGTACCCTTTGAAGATATATGGTAATAGCTCCAAGTTACATGTTCAATTAATTTCATGTTCTGTTTATGTTTTTCGAATATCTGTTCAAATGCATCCTTTGTAAACTTGCCTTGGTTTTGCTAACTTATCAAATGGCCTTAAGACCCGCTTCAAATGTCTTGACTTCAGAAAGGTGTACTTATATCAAACTTTAAGGACTAGAAAACACCTACCCCTTATTAATTTATATTCCATCATTGTATTCATAACATAAAATCAGAGATAACGCAGGCTTACAGGGGAAGTTAAATTGGTCAAACATTATATTCAAACATATAAAAATTCTAAAACTAAAGTTCACCATAATATTAGATAAAGATCTGAAGTTATATCTAGCAGGACAGTTATAGTGAGAACATCAGACAGAATAAGTTCACTACAGTTCCAAATAAAGCTCCATTATCCAACTTTCGACAATACAATAAAATGAAAGGCAGAAGGTGATAAGCATCAACTATGTTCAATCTAGGTCTTGCAAAAATATCATGATCTAATATCTGAAAAGCACTTATGACTATAAGACTAGACTAGCTCTTGAAACCCGAAATAGACTTACCAGGAATAGGAATGCAATTGCAATCCAACCATAACTTCTATACAATGTTCTCCAACTTGATTTTGAAAATAAAAAGGATTATCAAAAGACAACTAGGGCTTATATCCAATAACATGACAATACAAAACAACTAAATTAACGAAAGACCATAATGACATGAATAAATTTGTTTAAAATTACTGGACTAAAGAAAAAAACCTGGTCAAAATCCACAAGCAGAAGTCTGCCAACTCCGGACCTTAAAAGCATAGAAGCAGCATGACTACCAACTCCTCCAAGACCAATGACCACAACAAAGGATTTAGTGACTCTATGTTGGGATTCAATCCCAAAGAACTGGATATTCCTAGAAACAGAAGCAGGAAATGTTCAAAACTAATATTTCTACAGAAGTAGCAGCGATTTCAGTTTTGCTGATTCATACATAAAATTAAAATGATAACAGAGCCTTTTCAAGTTCAAAACATTCAAGGACCTCAAAGGAGTCCGCCTTAGAGTACCATTTCTAACTGAAGTGAATAACCATTGACTTAAAAGTAACAATCTTTTAAGCTAGTACGTGTTCTTAGGCGCCAAAATATGAGCACGAGGGTAAATATTTTTGTCGGTACCTATACAATATGCCAAAGAAAACATAATCTGGCAGATAACTACATGAGAGTTTGAGGTGATTCGAACCTTCACCCTTGCTTCATACCCACAACAGCATCTCTCAATTTGGAGAAACTTGTACAAAAGGGATCTAATTTCTTAAATAGCTCGATACTACTATTTAATTTACATTACACCACGTGCATTTTTCTAAGTCAAAACAAACACTAGATGGACTCGCCTTTTAAGTGTATTACAACTACGAGTAAGATACAGCAAACTCAGACTGTATCCGAATACAATTTAGATCCTTAAATAGTAGATACAATGTATTAACAAAACATAAAGAGGAAAAAATAACAAGACATTACCTAGTAAGTTGTTCAGAAACCACCTCATCGTCTAAAAGATCTAGACAAACTAAACCATTTGTAACATTATCATATTGCTTTGCGGACCTTCCAAATGAATTCCCTGGAATGAGATATGATTTAGGAAACAAATGACATGGGCCGAAAAAAAGATTGTGGCAGTTCAATGTACGAGTTTGGCATTTCTGAGAGTTTGGGTAGGCATAATGTTTTATATTCATCATTACTAGACAAAACAAATGAAAGAACAACTAATTGGCTAATAAAACACTCTACAACGGAACATAACCTATTAATCTAGCTGAAAACTCGAAGCTAGGGAAGGTAAATACAATAACATATAGCTCAGTAGAGAGCAAAAGAAAATAATAGTATATGACAAAAACAATGACTATCACTATCGACTTCAAAATTGTTGCACTAGAAAGTCTAATCAACAAATGGGGAACAACAGGAAAGAAATGGATTCAGTAAACAAAATGAAAACTACAATCGTCTTCTCTAGCTTAGCATTGATAAATTCCTTAAAGATGTGATCAAAGTCAAAACTTTAATATGGTTGTAATCTACATATGACTTGTACCATCTACAAGTCTCGTTTAGGAAACAAAGTCATGTATGTCCTCACTTTCTACTTCAAGAGATAAAATGGAACTTCATAAAAAATTCGACCACAACCTAAATACATAGTACATAGAGGTATTGCCAACAATGACTTATTCATCAAGTAGTAAGGTAATAGCTTGCACCCATGTCAGGAATTTGGATAATAAGGTCTAGATGCTTAATGAACGATAGTGTTGAATCTTTTCTTCCTCTCCAACATGCATGTAGGATTACAGGTATAGGTTTAGCATCATTAAGGGCATAAGCCCTTGCGGCCCTAACAAACTATATTAACCTAGCTGTAGCCCCTTGTTATGGATTTTTAGGCATAGCATACGGGTGATGGAATAACAAAGCATTTCGGACATAAGATAGTCATAGACAAGGACGACAAATAGGAGATGTCATAAACAAACAAAACTAAAAGAACAGAAGACATATGTACATTAAGTGACGTTAATCAGTCATACCTTCACATAATGAAATGCTGCTGCTGGACTGCTGCTTCAGGGTTTTCTGTTGGCGTTCAACCAATCTGTCAACATGTTACCCGCAGGATTACATAAGTGTTAAACTTCTATGCTAACACATTCGAATATAAATCAGCTACTATGATGTGTTTCCAATACCTTACTATAATCAGTTGATTACCCATTGTGATTAGGTTTCCTTACTGGAATATGAGATGGACAGAAACATGCCATACTCGAGAGTCGAGAGTAGCGATGCAATAGGTATGTTTGTGGAAAGTAATAGGATTTGCATGTAAATTTGTAGGGGGAAATTACAAATCATTTAGTATATATAATACACTGATAAAGAGCAATTAAACTATCATAAGCACGTGAAATTCACATACTGGTGACACTGTTTACTAGCTGCAAAAGAGCACATTGAGATTTAGTTAAAAAAAAGAAAGCACAATCTAGTAGCTAACGAGATTAAGAAGGAAATGCATGACGAGCTAGGGCTATTTAAGTAAACAAAAATGCTAAAAAAACTCGCCTCTTTCTCACAATCCCCAAATCACACTCGTATACCCCTTACGCCCATCGGAATGAATAGGCTCTTAACAAAATAACGAGAGAAAACTCGATAGACAAGAAATATAGTAAATATCATTTATTCAAGAATTACGTTGAGGTAGAGAGACCTTGCGTACAGTTTGAGGACAGTGAAGGTGGAAAGAGAGCCGACGAGAGCGCCGCCGGCGAGCAGCAACAATTGCTTTGACAGCTCCGCAGCCATTGCTAGCGCTCTATGAATGTATAGCTGATAATAATCTCAGTTTAATACTTTTAATTGTTTAAAAATCGATACGGAGCTTAGCTCCGCCGTGGCGGCGGCGGCGGCGGCGGCAGCTAAATGGGCGGTGAGGAAGATCAAATTAATGGGTGGGCAAGGAAATTTATCCGGGTAAACGGATATCTAAACAAATTTGATCCGCTATGGCTAGAAATCTGAAAATTATTACGGGGACACTGTTTAAAATTGATAATTTGGGCTGGGCCGAATTCAAGTGATTTAGACCCGTTAATCTATGGATAACAATTGTCATTTGTCAATAACCACTGCACAGATAGTTCTGATACATTCAGAATTACAGACGTATCAAAATATCGACAATTTATATATTTATATATGACTTAAGAGCGAGACATCTCTGATTTATATCTATACTAGTTATTAATCTGTACTAAGTAAGAAACTAAAGAGTTTAGAATAAGGATATTTGATTTGAACAACTATGTTCAAATAAATAACAAAAAATAATTGACCATCGTAATCAAAAGCGATAATTGATCCATTTTTGCTATTCACATCAAAATAGCAATAAAAATAAAATTGATCTAGTAGTAAGTTTTCATGAACAAAAAATAATAGGATGAGAAATTGTCTCGTTTCTAACATCAAAATGTAAAATAAATTAAATAGATAAACTAACTAGCTTTAAAAAAAAACTTTCTTAATATACGGAGGCACTATATTTGGATTCTCGATCTTACTTTCATTTTGTTTATTTAGATTAATCTTGCAGGTTTAAGTACCATGACAAGAATACACTTACATATATCGGAAAAATAATGCAATATTCAGAAACTCATACATCAAGGATTTAACTGAAAAATATGTACATACAGGCAATCTATACGAAATAAAATATAAAAAAGGCTTCTAAATCAGTGCATTTGTCTATCTAAACCATCACATTGCCAAGTTATCCGCTGATTTTATAGCCGCACATAGCTAAATGTTAGAGTTGTGTACCAAGATTATTTCTTGACAAGAACTTGATCAACTCCGTTAGCTCTCATCAAACAACAGTTGGAGATCATACAGATCAAGGTGATCGTGTGATTGAATGGACGATGATGAAGAGGGTCGAGCTGTCGTGACAGTCGATGGGCTCCGCCTTCTTTACCTTCTCGATCTCTTGGTCTACCTATTAAGAAAAAGATTAAATTTATGTGAAAAATAAATTTTTTTTTTTTAATGATTATTATAAATGGTGATACATGGCGAATAGATATAGATGCCACTTGACACAAATTCGTATATTATCTTTACCTCACATATATTATAGGGATATGAACTTAGGTTGTATCTGGATTATTAGGATGTCCTGATAATGGCATTTTAATTATCATTGCGTGGATGTAGCTTGACACAAACAGTTGGATTGCAAATGGACCATTTTCATGTGGGCTTTATTTATGCGTGGATATTTATGCTTTAATTATTAAAAACTCAAAAAGCTTATTGTTAGTATAAAGCTTTGACCAATCTGTACAAACCCAAATGATTAGCATGACTGAAAGCTGGAAAGCGACTACGACCTGTCTTTCATAAATGATTGGTCGGAGGTTTAAATTTTCTTTACTTATATTTCATCCACTGCAAATCAACGTAGCGATCCCCTCCACTGTTCAGCATAATTTTTAATGTCATTGCGCTACGTATTTATGCTTGATTTATTAAAAACATAAAAAGATTACCGTTAACGTAAAGTTTTAAGCAATTATTATTGATCTGGTTGGTTAATGAGACTGAATGCTGTAAGGTGATCACAGCTTGTTTCTCAAGAATAATAAATCGATAGTTCGAATTCCAGCAAGTGTGAGTTTGGAGAATTACTATACTTTTTCGTTTTTTTATCAAAATATAAGATATAAATCGAATTTGACACTCACTGACAAAAAAAAAAAAAATAAGAAAAAAAAAAGCATAAAGGTTTGAGTAAGTAGGCTTATGGGTAAAATAGTATTTGCCTGCGTAGAGGTCTAATTCTGCTTAAAATAAATTAGAAAGTTCAGTCTTGCTAAACGTAACTGCGAGGAGACTGATTATGCAAAATATCTTTGCAGGATATCACCAGCAAAGAACAGCGTCAGCGAGTCTAGTAGGTAACGTGTTTTACCGCGCGTGGGGTGCGACGTGGTTGGCGAAAAGTCTAAATTATAAAAGGGACCTCGTCCCTCTCTGACCCAAAAAAAAAAAAGTTTTAATTATAAAATGGACCCCAAAAAAAGTTTAAAATATAAAGTGGACCCAATCTAATTAACAATCAAGTCTTACTACAATATTCAGGTGGATATTAAAACTATTATATTATAAATAAAATCTACATATTTGGTTCCGCATTAATTATAAATTATTTAAACAAATTTCTGTAAAAATATAAAAAATTTATTTTAGACTTTATCTATTCAGACAAAAATATTAAGACACGGTAAAATATAAATATATATTCCGAACATATATTTGTTACTTTTTTTTAGCAGAATTCATTTAGAATCATCTTTTTCGTCCCAGCACACATATGTTAGGACACCTGGCTCAACCTAGGAGGACCGGTGCGCGCTCATCCAATACCTTTGGAGCTCCAGGCCTGTTGTGTACAGCATACTTGTTATGTGTAGGGGGCTGAAGAAGGACAGCGGCGGCCAACGTGGTTATTAGTTATTCCGTTAAGATAATCTTAAAATAAAGACATATATTCCGTTAAGATAATCTTAAAATAAAGAAAATAGTCATTAGTACAATTATCAGCTTGCCCAACGCGGAGTGGTATCATCCATCTAGGATCAAAATATCTGACTTGGACCAATTAGACCGACCAACCTGCCTTCGCAGCACCCATATTCTAATTAGACCTAATCGGAATTATTTTTAACTTACAAAAGAATATAGTAAGGTGCCGTAGAATGTTGAAAAAAAAAAAGATGAGATCTTTTGGTTGTTTATCTTTTCTTTTTTTTTTGAGTAAAAAATATTATCCGCGATAAATAAATCCAAATCAGTCTCGATAGATGTTAGACAAGTACAGAATAGAGATACATCAAAAGAATAATTACATATCAGTACCTTAAAAATAACAGTCGTACATTTCAGCTTTTAAAAATTCGAAAACGTATGACGTGGCGGCGCATGAGCATGCTACATCAGCGCAAAAACGTATTTTCAGGAGCTAAAATACAAGAGTAAAATTTTCGGAGGCTGATATGCAATTATCCATACATCAAATCAGAACAGAAGGAAATGATAAGTTGAATATAACATAATTTTTATAAAAGAAAATTATGAGATAATATCCTTCAAGTTTCTAACTTTACTTAGATAGTCGTTTCAAATTTAACTCTATCAGACACGAAAACTTATCTTACAAAAAAAACATCCATCTCAATATGTTTTGACATTTTTAACCATATTTTAAGTGCTATTTTTAACACCACAAATAAATATTTAGAAATATTTTTTTAACATGAAAATTGTAAATCTTCATAAGATTTATAACTTTCATGTTTAAAGTTTTTTCAAAAAATAATACTAAATATTTATTTGAAATATTAAAAATAGCACTTAAAAATTATTTTTAATCACTATTTTCAACATCTCAAAATAAATATTTAAAAATATTTTTTAGAAAAATTTTTAAACACGAAATATATATATATAACTATGTGTTCAAAATCGTGACGCCACGTCACATTTAAAATGATTTTTGATGTGCCATATGATATTTATTCTTATTCTAAAAACATTACTTGGCATTTTCATTAATTCATAAGAATTCATAAAATCACATTACTTATTTTGAAGAATATTAAGCGTCTAATATTAAAAATAAATACTTAATCAAAATGATAATTTCTAAAGATAAAATAATAAAAAAATAGTTATATTATATATTATATAATAATAATTACTTTGTATTCATATATATATATATATATATATATATATATATATATATATATATATAGCACTACCATTTTATGTTATTTCTCAAATAAATGATATTTTTTTTGGCTCACATAAATTTGGCGTGTAAAATATATGACAATCAATTATTAAAAATATAACAAAATTATATATTTTTAATATTATTAATTATATATATGATTAACATCCGTGAATCATACTGATGTAAAATTAGTAATACCTAAAAAGAGTTATCTTGACCAGGTCTGAGGATTAGACTTGATCAAATTCAAACAATGGCCGAAGAATGTTATTTTCTGGTAATACTTTTCTAACTGAAAAATACTTCTAAGAAATATTCCATTATTCTGTATCTTTGTCCTTTTTTTTATAATTATATCTATTAAATTGACAACCCCAGCACAAGAAAAAGATTATTTTCTTGCTTCCCAGGTCAAACAGTATCTGCACCTCCAGATCCTAACACTTATCTCTAGAGGTGAATCTCTTCCATCCTTACCATACAGTCCATACATCTGATTAAGGTCACTATTAACCATATGGATCATTCGATTCGGATAGCTCCAGACCGGACCTAAACTAGGCGTGTTTACGCTGAAGAATGATTCTTATTTTTTTTATTATTCCTACTAGATTTTATTTAAAAATTGATATCATAAAATTGATGATTGTTTTAAGTAGAATTTAATATTAAATAATTATACTATTTTAATTTAAAATAATAAACTAAAGGTACTATATTTTTGTCCAATCCGAACTGGTTTGATCTAACTTTTAGCTAGTTTAGACTAGATCAGACGTGTTTGTATTTTTATCCAATAAGTGGTCCAAGAATCGGGTATTACTCAATCTTGGATTGGTCCGTTTTAATCGCTCTAATTTTCCTTACACGCCAAGACTCCTTTAAAAGGTTCTTCATAGGATATCCATATCAGCCTCCTAAAATACAATAGTCTTGTTTTTTCGGAAATATAGAAACGCATGTGGCAGCGTGCGAGCGCGTCTTGTCAGCATAAAAATGTATTTTCGAGAACTGAAATAAGAGTGCAATTTTGGGATGCTGATATGCAATTATCCCTTTTTCTTTTTACCATTTATAGGTCCAGCACATTTCAATACATGAAATTAGTCACAAAGTTGCGCTCGATTTTTTTCCCTTTTTTTCAAAAACGAATTTTAATTTTTTCGATCGAAGCTCATTACAAAATTTTAACTCGCACCTTCTGCCCAATTTCATATACAAATAGCGCAACCAAATTAGTCCAAAACTCACATTTAAATTTCGACTGTATGATTTTTAGTTTTAGTTTTACATAAATTTGCAGCTATCTAACATTCACAACTTTAGGGTCGTCTAGCGTGTCCACCTGCTTCAACGGCAAAGTAGGAATAAAGCAAACA
This sequence comes from Xerophyta viscosa, assembly GCA_002076135.1. Lineage (NCBI taxonomy): Eukaryota > Viridiplantae > Streptophyta > Magnoliopsida > Pandanales > Velloziaceae > Xerophyta > Xerophyta viscosa. Next base: position 739,778 of record MJHO01000056.1, read on the forward strand.
GCAAAAATAAAATCATAATTCAAATCGCCGATTGATACCGACCGCATCTAGTTCAACTGGATGGAAATATAAAAAAAATATCACCATTAGGTTTTGAGGCTGTTTGGTTTAAAATTTTCTGCAGAATTTCAGAATATTTGTGGGAGCTGAACATAGAAATTTTTGTGAGTTTAAAATTTCTAATAAGTATATGTGAAAAATTTTGGGACACTTCCATATCAGCCCCTCCATGTTTCCATTTAGACGAATAAGCCCCTCGTTTTACCCATTAATTTTGACATACTAAAATATTTATTTAGAAATATTTTTTGAAAAAATATTCAATATAAAAGTTGTAAATTTTGAAGAGATCTACAACTTTCATGTTAATTTTTTTTTCAAAAACTACTTTTAAGTAAGTGTTTTGATGGTTCAAAATTTAGCGAATTAATGGATCGATTTTGAAACCCACTAAGACTTTTAAACAACAAAACATATATTTAAAAGCATTTTTTGAAAAAATGTTAAACACGAAAGTTATATATCTCATTAAAATTTACAACTTTCATTTTAAATTTTTTTTCAAAAAATACTTATACGATGGTCAAAAATAACTTAGCACGAATATCGAGAGAGGGGGTTTTTTGAAAGTTTAAACAGTAACTGGAAATTTAGGGGTTGATTTGGATTAGTAGAGAGAATCTAGGGGCTGATATGATATTATCCCAAAAATTTTCGTGAGTTTAAAATTCTACCGCAATAAATTAAAAAAAGAAATCGCTGATTGACCAACCTACACGTGACCTGCGCAAACGCTGAATCCACACGGACCAAACTAAGGTCCGACCGACCAGTTGACCGATCCGGAGTTAATCTACGCACCGCTTTCGGTTTAGGGGGTCCAACATTACCTAAACATTACAATTGATGCTCTTTTTCGCAATCTAATTTATCTTTAAAGGCCGTCGTCCCAGAATTACTTGGCAGCGATTAGTATAATATTCCGGATTATCAACATGTCCCGTTACCACCCTGTGTGATTTGAGACTAAAGGTGGTGGCAAATTAAACAAAATTTTCAGTATTAACCTATAGATGGTATTTGGTTATTTTAATTTTGACCATCACATTTAGTTTTTATTTTATATTTGACGAGATATTGAATAGTAAACAATAATTCTTTCCAGTTATATATTATTGGATTTCAAACTTTCGATTTACCCTTAAAAAATGGTAGATTGTGATATACTCCAAACATCCAGCTTAGCAAATTAATTAGAATAATGTTGATTTACCTGTTACGATGATCGTACAAAATAAAATGATTACAAACAAGATTTTTCTATATTAATCTCCAAAATAACATGTTTCAATACCATCTTCTAAGTGGTGATGGACCAAAAGCTGTTAATGACAAAAAAATTTTCTTCACTCAGCAGTATGCTAACCAAACTGTGTTAGCTCCAGCCAAAAATTGTAATGCTTGATCGAGCTCGTACTCAACTGATGATATTAGAGTTCAACGGCAAAAACTGCTAAAAAATCTCATAGAACACACAAAATTTTTATGTAGAAAGGTCCGGTTTGGACCGAGATAAAACCATAAATCATATGCGATTAGCGAGAACAAATTTATTAAACATAAAAAAAATTCCAAGTTAAACACTCTCTTACGATCTCTCAGTGTTGAAGATCAGAGTCTATACAAAGCTCGGACTAATTCTCTCACACTTTCTTTTTTTTTCTCAAACAATAAAAATTAATTCTCCTAAGCTGACAGCTGGAACAACTATTTATAAGCACGACTAGCCATCCGTTAGAAAAATCGGAGATGCTAAATCTGATGCAAATATATGATATACTACTAATTTGGGATGCAGCGCGGCAGCAGTGCCAGCAGACGAGAAGAGATATGTTTTGGCCGCCAGACTATGAGAAGTTTTATAATGCTTCTGGCGTAAGTTTCAAAACTTACACCATACCTATTAAAACTTATATTTAGAGATATTTTTAAAAAAAAATTCAACTACAAAGTTGTTCAGAAAAATAAAATACATAACTTTATTGTTCAAATTATTTTCATAAAATATCATAATATATATCAAAATAATTATCAAAATATGGTAATATAAAATCAATTTATTTGTCTATATTTTCTTATCGATTTATTTGACATGATATTTAATTTTTTTAAAAAAATAATTTATACTATAAAAATATAATTTATTTTTCTGAACAACTTTATAGTTAAATTTTTTTTAAAAAAAATATCTCTAAATATAAGTTTTAATGGATATTGTGTAAGTTTCGAATCTTATACCCGGAGCGTTATAAAATTTTCCCCAGAGTATTAGCATATCCCAAAAACTATTTTTGGGATGATGTGGAAGGAGCGACCATGTACACGTTATGACATCCATGCCCGATTTTGCAAACTGGTTTGTTTTCCACAGTTCTTTTTTTTTTCCCGCGATTCACACGTTCAATAATTCAACGGTTCAACGGTCAGCCTTTGAACTCCAAACCTCAATTGCTCTCCTGATGAAATGAAATCTCTCCCCGCTTGAACCGTTCACGCGTACACTTCAACTCTTCTTCAATCTTTCCCACTCTATTAAATATATTTATATATGTTAATCTTTCCATGATCTACTTGCACTGAATCTCCATTAGCAGAACTCCAGATATCAGAAGAAGAAGATTTGAAGATCTAGCAAGTAATGGCTAGACCAAGCTTAAGGATACCCATCAGCAAGAAAGCTCGGGCGGCGGTGGCGCCGCTGGTGCAGGAGCTGCAGATCCCGGCTCACTTCCGGTGTCCGATTTCGCTGGAGTTGATGAAAGATCCGGTCACTTTGCCGACCGGGATAACCTACGACCGGCAGAGCATCGAGACCTGGTTCGAGATGGGTAATTGGACGTGCCCGGTCACTACCATCGAAGTGGCCGCCGCTCACGACGAGGAGCAGCTGATCCCCAATCACTCCATCCGCCGGATGATCCAAGATTGGTGCGTGGCGCATAGATCCTACGGTGTAGAGAGAATTCCTACACCTCGGGTTCCGGTCACTCCCGTACAGGCTGTCGATACGCTCCTCCAGATCAGCACCGCGGCCTGCCGTGTGGATTTGCTCAGCTGCCGCCAATTAATTGCGAAAATCCACGCTCTCGCGAAAGAAAGCGAGAAAAACCGGCGCTGCTTCGCCGGTGCAGGTGCCGCCCGCGTCTTATCCGAGGCCTTCCACTTTCTTTCCGGAAAACATCATGACATCTCATTAATGGAGGAAATCCTATCCGCCATTATCGGATTCTTCCCCCTCGATTATGAGTCTTGCTATTACATTAGCTCTTCTGAGTCACTCACCTCAATTGTATCAATATTAAACTCCGGTGACCTCGCCGGACGATTGAGCTCTGTGCTCATTCTAAAACAGCTGATCGGGATCTGCAAAGATCCGAATACAGAGATTGCTTCAATACCAGGGTTGTTAGAATCCCTCGTGAAGCTCATCAAGGAACCGGTCTCACCTCAAACGACAAAAGCTTCCATGGTCACGATCTACTACTTACTCTCATCCAACAATGATCCAAAGACTTCGACAAGATTGGTTGATTTAGGAATGATAAAATTAATGCTCGAAATTCTCGTAGATTCCGAAAAAAGCAATTCGGAGAAGGCATTGGCTGTTTTCAACGCGCTTTTAAACAGCAAAAGAGGACTGCAGGAGGCGCGAAAGCACGCACTGGCGATTCCTGTGCTGGTGAAGAAGTTACTGAGGGTATCCGATTTGGCAACCGAGTTCGCAGTGTCTGGTCTTTGGAAACTATGCAAAGAAGAAGATGAGGGAGTTGATGTTGATCATTGCTTGGCGGAGGCACTGCAAGTAGGAGCTTTTCAGAAGCTGTTGTTGTTGCTGCAAGTAGGATGTGGGGATGCTACGAAGGAGAAGGCTTCTGAGCTCTTGAGGTTGCTTAATGGGAACAGAGGGAGCTTCGAGTGCATAGAAACTGTAGACTTTAAGGGCCTCAAGAGGCCATTTTGAGCTTGATTTTGGTGGGAATTTTAGAAACTTTTGACTTTTTTCTTTTTTCTTTTTTTTTCTTTGGAAGGTCTGCGTTTTAGTTTTTGTTCACTGTACAAAAGTTTGAATACAAAAAGTATACATTGCACAGGATTTATTTTTGGGTTCAATTCTCTGCATCACTTATCCAAAATTTTATTTACTTTTTAAGAAACAGACTTAGAATTTGGACTCAGATAAATTAGCAAGAATACATATTGACGAATAACTAGTGAACAAGCTTCGTAAGAGTTCGTTTATGTTCATTTAGTTACATCTATCTTACATCTTTGAACAAGTCTCCACACGACTGGGCATAGATTCATGAGGGTTAGTTTGTTATCATTTTGGTAATCTCCTTGTAATGTAATTTGATTACTTCCGGGTTTGCATCTCTATCTCACATCAACTGAAGGCTGACGTGGATTTTTTTTTTTCATAATGTATGTAATATGTTTTACTAAAAAAATATTCTGGTATAATAGTAATCATCAACTAACTATTTACGGTAGGGCACGGGCGGGTATAAATAGGCTAACTTGGCGGAATTATCTCAGCTGATATAAGATTCTTTTTTCTTTTTTTTGGATGCAAAAAATACTTTTTTACCAAAAAGATGTTCTCGAACAACGAATGTAACTGGTGCGACTTGGCGGGTATCAATATGCTGACTTGACCTAATTCTCGTAACCAGCTAAGGTCTTTATCCAGCTTTGACAAATATCAAATAACTGAACCGACTCAACGCGTAGTCTTGACTTCACGTTCACACTTTCATTTCGTTAATTACTATAGTAAAATAAAAGTTAGCTTTTAAAGGATTTCAGAAGAAATTAAGTTGTATTTTCTAGGGAGAAGAAAGAAGAAGAAGAAGAAGAAGAAGAAGAGAAATAGAGATGTTTTATGGCAAGCGCTGGTTGAGAGGATAGATCGAGTAGTTCAAATGCCAGTAAACATTGGCTAGAAGGGAAGATTGTTGGGTTCTTTTTTTGATCGGGATGCAGGATAGAAATTTAAATCGGCAATCACAAACTCGAAAAAGGGATGTTTTTTATATCACTTCTAAGGGGAACCATAAATTAGAAAGGGTTTTGTCGCAAAGTTCATAATTACAAAACTTTCATGAAAAAGTGCTTTTTCTTTTTAAATAACATGTAAATCACTCCCAAATAAATATGTATAATTTTTTTTTGAAAATATCTTAAATACAATAAAATAAATTTTTGTATGCTCCACAACTTTTATATTTAACGTTTCTCAAAAAAATATTTATAAATATATCTTTTGGGGCTTCAAGTTTTTATAATATGTAAAAGTATCGGAGAATTAAAATATCTATTTAGATTTTTTAGAAAAATTTTTAATAAAAAAGTTGTAAAATACATCAAAAATACTTTTTTCTTCGTATTCGAAAAATTTTCAATACTTTATATGTATGTATTTTTACTCGATTTAATAATTGTCTGCAAGTACCAATTTTTGGAACGACTTTTGAAAAGTAAGCGAGTTTTTAATACTAATTCCAAATTAAAAATGGTTTTGTCCAAGAAGACCCTTTGTTTTGCAAACTTGAATAAAGCATTACCGAAAATACTAAGTTAGCATCTAGAAATTTTTTTTTTTTTTTTTCAGAGTATTTCAATTAGAACAATACGATACAAGTACTGGCAATATTATACTAACCGTTTGAAACAATAAATTAGCCGTCTGGAATAATTTTGAGTTTTCAACTAGAATTTTTTTTTTAAAGTTGAAAAGATGTATGCTGATTTTTTAGAGATGTGGAAAGTCTGGATTCTTTTGACATTATTCCAATTAAAAATAATAGTAAAGTTCATGATAACTTTCCTGTAAGAATGCTCAAAGAAATAGAGATGTTTGGATGCCGTGTTGAATATTGTAACATTCGGAAAGCTTCATTCTATTGTAGGGACTCTTTTAACGCTAAGCACTTGTAAATCTTGTAACAGTGCGGTTCTTTTGCTGCATTAAAAATTAGGGTGAGTTACGTTTGGGTCCAAAATTATATGTTTCATTATATTTGGATCCTAAACTAAGTTTTAATTATAGTTAAGTCATTCCGCAGAGGGTGTTAAAAGTTATTAAGAAAGTGTTAAAAGTTATCAGAAAGGTGTCAATGTGTTATTTTTTTATCAGGAGGGTGTTAAAAATTAACAAAAAAGTGTAAAAAACTTACTAAAAGGTGTTAAAATACAATGTGTTGGATGCATGTCGGAGTTGTTAAAAACTCATTGGAAGGTGCCAAAGTGACTAAAGTGCAAAAATTTTTTTGGAGAGGATTTAATTGATGTTGAAATAATATGAAGGGACTACAGAGCAATTATCCGTAAAAATTAGTATAGTTCGAGCCTGTATTGAGCATTTACTGAACGAAAAAATTATCTAAAATTACTCAAAGAAATTAGCCTCACCCCTTCTTGGGGTGGGGATACTTGTGGGGAAGGGTGAAAACGAGCCGAGCTGCTCACGAGTAGTTCGGGCTCGAACTCGTTTAAGTCCGGCTCGAACTTGAGTATTGTCGAGCTTGGATCGGGTTCGAACATAAATTCAAGCTTGGGTAATTAAACAAGTATAAACGTGTTTTTCTATTTTTCTTAAATGGGTTTGAGTTCGAGCTCGACTCGAACTTGATCTATTTCATTCAATCGAGCCGAGTTCAAGTCGAGCGCTGCTCGATTAGACTCAAGCTCGGCTCAGTTGATACAATCGAACCGAGCTCGAGTCGAGTTGGAGCTTAACATTTTTCGAGTCGAGTCGAGTTCAAGCTTAACCTCTAAAGTTCGTCGAGCTCGAGTAAAACCAATCGAGCCGAGTTTGAGCTTAGTGGTATTCGACTCGAACTCGACTTGTTTTTACCCCTACTCATGGGATTACTCAAAAAAATAAAAAAAAAAAGAGAATGGTAATGGAGGTTCGGAAGTTGAGCTATGGTGCCTTCTTAAAGATATTTTAGAGCGAGTATTTTGCATACGCTGGATCAGCATGTGTCCGTATGTGAGTTCAACGAAGCTTGGTTCGGATTGGCTCGGCATGAAAACATTGCTGAATACAATGACTGCAATATAATTAAGCTAACTAAACGTCTAAAAGCAAGTTGTTTCGTAGTTTTCATGAAGATTCGTTTGATTAGTATTGACCCTTGGAAAGTAAACTTGAAGGGTTAATTTGACATGAACTAAGCACCACCTGAACACCTAAACCATGCAAAGTTGCTCTCCTGAACGGGCGTGGGTGCCTAGTGGTCAATATATATATATATATATATACATACCAGCAGACAATACAACCGCGATATAGTATGTGTATTATTTTTTGAAAAAATAATTAAAATTAAAATTTTATAATTAATAAAATTTATATTTTTTTAGTTTATTATTAAAAAAATATTTTTAATTATCTCATTTACAATGATCTACTGTAAATTATATTTCAGCGGAAGAGAATAGAAAATAGATTTTTTTTTTTTAAAAAAAAAATCTAGAAATACAAATATACAATATACAATATATATATATATATATATATATATATATATATATATATATATATATATATATATATATATATATATATATATATATATGAAATCATATATATATATATATATATATATATATATATATATATATATATATATTATATATATATATATATATGAAATCATATATAGAGTATATAGCGAAGAGACAAAAGGATGATTTTAAAGCTTGTTACGGAATATAAGCCACGCATAATATTTATAATAAATATCATATATAATCTAATTTATTTTAAGTATTAAATAATTATATTATATTAGGATATATATATATATATATATATATATATAAGATCATTTCAGGTAAATTCATCAGAGATTTCGCTACCAAATAGAAACAAGATTTGGAATGATTCGTCACAGTTGATCCCTTCCTTTTTTTTTTTGAGGAAAGGCATTGCTTTATGTAAAGGCTGATATGTATTTTCCCTTTGCTTTGTTAAGCAAAAGGATCATACATCAACAATCAGATGACGTAGAAGTTCGAAGGTATAAAAGGTCAGCAATTGCGCCCAGATTACTGGGTGCCACCCAAAACTACTAACGCCCAAACATAAGAAAAAAATTGTAGTTCAAAATATTTCTAAAATAAGTTGAATAATATGTCTAGTAAATAGATAAAAATAATATGTATAAATAAATAATATTTATACTAACACTTTTAACAATTTTTTAAAAATATTTTGACCTATAATATAATGTATTTTACTTTTATGAATAATTTTTAAATATAAATTTTACTGAATTTAGCGTAAGTATAAAATTTTCGCCTTAATTGAGCCAAGAACTTCATCTAATGTGACCCTAGGTGCTCATGAGATAGTACATCAAGAAATCATTCCATGCATCCACAGGTCCAGGCAAGCACCAATGCACACAATCATTGGACATTACCCTTTGCACCTCCGGCCAGTGCCCGTATCTGCTAGGGTGCCCGTCCGGCCGCATCATCATCGCCTCCGTTATATCCATCAACACGAATCTCCTCCCTCTCCTCCTCCCCTCCTCCTTCGCCTTCTCAAACTCCTCCTTCTGAACTTCGTACGACTCCTTATCATTCTCAAAAACCCTCGTCTCCTTCCTCGAGATCGGTTGTGTTCTCCTGCAATCTCCGCCACGGTCCCACGTCCCGTTCTCGAAATGTGACGGCGATATCGTCCTTAGGAACGTCAGTCCTTTGTACTTCACCTGCGCATTAATGGCGCGGAATGCGGTTCTGAACGCGATGCGGTGAGGGTACTGCATAGACATCGCAGGAGCTCGGCGGACTTTGATGTACTGCGAACCAATAATTCTGCCTTTTCGTAGTAGACGGAGGGGCGGGTGAACCAGTTCCCACCGGAGATGATGACGTAGTGGAATCCTGCGATCTGGGAAGACCAGGCAGGGTCGGGGACGTCGATATGGAGATTCCAGTAGGGGTACGATTAGGTTTCTTTTTGGTGGGGAGTTGTTCATGGGCTTTGATGAGGAACGGAGACCAGAAGACGGCGACGGTGAAGTTGTAGTTGTGGTAGTACATGAGCTTGAACCTGTCGTCACTTGTTGGAGATATATCATCCGGGTACTCCACCTAATTATTAATAACACAGAATATATAATTGATTATATTAAATAATCACTATAAATTTTTTTTGACAAAAATATAAACTTCTTAACAATTACTTTTTAATTTAACTTTATTTTTAAATATTGTGATAATTTTATCTTTACTGAAAATGCCATAATTGATTGTATTCAAAAAAATAATATAATAGAGTATGATCTAATTAACTCAGGTTAATAACCATAACATGTTTGCACGTAGTAACTCTTAGTGAACTTCAATAAATGTACATGTAATGGTCATGTTCGCTTAATCTCATAATAATACATGAGACTCAAACAACTTGACCATTAAGAAAAGTCTAGCAATGATCTAATAGATATATAACGCATATAATAATTGGGCTAAAAAGTATGCATGTAGAATAGAAATCGAACCTTACAGTCACAGAATTTTTTTTTTCTTTTGAGTCTCACTTAAAAATAAAATAGTTATGTATAAATTGCATTAAGATAAGATATATATCTCACTAATTTTTGCATTTGAACTTAACACTCGTTGATTTCTTTGATGTCTCATTTTGTCTTTCTGCTATGTTCGTTTTGTACATGACGATCTTAGATAAAGTCGCTTGGGGCATTTGTTCTACTATAATTTTACTATCATGTTTTGTTTGTTGTTTGAATTATGTTATTGTAATTGATTAGATGGTTACATCTTTTATACTATAAGTTATTTTTAAATAAAAAAGTGCACTATTAGCTTTGAATTCGTACATAAATTTCGTATTAAACTTAGAAAGTTATCTAATAATTAACAGTAAATATAACTATTTCGGCTTCTAAATCTATTATCTATAAGAACCAACACCCGTAGGCATGGCCCGCAAAAATGTGGGGAGCGAAACTCCCCCTACACCTCTGGGGGGTGAACGGACTCTCTGAACCTGTCCTACTCGAAAGGATGGTCCCCTCGTTTGGTGAAAAATAGGACGGTGTCATTCGTGTGGTTTATCTGCTACGACGGTCGTTCGAAAAGGGCCAGTTACGGACAATGATTTTAATTTTCTTGATAAGCTCCAAAAAAAAAAAAAGACCAGAGAAGAATATATATTTTCAAATGAAATGTGGAAGAATATATAGCTAAATCATAGAAAAAGTAGACATAAATATACCCTCGATAAAAGGCACATCAAGGACTGCATATGGTTCCTAGATAGCGAGTCTCCTACAAATGCCATGGACTTGTCCCGGACCAACTCCATAAACCGCACTGGATCAAAGACTGGTAGCTCACATTTCTCTGGCTTCCACCTCCGTTTCAAATAATCGGTGTCTGGCCGCCCATACTTCATGCAATTCTGGTGCTCTTGGATAGTAAAACACGTTAAATTCGTATAATATGGTGCACTGGAATCGCGCACCCATTCTCCTACCGATATGTTGCATGGAGGATCCACATACTTCTTTGTTGAATTTGTCGAATTCCATGTAGAATTTGGAGATAATGTTGGTATTGATGGTGGCGGTTGTGGCGGAGATAAAATTGGCGGCTGAGGCGGTGGTGGAGGAGGAGGAGGTGGTGTGTTGTTTGGAAGGAAGGGGAGGAATGGCAGTATATTGGAAGTACTTTTGATAGATGGTTGTTAACGAAGATTGGTCAATAAGCAATATGGGATCGTAGAAGGTAATTAGGGTTAGCAAGAGAAGGATTAGGGTTGATAGAAAGATGGTGGTTTTCAATGGACCTTGAAGCTTCATAATCTTCCATGGCAATGGTGACATGAGGACTCATTGAAGCATTGATAGAGAGTCGTTTGAGGAGAAGAATATTGTGGAAGAGAAGCTTGTGGAGATTGAAATAAAAGTAAAAAATATATATGGACTTTGTAATAATTTTGCTGCCATTGGTTTTTAATCTGTTGAATTTCTATGGTCTATTTTAAGTTGCTGCTTTTAAGCTTAGATTTACATCATAACATAAACCTACAAATAAATAAAAAATAAAATTAAATAGTTTCTATTATTAGGAGGTGAATAATTTGATTAATATACATTTGCGTAAATTATGATTAATTTACTGTTCTGTTGCTTCGCGATTCGCACAAATGTTACTTTAAAGGCAAGGATGACAGCATTTTCTTACTAATAATTAAATAGGATAGAAACCGAACTCAAGTGCTCAAGATCCAAATTAATACTTTCTCAACTAATAGTAATTTATCTTTCCAATATAACACGTTAATTCGACTTCCAAATTAAGAATCAATTAAAGTTGTCATAACTTTACAACTAAAGGTTTTGAACAATAATTATTTTGTCATTATATACTTATATTTGTTTAAACATTTTTCTTTGAATTATTAGAATTACATTGTACTACAACTAGTTTAAAGCTTTTTATTTAAAAATTTTAGACATATAGTTGAATTTAACAAAAATATAACTTTAGATGATAAATACGTATAATTAGATATAATCAAAATATATGTTAAATGTGTAAGGACCCAAACTCATGGTCGGATAAAAACCAAACTTTTAACAGAAAATGTAGAAGTAAAGTGGAAAACATTTAAACAAAAGTTTATTCATACAATAATCGAGCGGTTCAAGCGATGGTTCTCGTGAAAACGAACGTGAGAGAGATGATCATTTGCACTTAACCAAGCATAACTACACTTAAAACTATCGAACCAATCGCTCTCATCGGTTCCTAGAAGTTCCACATGCATTTACGGCTCGACCTGAGAATACTAAATGCAATAAATTTTAAATCTCAAGGTTCACTTTCAAAAATCATCACAAGACTAACCATTAGAAAAACCCCTGACCCACAGCTAAACATGACCAAAATCACAAGAAAACATTACATATACTAAATGGAAGAGGAAATGGACAAAGAAGTTACTGTAGAATCTACAGTAACTTCTTCTTTTGTTTTTTTTTTTCTTTTGTAAATTTGACCAATCTAAACATCTATTTAGAAACATCTTCTCAATAAACTTTCAATATAAAAGTTGTAGATCTTAATAAGAGAGCTACAATTTCTATATTGAATTTTTTTTTAGAATATACTTCTAAATGGGTGTTCTGAGGGTCCAAAATTTGGCTGGTTAAAAAATAAATAAAAAAATTTGACCAACCGAAAAATAAATTTAGTCTTCTCAAAAAACTCATAACATAAAGGTTATAGATGTTGATAAGAGCTCCAACTTTTATGTTAAACTTTTTTTGAAAAAAAACTTCTAAAAAGATGTTCTATGAGTCTAAAATTTGGCGGATTAAAAAAAAATATATATATAAAAAAAGGGACAACTGCAAAATAGCTGAGAATACGTACTTTTCGGTTGGCCCCACCATCTGAATAATCAAAGCACTGCAACTTTTTGAATTTAACCTTTTTTAAAAGATTTTGATTTTAGACCCATTAAAACACCCACTTAGAAATGTCTTCTCAAAAAGTTATTTTATTTTATTTCATGTAGATATCTATACACATTTTACTAAATATTGTACAAATATTATAGGAATGTTCGTAATATTCTATTAAATATTGTACAAATATTATAGGAATATTGTAATATTCTCTGAAAGTCGGTAATATTAGGGCTGAGCATTCGGGTCAACCCGAACCGAAATTCTAAGACCGACCCGAACCGAATACTTTCAGACCCGAACCGACCCGAATTTTGTGTTAACCCGAACCGACCCGAACCGACTAAAATTCGGGTCAGTTCGGGTTGGTTCAGGTTGACCTGAATAATAAAAAAATATTTTTTATTCAATACCAATTCGGATTTGAGTCGGTTAGGATCGACCCGAATAGTTGTAATATGAATGTTTTGTTTAAAAAAGAAAAAACTAGTATATAAAAACCAACGAAAACTAACTAAAATGTGACTCGCGAGGATAATTCGGGTCCAACCCGAACCGAACCGAAATTTGACTATCGAACCCGAACGAATTATATAAAGCCGAATTATTAAAATGTCGACCCGAACCGAACCCGAAATTTCGGCTTTATTCGGGTCGGTTCGGTTTGGTTTTTCGGGTAGGTTCGGGTAATGCTCAGCCCTAGGTAATATTACCGAAAAGTTATTCAATTATTGTTGAAAATATTGTCGGAATGTTGGTAAACGCAGATATACTATATGTGAAAATTTAGTTAAATATTTTGCATACTTCTAGTATATAAAAAATAAAATGTTTTATTTTTTATTGATATAAATATATTGACTCATACTAGAATAATGGATATTATTAAATACACAATGAGCTATACTTAGCCGCGATAGTATGAGGATACAACATGGCCGCAGCAACGCGTGGTCAAAAAAAAAGCTTGTCTTAATCCATATGACAAAGTATTGGCCGGTCGATTTCGTATTTCGGTTGACCTGTCCGTTACAAAGAGCACACTGTCAGGAACTTTACAGTTTTTGTCGATCGACACCCATATTTTGATTGATTAATATTCAAACAGAGAGAAAAAATGACTAACACTTATAGCTTGAGGCGATTGATATTGATACTTCAACAACTATTGTGAACACTTAAAACCAGTTGAAAACTCAAATTAAACATCTTTAAACCATTCCAACATACCAATATGTTCAAGAAAAGAAACCACGTAAACTGACACGAGTACGAGGACACGACACGGTATGGACATAGGACACAACAATTTTAAAAAAGTAGGATAGTAGCACGGCTCGGACATGGCAATAGCAATTATTATATAATTAAAAAATAACTTATGTAAATCTAAGTCCAAAATATTCTTAATCATAGATATTGAGGGGCTGTCTGGCCTCGTACTTATTCTGCTTCAGCACATGTCACATGGCTAGCTCCATCGTTTCGTGGCATTTGGTCGACTGATATGTGACAAGATTAAACCATATTATATTAAATGTCCCTCGGCAGGCGGCGACATATGTCAGCGTGCTGATCGGAACCTTGCATGCTGCCTTGAGCACACCACTCTACTAGGTGCCAGTTGATGACCCCGATTCTACAAGGCCATATGGTGCCTTCTGATGCATGGGATCGTATCGCGTCATTCGGTGTCTCCTGATGCCTCTAGTCCTACCATGTGTTTGCTGCCTCGCGATGGTTTGGATCCTACCTCTTCAGTTACATTGGTCTTCGTTCGTGCCTCTCCATACTTCGAGTCCCACCTCTTGATTAATGCCTCCAGATACCTCACGTTCCATCGGTCTTTATTAGTGCCTCTTGATACTGTAGGTTCCATCTCTTCATTAGTGCCTCTTGATATTTCGGGTCCCACATTTTTATTGATGTCACTGGTACTTCAAGTCCCACCGATTTTTGTTGGTGTCTCCTAATACTTTGGTCCACCGATCTTCGTTAGTGGCTCCTGATACCTCCGTTCCCACCTCTTTTTTTGGGTGCCTCCCGATACTTTGATCCAATCGATCTTCCTTGGCGCCTCGCGATACTTTGGGCCCTCCTTTTCGTTGGTGCTACGTTGAATCCCACGAGTCTTCAATGAGACAAGTAGGCAATATCAGGGGCAAAGCTGAGGCTGTTTGTGCTGCGCCGATGCTCCAGGGTTAGAAGTAAGTTCCTTCATTTGAACTTTTGAGTTATCTTTGTTTGAGCATCATCATCTTAGTCAAGATTTTCTCCACAAATTTTCTTTTTGTGAAATGACTATGGTATTGATTTGTTGGAAGCAAAATGATAATTCACTCACCACCTCATCCAGCATTTCTTATGCTCGCACATCGTTTGTACCTATCCTGACACCATTGAACTGGCTCGGGCATTATTCTAAGATTCTCAAGGTAATATTATTCCTACTATCTAAGACAAAAAGAATGCTAAATATGATGATAATTAGATCGCTATAAAATACTGTTCTTACGTTTCCCTAACTAGAATAGAGTAAATACACCTTACATAGCTCTTACAACGGTTCTATCACAAATTGATATTATCCTAATTTTTGGTGGGTTACCAACTTAATATTCTTTTGAAAAAAAAAACTAGTTGCATGTGAAACCACTTCCTAATCATTGAGTATGATGAGATAAACCAGCTCTAATTTACCAACCATGATCTTAAACAATCATAAATGAGACAGTCCAACAAATCAACGAACTTGTTTTATAGAAAAGGTCAAAACGAAACATCAAATTAAAAACTTATTTTGCTTTTCTAATCAATGGTGGTTATCTTATCATTGAATATCCTTTTCTTATCAACGGTGGTTATTATTCGATACCGTGGGCTTAGGATACCCTATTATTATTTTACGGAATACTTATATTTTTATACCCGATAATTCGAAATTGTAAAAATATAACTTCTAATTCAAATGACATTCTATGCTCTCTTGATGAGTGAAATTACGAAACTGCCATCGACAAAATAATTGTCATCGTCTTTAAAAAAACAGATAAAATTAAATTTGTCATTACATGATCAGAAAGAAATATAAAAGTACCATTTTGAAATGGAGGGGTATAAAAATATAATTTCAAATTATGAGTGCATAAAAATGCTAATACCGCTATTTTATTTAAGTAGTTGACCTGCTTAGTTGGTCAACTACTTTATCTCAACTAATGTCAATTTATATGCCGAGCATGAGATTTGAGCTTCATCCAATATCTAATGTGTTTCTATTCAGTCAACCCTTAAGACAGTGGAGTTTTCCCAACTCTTACATTTTTCAAATTAAACTTCTCTAAGAATGAAGGCTATAAAGTTTCTAGCATCCTGTATCTACAAGCAGAGATCTCGTATTATATTGTACTCGTATTCGTACGGAAGCGAATCTTTTTTCCGTGCTCAGTCCCATTTGCATAATACCGGCGATGTCTCTGAAAACCTCCCTACGAGGATTTCTATCCGAGTCATCTTGATCATCTTGTAAATTCTTTAGCTTTCTCTCAAATGACTTGCCGTAGTGTCTATCTATTGTATATATAAATCTCGGTCCTTTTAGATCTTATGTGGATGCTTGTCCACATCGGACTTTACCGTTATAGATTTGGATATTGTATTTTCTCTTGCTTCAATATGCTGAGCAATTGTATTTTAAAATAATGTGTTTTTTATTTTGCTTTTTGTACTAATGGATACTTATTTTGCTTCTTCAAATACTTAATGAATGGAGCGTTACGGTGGATTTATCCACCTTGGTTTTCATCAAAAAATAAAAAATAAAAAATCAAGACTTTTTTTTTATTTGTATAGCAAGGTACACGTCATATTCATGATTATTATTATTAAGATTAAATTCACTACAAGAAATTTGGTCTTTAGAAGCCAACTTTTTAAAAGCCAGTCTTTTTTGGCTTCTAAAAATGACTTTCTAAAGCCAATTTTCAGTTGGCTTTAAAAAATTTATTTTTTGAAGCCAATTTTAATTTAGCTGCTAATAACATATTTTTCGAGACCAAACTAATTTGTTGGCATTTGATTTTATAACACTTTAAAGCCAAAATATTGTTGGCTTTAAAAACTATATATTTTTAAGGCCAATATTTAGTCAGCCTCTAATAATTGACTTTTTGAAGCCAAATTAGTTTTGGCTTTAAAATTCCTAACTTTCTAATACCGAATATTTAGTTGGCTTCTAATAATTTAATTTTTTGAAGCCAAAATAATTTTAGCTTTAAAATTTCTAACTTTTTAAGACCAACTAATTAGTTGGCATTTACATACTGACTTTTTGAAGCCAATGTAATTTTGACTTTAAAATTTCTAACTTTTTAAGGCCGATGTTTAGTCGGCCTCTAATAATTTGATTTTTTGAAGATAAAATAATTTAATTGATTATTCCGGTGCTTACTTTATTTTTGGATTGATTTGAATTTTAATTGGAATTGATTTCTGCGTTTTAGGCTAATTTGGGCCCAATTGAAGGTGGATATCTCGAAATTTTCCACGACTCCGAAAAATACACCAGAACACTCCAGCACAACCAAGAACACCCAAGAACAACCCAGATTTTTTTGCACATTAAGAACATATTTAGGTAATTTTTAATATGGTTCGAGTAAATTAAATCATAAAAAATCAGCGAAAATGTCAAAAGTTATGAAAAAATTACATTTCACTCGAAAACAAAAGAGGGTTATTATACATATTTATTTACGAATTTAGAATATTTTTAGGTAGTTTTTTAAAATATCTTTATTATTTTCTAAATAATGAAGAAAGCATAACAAAATATACTCGAATTACATTGAAACTCCACCACGACTTCTAAGAACACCCCAGAACATTAATGCACAACCCAGAACACCCCAATTGTTTCTACAAATTTAGAACATTTTTTGATAATTTTTAATGTGTTTCAAATAAATTAAAATTAACAAAATTAAAAAAAAAATAAAAAAATATTTATAATACCCTCTTTTGTTTCCTAGCAAACAGTAATATTTTTATAATGTTTGGCATTTTTTGATTTTTTATGATTTAATTTACTCGAAACACATTAAAAATTGCATAAATATGTTCTAAATTTGTAAACAAATCTGAGGTGTTCTGGGGTGTTCTGAATTGTGCTGGGGTGTTCTGGGATATACATAGGAGTTATGGTAGATTTTCAATGCATTTCGAGTAGATTTTGTGATGCTTCCTTCATTATTTGAGAAAATAAAAATATTTAAAAACTAGCTAAAGATATTCTAAATTCGCAAAAAAATATTTATAATAACTCTCTTTTGTTTTTTAGTGAACTTTAATTTTTTCGTAATTTTTAGCATTTTTTTTATTTAATTTAGAGCTTAAATTTGTAATATCAGAGAGAGATATCATATTATGCCTGTTCAAATTTGAAATGCCCGCTTAAATTTGAGTTGCCCGCTCAAATATAAAGATGAGGGAATCTGGAACCCTTTTTAAGTCTTTTGGTGTTTTCTCTCTCAATCTCTCTCTCTCGAGCTCTCTCTCAATCTCTCTCTCTCGAGCCCTCTCTCTCCGTGACTACTCGGCCGCTCGCACCGCCGGCAATCGCGCGGCCGGATTTGGTAATCGCACGGCCGGGTTGATTGTGCCGACCTCGAGCCATCTCTCTCGCTCGATCTCTCGGTCTCAAGCTCGCTTTCCTTTATCCCTCTCATGACGCATTCGGACGGGTTAATTGTGCCTAACTTTTACTCCGTTTTCACAGGAAAAAAAAATTTCTGGAGCATTCTAAAATGCATTTAAGGTGTTTGATGAAATGCTAATTTAAGTATGTTTCTCTCCGCAGGTGAATGACTTGCAATTATTATCAGATGTTTTATAAAACTGTATGATCTACAAAACACGACTCCGAAAAATACCCCAGAACACTCCAGCACAACCAAGAACACCCCAGATTTTTCTGCACATTAAAAACATATTTTAGGTAATTTTTAATGTGGTTCGAGTAAATTGTTTTATAAAACTGTATGATCTACACATGGTAAATTTGATGTTTACCAGCAACTTCAATATTATGTTTAGCTGTACATTACTTCTACACTTTCATTTAGTTTCGCATAGTTGAATAAGTGCATGGATGTCCTACGATTTTAGGTTTTGATTGAGTTCTTTATATTATGATCATTTATATCTCGTGTTAATATTGGTTTAATATTTGAATAGGCTTTATAGTCTCGGTGGCATAAGTTCGAATTTCATTTTTTGAATTTAAAGTGATATGTTCATATTTTTAATTCGTTATAGAGCGTGTGAAATTCTGCTTGTTATGGAGTGTGTGACTCCCATGTATTATATTAGTTGTGGGCGGGGTTTATAGAACCTTTGTAGCCCTTTTTTGTTATATGTTTATATTTTTTGTATAATGGTGTGTTTGTTATGGAGCGTGTAGCTCCCATACAATTGATTTGAAGTTTAGAATTATAATATTAGATGTGATTCTTAAAAATACAGGGGAGATTCTGTCGAAATTTTATTAAAAATACACGTATATTTGAAATTTATATTTGGTAATGAATTTTGTTAGTTTTGAGCATTATACTTACAATAAGTTCCATGCAAATAGTTTCATTCATTCTCGAGTTGACTTTTCTTTTCCTATGCTTCGAAGTTGGCATCTTTAGTTTAGATATGTTTATGAAAAAGCATTGGTCATTGTAAAGTTCTTAATGCTGGTAGTGAAATATATCCTTGAAAAATAATATAAACTTATATATATCCCTCTTTGTTTGCTAACATGTTAAATTTGACATGGCTTTCACAACATTGCAGGCATATATAACATAGAGAAATGTATAATGGCGACGACTGACGAAGTACCTGAACTTGTTTCATAGAGTCAATATTTTTTGTGACTGCTTATTTTACTTTCCTTGTAATGTACAACAAATATATATGTGTAATTTATGAAATAAGTTTCGTATTCTGTAAATTTGACAATGTATATTCAATTGTTATACATTATGAATTTTAATATATTATAAGTATTTTGTTTGTATATATATATATATATATATATATATATATAATGAGATTTAGAAATAAAAAATATCTGGCTTTTAATTTTTTTAAAGCCAATATAGTATTGCCTGCTAATAGTTATAAAGGTTGACATAAGTTGGCTTCAGAAAAAAGAAACTTTTGAAGCCAATAAAGATGGCTTCTAAAATAATTTGCAACCAATATTATATTGGCTTCAGAAAGCTTTAGAGGCTAAATAGAGTTGGCTTTCAATGTATATTCTTTCAGAAGCCAATATCATCTGGCTATTAAAATATTTTGATGCCAATTTTATGTTGGTTGCAGAAAGTTTTAGAGGCCAAACATGGTTGGCTTTTAAAATATCATTTTTTTGAAGCCAATATCATATGGCCTTTAAAACGATTTAAAGCCAATGCTATATTAGCTTTAGATAGTTTTAGATGCCAAATTTGGTTGGCATCTAAAAATAAATATTTTTAAAAGCTAATTAATGTTGGCTGCTGAAATTTATTTTCTGAAGCCGACTACTTTTGTTGGCCTCGGGAAGCTTTAGTGGCGAACTTCAGGAAGCCAACCTCGAGGCCAACTTTTTTGGCCTCTCATACTTTTAGAGGCCAAAAAATGATATTTAGAGGCCGAATTGGTTGGCCTCTAAAGACAGTTTTTCTTGTAGTGATTTTTTTTTTAATAACAACAATCAAGATTAAATTATTAAAATGTTTTAAATAAGCCAGATAGAGGTGTCTGTTACTCTGTTTTCGACTTTCTCTAGCTGCCAACCAGTTCATACTTCATATCAAATGCTCTTATAGTATAACTTTTTTTTTTTTTTTTTTTTTCTGGTATCCGACCCCTTTCTGAGCGGCAGTCCAGACCGAGACGACATAGCGCTGAATTAAGACAATTCACACCTCACCCAAAGGTTGTGTTGGGGTGCTCGAACTCGAGACCTTTTCCTGCCTAGCCGCGCTGGATTACCACTAGGCCACAACCATTTGGTATAGTATAACTTACGTGCCGTCATCTTATACTTTTTTAAAAATTTTATATTCAAAATGCATGTTTGGTTTATTCCAAAATATAACTCTCGGTTGTACCGGATCTGTAATCGAAACACCCGGCTACTAAAGAACTAGCTACGAAGGTGGCTGGGTCCAAATAGCTGATCGTCGAATTTGTTTGACTGATTAAATTTCAATTTTTTGAGCTGAACCTTAGTTTTATCTCCAATCTGAAAGGTTTATACTGTCGGCCAAATGACAACCTATGTTTTTTTTTTATATAATTATTATATAATAATAATTATTTTTTTTAAATAACAAGGTGAATCCTATCCCTAAAACAAAGTTTGGATGGAGCGCAAGGAGCCCCACCCAAACAGCGAAGTATTGGCTATATATGTATTGGCATATATATGATCACCATCTTTAATTACCGAGAAAATTCGTACATTTTCTACAATTTTTGCATTAAGCAAAAAAGCGAGCCCGACAGGTCATCCTTTTAAAAATACGCTTATCCCAGCCGATCTAACCGCTAGGAATACTAACAACCGGTTGTATGATTCCTTGCAATTATAGGTTGCTGATTCAAGTATCCAACCACCCAAAGAATAATCTTATACATACTAAAATCCAACTAACCACCACCAAATGATAATGTCATACAACAACACATTTGACTAGTCCTTATTCATCCTAAACCTATCTTCTTCCTCTTCTTCTTCTTCTCCTTCTCTTTCACATCATAATGAAGTCCCAAAACATTGATCATCAGCAGCATCCATGGAGAAAGCTTCATATCCTTCATATCCTTCTCAAGCTCAGCCTCTTGCCATCTCTTCTCCTCTTCCTTACACTTCTAGCTCTCTATGACCTCCCTCTATTCCTAAAACACACCTATGAGTATTCCCATTCTACCCCTCTCTCCGCCTCTCTTTCTGTCTCTGTCTCTCTTCCAAACTTCACAAACCACATCTCTCCTCATGAACATCCACGCATAACTTTTCCTACTATTACTGATAATTCTCAAGTTCATGAAGATGTAGAAGTTCTTCCTCTTCCTACATCTAATTTGAGCATGGAGAAACCATCCTTACACCCTCCCTTTCATTTTAATCTAACCTACGATAATAACAATAGTAATAAAAAGAAAAATAATAGTTTTATTCATGAAGATCAGAGAGCTCCTTCTTCTTCCCACGAGAGTTCCTTGATGAGAAGCAAAGTAGCCGATGGCAACTGTGATATCTCAAGAGGGAAATGGATAAAACACCGAGAGGGCCCCTACTATACGAACTCGAGCTGCTTCATGATCCAGGAGCATCAGAATTGCATCAAGTACGGCCGGCCGGATACAGATTTTCTCAGGTGGCGCTGGAAGCCGGAGAAATGCGAGCTTCCGCGGTTCGATCCTCATCGGTTTCTCCAGCTCGCCAGGAACAAGAACATGGCCTTCATCGGCGACTCCCTTGCTAGAAATCAGATGCAGTCCTTGATGTGCCTCTTATCTAGGGTAACTACTCTTTGTATCCAGTTTTTATTTTCATGCAAATTGCAGATTTTAATAATTTTGATATATCAAGATATTCTAAAAGTTATTTATTTTCTTGTTGATAGAATATGTGATTTGATTAATATTGTAAATGGAAATGATGTAAGCGTAATTCCATGCTGAATAAGTCTTATTTTTCGTGTTAGAGCATAGTTTTTATGTTTTATAAAATTAATTAACTGATAAATTGTAAGCCTAATTAGGTGGAGAATCCTTTGGACATCTCAGACAATTCTGACAAGAACTTTGTGCGCATGTACTTCTCAACCTACAATTTCACCATATTCAAGTTCTGGTCTCCCTTTTTAGTCCGGGCAGAAGAAGTTCCGAGATCCGATAAGCGATTTTCCACGGCCGGGTGGAAACTCTACATCGACGAAGTTGACCGGCGGTGGGCTTCTCGGCTTCACGAATTCGACTACACGATCATCTCAGGTGGGAACTGGTTCACCCGCCCGTCGATGTATCACCGTCGTCGCCGGTTAATCGGCTGCCAATACTGTTCAACTAGCTCGAGAAAATTGAAGCCGATGAGCATGTACTATCCTCACCGGATCGCTTTTAGAACCGCGTTTGAGGCCATTACCGCTTCAAAACAATATAGAGGTGTAACGTTTCTGAGGACTGTATCTCCGTCGCACTTTGAGAACGGAGCATGGGACAGAGGCGGAGATTGCAGGCGAACGAAACCATATCGGAAGGGGGAGGCGAAACCGGAGGAATCGGAGATGGGGTTGTATACGGACCAATTGAAGGAGCTAAGGAGGGCAAAGAGGGAGGGGAAGAGTAGGGGTTTGGATTTTAGGGTTTTGGACACGACAGGGGCAATGTTGCTGCGGCCGGACGGGCACCCGAGCAAATACGGGCACCGGCCAGAGGAGAAGTTGGTGATGTACAATGATTGTGTGCACTGGTGCTTGCCAGGGCCTGTGGATACATGGAATGAGTTCCTGATGCATGAGTTGGAGTTGTTGTTTTGATGCTAATTAATCGATCGACCTAATTCTAATGATTATTGTTGTTTTTATTCAAATTCTACAAATATTAATAATATGATCTAGGTATCTCCAATATAATTCTTCAGTGTATCTGGTAACACGTTATATTCAGCATGTGGTTGGTCGCTGGTGCATGTCATGAGAGACGGACTCATTTGGAGATGGTGATATTTATACGTTGTATTTGAAGAAAATAGTCAGACAAGCTGCGTCAGTTGACGGATAAATTTTAGAAAAATCATATATCAGCCCCTAATTTTAAACATTTATACAAATCGGCCCCTAATTTTTTTAAATTTCTTCTAAATTAGTCCTTATCTTGAAATTCACATCAGAAGTATTTTGATACTATATAAATGTTTTTTTTAGAAGCTTTGGATATGAAAAAAAAATAAATTTTGATGTAATCTATAACTTTGTCTTCAAAATGTTTTATAAATGTACTTTAAATAGGTGTCGTAAGGCGTCAAAACTTTAGAAAGTTTAAAATTAATCCGCTAACCCGCTAAGAATTTGGAGTATCAGAATATCTAATTAGAAGTATTTTTAGAATAAATTTTAAATATAAGAAAAGAATACTTTGGTGTGATTTACAACTTTTATTTTCAAGATTTTCCAAACAAATACTTCAAAATAATTGCTTGGGAATGTCGAAGATAACAGATTGTAGATAAGAGGTTTATTCGTAAACAAACTTTCAAAGGAGGGGCTGATATAGAGGTCTCCATAAATTTGATAATATTTCATATATAAGTTTTATTACTTGCACCGCTCATAGATGTGAGTATGCCTACTCGGAGAAACTCAAGCACTAGGATAATCCGGCACATAACCAGATTGTTATTAGTTGTATCTTTCACGACAAAACTACATAAAAATGGTTTGGGTGACTTTCACAAGTGATTTTATAAACTCATAAAAAATGAAGCATATTAATAATTCAAAATTGACATCTACCACCAGCATTTAGTGCAAGTGGTTACATAGGATAATCACATATTAGCCCATTATTTGAAACTGTTTACAAATCAAACCATTGTATTCAACACCATTACAAATCGGCCACTGTCACAAATCTTAGGACGACACCCCTCACAGCTTTCAAAAAGTGTCGTCATTCTAACTGCGCTACCCCTCCTGACTCAGTTGGAAAGGGAAGTCGTCATGATGCCAAGTCCTAACTCAAGCAGGTACGCAAAACCTCTTGACCCCTACGCCAGCGCCTCGATATCTCTCGAATCATATCCATCGTCTTGAGTCAGGAGACAGGTCTAGACAATAAAAGGGAGGCAGGACATAACAGAGCCAAGGTTGGACAAACATTGAATCCATAAGAGACCCCAAAAGAGATAATTAACCAACAAACCCAGTTGGAGGAATAAAAACTACTGATTACTCTGTTATTCTTCTTTACCAACAACTTTTACTTTTCGGATAATTCCATATCAGCCTCATATTTTGAAACCGATTCCATATCAGCTCCTGAAAACGCGTTTTCAGAGGCTGATATGACAGTTTCAAACAAACAGGGGCTGATATGGAATTATCCCTTTACTTTTCCTTGTAATAGTTTTAGAGATCAATAATATATTAGGCAAGTTTTTTCCTTCCATTGACATAGACGGCTCGACGACTGAACCACATTAAATCTTTGTCTCCCTCCCTCTCTTTACTTTGTGTTATTGTCTTCCACATAATCGTAAAATAAAAAATTCATAGATTAAAATGAAAAATTTTAACTTTTAAAACAAAAAAGTGAATTAATGTTGTTTGTGTTTTAAAATAATTTTTTTTAAAAAAAAAAAGTTTGTGAAAATATTTGAAATTAGATAAGAAAAATTTTTGCAATAAATGTTGTTTGTGTTTGAGACTCGGTACAAAAAATTGACTAAAACATTGGAAGTGTTAGTCTTGAAGACGTTTTAACGTATACAGCACGTGCATCACAGAAACAATTCTAGAAGAGATGTTTGTGTTTTTATGCCCGGCTAATTAAAATGTGTGATTTTATACTTTCATAATTGAATTTGATATTTTTTTTACCTCTTTTTATGTAAAATGATAAAAATATTTTTAATTTTTTATTCTGAAAAAAATAAATAAATATGCGAACATCCACAAACACATACGAATACCTACGAACACCCACGAATATGAACACCTAGAAACACTCGCGACCACCCACGAACACTTACAAACATTAATGAACACTCACAACGAACATCTACGAATACATGCGAATACCTACGAACACTCACGAACACCTACGAACATCCACAAATATCTCATACGAACATCTACGAATACCTATGAATACACACGAACACTCACAAATATACACGAACACCTACGCATACACTAAAAAAATATTACAGTGTCCGGAGGTGTTTATAGGTGTTCGCGTGTGTTTCTAGTATTGCACGTTTTTATATTTTTTTTTAAAACAAAAATTAAGGGTATTTTTATTAAATCACATGATAAGGGGTACAAAAATACCAAATCAATTAGGAGGTATATATAATATCATAAATTTTAATCAGCGGGGGCATAAAAATATAAAAGGCCCATTCTAGAATTATAATTTATAAATCACTCTTTTTAATAGTTTTTTTTTTTAAAAAAAAAACTGAATGGTGTGTTGCTGGGACAGATGGTATGGAGAG
Organism: Xerophyta viscosa; assembly: GCA_002076135.1. NCBI lineage: Eukaryota > Viridiplantae > Streptophyta > Magnoliopsida > Pandanales > Velloziaceae > Xerophyta > Xerophyta viscosa. Next base: position 765,560 of record MJHO01000056.1, read on the forward strand.
AAGATAGGGGAGAAGTGTCAGATCACTAATGTTAAGATACCCAGGAAAAGTGGATAACCAGGTGTGATCAATGGTAAAGCGCGGGAAATGGGGGTCCATCCATATTGCCGCCCTCCTTTCAAAAGCCGCAAACATGAATAAATAGAGAGGAAGAAGAGAAAGAGCACGTGAAGAGATTATCGTCTTCCCCAGAAGCTCTCTTCCCGATTTCACATTTTTAAATTTCTTCTTGGTAAAACAATCATCTCTTTTTTATACCCATTAAATATTATATTTTACGTATATATTGTAATATATATATCTTATATCTTATATATATATATATATATATATATATATATATATATATGGCCTAAATCAGGCGATCTCGAGCCGTTCGATTAGACTATCAACGGCCGGCGTTTGAAGAAGAAAAAGGCGCGCTGGTTAAGTGACATTAGTCGTTCCTCTTACTTTTTCCTTTTATTAGTTTTTGTTTTTTGGTGTAATGCTCCGTTTCTTCTTCCCTCTTCACTTGGTTCTTCTTTCACCGGGGACGCCGGTGATCCGGCCCTTCGCCGCCGGCGAGCCCCGACCACGAGTCGAAGAGCCGCGTCCTTTTCCGCCGACGAGCGGCGACTTCGCTGTTCCGGCGCGCATGTCGAGAGATCTCCATTGCTGGCTGGCCGAGCCCTCAACCGACGGAAAGATCCGTTTGGTTATAATTTTGTTGCTTTCGATCGACCCGCGAAGGAGAAGGGTTGTTCTTTTCAATGACGGCTGAATCGCCTGACGTGTTCAAACAATCACAGCCTAATCTTCAAAGAAACGTGATTTTAGCTGAAGCTAGGAGAGAGTAGGAGATAATAATCATGTTTTTTGGACGTGAGGTATTTGTATACCAAAATGAAGAATTGAGTTCATGGAGACATAAAAAGGAATACCAGGTCTGGAATTTGCGGTGAGAAGGTAACCAGAATAAAAGAAGATGTGAAGAGAGAGGAAAGAAAACGGAAAGCAAATGCTCCGTCAGTTAACCAGTGCGTCTATTTGCTTGAAAATCCGACAGTTGATGAATCTGAGTGCCTGATCAGATACATCTGATCTTAGCTCTTGCATATATGTACTTGCTTGTCTTATATGCATTTTTGGTGATTATTAATGCATTTTTGGAGATAATTATCCTTTGGTGAATTGATAATCGTATCGCTAACACAATTTAAGAATACTTTATTTCACTGTGGTAATTACTATGCTAAAATTTATTTTATGTTATTGACTGATTTCTTTTCTTTTTATAGAACATAGAATCTTTTAGTCTTGTCATGAAACCTATTCTACCGCCCTTTGCATGGCTCCAGTTAGGTGCAGGAGGGGAATTTTAGCCCTTCGACCGCGTTCGTGGAGCCTCAAACCCGGGGCACTCGCTTCGGAGGCGGGTGTTCAACCATTTGGCCACTCACAGGGGCCTAATTAAGTAGACGATATTTTGAATTATTAGTTTGAAGCATAATGAATAACTAATGCAGGAGAAAAACTGGTTAATGTTGTAACAAAACATAGGTAGATATTTTTAACTTCTTTTTTTTCAGTGTATAAGAAATTCTAAAATGCATATTTTACAGATAATATTCTTAGATCTTATCGCTCCATATATTTGGAAAAAAGTGGTTGTTTAAGGATAATATCCCTACAGTAGCCCAGTATTAGTTTAAAATTTGAACCCCTGTACCGCTATTTTTTACGCTCTCTCAATTCGTTATCTTTGCTAGTGTGTTTCTTGAAATTTTTTCACGTAAATATTTCTGCTGGCCTTATGAATGCTAGTTTATGCTACCACAATGTATTAGAACTGCACGAAGTCTAATAGGAATGGTTCTTCTCCTCTGGGATATACTTCTATGTTTCTCAGGTATAGGAGATGGCTGAAGCCGAGGACATTCAACCACTCGTTTGTGATAATGGAACCGGAATGGTCAAGGTACAAATTCAATAATGTTAACTTCCGATTTTTGTATTTGCAAGTGTGAATTCTGTAAATATTTGGTGAAAGCCTATGCTTGTTGTCAATCTTGTACCCATGGTTTTCGGTGCCGGTCGGCACAGCCCGTGCCGAGCGGCACGTGCCTGTGCCGGCAGTTGTCGGCACGGCATGTGTCAAAAAATATTATATTGAATTTTTAAATAATTTTTATTTTTTAAAAAATAACAAATAAATATATATCGTCATGGTTGGCACAGCACCATCGGCACGGTCGGCACGTGCTGGGATCTGAGTTTACCGAAACTCAACTCGGCTCGGCATAGAAAACCTTGCTTGTACCTATGTGCAGTGACATTTATGCGCAAAGAGAGATTTTTCATGACCTTTTTTGTTCCCGTTTCTTACTGCTATACAGGCGGGTTTTGCTGGAGATGATGCTCCAAGGGCTGTATTCCCTAGTATTGTTGGTCGTCCCAGGCACACGGGGGTCATGGTGGGCATGGGACAGAAGGATGCATATGTAGGTGATGAGGCTCAATCCAAACGTGGTATCCTAACTCTCAAGTATCCAATTGAGCATGGTATTGTTAGCAACTGGGACGATATGGAGAAGATTTGGCACCACACATTCTATAATGAGCTCCGAGTCGCCCCGGAAGAACACCCTGTCCTCCTCACTGAAGCTCCCCTCAACCCAAAGGCCAATCGTGAGAAGATGACTCAGATCATGTTTGAGACCTTCAACGCGCCCGCAATGTATGTTGCTATCCAGGCCGTTCTCTCTCTTTATGCTAGTGGAAGGACAACAGGTAAAAAGATCTATAACTATAGGATTTGATATCTAATTTTATCCTTAGGTTGTGTTCCCTCCCCATCCTCTATAAATTGAGGTGTCATACCTCTTTTAAACTTCAATGCCTAAAGAATTACAACCTAAATAGAAACATGAGAACAATATCATCTGTCATTCAGCATTTCCAACTGCAAATAAAATTGTAGTTTTTTATCAGTAAGTCCTTTCTTCCCAAATTCAACTGCCCTTCCTAATGAAAACTTCCAAGTTACTCGTGCTAGCAGATTTCTTTTAGCAAAGATTTATAATAATATTATTTGCTATTTTTTAATAATTATTTTGCCAAAGTTGTTGATGGAAGGTTAGAATTTATTGTACTCATAGAACCTTTGGTTTAGTCAATGGATTGTTAGTATCTATGAAAGCTGTGCAATTTTAATGTTCATATTCGCCTTGTGCAGGTATTGTGCTGGACTCTGGAGACGGTGTCAGTCACACCGTCCCAATCTATGAAGGCTATGCGCTACCGCATGCGATACTCCGTCTCGACTTAGCAGGTCGCGACCTGACTGATAACCTTATGAAGATCCTGACAGAGCGCGGCTACTCCTTCACTACCACTGCTGAGCGTGAAATTGTGAGAGACATGAAGGAGAAGTTGGCATACATTGCTCTAGACTACGAGCAGGTAAGGCATTTTTCTACTAAATTTGGCACCAAAAGTAAATACTTAGTCTTTTACTTCATTTTGTTCGCCTATGTTAATAGCTCTAGGTTATTCCGAGTACTTGAAACTGTGGGGCATGAAATGTCTATGTAGGGGACAATTGCATATCAGCTCTTAGTTTTGAAATATCTTATCAAGAGTATTTTGACTACTTTCAAAGTATTTTTTTGGAGAAGTTTTGAATATGCAAAAATAGATTTAGATGTGGTCTACAACTTTTATATTTAAAGTCTTTTTTTAAAAAAAAAAAAAAATTCTAAATAGGTATTTTGAGACTTCAAATTCTTTGCAGGTTTAAAAAAATCCGCTAACCCACTAAAATTTTAAAACCTCAAAACACTTATTTAAAAGTTTTTTACAAGAAAATTAAATTTTAATATGATCTATAATATTTGTATTTAAAATTTTTAAAAAAATATTTATAATAGATGTTTAAGGACGTCGAAAATAACGGATTGTAAATGATGGATTTATTCGTAAAAAAAAGTTTCAAGGAAGGGGTTGATATGCAGCTCTCTCTTTATGTAGGAAGAAGAAATGGTGGGATTAAACAGATAGTGGTAATGAGGACTGCTACTTTATGTTATTTATTCATATCTATCTTAATGCAAAAAGGAAAATATATGTATAACTTTATAAACTACATCAAAGTAAAGCGATTTTTATAAAGCAATAAAATAAGGCCTAAACTGCATTTTTATCATATAAATAAAAAAGCACCTTGTATGAGCAGGAGCTTGAAACGGCCAAGACAAGCTCTTCGGTGGAGAAGAGTTATGAACTGCCCGATGGCCAGGTAATAACCATCGGTGCTGAGCGATTCCGTTGTCCAGAGGTTCTCTTCCAGCCTTCGATGATAGGGATGGAAGCTGCTGGTATTCACGAGACCACGTACAATTCCATCATGAAGTGTGATGTGGATATTAGGAAGGACTTGTATGGTAACATTGTTCTCAGTGGCGGGTCAACTATGTTCCCCGGCATTGCTGACAGGATGAGCAAGGAGATCACTGCACTGGCGCCCAGCAGCATGAAGATCAAGGTGGTGGCTCCACCTGAGAGGAAATACAGTGTTTGGATTGGAGGATCCATCCTTGCATCCCTCAGCACTTTCCAGCAGGTTAGCACTCCTAAAACAACTTTCTATGTCCCAAACTTTCTCCCAAACTTATGCAAAAAGCTGAACTATGTCTATGTGTTCCTCAAAACTTAACTAGCTGATGTTCAAAGTAAATTTGATTGATTACTGGGATAAGTCTCGTGGATTGTCCCAAATATGGATACTTCAATTCTTAATATAAAACAGGAAATATTATCTCAAAAAAAATTGCTAAGAAACCCAAAATTTTTGAAGAATTGAACTATGAGCTGCCACACACATGAATTCAAAAGCATAGCTCGCTACGGTGACATCGAGTTCAACAAGTTTCTGTGTCAGAGGAAGTTGGCATACTCGATGAAATTTCACTGGTCGCTATGCGTTTGTTCTCAAATTTAATGAAATCGCAGACATTTATCTTATTTCATATTCAGCGTTTGTATAGAACTTGAGATTGAGTGCAATTTTTGTGCTAAAACTACAGCAAGTTTGAACAATATTCTTTATAAGAAACGGTCATTAAACTTATTATTTGATGACAGATGTGGATAGCGAAGGCGGAGTACGACGAGTCCGGGCCATCCATTGTGCACAGGAAGTGCTTCTGAGTTTCGATACGCGCACGGGACATTTTTAAAGAACTATAGCAAAATGGCAAAACCGCTCCTTTAAAGCTCTTACAACACATATATCAAAGAATTTCGGAGAATGACCTTCACTTCTTAATTTCAACCATGATGGATTATTCATACCCTACTGGTTTTGGATTTGTTGGTCTCCTTTTAACATATGCAGAATATGTAATTTCCGGAACCTATAAATTTTCTTTTATTATTATTATTTTTTGCTTTAATCTCGCTTTTAACTTTTGTTCCTCCAATATGTAACTATTCAATGTATAAGAAGCTTGACAACCTACTCTTCCTTGATAGATAGTTTTTGCATTAATGCTCCTCCATTCTTACAAACGAAGCTAAATGACAAGGCTAAATACATAAATGTGGTAGAGGGGGGTAGCTTATTATTAACATTGGAGATGGTTGTATGCATCAAGTTCGCCGAAAGATTTCATTCTTGTTTCCTAGCAATTTTCTTCTGCTAGAACTAAACTCCCTCCATCTCTTATATATGTGTGTATGTGCGTGCGCCCACAAATGGATCCTCGTAGGCTTTTTTGGAGCTCTGCTTGTTAAATAAAGAAGCAGAGATTGAGCTGGATCCAAAGCTTGAATTATAGACACTTTTTGAGGTCCTCTCCACCCGGCTTATAAACAAGTGTAGGATGTCGCAGTAGATGGATGAAAGCTCAAGAACCCTTTTCCACCTAGATTCAAATTTTCATTCTAACAGTTTGAGATCTTAATTATGTGAGCCCTGACGGTAATATGCAAGTGCGCCTCTCAAATACGATAAGAGACTTTGTCTGCGTGGTTTAGAATACTCTCCTCCCAAGTAGAGCTAGGTCAGGGATAAGGACAGTACATCTTTCTCAAAATAAATTGACAAGTTTCAAACAAACCTAAGAAACATTCAGTTCGTTAAGCGGCAAGAGCCACTACAAGAATTTAGACATATAACAACACTTTACTAACAACGGTTATAGAAGTGTTATAATATAATATATTTGGCAACACTTTTGAAAGTGTTGTGCCGCTTTTAAATTTACGATGAAAATTGCAATAGTTTAACGTTATATGTTGCGAAAAAATATTAATTTATAGTACTTGTCAAACCGTTGCGGAAGAGTTATAACATATACAACACTTATAGTATTTGTTGCGAATTGAGTCAAATACACAACACTTTTTTCAATGTGTGGTTAGAAGAACTATATTTAACAACACACCAATAAACTATTGCTAAAAGAAATATGAAATACTATAACACTCTTAAAGAGTGTTGCTATAAGTTAAAAATTAAATCACACTTATATAATATATTGCTAAAAAGGAAGAGAAAAAAATATTTTTTATCTATTGCTAAAAAAATTAATATTACATAACATTTATCTTAATTGTTTTAGAAATATTATCAAAAACATAATAAAATTTTTATTGTATTGCAAAAAGATAGTTATCTACAACATTTTCAATTGTATTGTTAGAAAAGTAACATTTGATAACGTTTATATATTTTGTTGCTAGAAGATAAAGAAAAGACAACACTTGTTTAACATGTTGTTGAAAATCTATTACAAAATTAAATTCATAAACATTAATTTGTTCCAGTATTAATTCTTAATAAATACAAAAATAATTCAGAAAATAATGAAAACAAAATTGCATTTCATTAAAAAACAAATTTAGATGATTATCCATATTTTTTTGGAAATTTAGCGCCTTCCTAGATAATTTTTAAAAATATTCAAACTTTTAATGCACTTTTGGAGTATATACGACTGTTTTTTTTTTTATATGACTTTAACAATGCCAGAAGGCCACCAAATGCAAGTTATGTCATTTCAAAACTAGCACCGGTGTAATTTTATATTTTTCTCATACGACGTCAGATATGTTATTTGTCGAGCTCATCAGAAGACTCGACTCATTCCAACGATATTTTTTCTGTCAAAATCTGACGTACATATGGTGAGATATGGTCTCCGAGCCGTTGTTAAGAAATTTGACGTACATATTGTAGTTCTTGGCTTTATATTTTTAATTATTATTTTTAGTTAAAATTATCTTAAATTAAAAAAAGGTAAAAAGTAATGGGCAAAAAATAAGAAATCACTAAGGCTTGGATACAACAGATTTATTTCCAATAATATTGATCACGCCAAATTGGAAAAGTCTCTTTTTCCCCTTTCAACAATATTGATCACGCCAAATTGTTGACATTCCCTATTCAATTAGTTGAGCTATGAACAGTTAATGATCGGTTAGTAATTCGACAATCAATTTATTCTTCCATCCATTATAATTTAATAATATATTCTAGTCATTGATTTTAATTATTTGATTGAAGGGATGATGCTAAGTATTTTTTTTTTAAAATTGTTTAACGTGATTAAGATGCGGAGGAGGACGGCGAAGAGCATGACGATGAGCTAGAAGATGAAGAGAGAAGGGATTCGCTGTAGAGCTCCAACAAAGGCGGTGAGGGCGACGACAAGTATGATCATGAAGATGATGACCGGTTAATGAAGGAGCTTCAAATAGGAGAATGTCGGTCTGTAAAGTCAGCTATATTCCGACGCTATCACCGGGGCCGAGAGTAGGACTATCATGAAAATGTTGGCCCTGATGATGCTGTTGTTTAACATCATATTAGAATTAAGAAAGAGTGTTTTCGTAAACGTGTTTGATTTTAGAATGTAGAAGAATATGAAATGAGAAAAATGCTAAATTCTCCGTCTCACTTGACTATGGTAAAGAAATGGTTATTGTCTATATTATGAGTAACATAGTAAAAATATTAGAAATAAAAATATTGCTACAATTTAAAAGCGTCTTAAATTCTATAATTTGCAACACTAACAATACATTTTCATTAACTTTTGAAAACGGTTAATAATTATTCTAATAACTACGAATGACAACACTACCATAATGTTACAATTTTTATAAATGGCAACACAATAGAAACATAATAATACAAATTCAATAACGGTTTAGAATGTTATTAAATGTATGTTTAGCAACACTTTATTATATGGAACAATATTTTATAAACATTGCAATAGGTATGATTGGCATCAATTAATTAATGTTGCATGCAATAATATAAAAACGGCTTAAAATTGTTACTGATTTTATAATTGGTAATACTATAGTTGTGTTGCAATTGATGACTTTAATTGTAGCCATAAGTCACTTTCGCAACGTTAGAAACTGTTACCTTTATATACCACAACCATTGCTAAATAACCGTTTTAGCAACATTATTCGAACCATTGCCAACAAATCAATAAACTGTTTCTGTAACTTTTCGTAACAGCGGCTACTATAACAGAGCATGAAACTGTTGCTAAAACTTTTTGTAACGGTTTTTTAGGATTTAGCAATATTTTTTGTCTGTTACCGTAGGTGTAATTTTTTGTAGTGAGCTTTTTAGTCTTGATTTTGTTATGATGCGTAAGGAGGTTAAAACAAAGAATGAGCTTGCATGTTTAAGCTGAATCTGATCTTGAAGCAACCTAATATGATGATAAATTTTGGAAAATGCTACAGGTCACGCACAAAATCACACAAAATATCACGAAAATGCAAAAAAAATGTGTTTTTCTTGCATTTCCGTGACATTTTCGTGATTTCGTGCGTGACGCAAAGCACGGTCCATAAAATTATTCCTTTTGCAGTGAATCCCATAGCTACTATATGTGGTAGTAGAAGCAATTGCAGCCAAATGCATGCTTGCTGAATATTTGAATCGAAGTGTTTGTTGGCCCTCTTCAACGTCAGGTCCTCAGCTCTCTTCGAAAGTGTTCTTGTCAAAGACTATTTCTTTTTTCTTTTCTTTTTTTTAAAATTTTTTTAATAAATGAAGCACCGTAGTAATTATCAATCCTATATTTCTCAATAAAAAAGAGGCCAGTTCCTCAGGTCCTTTGCAACGCACTCCACTAATATACACTCCGAACTGTGCCAGCATCCAACGTGTTATTCCGAGTCCAAAAATGTGATGTCGACGACTACGAGTTCAATAGATGAAACTATACATATAGAAAGTAAAGTTTGAGTTTTTTATTTACTTTGAATTGTAAAGTGAGAAAAAAGTAGAATTTTCTAATTTACATAAAAATATAGTGGGTTTAAAAATAATTGATAATTAAGATCTATCTAACTTTAATTTATAATTTAGAAAATAATATATTTAATGATACATTCATATATATATATTTAATAATACATTCATAAATAATAATAATTATTATGTACTACTAATAATTAAAAATATATTATTTAGTAATTTTATTAATTTAAACTTTAAAAAAATAATAATCACTAATTTTTTATTATTATATATTGATAAATATATAAATAAAGTTTATAATATTTGCTAATTATAAATATACAAATTTACCTGTAATAATATATTAACATTCGCTATTTTAGAAAATATTAATTATTGATAATCATCAGTAAATAATAATGTTTGTCACTTTAATTCTACTTTCTAGTCTTTGATGATACAGTTAAGAAAATAAAAATTATATAAAAAATAAAATGGGAAAGAAAAATCAATTTTTAATTTTCTTACTTTTGTATTTAAAGTAATAAAAAAAAATTGACTTTCTCAGTTTATATTTTTTCACCTTTTTAAAAAAAAATAAAATAAAAAAATTGACTTTTTAATATTCTTATTCTTTAACTTTTCCATTTTTTCTTTATAAGTGAATAAGCCCTTACAGAACTTATAATTTATATATTGCAACAAGGTTTGGTATAAGAAAATGAAAAAGGTATTATAACGAGCAAAACAAGTTGAGCAAAAAGGAAGTTAAAAACAAAAAAAAAAAGAAAAGAAAATGTTAGAACATTGACGAGGATTCTCGCTCGCATTAATTAAGTTCAAAATCACAATTTAATTGATGTATGCAATAAAATTGTCCAAATTACCTACAAGCATTAATTGCAAATTTGACCAATGAGACCAATCGTTTTTATACTTTTTCGTCTAGAGAAATTCTAAAACATCACGAAAATTCTTAAGAAAGATACTGGCCGATAATAATGCAGCAAATTTTCAAGTTAACATTTATGACTCTTATTAGGACATTTTAAACTAAAATAAAAAAGTTTCCATCTAAACATTTTGTATATATGATATTAAGAGTACATAGAAAAAATAACTTAGAAGTTAGAACTAACGTGGACACATTGTTATATTCTTAACATAGATAGCTTCGTTTATAAATATGTATTTTTGTTTAAATATATTTTTCGTAGACCAACTTATTTGAACGATATATTTATAAATGCATGCACTAACTATTATTGGAAATGCTAATTGAGATTTAATAATTTTAAAAGTTTTGAACACGTGAACGAGGATCAAATGAGTCATCAGCACCAGCGTTGCAGTTTGGATTGGACCAGCGACATTGCCACATCAGAACGTAGTAGGACCATTTTGAGGTTGACCAAGTCCATTTCCGAACTTTTTGGCTGTGCGTCGGACACGTGTCCTGATCGCAATGCTTAATAACACATGGCACTTTTACATCCATTCGTTTGAGATCAGATCAAGGAGGACAAACTATTCTTTTTCAGATCTCATTTGGCGGTGCAATTAAATCTTTTCCACGTTCGTACGGTACGTGCACATCAAACGGCCGAATAAAAGGGGCGCTCCGAATACAACGTCGCACCAATTTCAAATTTTTATATAAATTTCGATTTAATCTAAATATTATTACAATAATTTATAAAATTATAAAATTTTATATCATTTACAATATTATAGTTGAATATTTTTTTAAAAAAATATTAAATAATATATTAAAATGATGATTAAAATTTTAATATAGTATATTATTTAATATTTTTTCGAAATTTGTTCAACTATAAAATTATAAATTTCGTTAAAATTTATAATTTTGTAGTTCAAAAATTTCGTAAAAATATTCAAAAATTTCGTAAAAATATTTCGAAATTTCGTAAGTTAAATATATTGTTAAAATTTTTGTATAAAATTTTAAGATTTGTACGATACTAATGAATTGCATATGGTCCATTCAATTTGCTACACTCTGATACATTAGTGCTTCCGAGCCCTTCATTTTGCTACACCGTCAACATTAAGGAAACTGCGCCCAGTAAAAGTACGCCTATGCATTTCTAACTTTATACCACTCGAGTTAGATTCGTGATGATTCTTATTTTTCATATACTAATTTTTACATCGGTACATGATGTTATTCATAAATATTATATAAATATAATAATAAATTACTTTTTCTTTTATAATTTTTAGTAATTCCAATATTTTCTAAAATTTTATTTATTTTTGTTATTAATACGGAAATTATCATTTTCCAAGAGTAGATATGTGACAAACTTAAACTATTATCTAACAATTATCTATATCTTTGCCCCCATTTATAATATCTATGTTTATCTTTTATTTATGCTTGTTTAGAAATTATGTGATAGTTTTTAATAAATTTATTGACCAACTCATTATGTGGAATATATTCTGCATATTACTCATCGCAAATTTGATATTTTGCCAATCACATCTTAATAATAATTGTATGACTTTTAAATTTTTAATCAATTAATGTATGACCCAATTTTTCCTAGAATAAAAACCATTGGTTCTACGGCAATTCCAATAGAGGGTGAATTGGATAATAAAAAATAATTAAGCTAATTTGATGATTTAAGCTATGGGCAAGTTCAGCCACTACGTGTGTAAAGATATATCAAGATAATCCTATACATATAACTAGTGGTATAAAAATAAAGACGAAAGATAGAGCGATGATACCGAATTTTTATAGTAGTTCGGCGCAAGCAGCATACGTACTCTCTTACCTTCTCATTGAGGATTTTCTCTAACCATTAGAACGATAGACTTATGGGTGTCTATCAAACTGTTATACCTTGGTTTTAGCGGCTCACCAAGTAACCTGATTTTTTACTTTTTTCGGGTAAGTAGAGCTGTTGTTATAATCTCTCAAATAAACTGAACACCCCAAATACAATATTTCAAAATAACCTCACTTTAGAAACAAGAGATATAGGACATGCACTTAGATATACAAATTTAAGCTCAATAATAGTTGTGGGGAATTTTAAAAGTGCTATTGAACTCTAAAAATAGTTTTCAATGAGTGACTTGATTTGTTGTGACCGTTTGAAACCGTGGGTATATATAAACTTAAAAACTACTTCCAACGGCTAGTTTCAATCAAATTATTGGTCGACCGAACTTCACTTTCAGTCGACCGAAATTGCTCTCGGGTCTGTACGTTTCTGCTCAACTTCGGTCAACTTCATTCAGCTCGTTGTTGGGCATATATAGTTAGAAAGATCTTCCAATCTATTTTCATATGAAATTAGTTTTACTGCATTTGAAATTTTTTACAGAAAGTTGTAATACTAACAATAGAGTCCTATCAAAATGTCATACAGTTTTACATGTATCAATTTAAAAAAAAAAATATGTATTAATGTAATTCTAAATTATGTAATTATATTTTATTGGAAAGGTATTTGATTCGCTATAAATTACATAGCAAGATAGGTAGAAGGATGAATAATGTACACAATATAAATTACAAAACAATACAGTGATAAATAGCTGGTAAGGTAGTATCAGCCGCACACCAGTTGCCAAGCTTATCCGGCACCTCTACGTGGCCATTCTTGATTCGCTATTTTATTCAGTAGACGTTATAAAGATGACACGTGTATCTTCGCGTAGAATATGCAAAAAAGCGAACACGAAATGCGTATATACAGCTCTAACGATCTCCTGCTTTCGTTTTCATCGTTATTAGATAAATTTTCGTTTCATTGCCCCTAAAATCTAACTCGAATTCGCCGAAGTTAAATCAAATTCTATACAACATTCGTGAGATAGTTTATTTTCCCTAGTTTAGATTGCAAAAGCATTTCCGTCGATTTCATATATGATTTGCATCGGAAACAACGTCCCTGCGGCGCGGATCCCCCACGAGCTAACTCCGAGAAGATCAACCGTGATTTCGAGAACACCGATCATGAAATCTCGCATTTTCTCTTCTTCTACGACGGCGGCGGCTACGGCGACGGTGGCTGTTTCGAAGCCGTTGGTTCTCACCTCCGGCGCCAGCGGCCGCGTCAGCGCGCTTTTCTCGTTCCGTGCTTTGCGTAGCCTGTTGAATATGTTGAGCGGATTGTTATTGCTATTGCTGCTACCGTTCAGCAGAAGAACGACGAAATCGTCGTCTTCGTCATCGACGACGTCATCGTCGGGAGCGGTAGCGGTGAGAGTGCCGGCGGCGATGGTGCCGCGGAGAGTGAGGGAAGGAGAGGCGGCGGCGAGGAGGGCGTTGGCGATCAAGAGAGTAGCGAGGGATGACGCGGCAGATGACGTCGGTGGCGCTCGTGCGTGTCTGCGGCTGTATGAGCTCTTCGCTACTGCACGCGGTGACACGATGTTCACGCGGTCATGGACGCCGGCCGCCGTTTGCCCAAAGTGAGTATTTAAAGCTTTTTCTTTTGAAGAATTGTTTCAAGTAATTTTCAATTCGATTGATATTAACTTTTTATAACCAATATCTACCATTGTTTCATTCTTGGCTTTTTTTTTCTTTTGGGGAAACAGAGGGACGTTGACGTAGAATAATCGTGTATTAATTTTTTTTTGTTTTTGTTTATGGAAATATCGTTTGAAATGTATTAATTATTTAAATGATATAACTTGTTTTAGAAATTTTGTCAAAGGAATAACTTCAACATAGGAAATATATGTTGCAAAGGGAATATCCAATTTTTAGGAATCTTGTTAGTATGGTGCTAATTTCGCTTAGTTCAGAAGTTAACTTCCAAGTTCATTTTTTCGCATAAATCAATTTTGTTTTTTTTGGGCACGTGGTTTGGTATTTTAACGGAGTCACCTTCAGTTCCGGACAAAATTCCTGGACACCTTATTAGCACAAACAATATATATGATAGCAAATTTAGTCCATTTATTAAGCAACTCTTGGTTGGTGATTATGAAACAGAGGAGGTTAGATAGGATTTTTATTTTTTTTTTTATTTTTTATGGTGAGCATGGCTAAAGAGTGATGTACCTTGGGGTGGTTGATGGCTGTGAGGAGGAAAATGGATGAGATTTCTTTTGTTTTTTTTTTGTGGGGGTGGGGTGGGGTGGGGTGGAAGGGGAGGATGGTATGATACTCATTGCTCATGAGTGGGGGATGTGCTGAGTTGCAACTTTTTTTTTTTTTAATTGTAAATATCTTTTTCTCCTTTATGATTTTAGAAATTTTTTTTTTTCCTTCATGCATGGATTTTTGTTTTTTCTGGTGATGGAGAATTTTTGCAGCGTTGTTAGAGTTATTTGATTCTGGCCTTCCTTTCAAGAATATTAATATTCTCGTCTTTTATAGAACCAATGAATTTTTGAGGCCCACTCTCCATAGAGATTGTTTATATCTGTGGGTCTATTTTGAGGTCACCTGTTTTGTGGCCAAATGACAGTCATCAAAGTTTTGTGGGTTTATCTTTACTTTACATCAAAAATCTTGAGTTTTGAATTTGTACGCGATTAATTCAAATGAATAGGATAATAAGATGGTGGATTTGCTCACATGATAGAGATGAAGTCATGTGATCCTACGGATCCATCTGAACTTCTGAAGGCTTCTTGATGGTTCTCTTCTAATTTATTCTAGGGTTTCCCAGGTCTGGTGGACTGTCAACCTTTGTTTTGTCTATCTCTTGGCTTGTTAGTTAGTTTTCGTCTGTTGGTAACTTAGGGTTTGCAGAGAACATTCTGCTATGTCCAGAATATTCCTAATTTTTACTTCGTGGAGAAAAATTCTGGTGAGATTAGATTCTTTCGGATTGGACTGGCTCGCTGATAGCTTTGGACTCGAGTGTACATCAAGTGCTCATCCTACGTTAGGTTTGTCTGAGAGAAGGGAGAACCTTGTGTCCTTGTGTTGTGTGTACATAACATGTTTTGGATCCTATCATATTCTGTAGGAATTTAAGGTGCCACAGGTGCCTGCTGCCCATCCATGATATACATGGTGCCCCTGACTTGCTAATATGCGTTAATTTTTTTCAAATCTTATCAGTGAAGAAATCTTAACTGTCAGGATTGGTGTTTCTAGTAGAATATGATCGATTTTATTTCCCTAGATTTTTTTTACTAGTTATACAAAATAACATGGAGGTCAAATTTAGTTCTCTGTATGTTTTAGAAGGAAAAAAGAAATATGAAATTTAGCATAATTTGTATGATATACATCGTCAGCATATTCAAGAGTATAACTAATTACGCATCGGTTCTATGCTGATTTGCTGTTGCACAATGTTTGCAATTGCTTCGTCCATAGGATTCGAATGTAGATTGAATTATGTTACAAATTGGCTTTTAAGAAACAAATACTTCGTTTTTGTATCCATCACAATTTCATCCCTAAATTGGGTGACTTATGTTGTTTTACATGCCATTTTTAAGTGCTAACTCATATGAAGATGATCAGGTTAAGGTGATTTTTCACTGTCTTTTACCAACTTCTGAGGTTCCTTTGGATTAGATAGCATCCTTTTTTTTGGTGCAAGTCCGCAACCTTGGGGCAAATTTAGGTTACAGGAACAGCCATGGTGGTGTTTATTCTGGATTGAGCTTTCTGAATCATTATCTACATACTTTGCAAGCTGTAATCACCATATTCTAGTTGTTCATGCTGACCTTTTTACTGGATGAAGTACTAACTGCTGTATCATGTTCTTGGTGCAGGGCAATTGTTGTTATTATGCACGGATTGAATGAACACAGGTAGTTTGGTCGTTGTTTTTGTTCCATTTTGATGTGATTGAGATGTGCATGTTAGAATTGAAACATCTAACTAATACATTTATTTCTTATAATACATTTATTTCTTATCAGTGGAAGATATGATTATTTTGCAAGACAGCTCAATGATCACGCTTTTAAAGTTTATGGGATGGATTGGATAGGTAAGTCCTAGAGCGATGTTTTACTTTCTCATCAAGACGAATTTTTTGTTGAAGAAAGGATTCCTATACAACTTTTATAGAGCATGCTAATTGTCTCATCTATTGTGTCCGTTCTCTAGAATGACAATCCTGGTGTAATTTTCCACTAATAAAAAGAAAATGAAGCGATGGATTTAGTTGAAAATTTGCTTAAACAGTTTGCTAAAGAAAACAGAATTATGATAAAGGAGATCAAATATCTTCATACAGCTGGATCAGTGATGCAAAATCGACCACAATTTTTTAACATGAGGAGAAAGCTTTCAGACTTTCTCATCAGGCCTTAGGGTGACTTGCTGCATGCAAGATTGTGTTGCTTTACGTTAATTGTTATTATATTGTCTATAATGTAAGCAACAGTTGCAATTTAATCTTTATGAACTAAGTTCTAGTTTGCCTATTGTCTTTGCATTGAATTGACGACATAATGTATAAAAATCTGCATACACCTCCAATTGAGAATTGTTGACAAAATCATAGACTCTGCTCAAGTCTGAAAGTGTGCATTTTGGCTCATTCACGTGCTTGTAGCTGGGGGGATATTGATTGACATGTTTTCTAATCTTGTTACATGAATCATTAAAAAGTAACCACTGATTTACTAAATCAAGTTATCTGTTCATTGGAGGAATGGGTACTTTGTGGAATTCTGGTAGACATTGAGAGGGCCTTGGTTGAATTTTCCTTCTCTTTTTGGCAGTTCCTTGACATGTGTACTATTGATACATAACAATTTCTAATATGGATATCAATCTTTATCTCGAATGAACTATATGCGCCAAGCATGTTACTTCTTTCTCAGGATTCTAGAGGTTATAATGGTAAGTTGACTTCTAAGACAATGTGGCTTCGAAGTTTGAACTAATCAATGTAGCATACAACACTGATGTATTTGACGAAGTTGTGCATGTTTTAGTTTACATGGCATTACAAGTGAAGAATTCTTGTATGTATTCTTCCTTTAGATCTTCCTTTCTTTTCAGATCCTCTTAGTTGACGTGCTAAGTAGTATGACAATTTCGTCAGCAACAAATGATGTCAAGTCTTAATTTTGTGTGCTAGTGCTATAACCATCTTCTATTCCCTTTTATTTATTCTCTCTGCTTCGATGATGCTTTGTAAAATCATTGAAGTAAAATATTTCTACTTAAAAAGCCAAAAAGACACTTGATATATTTGACTGCGTTGCTGTAAAATTTCTATGATAAATAACAGAAACAAACTTTCTTGTGAGAACAGCAACTTAGAAATATGATACGGCCTTCCTCTGGCTGCTTATGTTGCTTTAACTTTTAGACAAGATATTAACCATTCTTGGTGGGGTGGTACGCTACTTTAGCAGACTTTGAAAGCGATTCTCCATGTGGTAGTAGATGAACATCCTTGGTGGGTATTTTCCATCCAATACACAAAAAACCCCATTTCTACAAGTGATGTGTGTGTGTGTGTGGGCGCGTGTATTTCATGACTCAGAAGCCTATCGTTCTTTTTTTTTTTTTTTTTTCCTTTTTTTTTTCTCAGAACAAGTCGGGTACTCGGGTGACTCGGTCCATATAGCTTGTTTCCTCAAATTTGGTATTTACTGGTTCCTTGAGTTTCTTTTGCGACAGGCGAAACTCCGTTTATGTACATTAGTCTTTTACTAGGAAAGGTGTGAATAATACAGTCAATCAAGGTTACAAGTAGTGGCCGTGATCAAAATATCAATTAGATACTTAGAATTAAGCTGCTTTAAGTAAAGTTGCATATTGTGGGTCAAACGATTTTTATTATGAGTTCAAAAAGTGGATTTTATCTGAAGAAGATGTTTTCTTTACAGGTCATGGTGGAAGTGATAGGTTGCATGGCTATGTCCCTTCTCTTGACTATGCTGTGAATGACTTGGTTTGTCAACTACATCCCTTTTTTTTCTGCACAAGTAGTATTATTCTTCTGATGGACTAACCAATCTGATATCACTTCTCTAAATCGCGCAGAGAGCTTTTCTTCAGAAGGTCTTGGGAGAAAATCCTGGGTTGCCATGTTTCCTGTTTGGCCACTCCACCGGTGCAGCTATCATACTGAAAACTGTACTGGATCCAAAAGTGCAGATGTGGATAAGTGGGGTGGTTTTGACATCGCCGGCTATTCGCGTTCAGCCATCTCATCCTCTTGTTGCAGTAAGTACATTATCTATCTCTATTAGGAAATTGTTGACTAAATGACAGTTTGACAGCACTGAAGTCAGTTCCTTGTTAACCATATTTCGTAGCATGAGTACGGATGTTATTGTTCATCTCACTAGTACCTGACATAACAAAAGTATGTTCCTCAAAAATCTATGTGGAGGCTTCGAATGGTCACCTATTTAGTTGAAATTTATCTCATTGCAAACTTGTAATATAAATTAGAACGGTGTGTAGTCTCCATTTTCTGCTACAATAACTTCGATGGAAACTTTGAATTGCATGGTAAACTTGCTTGTCTTAGTCACTTGACTGTGGGATATATGAATTTCATCTACAACGGTTGTATTTTGCATGGCATGCTCGAGTTTTGTTTTGATATAAAAGTTTTGGAGCTATATGATGGTTAAAATTGAAGTGTTTGATACTTTAACTGAACTTAGATTGGTTTTTGGATTAAATAGTTGGAGCTTTATCATTACTCTTCTGATATTCCTTGACTGTGAATCCAGTGCTAAATAACTGATTTCTGACTGTTTCTTATGATGATGTCAGGTTTTTGCTCCAGTCATCTCCTTGATAGCACCAAGATACCAATTTACCGGTGCAAACCGGGGCCCACCGGTTTGTCGTGATCCTGAAGCCTTGAAAGCGAAATATTCGGACCCGCTTGTGTTCACAGGCTCAATCAGAGTCAGGACCGGCTACGAGATCCTACGGATAACCACCTTCCTACAGCAAAATCTCAACCGAATTACTGTCCCTTTCCTAGTGCTCCACGGGAAGTCCGATTCAGTTACAGATCCCAAGGCAACGCAAAGACTATACGACGTGGCCGCTTCCACAGATAAATCTATCAAGCTATACGATGGTCTGTTGCACGATCTCTTATTTGAGCCAGAAAGGGATGAAATTGCAAAGGATATCATTTCCTGGTTGACTTCCAAACTCAATGGTTCAACACAAGCTTAATTTGAGTACCGACGGATCAAGTGGAGTTAGATCGAAGGGACCAACATAAATCACATTTAATTAAATAATTGTTTTGTCAGTCGAAGAGGTCCGCAAATTCTAAGATCTCTTGGGCTTACGCTGGTTGTATTCGAACTTGCTACAACCGATGTGTTCGCTGCCTGTATTTTTTCTCGATGGCAGCAGCAGAGGCAGCGAGAGCTGCCAGCCCTGCTGGAGAGGGAAGAATGATGATATTTATGGAGGGTTTTATGTATAACTTGGATAATCACTCTGATTATGAAACCAGGATGCTGATATTAGTGAAATACTGAATAATATTGCTGTTTTTGTACTTGTATTCAATAGTGAGCTACTACTCATAAATACTAATGGGCCTGGGATGAGTGAAAAAGATCACATACTTTGAATTTGTACCGACTCGATACTCCGTGACGATTTTTCGGCCTTAGAAATGCTAAATTATGTTTGTATCTAATGTGATACTACGCAAAATTCGTTGTTTTTATTTATTTATTTATTTATTCTCCGCAAAAAGCCTTACACGTTATGGGGAGATGTTGTAGTCATATATTATTACTTAACCATCAGTCTCTGCGGGTGCCGGCAACGAAATATATGACATTAAGGTATGAAAATGGATTACAAGACTTGTTTCGAAAATCATCGTCAACGAAGATAAGCTTTGACCAATATCTTTTTGTTTCTTTTTTTTCTCCTGGATAGATAGATAGACCAGGAGAAATAATATTATCATTTGACCTTAGAAAAAATACATTATCATCTTGCATGACGCGAAAGGTAAAAGAGTGTTTTGTAGGGCAAGATGCTAGCAAACGAGGCAACGGTCTACTTTTTTTTTATTTGGTACATTTTGGTGTGTACACTCGTCTCTTACTAGTAGATTAGACGGAGACGATAAGAAGGATGTTTAAGAATCATAATCAAATCCATTCGTTGGCTAACTCATTTCCTGCATTTCAGAGAATTGCATTGGAAATCGCCTTTGGATTCGAATAATAATAATTCGGATTCCAAATTTGCGTAAGGAATTAAAACTTTGAAAAAATAGCTGTCATGCACATTCGTAAAGTTATATTTAGAGAGGCTAATTTATTATTATCCCTAAAATCACCCAAAAAAATCTGTATTTTCCATAGCAATCACGACAGTGACGACGTTGGCAACCAAGGACAGATCTAATATAAAAATAGAATAGTTATAAAAAAATATCATGTCTTATATATATATATATATATATATATATATGCTATTTTTCATATGGATCTGAGAATAGTCTTTGGTAAGCTAACATTTAAGTTGTTGATCTCCCTGATCTAACGTTTGAGATTTAATTTTTACACTTAACGACGCCGTTAAATACTTAACGACGCCGTTAAATACTTAACGACGCCGTTAAATACTTAACGACGCCGTTAAATACTTAACGGCGTAAATCGTTATTCCATTAAATGTAAAATTAAATCTCAGCCGTTAGATCAAGAAGATCAACGGCTGAGATGTTAGCTTATTAAAACTATTCTCAGTTAGACTTGAAAATAGCATTTATATATATATATATATATATATATATATATATATATATATATATATAATTTTGTACATATACCAAGTTGGTATTTAGGACTGTAGTTTAATATGAGTGAAGTCGATAGTCTATTCGTAACGTCAATCATCGAAAATGATCTAACTTTATTATCTCCGATAAAATGCTAACCTTAGAATAGTCTTACATTAGATTATCTACACACACACACACACACACACACACACACACATACATATATATATATATATATATATATATATATATATATATATATATATATATATATATATATATGCTCAACTTTTCTAATCTTGTAGAGATCTTAAACTTTCATAGATAAGAATCGTCTAGTTTGGATTAGAAGATAATCTTAGATTAATAATAGGATTAAGATTAGGCAATACAAAGTAAAATCGGTGAATTAGTTTATTCTTCTATATAATTTAGTGAGAGAGCTGGAGAACTTGAACTTTAATTTTCCAATCATGGAAATACCTCCTTTTTTGATACAGCACATGTATGGGGCAGATGAAAGCTGCATCACTATGTGGGCTCAATAGAAGAAAGTCAGAAGCATGTTGCTGAAAAACAAAGTAATTATGTCAAAAAAAAAAAAAGTTCAATAATTGGCATGCTTGCAATGAGATTAGAATTGGATTAGGTTTTATGATGTTTGATAGCCCCGCGCCTGCCCAATTACGGATGAGTTTCTTTTTTTTCGGGTCGGGGAAGCATGGAGAGCTTTGGCCTCCGTCTGTGAAGGTAGCCAGCCATAACACATGTCGAGGGACATGATCTGCTTCTTCAGTGGAGTTGAGGCCAGAGCCATTTAAAATTTTATCTATTATGAGGTACTAAATAATCTACATATTGAAGAACTTGATTATATATATATATATATATATATATATTCCAATATCTGTGGGAACATTGATGGATTATTGGATTACCTCATATAAGAAAAGGTGTTTGATTGTATTATTAAATATTAAAAAGAGTCCCATTGTCGACCTTAAAATTTAGTATTATTACTGGACAGTTTTTGGTTGTACTTATTCCGACACGCTTAACATAATCGTCATCATTAACTCCTACGATAACATTAAAATTAGATGTCGGCCGTCATCAATCAATCAGCTTAATTTTAGTGTTTGTGGTCAAAACGCATGGATTTCTTATATTAAGAGGTTGACAATTTTGTTGGGCACTATGTCACTAAAGGATGTGGGCCGAGTCTATGGCAGAGGCGAAATTAGCTGTCTCGGTACAGATAGATGGACTAAAAATTGTATAATTTGGGGTAATATGAACTTTGGATTGCGCCGAGTTAGACTCTAGTTAATGCAGATAATATTATTATTATAAATCAAGTGGTGACTGAATCAATAATACTATATATATATATATATAAAGCATCTTGGAGATTAGAGCGTTCTCTTTTTTAGATGGGACAAGTCAATCCTACAAATTTTATCATCGTGTTTTCATTCCCTTATATTGCTATGGCATTTACGCGTTTGCTAATGTATTATAAACCATCCGTAGGATTTTATTCAAACTTTTGGTGAAATCAACAAGCCATATCAACTGTTTGTTCATTCTCTTTCCTTTTACTTTATACTTTTTTCTTTGCTAAAAAAATGACCAATTCCGCGTACACTATTCCATTATTTTATTAGTGTCGTAAAGATGGAGCAGGAAGATAACTTCCGAACGTTGCCACAGTTGCCACGTATGCGATTTCCGCTTAATCAAAGAATTAACAACTAAAAGTGTCTTATGATTACTAAAAGATTCCCAAATCCAAATTCATGGCTCATATTTCTCAATCTTTGTAAAAGACTAAAATTGCCCAATTCCCTCAAAATAAAAGGTCCATAGGATCTATCCCTTCAACACCGCCTCATCAACTCTTAGCCACCAAAAAAGTCTCGAGTAAAACAGATGCTAGACATCAAATAAGAGATGGACAAAAAGAAGAGACATTCTAGACCCTAAGAAACCCTAGCTAGCCGCCTCTTAGCCCGTCTAAAGCCCTAACCTGATTTTCGTCCTTGAAAATTTGATCGTCTTCTTCACTCCCAAAAAAGGGGGGATAAAACACTAGTTACATGCATGCATCATCTCTTGCATGTGGTTCAGCAATGAGATCTCATATCTGCTGGCATGATGACCTAATTTCTAATCCAGGCAGCTTCTGTGGAGTGTGCAGTATGGTAATACTATTTGCATATACTGTATAGTTCAGAAGCTTAAATATGATGGTAAAATAATAATACGAAAAACCAAATTGGTAAATTGATATGCCTACAAAATAGACCGCACTACAATCAACATTATCTTATTTCCCGCACTACAAAATAGGCCTACTTGTGTACCCTAGGTCTTCAGCATCTAGAGGTCTCTTATATATATATATATATATATATATATACAATACTTCTCATTCACAACTTTAACAATCCAAAAGCTCTTGTTAGGACATCCAACGCAAGTCTCTTCTTCTTCTTCACAGCATCAAACTTGCTAAGGCGAGAAAGAGTTAGTAACATATATACTCTTCTTCTTCTTCTTCTTCCAATCTTCTTCCTGTACTTCTTCTTCTTGTTGTTACTTTGAATGATTCAAAAGCTAAAACTTTATAGGTTATGTGGACTAAAGTGGTGGCTAACAAGCTCCTCCATGGACCGCTTGGAAACAGTTGTTTCGTCACGGAGCCACCAAAGACGGAAATGGCCCTCGAATTCGAAGGTTCCGATTGCAAAGTCATGCCTGAGAGATCTCAAAGTGCGCCAAAGGAGAACTTAAGAAACTCAAGCCGTCAAAAAATCGCCAAAAGTTCTTTAATAAGTGAACCAATGGAGACTCTCAAGTACAAGTAAGTACCAAAAAGAGAAGATCACTTGTAATTTTTTCCCTTTTACTTTTGAATTATATATATTTCGTTAATCTTAATTTGCATGAATATTGTGGAAAAAGGTTGTATGTTAGCACTTGGAATGTGGGAGGAATGCCGCCCGGCGACGACCTAAATTTGGAAGACTGGCTTAACACCAAGAATGAAACTTATGATATCTATGTTTTAGGGTAATTTCACAATTACCCTTACCATACACAAAATTTCCCCAAATACATGATATAAAATAAAACTAATTTTGTTGTACAAGCCAATGGCAGGTTCCAGGAAATCGTGCCGCTTAGCGCCAAGAATGTGTTGACGCCGGAGAACCGAAAGGCCTCCATGAAATGGAACTCACTGATTAGGGCAGCACTGAACAAGTACCCTATTGCCATTAATCCTGCAGAGAAAGAAGAATCTGAACTAATAGAAGCTTATAAAGTAGAAGAAGATGAGTCCAGCAAGCAGAAAATCCACCCTGTGAAGAATAATGGAACAACTTGGCAAAATTTCCCTCAACAATTCAAGTGCATAATGAGCAAGCGGATGGTAGGGATTATGATCTCGGTTTGGGTACGAAGCGATCTCCGGCGATATATTCAAAATCTCAGTGCCTCATGCATAGGATGTGGCCTTCTAGGCTACTTAGGCAATAAGGTAAAGGAGTTACTGTTTCTAAGCAACTTCTCCCAAAATTATTCCAAACATTTTATCTGCATTAACTAAACTTTGAAAAATAATAAAATACGACTATTCTTCTGTATGCATTATGTTTTATACATGATTTTTAATGGTTTGTTTAGGGTTCAGTATCAGTTAGATTTTGCTTTCATGAAACGAGCTTCTGCTTCGTATGTTGTCATTTGGCTTCCGGCGGAAAGGATGGAGATGAGATGCATAGGAAATGGAATGCAATGGAGATCTTCTCACGGACGATCTTTCCACAAGGACCTTCACTTGATCTTCCACAAAGGATTTTAGATCATGAGTAAGAAAAAATTTATATATATATATATATATATATATATATATATATATATATATATATGTTATTAGCTTTATTTCTTGGTATGTTTTATTGATTTATTATCATAAAAAGGTTTACATTTCTTGGTAGGTTTACATTTTCAATTAACTTTCCTATTATTTTTTCTCTTAAATCTCTTAGGATTATGACTCAAAAAAGAAAATCTCTAGATTATATACATGCATCTGTTAATGGTGGATCCCACCAAGTGTTGACTGTCTAAGTGGGATCGTCTGTGGCTCAGCCACAGACGATCCCTCTGTGGCTGCGATCTGGGCCGTTAATCGGCCCAGCACGTATCACGAAATTTTTTATTTAAACTTTCGTCGACTTATTTGACCTAATTTTATACATTTTTATGAAAAGTTATGAACTACAAAGTTGTAGATTTTGATGTGATCTACAATGTTGTAGTTCACAGTTTTTCGAAAAAATGTTAAAAAATATGTCAAATTGATGATCAAAATATTTGATCATCAATTTGATATATTGTTTGATATTTTTTTAAAAAACTTTGAACTACAAAATTGTAGATCACATCAAAATCTACAACTTTGTAGTTCATAACTTTTCATAAAAATGTATAGAATTATATCAAATAAGTCGACGAAAGTTTAAATAAAAAATTTCGTGATACGTGCTGGGCCGATTAACGGCCCAGATCGCAACCACAGGGATCGCCTGTGGCGATCCCATCTCGTCTAAGTGTAAAGTTTGTAAATTACGAGTATCTTTTTATATCTTTAAACAACGGTGTCCAAATTAAACCCGTAATCCGAAATGATAGAACGTAAATAATCTATGGCTTGTAAAGAGTTTGTAATATTTCTGTTAATTATTAATTTACAAATTTCCAACTGATAAGAACATTTTCAAATTTTCATTTGTAATAATCATATATATATATGTTGCAATCTGCAGCAGGGTAATCTTGCTCGGCGATTTGAACTACAGAATATCGTTACCAGAGGCTAGAATAAGATCACTTGTTGAGGAGAAGCAATGGAGTGTTCTTCTTCAGAATGATCAGGTACTACACGTAAAAACTCAATTTCTAAGACAAAAATGATAGAGCTCCCAAAATTTGTCCCATAATGTCTGCATGAATTGATCATTGTGCTATCCCTTTCGTATACGGCAATATATATATATATATATATATATATATATATATATATGTATATATATAAGAGAAATACTTTGAAATTTGTAGTTCTAACCCTTTTTAATGAAATTTAGCTAAGAAACGAGATTAAAGAAGGCGGTGCATTTGAAGGTTGGGAAGAAGGTCGGATTAACTTCTCTCCAACGTATAAGTACTACCCAAATTCAGACAAATATTATGGCTACTGCAAAAATGGAAAAGGAGAGAGAAGACGTGCTCCTGCCTGGTTAGAATTAGATTTCTGAATTTTT
Organism: Xerophyta viscosa; assembly: GCA_002076135.1. Taxonomy (NCBI): domain Eukaryota; kingdom Viridiplantae; phylum Streptophyta; class Magnoliopsida; order Pandanales; family Velloziaceae; genus Xerophyta; species Xerophyta viscosa. Next base: position 791,857 of record MJHO01000056.1, read on the forward strand.
TGCTTATTTGTACACGAAGATCTCTAAACTTATTTAGGCCTAAATTTTGGGAGTAACTCTCCCAAATAATATTACATTAGAAATATATTTGCGGTCCAATTAGAGCTTTTCTTTTTTTCATGAAAGCTAAAAGTGTTAGTATTTTTGTAGGTGTGATCGTGTTCTATGGTATGGATGCGGGTTGAAGCAACATCAGTACGAGAAGGGTGAGTCAAGATTGTCGGACCACAGACCGGTTCGAGCAATCTTTACTGTAGAAGTCGAGGCTAAGACAAACTTGAACCGTCTTGGGAGCTTCATGTCTGATAGGTTCGACGGAGTTACATCGAATTTTGATGTCTTCTTCACGGACGATATAAATAGTGGAAGGCCGAGCGCATCGACTTAGCAAAACCCTACACATATGAGTCTGTTTTCGTTCTCCATTGGATCCGGTTCTTGCTATTTGGTGGTCCATAACGACTAGCCTCAAAATATTGCTCGGACTTATGGTTCATATTATACTTAATCTTTGTTGTATGCAAGTTTATAAATTATAACCACAAGATGATTTTCAGTAGGTCTTTTATGTATTTTTTTTATTCGTCCACGTACATATAGTTTTGCAACTATATATAACTTCAAATATTTGTTACTAATGAATGACCGCAATTCTTTCCTTCCTTTTGTTGTCAAAAATAAATCATTTTGACCAATATTCAAATAAAGAAAATTACAAATGCAATCCTAATAACTTTTTCGCTTTTTTTTTTATTAAAAGGAAGTACCGCCTATGCATCCTTAATAAAGTGGATAAAAGGTGGTCGACACGATCACGACCGTTGTAATTAAAGATTGAAGGCAGAGGTGATTAATAGTGAAGTACAAACAATTATACAGACCACATAATTTTACATAAAAATATTTGATAGACTGAGATAAAACCACGATGATCAAGCGGCCAGCAACAGAAGTTCACTAACAGTTGTAAAAAATATAACCTTACTTTGCTCTATAGACCGAGATTACAGAGCATTAATTAGTCTTGATTACAAAAATTCTATCTTTCTTGTTAGCGTCCATTTCCTCCTCAACTAGTGGCAAGCACTGTTATTTATACACATCCCTCGCATGTCTAGTAATGATGGAAGTAGAGTAATAAAAATAGTGGGATTTATTGAAATAGTGAAAGTTTATAGGTCGTGTCCTTTGCTCGTCATATGGCATCTCCGATCGACACGGCATTTTAAATTCATGTAATATCAAAAGTTTATGGTTAGAGATTATAACACAATTAAGCAAAATAAATTAGAAGATACCAACTTTGGCTTAGTAAAGCAAATTGTTAGGTTGAAAAACCAAAAACCACTAGCGTTAAATACAATCAATTATATTTGAATAACTAACAGTTTATTTAAAATAAAGCAAAATTAGCTCGAAAGTGAGCCGCAATATAGCAAGCTACCAATCGTATAGTAGATTTTTATTTTATTTAAAATGTAATATAACCGTTATATAGTTAGACGATCCGATTTTTATTTTCATAAATAATCATAAATAAATTTCAAATTATAATAATATTAAAATAAATAAAATTCTATATAATATTTCCATATGAAATATTCAAAAAATCCTTTAGTACGGATATACCACACAGACATTGATGATGATGTCGGTGAACTTTTTCCTGCTTTGTTTTATTTCAAATCTTTATTTCGTAATAAATGATCCAAGAATAGTTGATTGTAAATTGGGACCTTTGAGAATTCTACCTGTTTGGAGCCGCTTACTTTGCAAAATAAAAGTAAAAAATAAGTGAAAAGTCAGGATGCACTTTATAAAAAGTCGAAGATTATTCTTTTTCTAGAATTATAACATAAGTAAAAATAACGTAACTTATTTTCAATTGGTTTAAAGTTTATGAAACATGGTCAAAATCAATTTCTAACCGCTCTTCTTTACTTAGTTTTAAATACTAATAATTTACTTCATAATTTTTATTTATAAATAATCTAATCTATTTTATTAATTTTTTCTATATAATGATAATTGTGAAATATTTGGATCATCTAATTACCACCACTTCACATACTTCCTATCAAAATACTGTAAAATGAGAAAATTAAATTTCAAAAAATTTAAAAATTAGAAGAATTTTTTAAATAAAGTTCTCCGTTTTTATATAAAGTAAATAAGGTGAGTTAACTTCTTATTTCTCACTTTTCAGCTCCGGTCAAAATTAACAAAATAAATTCACTCATCTCTTAAAAACGAAGTAAATAAAAAAAATAATAAGTAAGATTTCACTTTCTACATAATTCTTTCAGGGTTTGCTTATTTAGAAATAAATAAAAAAAGTAAGAAAGTTGAAAAGTCAATTTTTTTATTATTTTAAATAGAAAAATGAGAAAGTGAGAAAGTAAGGATCATTAAAATTTAGTGATGGTTATTAATAGTTATTATTTATAAAATAATTAAATATTCATATATTATTATGTTAATATATTTATGACGACCAAATGTTATAAATTTATTTTGATATAAAATAATAAAATTTTATTACTTTTAAAAATAAATAAAAACAATAAATAATACAACAATAATAAACAAGCAAGCATATGTAAATAATAAGTAAGAAATATATTATTTTATTATACTTTTTCAAATTTATAATAATTTATTATTATTTTCTAAAAAAATAAATAATATTAGCTAAATAAACTCGATAATATTTTCTAATTATTAATAATAAATTAATAATAAAGTAGTAATTTTTTATTATTATTAAAGAATATTCTTTTTATGAATTATAGATTAAAATTTAAATAAATCATATCAACTACTTTCAATCCTGCTATATTTATATATAAATAAAAATCCTCCTTTCTTCCAACTTTATAATACAAAATAAAAAAAAAATAAATATATTTTCTTAATATTTTTTCACCATTTTTTACCTTACTAATTTCTTTTCACTTTCTATTTTACCATTTTTTTTCACTTTTGCTTTAATTTTTTTTCACTTTTCTACTCCACTCAAAATAAACAGCTTACGTTCGAAAATGATGAAAAGTAAAAGTAAATCCAGCCGCTTCACAAAATAAAGTAAATAGAAAAAAATGTGATCCCACTTTCCAATTTTACCAGCTGTTCCAATTTCATGCGAAATAAAAGGCCTTTAAATTTGTAGTGAATGAAGAAGAGCAAGGCACCAATGCCATTTTACGTTTTTAGAAGTCCGATCATGTAAAAAAAAGAATATAAAGTGCGCCAATTAGCTATTTGCCAGAAATAGTGATTCGAGTTGAACTTGTGGGGAGGGACAAGTACACGTTTTGGCCTCCTCTGCTACTGATTGTGGGTTGGTCTTTCTACAAACTATCAACTTTTTCAACTTTATTCTTGAATTTGTATAAAAAGATGTAAAAAAGAGACCAAAGCAAGAGCAACTAAACCTAAATTTGTCAATGATTAAAAAAAAAAAAAAACCCAAACCATCCAAATCACACCTAAAATGGCTGCGCGGTCCGGCGCCTGCTTGTCGGTTAGTTTACGAGCAATGTATACACTTCGTCCGGTAGGATTTGGATTAGAATCTTATACATATTGACTAGTGTTGCCTAATATCCTTCTCAGAGTCATGGCTCTCTCTCTCTGGATTAGAATCTTATACATATTGACTAGTGTTGCCTGATATCCTTCTCAGAGTCATGGCTCTCTCTCTCTCTCTCTCTCTCTCTCTCTCTCTCTCTCTCTCTCTCTTTTCTGATTATGAAATAGTGATGCTAGAATCCAGTTGGAGTTGTGGGGATGGACGAGTACATGCTTTGCTTCGAAGATACCATATCATACCCCCTATTTCAAATGTCGCACATTTCAACCACTAAAAAAGAAGAAATGCGCGAGCAAAAGTTTGAATAGGAGGGTTGATATGTCAAATCCCATCTTTTTTGACATCTTGTCGATATTTAAAAATTATTGGGATAAATTTAAATTATTCCTTGTTTTTCATAACCTTGTTCAAAGCTACTACCGTTAAAATTATTTTACAAATGAACATCTGATCAAAAACTTCCAAATATATTTTAGACAGTTAGTATAATAGCATTATTAGTGGTATTATCGTAGTGTTGCTAGCACTTTATCGTAGTATTTGAAGTGGAGTATTCCGGACGAACAATATTAGTGCTATGATATAAATTATGATAGTTTTGCGAATTACAGATTTTACTCTTACGAAGTAAAGTTAGTATTATAGACAGCTAATTTAATATTGTCAATTGATGATTTGTTTTAAAAGAGAAAGACAAAAAAGTGGCTGTTATGACAAATCCAAAAATAGTTTGTGCCTTTCGCTGATCATGTGGATAACCTAAAATCTCAAAGTTACCGAGATCGAGAGCTCTGCAGCCACTAAAATTATGAAGGAATTTTGTAGATGTGGACCCACAAGTTAAGTGTTTCTAAAGTGTTCAACACCGGGGTGTTCATCATATCCGAACGGAGTGAACTAGACCGGATCTGACAGGAGATCGAAATCTAACCGGTTTGATCGAAAACATAATATTATCTGTATTTGTTGTATTTAAAAATAAATAGTAAAAGTAAAATTAGTTTTGGGCCTGAAGCCCGTCCTAACATTCCTAATCTGGACCAAAGGCTCTTCCGCTAGCTGGTTAATTTCGGGAGGCAGAATGCGACTAGTCGAGCTATCTTGCGAGGTGCAGAATATGGTATCTTTGACGCATCGCAAAACACCTAATTTTCAGACAACGCCAGGATATTCCTTTTTTTTTTTTTGCATTTTTTGTCTTCATAGTTTGATATGAATTGTTAATTTGGTTCTTGTAAGATGTACCTAATTAATAAATTTCATGGTTGAGCTCTGAGTTTTGGATGAGCTTGGTGTTTCAATCCATTTAAAGCCAATCCAAAGGTACTGATGTTGGTAGGTAGGTTACCTTAGAAAAATGAATCAAGAGTATTTGTTTAAGCTCGTCATCCTTGACCCAAATAGATTGCTCCAAACGCATGCAGGGGGTTTGATTATGACAAAAATTGTGTTCAAGCTACTACAATTTAATTCATTAATTGTAAATTATAATTAAATTATTTTTCATGCTGCTAAGTGGTGATGCTTAATCTTCAGCTTTGACATCTGCGAGTCCTTTTTGTCACTCTTTTCTGCTTTTCTTCTTCTTCTTCTTCTTCTTCGTCTTCTTCTTCTTCTTCTTTTGCTTTATCTACTAACGGAGTTCGTTGATGACATTCCAACCAACATAGGCTTCAAAGAAGTAGGATCAAACATCTTCTCCATTTAAGCTTCTAACCCCAAAGTTCGCTTCATTGTGGAAATTCTCTCTCTCGTCTGCTTCAATTCAGTTCTTTTCTTCTTCTTCGTGTACATTAATAGAAGTTGTGGGGCTTTCTTCACGGAGCTGCAGGTAACTTCTGCATTCTTTCTGCCTAAAGGAATTTTATTTTAGTCAGTTCTTCGTATTAGCAAAAATTTTCATTGTTTCGAAAATTTGAAAATTTGGGTCGTCTATGTCAGTTTTGGAGATACCGGAGACCACGTCCACCACGTCGCGGCCACGCAAACGCCTGCCACAAGAACCGGTTTTCATCGGGTGTAGTGACTCACGTGGCGCAAGGATAACGCAGTCAAGCCGAAATACCAGTCGAGATCCGAAAATTTTTCAACTGCCGCATAGCTGGCTTAGCTCTCGGGACGTCTATAAGAGGTCGTTTATGGCACTGTATTGAGGGTTGGATTCTAATCATTTGAGAGCACTTGTACTTGAGAGATCTGCGAGTTCCGTAAGATTATAATTTGTGATCTCTTTTACTCTTAGTGTTTTCTCCGTTGGCATTACGTGATCGCCCGTGGTTTTACCTTGGCAACGAGAATTTTCACATTAAAAGCTTGTGTGTTCTTTCTCTGTTTCGCGTTTCTTGTTTGTTTACATTCTTAGATAAATTTCGCCTTCGATCACTTTATTGATCGGTCGAGAACCAGCTCAATTAGGTGGAACTAGTGGTTCAAGCGCCGAAGCGCTCGGTCGCATGGTTGAGTCCCACTCGCCGTCAGGAATGTTTCTATTTGTTTTCTGGGTCGATGATGGGGTGTGCAGGGTGTTTACGTGGTGGTATGGACAGGAGTTTGCACGTCCCAGTTTCTCATGGGACAAATATTACAGCAGTGTAGAAAGAGCTGCAAGGGTTCACCTAAAAACTGCTGGAGCTTCCTAATTTTCCGATGATGGATGAATAAATGAATGCTTGCTGATCAGTAGTGAGCTATGCTGTTTTATTTGGGAGAAGCTTTTGGACGTATTTTGGGTTGCTCTAGAATCACGCATAATTATTTGGCGTGTTCGTTAGTTTTAGAATGATAAAACTACTAATTGAGATAAAAGAGTAATTCTCTCAAAAGAGGAGCCTAATCTAAAAATCTGAGTTTTGAACAGGTTTGGGCAGGTCCAAATAGTACATATGGTCTTAAATTGTAGACTTTGTAGGCCTTAGATTGGTATTTTCATTCTTTTAGAAGGACAAATACACCCTGGTATCTTTTTGGAGGTACATAACTTATGCCCCTCAATCTCCAGAAAAAATATTCTCTTCTTGCGTTTACGTCACATCAGCATATATTTTCCTCGAGCTTAAATTAAAGAAAAAAAATTCAATTTACTTTTTTGAAAAAACTTTCTAAATATATATTTTGATTAGATTTACAATTTTTATATTTAAATTTTTTTAAATATAATTCTAAATAAATTGGTTAGGACTCCAAAGTTTAATTTAACGAGTTTTAAAATAATTTTCAAACCCGCTTCAAACCTATTAAATTTTGGAGCTCCAAAATATATTTGTAGAAGTATTTTTTGGAACGTGAAAGTTGTAGATCTCATCAAAATTTACAATTTTATGTTAAATTTTTTTTTTTAAATACTTATTAATATATATTTTTATATTATATAGAGTAATATCGTGTAATTGTTACACCCAAGGATATATCCAATCTCCAATATGAGCATTTGCTAGAACTCATAATAAACAGGCACACTGGTCTTCCAATGAGTTCTAAACTCATGACATATTTGTGTTTGGAATGTAATGACAATATCACTTCATAATTTTCTAAATTTTTATACCACTTCAACTTATCATGAAATTGACATGTTACTTTAACCACTCCAAAAATAACGGTAATAGAGAAGGTAAGTATTCCGAATATAAAGTTACTAGTAGAAGACGCATCTGTAATACGTGTATAAAAATAACAATAACAAGATCGAAACTAATTAAATACAAAAATTATAAATAATATATTTTAAAAAAAAAATAATTTGATATAAAAATAAATTGTCACCTACATTGTTGGATCTACTACATAGCCAGTAGGTTCAGTCGAGCCCACTCAAATACTTTTGAAGAGGAATTCAAATAATAAATTTGAGATAAACTTATCACCGTAGTGCAAAGGACGGGGATAATATCTTTTGAAATTAGAGACCACATTCCGAAGTTAGAGACAGTGATTAATAGATGAAGAGAGCGAAGAAGAAAGACAATGGATGAAGAAATGTGAGAGAGAGAAAAATATGCATGTTAGTCAGATACTTTAATAATTTGTGAAGTTAAAAATAAGAAAAAGATAATCAGATTCCGTACATAATATAAATTTATAAATCACCATCTTATATCATAATAGTAATTAGATAATTAATATAATAATATTAAAAATCATCAAAATTATTTATCAATATCACGAAATGATACTGTAATGAGAATTAGATAACATTTGAATAAACATTTTAATGATACTGAATTGAATAAAACATTTGATCATTAAAATTAGATAATTATTAGTATCACAAAATGACTGATAACATTTTAATAAATAAAGGTATTCTTAAAAAAAAAAATCCTACTTTACAAAATTCTGTAAAATAAATTCTGATTTCTTAAAAATTTACAAAATTACTAAAAATACATATATTTAAAAAAAAATTATAAAAAATTTGAAATGAAAAAAAATAAAGATTTAGATGTATTTTATAATTTTGTATTCAAAATTTTTTAAAATAGCAATTTTGACACTTCAAAATTTTGTAAGTAGTAAAAATTTAAAATTTTAAAATACTTTTTGAAAAAAAAATCAATGCAAAACAATTTAAAATAGAAGTTTATGTAAAAGATGGTACAATTTATGTGAGAGAGAGAGAGAGAGGAAAACAATTTATGAGTACACAAACAATACAATAATTGCCTAAAGAAAGCCAAGCATTACATTCACTTTCAAATTTCCCCAAATTGAACAAAAACAAAGCAAGTAATAAAAACTCTCAATAAAGATGAATATAAATGTTCACAATAAATGTCCCTGGATGGAAGTCAATACCCGAACCATTTACCCCCCTTGCAGCAGTCCAATTAGAACAACTATAAATGAAAAGTAAATGGATTCACAATACAATAAAGACTCTTTAAGACATAATCTACGGTTTCAAGTTAGGGTTTTTCTCTCTCCTAGGGTTTTTGAGAGAGCAAGGAAAGAAAGATCTCTGCATGGTGCGTTCTTGACTTCCTCTGTAATGGCTCCTAAAATGTCATAAACTAGAACTCAAGCTACGTAAGTGCAACTACAACGACCAGTACTAACAGTTATTGCTTTAAGTATGAGATTCCCGGGTTGTCACTAAGGCGGAATAATGATCAGTGACAGCAGTAGCATCGATCAGTTCTGAAAACTCTTCATGGCGGCATTGAAGTCCCCCAACCAACTCAAGAGAGAGAGAAAGAGAAAGAGAGAGAGAGAGAGAGAGAGAGAGCTCAATTATAACCCTTCTTTAATTCAGACCCAAAAAAAAAAGAACTCTTCTTTAATAGGGTCCTCTTTCTGATACATCATCTGTTGTTGTGTTGCTCTTCTGATAAAAGCAAAACTATTTAACCTCTCATTTCATGCACTGCTGCAATTCAAAGCAGCTTTTATTTGCTGCACGGTCGTGGTGATGAGGTTGTTGACCCCTTCAACTGATTCCGAGTTGAGCTTCGTCGACTGCAGGCTCCCCACGAGAATCTGAAACGAAATCGAGATTATCGAACCGGAAGAAGGACCCATCGGGTTTGAGCTCGTGGAGGCCCCACTGCCCCTGCCCGAGCGCCCGTCTGGGAGGATCGCAAATCCAGACGGTAGTAATGGGATGAATGACGGGCTCTCCCCGCTCATTACATGGTTCATATGAGCGATGTCTACCGGCATGTACACCACCATTGATGTCGATGAATCGATGCAACTCTCTTGTAAGATAAAGTTGTTGTCGCTCGAATTCATTCGCTGTCCATATGAGAGCAAACACCGCACTTATCAAGCAAACATTACCAAAAATATTAAAAAAAAAAGCAAATAGAAGAATCTTCAAGAGTAAATGTTTGGGAACAAAGCAATTTATAGAACTCTAGTTGATTGAGACTTCTCATAGGTGCTTTGATTGTGCATTTTGAATTGAATGTCATAAAAACACTAGTAAATGCCCGACTACAACCGAATGATGAAGGAGCATTTATTTCCAAGAACGATGACTGTTATCAAAAACATGAAATAGATTTATTCAAGTATAGTTCTAGCGCATTGCCATTCCCAGAACTATATCAAACTCATGAATGTATGATTATAGTGTTGATGACTTGGAAAATCAACAATCTATGAGTCTGTGTAGTGGTATCTTGAAATCAAGAGAAGCACAAGTATGGTGCTCTACAAACCAAAGACAAAACATTGGTCATTAACACCATATGACGAAATGGCGCCGATAATTTTTTTGAGGATTCCTACATTCCTCATCACACAATATTTCTAGATATCTTCAACAATTGTGAAACATATGGCGCAACACCTTCACTTTTTCATGTACTTAAAAGAACATTAGCCCACTATCATTTACCTGTACAATATATGCAATCAACTTTTCTCTTATTGATCATGATATGTAGCCTGAATTTAGTATTATCAGCTTCATATGACATATTTCTGTTCAAGTTTTCTAAATGATTAATTACATCGAATAGGTAACGATCCAAAGTTAAACACGGAGATATGCACGGGCAAGAAAACAGCAACATGTAGAGCTACATACCGACATGTTCTGGATTTGTTTATGCGCCTTAATTTAATAAGGGACCATTACTTGTTAGATCCTATTAACAATAGCAATGAATGACTACAGGCTCCTATTAAATTGAACCGCAAAAGCAAGAAATAGGTGCTATTCGTACTACCGATGCACTTAAATGTGGGCGAGGCTCTTCTACTTCGTGCAAAGCAGGAAGTAGGATCCATGCCCCATCTCAGCCGTCCATCGCAATCAGTACAAATTTCGAGAAATTGTATAAAAGTTTCATCCGCTTATTTGACTTATTTTTAAATATTTTTTGAAAAAAATTTCAACTATAAAGTTGTATATTTTGATGCGGTCTATAACTTTATAGTTGAACATTTTTCACAAAAATGCCAAACAATATGTCAAAAAGATAATCTAAAATTTGATCATCTATTTGGCATATCGTTTTATATTTTTTCAAAAAACTTTCAACTACAAAGTTGTAGATCACATCAAAATCTACAATTTTCTAGTTAATATTTTTTTTTCAAAAAATACTTAAAAATAGGTCAAGTAAGCGAACGAAACTTTTATATAATTTCTCAAGATCCGTACTAATTGCGATGGACGGCTGAGATTATGCAGTGTTCTTGCTTCCTGCTTTTGTCCAAAGCAGGAGAGCCGCGCCCCTTAAATGTAAGAGGAGCTGCCAGTATTGTTTGGCACAAACTGAAAAAGAAATCGATTAAGTTGAACGTTATCGTTATCTCATGTTTTGCCCAGTTCACCGCCACAGACATAACTAATTCTAGACGTATGCATATTCGACGTTCATGCTAATTAATTAAAAGCAGATAAGTTTTCCTAGGGACTTACACGGAGGACGGAAATGCAGTTTCCAGGATGCGAACCAATTGGTATACGACCGACTTCTTGCACCGTCATATTATTGCAGAGAACATCCCACTGAAAAAAAAAATAAATAAATAAAATAAAAATAAACACCCATTCGGTAATTTTAAACTGAGTTGTTGAAAAGGTTTTGCAATAATCATATTAGTACTTCCATTCACCTGAGCTCGACTTTGTTCATCTTTGAAGAAACTAAAAACCCTCTGTGCCGAGATGGGCAACCATACAGAGGTCACCGCACTGAGAACGTAGCTATTTGGATGCCTAGGGTCAGCACTTTTTTGGACAGTCACGCGAACTGCATCGTTAGGCTTCGAGAGCGTGGCCCCATTCTGACTGTTCGCAGGACCCAAACTAGAGCAGAAGTTGTTCAGCATCCTCTGCGACAGCATCATCATGCTTCTCTTGCTTTCAGGTGAGAGGATCACTGAACCATAGATTTTAGGTTCTTATTCAGTTAACCGAACAATGTTAATCCCTCGATCACACAACTTACAAGCCGTTTGATGCACCTAGGGATGCACATACTAGACATTAGAATTTCATAGAGTGAGGTGCATCCAACGGTCTGAAAGCCGAGTGGTTTTAGCAATATCTAGTTGGAGTATTCACAATCTATTAAATTGAATATTCTAAGTGTTTTAAGAAATTTCTCTATCAAGATTGTTTTAATATCGAGTAACTGGAATATTATTCAAAGTGTTCATCATCACCTCCACCGAGCTCTCCGGGGTTACTTGCACTAACCATCTGGCTTGCGAACCTCTCGCAAATTCTCTGTAGAGTAGAAATCCACCGATGAGCACCGAATGCTTCCCCGGAATGTACTAGATCTTTGAAAGACTCGTGGACAGGCAACTTCTCTTCGATCTCAACATGTTCCACCCACGTCACCTGAACCAATTCACCAATGACTGATGTCAAAATACATAAAAATATTATAACAAAAATGCTAGAGCTCCCGAATTATATACCTTAGAGTAATTGCCAGCCATCTCTTGGATCAAACATCCAGAGGGAAGTCTACGTGACAGGAGAGGATGGCCAAAGTGTGCATCTCGAGGAAAATCCACAGAAACATCAACAATTGCCCACAAACCCCGCTCTATCTGCTGGCAATATCGCAGGAAGCAGAACTCTCTTGTAGGCACAAAGGGTGACAAATATTGCAGCTCCATGTACATCTACGATTTCATTTTTGACTGTTTTAGGGTATTTGCATAACATGAATGATAATGAACTCTCGAATTTATATGAGTTTAGTAGTTATATGAGTTTAGTAGTTACCAGGACTAATGATGCCGGCATGGTTCCGGACATCCCGGGTGCTAACACTTCAATTGTTCTAGACTTGAACACAATTGTAGGAAATAACTCCGCCCACATATCCTGCCATAAGGTAGATTTATCATAAACAATTTAATAACTTATACATTTAAGAATACCAAGAATAAAAAAAAAAAAAAAAAAAAGAAAGAAACTCACGCTGTCCATGATCATCTTGACCAATGCCATGGCGCTCATGAATACAACACTACCATCTCTCGAGGCCTCGACCCTTAGATCAGGGCTCCTTAGTTGATGGCTAGACCTCGGGAAGATTCTATCATATGCAGAAATATTCAAAACCTCCTTTCCGTCACCACCTAGTTTTGTCCATAAGGGTTCATCAGTCTGCAGCAGCCGTAGTAGCTCCTCCATCGCGTTGGCTGCAATCTTGGCCATAAGTGGCTTCTCGGGATCAGGAACTGCGGTTGGAAAAGGAACGATAGAGGACGAACTTCCATGAAGGAGGTCAAGATCTATCGACGGTGGAAAAATAGGATCACTACCACCGAAACCTCCCATCGATAGCTCGAGTGAGGAAATTCGAACCGGCTGGACTGGCGGTAGCTGTGTGATCGGCCGCCCTAGGAACCTAGAGGCAACACTAGACACTCTTTCTAGCTATTAAAAAAAAAAGAAAAAAAAAAAGAAAAAAGAAATCCATTTAGAAAGGAAATACCACCACAAGAGTTCCACCTTTATGACATGCTAAACTGAGAACAAAATTAAGAAGAACAATTGGTGTACCTCTTGCCTTAGGCGAGCGTTCTCCATGCGAAGAGCTTGCTCATCGAAATAGGAGTCCTCTGCAACCGGGGAGACACCGCAAGTGGGACACATTATCTTCTTAAGTGCTTCTCTAATGGCGATGTTCTCGCAACGGATCTTGTCATTCTCCATCCTCAGAGCGCAGTTGTCCTGCCTCTCGTGCTGCGCCTATAGTCATAATTATCCAATGTGGAACTATTCTTTCATAAGGTAACCTATCATAGGTTTGAGAAACAAAATAAGAAAATTCAACTAGAACCTTTTGCTGAGTTCGCCGATTTTGGAACCAAAACTTGATCTGGCGAGACTCCAGACCGAGTTCACGGCTGAGTTGCATCCTCTGTTTCTCATCTGGATGTGGACATTCTCTGAATACACTGCAAGATTGCAACGATACAAAAAAAAGAAAGAAAGAAAGAAATGAGAAGAATGATAGAAATTTTGGATCAGTTTTGATAATTTAGAGATTAAGAACATGTTCACTGTAAACTTATCAATCCTCAAACTTTACTAGCATATGTACTCATTTTCTGGATTGAATGACTGATCACAAGAAGCACAAAAATAAAATAAAGAATGAAAAAGACAAAGCTAAAGTAGAAAGTTGCAAACTGACTCATAACATATACAGAAGAAAAGCATTGTAAATTCATACATTCATCTGAGTTTTAAAGCATTTGTAGAGCAGTGATTTCTAGAATATAACTGAAGAAAATGACATTTTAAACTCTGAAAATAGAAAAGAGAAAAGGGAAGAGAATTACGAGATTAAGAAGAAAAATACGATAAATGATTCTGCCTTTGTTTCTTTTGCAGATTCTAACAGAAGAACCAAGATGGCGATTTTCAAACATTAAAACCAAAGAAAAAAAAATCAAGAAAAATATGTTAAAAACCACATGAAATAATAGCAAAGAGCACAAAAAGTGGGTATAACCAGATAATCAAAATATGCAAATTATTGTTTACCCCCTCAACAAGTTTCACCTTTGCCCAAAAGAAAAACTTCCTGACATCTTTTCCTATAAACTCTTGATACTTTGTCCGTTTAATTTTATACTCGCATCAGATATACGATCGGAAACTGTAAGCATAAATTTGGAGGAACTTTGGCATACACAAAACAATTAACAAAAACCGAACTAACAAATGAAAACAAGAAAAAAAAACATAAAATTAAATAAAACATAAAGAAAATAATAAAAGAATGGGAGTAGTGATGAATGCATACGCTTCGAGCTCTTGAATCTGGCGGGGAGTGTGGCGATGATACTTCTTCTTCCTCCTCTGCTGCTCATCGCCGCCTGCCTCCTGCTCCTCACCCCCCGACTCCATTCTTTCTCTCTCTCTCTCTCTCGCTATCTCTTCTTCTTATTCTTTGTATCCCACAGTATACTAAATCAAAAAGCAGAGTGCAGGCGCAGTAGTTACTATATTTGGAGGTATCTCATCACGCAAAAAAGCTTCTATTTATGGAAACATTCTGAGCCAATCTGGGCGCGTGTCTAAATATCTTCTTCTTCCCTCTTCTTCTTCTTCTTCTTCTTCTTTGCTCTGGGAACACTACCACTGCTTATGCTTGTTAGCTCGTAGTGGAGCTCTAATGTCGACGGTGACGATGAAGGTGAGCTCTAAATGGTGATGGTGGGTGACCGACGCGACAGAAGAACGAGTTAGAACAAGAGGAGAGAAAGAGAGAAAGGGAAAGGGGAGGGCTTTAAATAGCGGGCGCCATGATCGAGGCTGCGAAGGTGTAGTTAGTTCTCTCTTCTCTCTTCATCATCTTCCTTCCATTCGGAGCTTTTTAGAGAGAGGAAGACGAGAAACTCAGCATAATAGGGTTTTATATTTTTCTTTTTCTTAATTTTCATCCTGTTCAGTTTATTTTGATGCTTGTAGGAATTTGGGTGTGGTCCCATTTTTGTGGTTTTAGAGACTTTTAGAAATTTTGTTTTATGAACTTAATAAGTGAAAGTATTATTAAATATTGGTGGATTTTGCAGAAATAATGAATTCGTGGACCTTATTCAAAATATTCAAAATTGTTCTTGGCATATATTATATACGTTTTGAGTATAAAAATAATTATTAAATAGCTTAAGCTTAACTTATATTCTTGACCAAACAAAAAAAACTTATATTCTTTTGATGGGTATTTAACTTTTGAAATTTAGATGCATATTATTGTTTTATGGCCAAATTCATAAACCTTTTATCCTCAATTCCAACTCAATGACAGGTTGGGCTATAGTTTTATTAATCCAGCGCTACTATAAAACATAAAATTATTCCAAAGTTAACTCTAAAATAAATTTTGGGTCTTAAATTCTTAAAAGGTATTTACATTTACAATTTATTTTCTATATTAGAATTCAAATATCAAATTGAAGAACTTACATTATCATAACAGTAAAACTGAGTGAAAAATATATAATATATGGTATAAATAATAGTAGAGATTGAGCGCCTTTTTAAGGCAAAGAAGAGTTTTGAAAAAGAATAAATCAGTAAGGTATGTACTTCATGATCAGCTTTGTGCCTAAGAATATTTGAATAAATTTGATCGAGAACTGATCAATAAAGTGATCGAATATAGAGTTGGCTAAGAACGTAGCAAACTGAAAACACAGAAAATAAGAGAGAACATACAAATTTTTTATCCTTATTACCAAGGTAAAATTACGGACGATCACGTAATACAAACGGAGAATGCATTATAAGTAAAAAAGAATTCAATCTCTCGAAGCTCACAGTTTTTTCAAATGTAAATGCTCTGAAGTAATCAGAATCTAATGTTAAGTACAGTCCGTAGACGTCCTTTTATAGACGCCCCGAGAGCTAAACCAGCTAGTCGGCGGTTGAGAAAATATTGGATCTCGGCTGGATGACTGGGTTATCCTTGCGCCACATGGACCACTACGCTCGTAGAAGACCGGTTCTTGTAGTGCACGCTTACGTGGCAGCGCGTGGTTTTCGATATATCTGCGCAGTAGTGACCTGCGCGTCTGGCCGAAGTCTCTTAGTCATGTTATGTACCTCGAGTAAGGAGACTCCTATGTAGGTCTCTGTATTGCGCGTTCCTGATATAGCCGCGGAGCTCCTTTACGAGATCCGGTCTGCGCAAGACGTCGACAGGCTTCTCAGAATTCACCTTGGTGGACTTGTCTGTCTGCGTATATGGACCTTATCATCCTTCCGATACACGTCAGCCTAAATTCGAGCCTCATCAAAATTATTGTTTGCTCATACTCAATTCAAAAAGTGCTCAGTCCTCGTTCCGCACCTTGCTTTTCAACTATCTGCACAAGCATGACCTTTCCGAACACACAATTCACCCCACTATGATCTAACATTCGATATGAAGCTTATAAGCTATTTGTTATGCCGTTTGGTTTGACCCTTTGCATGGGTTGAACTTATTTATTTGCTTTGGGTCAGGAGTCATTCGGCATCGCCCTGCCCTTCGTAACTCGGAATAGAAGTTGACTTTTCTTTCAAAGGCTTCCCAGCACCAGACGAGGTGAGAGAAAGGTTTAGACTCTGGTTTTCGAAGCCTATCATTTTCAAGACTAGGAATTCGAGGAAGAAACACCACCGGTTCAAAAGTTATTCGGCTGACAACACTACGGTTTTTTTTGGACTAGATATATTTATGATTCTACCTTTTCTGAGCAGCTTATTTTCGAGGGATCCTGATCTGGCTATACGTTGAGTCCGAAAGACAGACGTCCTTCGTTATATTATTCAATGATATCTTGTTTATAAACTAAGAGATTAATTATACAATTTGTAATTGCGTTTCAGCCCCCCTAATTTTGGGGTCGCGCGTTTCAGCCCCCCGAAACGCCACGTGGCGGCACGCGCGCGCCGCCACGTCGGCGGGGAAATACGTTTTGGGGGGCTGAAACGTCAATTTTGGGAAACGGGGGGCTGAAACGCAATTCTCCCATTATACAATTTGTTACTATATAACTGGATAGAAATATCCGCGAGCATCTCAGAGACTGTCCGAAGTGAGAATAGTATTTTCTGGTGATATATATTTAATGGATGAAGAGAAAGAGAGAGAGAGAGGGTAGGAGAGAAAGAAAAGAGAGGACAAATGCATCGTTGGTTGATAAAAAAAAAAGACGATTTTATAAATTTTTAGATAATATAAATCACACATATTTTTGATAATTGAATATGAGTCACCACCCCTAAACCTTTCTATTATTGAATACTTTTTTATTTTAGATAACAATTTGGAAGCGGCTTACCATTTTATATTAAGTCTTCATCCAGTTGATCATCCGACATTTTGCTTAAGACCAACTAAATTTTCTATTGTGAGCTATTTTTGGAAGGAAAATTTTCTTTCGGAATGGTATAAAATAATTAAATACGTGTTTAGTTTAATTTTCTTCTAAAAATATACAAGAAATATTGAAAAATTCTTTTCAAAAATTATGCTTTATTTAGTTAATCTTTGATAATTTTTTTTTATTTCTCTAAAATTATAATCAGAAAGTTGTATATATATATATATATATATATTATATATATATATATATATATATATAATGATATTTTAGTTTGTTTTTAGGAAATAGCATTGCTAGGTGTTTGGAACTAATTCCCAAGAAGAGGTTGTAAAAAAACTCCAAGGGATTAAAAATTATTCATATATATGATGATATTAATTGTTAATAGCGATTCTTTATCCACCCACCCATGAAGCATAATTATCATAACAAAAAAGTAAGTGATTCTTAGTAAAAGCTTATTAAAATTTCGAAAATACTTTTAGGAAGAGTTTGTATAGCAGTCCATCACTATTTACAAATTTGGATATAAATCTCTTACTTTAATCATGTTATTTTTATACGTCCAAAAATATTTAGTTAAAAATTTGTATTAGAAAAAATTATGATACAAAAGTTTTAGATTTTAGCGAATTAATTGTAAAATTAATAAAAATTTTAAATTATTAAAATATCTATGTAAAAGTATTTTTTAAAAAAACATAAATGTATAATTATAAATTATATCAAAACTATTTTTTTATACTTAATTTTAAAAAAAAAAAAATCATATATCATTAAAATATTTTTATTACGAATATTGAGAAAATGATTAATATATATATATATATATATATATATATATATATAATATATATATATATATATATATATAATTGGGTATCAAAATAGTTGAGCGTTATGTGGCACTTATAATAACCTATAATATGCCACATAGTATCTCTATTACGTATGATAAGATTAATTAATCATACTATTAATACGACCTTTCATTCACTGCACATTGAATGCATTCAATGTATTAATAAAAAAATTATCTATATCTTTATAATAAGAATTCATTTTAAAATTTAAATTTAAAAAATTTATATAAAAGATATATTATAATAATTTTAATGAATTTAAAATGTCAATATCAAAATAAATATCAATATTTCATATATAAGTAAATATATAATATATAAAAATAGATGATTAAAGTCGTTGCACCACCTGACAATTTGAATAACCTCTAATGTGCTATTTGCCATATATTTTTATATTATAAATAAATATGTGGTATTTATATAACTAAGTGTAGAAATATAAAATATTCTAGAATTAAATTAATAAAATATAATAACTTTTGTTGATCAAAACCGTGGCGTTACGTGACATATCAAAAACCTTTTGATGTACAATTTGATATTTATTTTTATATTATAAAAAAAAACACATAACATTTATTAAGATAATAATTTAAATAAGTAAGTTGAAAAATATAATGATATATATATATATATATATATATATATATATATATATATATATGTGTGTGTGTGTGTGTGGGTGTGTGTGTGTGTGTGAAATATTCATGTGATTTAATATCACCATTATTTCATAATACATTTTAAATAGTATTTATGTATGCCATTTTGTATTTATTTTTGTTACCATAATATGAAAATATAATATTTTTACTTGTATAGTTTATTAATTTATCTATAATTAAAAATAAAAAAATAAAAAGTTAATTATAATTATTTGTATTTATAATTTGTGTCCATGAATCGTACGAATTGAAAATTAGTTCATAAAAAAAACATAATCAGAGGCAGGTACGTCACATTCCCATACTTTTAAGTTCAATAGTGTACGTAACTCTTAATGTGCATTTTAAAGTCAGCATTAAACAACTACCTAACTCAATTTGTTGGAATTTAGTGCTTTCTTTCATCCAAAGGCCTCGATATTCTTTAATATTTTTAGAGTTCTGTGAAAAGAATTTATACTTACAAAATTTTGACAAATTAACTCATAAGTATTTTTAGGAAATAATAATATAAAAATTAATAAATTTTTATATTTAAAAATATTTTCAAATAGATATCCTGAATTTAAAAATTTGTTACAGTCACCAACAGTTTGGAGTTTTAAATTATTTTTTTAGAACTATTTTCTAAAAGAATATTTCAACACAAATTATGTGACACATGAAAATATAATTGTTTCAATATATATATATATATATATATATATATATATATATATATATATATAGTAATTTAATAATTATCATAAAAAATTTAAAAAAAAAATTCTAGAAAGGAAGTACAAGTTCGATTTTGACTTTTCCTATTTAATAACAAAATTTTCATGTAAACTTTTAATTAGAGAATTTATAATACAATTATGTAATTATAAATATTTTATGATGTTAGCTAATATTTCTAGTGAAATACAAAGTGGACACGATAAAAAAATATATGCATTTTTTCCGTCATAATTGTAAACCAAAGATGGGCAGTGATTGGCGTCCTGCACTTTCTCCCGCAAAATATCCCGCATGCTCGCTAGCAAAAAAATTTCGCAAACGTATTTTTTCAGCAGTTCCGTAATATTTTGCTAGAGAACGTATAGGAGTTGTACCATTTTTCCCAAAATTATTTCGTCAATCAAAGAACCATGAAAAACAAACCAGTAAAAGTTTTAGTGAATATTCCCGTCTTCAAATAACATATTTTTCAACGTTCTAATAATAAAAAATTCACTACTAATATTATACGGAATGGTTTCTCGTACATATAAAGGAAACGCGTTCTAGTTCAAATATGGGTGAAGTCATGCCAGGCTGGTGGGGGCGGCGGTGACGTTACCCCGGCGTCAGACATCCGCTTTTTTAATTTACCAAAATTACCCCTTAATAGGTCAGTAGTAACAATGGTTGGTAGTAGGAGTCTCCTCCTAGGCGGCAAGAAGTGGTGAAAATTAGAAAGAACATTAAAAAGACCATTAATTAATAGATAAGTGTCGACACCACATTTTGTCCGGACCGTAAGTCTGCATTTGGTCCACATATATCGGTTACGCCCACAAAGTACAATTAAATTCAACCGTGCTTGGTCAGCCCAATCAAGTCCAATTACACACCACATGCTCATATTACAGTCTAGTCGTGCTGGAACTCAACTATTTTTCGAATCGACTAGGCAAAATCCGTGTGAATTGTTGAAGGGCCTCACTTCGTCCAAAAGTCAATTCCAGTATCTGTAATTAAACTTTTTAATATCAGACTTTACCTGGTGGATAAAACCGAAGTCAAATTATGCACCCTCATCGACCGGTTAATAAACAAAATTGGTATGTAATCATTATAAGATTAAAAGTCAAATTTCCAAAAACGGCAACGTAATTATTTCTTTTTTTTTATCCTTTGGATAATTTTTTTTTTAATTGACTCTTGGATAATGGGTGTGATGAAGATTATTTATAAAAGAAGTGGGGTTCGGCAGCAAGAGAGGGGGGGAACAACAAAAAAAAAGGAAAAAAAAGAAGAAAAAGAAAGTAAAAAAAAACCAAGGGAAACCAGAGAAAAATAAAAAGGAGAAGAAGAAGGAAGAGAGGGAGAGAGCTTCGCCGACGAACATCCTGACGTCGTCACTCTTCCTCCCACAACATCATCTTCGCCGGAGCTAGCCTCAGGAACGCCGGCGCGGAGCTTGCCGGCGCCAAACCGGAGTTGCACCCTAGCACCATTCTTCACGAACACCCCTCGAAACTCAAGGTAACCCCTCCCAAACCACCTAGTCGTCATCTATACACACAAGAAATTTAACTCCGCCGCCGTGGCCTCGTCGGCGGCGAGCCACGGCGGCGGAAACCGAAATAAAAAAAAACGCACTTAAACTTGTACCCACTTATATCTCCGTGTACGAACGTCGAAATAAAATTTGGATACCGCCATTGAACTCAGCACGCTCGAGACCCTTGGAACACTGTCACAGTCCCGAAACGCGACGGTCACCGAAACGCCGCCGGACTTCGTAATAGAAAAACACACCAAACGAAGCCTCGAACGAGAATTTTGACATCTCCATTGGACGGGGATGGTCGAAAACTATAAAATAGGCCCTAGGAAGGTCGGTCGACGGCGGCGAAGCGCCGCCGGCGCCGACCGGACGGCCGCCGCGAGCTCGCTGTGCGAGCTCGCGGGTCGTCATTTAGACGACGACCGGCTCAGCCGGTGCGTCGTTTTAATAACCGACGCGGGCGCGGCCCTGGCCGCGCCCGCTCGCGCGGACCCGACCTTGGTCGGGTCCGACCCAGGCGCGTCGCGCGCCTGGGCGCGAGCAACGCTCGCGGGCCGGACCAATCTGGTCCGGCCCAGCCCGTTTAGGGCCCAAATCAGTTTAATTTCATATTATATCGATTTTTAATCAATTTTTAGCGGTTATAGGTGTATACTTGTAACCCGAACATAAATGGAGGTGTATACTTCCTAGTTACTTGTTTTTTAGCGTAAAATCATTTTGTAAGTTAATAATCTTATAAAAGTTACTCACATTTAATAAAAAATGAATTATAGGTGTATACTTATAATTCAACTAAAAATTAGAAATAGAGGTGTATACTTCTTTTTTCTAATTCCTGACAAAAATTAAAAATCAGGGCGATGAAGAGGAAACGGAAACGCGCTGAGCCCAACACTAATAAAAGATTATTTTTTTCTTTTTTCTCTCTCTTTGGCATGCACTCTTCGACAACGAACACGCACAATTTTCGAACCGCACATTTATTTATTCATTTATCATGCAACGTCTATAAATATATCATTATTTGAGATTGGCTCCGGTCGATAAACTAAGGAATAAAACAGTGGTGTATACTATTGTTCCATTTTCCTTAGCTTATACGAACGAGGAATTCGCATACGTATAGTAGCTGCAAAGGAGTGGTGTGTATACTAACCCTGCACATCTACTATACGTATTGGAGGAAGACAATCCTATTTAAATAATGGAAAGTATGAACATAGAATCGGTGTATACTGGTCCAATATCATAAGTTCTATTATATTAAATGTATTAATCAAATATTAAAATGAGAAATAGGTGTACACTTATTCTCTTTTTACGTATCTGGTAAACAAAAACGATATATTTATACATGTCGAAATTCATGCAAATATAAACCCAAAATTATCATAATCACTTATAGAGTACCCTCTCTCGAGGGGCGCTGTGGGGGTGTTCTGCCTTCCCCACACGTAAACGACGAACGAGCCTTTGAATCTCGAATGTGCCTTATCCCGGTTTCCTAGATTTCCATTAAATATCTAGGTGGCGACTCCAAACCCCTTTCCCCTTCGGAGGAAGGTCGTCAACAGATGGCGACTCCACTGGGGACCCGTCAGGCTCGTTTTAAGTGATTAAAATACTTTTTGGTTTATATTTTACACAAATGAATATACGTATATTTATTTATTTATTATTATTTTTATGATTTGTTTTTGTATATGTATTTAATTTATGTACCTTGCATTGCATATTTTGACCCAGGGCACATGCCTATCCTATTTACCGGGATAATCGGAGTCTGCGCACAATGTGCGTAGGTAGTCCGTAATGCCCGGCCCCTTACCCCAGCCAAGATGTTATCTGGGTAGTACTCCGAGCTGATGTACTATGTACATTGGTCGTCGAGAGAAACCCCAGCAATGACAGGCTGTTAGATAAGCCACTGGGATAATCGGAGCTCGTGTACAATGTGCACGGGTAGTCCGTAAGCCCAGCCAATATAGATACCCATAACATCCCTACCGGCATATAGGGACAGATTAAAATAACTTTTGCAATTGCGTCTGACATATTTTTTATTACTTTCTGTATCATGCATTGTATATAGTGCATATGGTGATCCCAGAGCGTATTTCCATCCTATTCGTCGGGATAATCGGAGCTTGCGTACAATGTGCGCAGGTAGTCCGTAACCCTAACCATTACAGACGTCCATCTTTATACTCCCACCGGCACGTGACTATCTCGTTACACCGCTTTGTCTGTTTGTAATATAGCCCAAACAATTAGAGACTTGCAATTTCTTAGGTTTGAACCATTTCATACATTCTCTGGACAATAAAATTTATTAAATGATCAAATCAAATATTTTCCTTCGCGTTTGTGAGTTTCCTCTGTTAGTTTTCACGACACAAATTCCTGCCATCATATGCAAATTTTGTATATAATTTTTCATTCCTACACTAAAGTACAAAATTAGTTCTATAGCATAGACCGAAGCATCTTCTTTTGACATCCCAATGATAATTTCACTTATTCTTCTTGACGATCACGCACGCTTTCCGACAACTCGTAACTACATTCAGATTTATTATAATGATTTTCTAGCTTTGTCATTTATGACACACTTCTTCGCTACACATGTATATAGCACATGCCATCTCTTTTGCACACACATATACATATTATTCAACGTCCATGATTTTTTTTTCTGCGTGGACATTACCATCACCTTTTGCATAGCATTCTCAACATTCTTTCAATATCAAATTCATCTCGACGTCCATCTGCTTGCTTCGCATTATTGGCACTTTTTTCGGTGAGTTAGTGACAAAAGTATTCTCTTATGCAACCAACTACCTTCGAGGCAAATATACAAATAATGAGCAACGACGAAGACATACAAATCAGGTCCCCCCGTGCCGACCCTGAAAGAAGAAATCTAATTGTTAATACAGCAGAACGAAGATCTTGTACAACAGGTTCAAGCTTTGATGCTGTGGCAATATCATCAACCACTATCGACAGACTCAGCATTGTACCCGTGACCCCGCCCGACTCATATTACTGATAAGTAGTGCGGCGACCTCCATGGACATAGCAAGGCCAAACTGCGAATAACGCATGTGACTATTGATATAAGACTGTCAAATGTATCAGTTCCAATTCCGATTGCCCCACCTGCCGTAGCAGCTCGAGCATCTGATAAGCAGGTGGAGAATTAGATGGAGTACACACTTAACAGTCTCAAAAAGCTAGAAGGAGGTCAGGTAGCAGACGATCCAGCTCAATTTGGTATCGTCACCAATCCAGATATACCGAAAGAATTCAGAGTCCCAGATTGAAAAGTATGATGGGACAACAGACCCTCACGTAAGAGGTATCCCTATGTAAAGAATGAAAAATGACGATGTACTACTTCAGAGAAAGGTTGAAGGATCCTGCGATCATGTACCTTAATCTTGATAAAAACACGCACGTGGAGTGACCTTGCAAAGGCTTTTCTAAAGCAATACAAGCACAACGTTATTTCTGCTCCTGACAATTCGTCGCTAGGGAAACTTACGAAGATTTTTCACTCGTTCGCATTAAGCTGGATTGATCAGGCGGCACAAGTACAGCCGCCAATAACAGAAAAAGGAGTTGGCTGGCACTTTTATCGAAATTAAGTGCTTAAATCAGCAGTAAAGACTCACATATGCTAACACGGTTGATTTTGCCCACTTGGTCTGCACTGGTATAAGAATCAAGAAGACCCTTAAAGGAAACGGTAATAATAGAAATGATGGTTTGGTAAACCATGTCGGGACCAGTTCAGTCACGGCTGTTCAAGTTAAGAAATCAGCTTACAAAGCTCAGATATAAGGTGGCTATCAGACTATAAGTCAGCAACGATCTATTTACTATGAAGGGCCGCAATTCCAAGATCGTCGACACCAGGGGCAAATAGCCAACAAACAACTCCAGTAATTTCAGGGATAGCTGCAACCCCAACTGAGGACAAACAAGAGGCGATCCATGCACCCATATGAGTCACTTCCAATATCACAGAACGAAATGCTTAAACAATTACATGAGGAAGGAATACTCACCCTGTAACAGTACGACGATTTGCGACCACCTTATCCTAAAAGTTGTTGATTGAAATGTTTCACGCGAATATCAGGGTAGAACAAAGAGGCACATAACAGAGCAATGTTTCAGTCTCCGGGCAAAATTGAAGAGATAACCTATGCCAGATTAATCAAGATTGGCCACTTTGAGTCGACACTGACGCAGCTGCGCCTAAACGCCTACCTCATATGAATAACTTGACAAGCATGAGTATTGTCACAGAAAATGGCTTTTCCTTCAAGACTTCTGCTCTCCTCAATAAAAGATCATTTATTTAGTCTAATTCTTGTCTCTGCATGGGTTAACTGGACCACGTTTAGCTGCTTTCCTTTTGATAGATTACTCTATATTGGAAGCGAGTTTTTTGCAATGTGCTTTGAACAATCATTTTCAAATCATAAAATGGCCACTTTTCTAAAATATATGACCCTCTCACATTACCATTTTCCTTACATATATAATTCTGCAGAGAATTAGTCAAAAATAAATGTTCTAGCTTTAACTTAATAAGATGAGCAGTTTGCGACTTACAAAAAGAAGAAAAAGGAAAAAGAAAAGAGAAATAAAAAAGGAAAATTTCTATAGTACCTATATACAGATGCTTCAAGCGACACCACTTACATATCAAGATCAGAAGATAATACTCGCTTCAACGAGTCAGGACGATGCTGAAATCCAACTATCTTTACAGGTTATCACTACAAGCAACAAAAGGAGGCCCTGCACAAGCATTATTGCGTGAACGAAGGACGGAAAAGTTTTGTGGGTAGCAAATTATACGAGATTATATAATACCAGTCGCGATTCTTCTTCTTCAAAAAAAAAAAAAAAAAAAAAAAAAAGGAAAAAAAAAAGAGAAAAAAAGAAAAAGAAAATTGGAAAAGGCAAATAAGCTTACTATGGTGCCTTCATGCGCCTAGATAACGAAGCAAATAGCCTTCTAGGTGCCTTCATGCGTCTAGAATATCGGCAAACGGCCACATGTGATGCCTTCATGCGTCTCAACATGGTAAAAACATCCTAAAACCTGCTACGTCATGTGCAGGATCACTCAATAGGATGAATCAAAGAACACCTTTACAAAAAAAAAAAGAGAAAAAGAAAAGAGAGAAGGAAAGGAGAAGTATCAACAGAAAGAATCATCTTGTATTTTAATACTGTCATACAAGACTTTTCCGTCAAATGAGCCAAGATGCATTGAAAAGACTGGCATCTCACCAACTACACTCAACTGTACTGGAAAGAAAACGGTGCAAATATGAGCTCAACTACATCCGGCAACATTCCGAGCATCTTACAAGAGGAATTCATTATTTGTAAAAGGAGTAAACAACAACATGAATCTTATGATCGTCATCAGACTTACGCATATACTACGGGGACATTCAGGAAGAGCCCGCTAGGTTGAAAACCCGAAAGGGCGGCCTAGGCAAAATTAGATAGGGCTTAAGTTGCAAACTTTCTTCTTATTATGCTAAACCAAGAACATGCATTTCAAGACGTTATACTCTGCAGAATTATATGACTCCACAATACAAAAGTCAATAAGTATCAGCATTCTACAAATATTTTTTTTCTATAACTCCACCTTTCAAAAAAACCTGACTTAACTCAAACCCAAAAAGCGGTAATTTTATTATTTGAAAAATGATTTGTTTTAAAGTACAAACTTCCAATTGTAGAGGTTCAGATCGAGGATTTTCCTCGCCACAAAAAGACGCAAGCTAACTGGTACAGAAAACACATACTCTGACAAGCAAAAGACTGAACATAGATCTCACATAGAGGAATCAAGAATGCACAATTCAACAATCATGACAGAGAGAAGCAACCTATGCAAGGTGACACATACTTGGAAAGTATCTTTCGGCGAGGTGTACGAGACGCATTTCCTGAGGAATTGAACTGGGGCAGAATTTTCTGACGAAAATTTGAAACACGTTGCTCGTAAGATCGAACTGTGGCAAAAGCCTCCAATGAAATTTGAAGTCCAATCAGCAAGTTCAAACATAAAGCAAACTTTCCGGCAACAATTGAAAATTTCTGAAAGTCAGATTCTGACAGATTTTCCGATGGACATCTGAAGCGGTATTCTAAAAGCCCAAACTGGGGCAAATTTTCTGAAGAAAATTTGAAACATATTCTACATGATCGAACTACGGACCTTCTGCTAGGGAAAATTTTCTGACGAAAATTTTGAAACAACAGTTCTAGCAATTAAACTGGGGCAAATTTTTCTGCCACAAAATCGACTTGGAAAAGAAACACAGAGTCACATCTTGATGATAAACGTGCGCAAACTTCTTCTGAAGAAACATTTGATGGGGGCAATTTCTTGTTAGCGATCTGAGCATTATGAACTGGGGATCTGAAACTCGAAACAATATTGTCCAATCCCAATGAGCGGATCCTGACCTCTTCCGGAGAAAGAAGAAAAATCGAGAAATCCATAATGCAGCAGGCAACGGATAAACCCGATGGATGTCCAAACTCATCGAAAGGAGTAGTCATTATGCAAGCATTCTTCAAATAAACCACATATTTGCTCTTATTTATGCACCGTGCAACACTTGACGCACAATAGACTTTTGTATATTCACGATCAGCTACTCACTTTCGAATTCCTTACGATCGCTCCACTTCAAACGCACAACTTCTCTTCAACATTAACGAATTTTCCACTTTCATACAAACGACAGCTCCACATCATCGAATAAAATACAAAGCTCTTGACAAAATGTCAGCATTTCTAAACGACGACTCTCCGAAGTGCAAGGGATCCCCTTTGCCTTTGCTCAATCCCAGAATTGCACACATCACGTCTTACACAACATTCTTGACATATGACAGACATCTTTTTTTCAAACTTTTGACGGCCATTAATTACCAATCAATTTCGTCCACGGATGCGAAGATCCGCACATACATTTTCACCCAGGGTAGGGGAAAGTCTACCCAGTTTTTATCTTTTCACCCAGGGTAGGGGAAAGTCTACCCAGCTTTCATCTTTTCACCCAGGATAGGGGAAAGTCTATCCAATTTTTTTTTTCACCCAGGGTAGGGGAAAGTCTACCCAGCTTTTATCTTTTCACCCAGGGTAGGGGAAAGTCTACCCAGCTTTCATCTTTTCACCCAGGATAGGGGAAAGTCTATCCAATTTTATTTTCACCCAGGGTAGGGGAAAGTCTACCCAGCTTTTATTTTTTCACCCAGGGTAGGGGAAAGTCTACCCAGCTTTTTATTTTTCACCCAGGTAGGGGAAAGTCTATCCAGCTTTTATTTTTTCACCCAGGGTAGGGGAAAGTCTACCCAGCTTTTATTTTTCACCCAGGGTAGGGGAAAGTCTACCCAGCTTTTATTTTTCACCCAGGGTAGGGGAAAGTCTACCCAGCTTTTATTTTTCACCCAGGGTAGGGGAAAGTCTACCCAGCTTTTATCTTTTTCACCCAGGGTAGGGGAAAGTCTACCCAGCTTTTATTTTTCACCCAGGGTAGGGGAAAGTCTATCCAGCTTTTATCTTTTCACCCAGGGTAGGGGAAAGTCTACCCAGCTTTTATCTTTTCACCCAGGGTAGGGGAAAGTCTATCCAGTTTTATTTTTTCACCCAGGGTAGGGGAAAGTCTACCCAGCTTTTATCTTTTCACCCAGGGTAGGGGAAAGTCTACCCAGCTTTTATTTTTTCACCCAGGGTAGGGGAAAGTCTATCCAATTCACCCAGGGTAGGGGAAAGTCTACCCAGCTTTTATATTTTCACCCAGGGTAGGGGAAAGTCTACCCAGCTTTTATTTTTTCACCCAGGATAGGGGAAAGTCTATCCATTCACCCAGGGTAGGGGAAAGTCTATCCAGCTTTCATATTTTCACCCAGGGTAGGGGAAAGTCTACCCAGCTTTTATTTTTTCACCCAGGGTAGGGGAAAGTCTACCCAGCTTTTTTTTATTTTTTCACCCAGGATAGGGGAAAGTCTATCCAATCTCATTCTTTCACCCAGGGTAGGGGAAAGTCTACCCGCATCGGCATTTCACCCATCGTAAGAAAAACTCTACCAACTCTTGTTACATATTTGAAAAAAAAAAAAAAAAAAAAAAAAAAAAAAAAAAAATCAAAAACTATCGCTCTCCCTCCTAACGGCCAAAATGTGGTATCTCTTTATCTTTGTCCAACCTTTCTCTGAAAGATTGGACAAAGAGGGGCAACTGTCGACACCACATTTTGTCCGGGCCGTATGCTTGCATTTGGTCCACATATATCGGTTACGCTCACAAAGCACAATTAAATTCAACCGTGCTCGGTCAGTCCAATCAAGTTTAATTACACACCACATGCTCATATTACAGCCTAGTCGTGCTGGAACTCAACTATTTTTCGAATCGACTAGGCAAAATTCAGGAGAATTGATGAAGGGCCTCTTCGTCCAAAAGTCAATTTCAGTACCCGTAATTAAACTTTTCTCTATCAGGCTTTACCCGATGGATAAAATCAAAGTCAAATTTAACACCCCTATTGACCGGTTAATAAACAAAATTGGTATGTAATTATTATGGATTAAAAGTCAAATTTCCAAAAACGGCAACGCCATCATTTCTTTTTTTTATCTTTCGGATAATTATTTGTTTTATTATCTTTTGGATAATTGGTGGATGAAGATTTTATAAAGAAGTGGGGTTGGCAGCAAGGAGGAGGGGGAACAACAAAAAAAAAGGAAAAAAAAGAAGAAAAAGAAAGTAAAAAAAAACCAAGGGAAACCAGAGAAAAATAAAAAGGAGAAGAAGAAGGAAGAGAGGGAGAGAGCTTCGCCGACGAACATCCTGACGTCGTCACTCTTCCTCCCACAACATCATCTTCGCCGGAGCTAGCCTCAGGAACGCCGGCGCGGAGCTTGCCGGCGCCAAACCGGAGTTGCACCCTAGCACCATTCTTCACGAACACCCCTCGAAACTCAAGGTAACCCCTCCCAAACCACCTAGTCATCATCTATACACACAAGAGATTTAACTCCGCCGCCGTGGCCTCGTCGGCGGGGAGCCACGGCGGCGGAAACCGAAATAAAAAAAACGCACTTAAACTTGTACCCACTTATATCTCCGTGTACGAACGTCGAAATAAAATTTATATACCGTCATTGAACTCAGCACGCTCGAGACCCTTGGGAACACCTGTCACAGTCCCGAACGCGACGGTCACCGAAACGCCGCCGGGACTTCGTAATAGAAAAATACACCAACGAAGCCTCGAACGAGAATTTTGACATCTCCATTGGGACGGGATGGTCGAAAACTATAAAATAGGCCCTAGGAAGGTCGGTCGACGGCGGCGAAGCGCCGCCGGCGCCGACCGACGGCCGGCCGCGAGCTCGCTGTGCGAGCTCGCGGGTCGTCATTTAGACGACGACCGGCTGAGCCGGTCCGCGTCGGTTTTAATAACCGACGCGGGCGCGGCCCTGGCCGCGCCCGCTCGCGCCCGACCTTCGTGTCCCGACGCAGGCGCGTCACGCGCCTGGGCGCGAGCAACGCTCGCGGGCCGGACCAATCTGGTCCGGCCCAGCCCGTTTAGGGCCCAAATCAGTTTAATTTCATATTATATCGATTTTTAATCAATTTTTAGCGGTTATAGGTGTATACTTGTAACCCGAACATAAATGGAGGTGTATACTTCCTAGTTACTTGTTTTTTAGCGTAAAATCATTTTGTAAGTTAATAATCTTATAAAAGTTACTCACATTTAATAAAAAATGAATTATAGGTGTATACTTATAATTCAACTAAAAATTAGAAATAGAGGTGTATACTTCTTTTTTCTAATTCCTGACAAAAATTAAAAATCAGGGCGATGAAGAGGAAACGGAAACGCGCTGAGCCCAACACTAATAAAAGATTATTTTTTTTTCTTTTTCTCTCTCTTTGGCATGCACTCTTCGACAACGAACACGCACAATTTTCGAACCGCACATTTATTTATTCATTTATTATGCAACGTCTATAAATATATCGTTATTTGAGATTAGTCTCCCTCGATCGTATAAACTAAGGAATAAAGCAGTGGTGTATACTATTGTTTCATTTTCCTTAATTTATACGAACGAGAAATTCACATACGTATAGTAGCTGTAAATGAGTGGTGTATACTAACTCTGCACATCTACTATACGTATTGGAGGAAGACAAATCCTATTTAAATAATGGAAAGTATGAACATAGAATCGGTGTATACTGGTCCAATATCATAAGTTCTATTATTTAAATGTATTTATCAAATACTAAAATGAGAAATAGGTGTACACTTATTCTCTTTTTACGTATCTGGTAAACAAAAACGATATATTTATACATGTCGAAATTCATGCAAATATAAACCCAAAATTATCATAATCACTTATAGAGTACCCTCTCTCGAGGGGCGCTGTGGGGGTGTTCTGCCTTCCCCACACGTAAACGACGAACGAGCCTTTGAATCTCGAATGTGCCTTATCCCGGTTTCCTAGATTTCCATTAAATATCTAGGTGGCGACTCCAAACCCCTTTCCCCTTCGGAGGAAGGTCGTCAACAATAAGCATGCAAAAATTTATATAGAAAGAGGAAAAAAACTAAATACTAGAAATTACTTATTTGAAGTAAGAGATGATATGCCATTTTTATATTACTAATTTGCATTAAATGAGTAAATACAGAGTATTTAGTTTTTTGAATTAATTATTTTTGAATAATGTCATATAAAAGAGGTAATAAATATGGTACATTTCATCTTTCTCCAGAAGGTGATTGTTGTTCTATGGAATAACAATTTGCACTTTACTGCCACCGAAATGTGAATTTGGCCAAAAAATACCCCCTGAAAATTTTCCAAACAATACCCATTTTCAATGCAAAATGATGAAATCGTCCCCGACTTAGAACTGCTTGTAACAAGCAGTTCTATCTAATACAGCTGATTTCGAATCGTGCTATTACCGAAACAGTCTCCTTCTTGTTTCCTCTTTTCGATTAACACTTCATCTCAGCGCCCTAAATCGCCTTTATTACCTCCATTCCCCAGAAATATGTTTGAAAACTTTAACGTAGAGACGCAAAAGAGTTTAGCACTGCAGGACATCCATCTGCCAATCACAGAGAGGACTCATTTCTTCTATTTTTCACATGTCCTATCTATTGGCGGCGAACGTCCAAAACTAAGTAAAATTTTCAGCGTTGGATAAAGGATTCAACGTTCATCTTTGATGGAGTTAGGTTGGTATTTAAGTCAGAAGAAGTCGCTATTCTTTTGATATTGCCAAAAGTGGGTCCAGAGTTGTAGTTCGAAGTCGCAATAAATGTGACCGAAAACACACTTCTAATAAGGCCATAATCCTACGCCGGAAGACATTGCAAGCGAGATGAGTATGCTCAGGGGAGACATAGAAATAGTTGAAGATTATGTAAAATGATGGATGATGTACATATTTTCTGGTTTGCTTTCCACTGAATATAACCAAAGGGCTCCAAAAAGTCTTCGACATCTGGTGAATAAGTTCGACAATTTGAAACAAAAATACGTTTGACATTTTGCAATACGCTAACACAATCGAGGGAGTACATGTCTTTCATAAGAGTGCAAATAATGCCCAGACTCTCGATATATATTTTATGCCGATTTGTACAAACGAATATTGGTACTTAATGGTTGTAGATAATCATCAAGAGAAGCATTTCCATTACAATATAATTCAACAGTTGTAGTTCTTTAAATTCTCAGTTTTGATGATGTAATTTCTATGAGTCATTTTTTCCAAATAAAACAGGTTGGGGTACTGTTGAAATGAAATATCTATCTCAGCAAGAAGGGTAAGCTCTAACAATAGTATTATTTTAGCGTAATTCAAAGTGTTTCCTATATTTTTTTTTCCATTTCAGCGGTCTAGATTATGCTACATACTGTCTTATGTATATGAAATATCTGCAGTCGCTACGTGAAGTTAAATGGGATCCAACTGTCGCATAACAATACCGCGGAAGAGTAGCCGTACAACTTTTTTTTATACAAGAATAGTAGGCTACAATCTTTCCTGCAACAGTTGTGATTTTTTCTTTTTGTATATAATGATTTGTTTGTATCATTGAATGAAAATTCTACATGGATATCTATCAAATATAATAATCTCTCCCATGAAATAGATTAATCTCCACTCGACAGGAGCTCTGCCCATTCCTGTCGACTCCGTAGCCGTTGGATCGCGGCGATCCGACGGTTGAATTCCGACCGGAGCTCTTTAAAAACACGCGCGTGATATCAGCCGTCGGACGATCCGACGGCTAAAACCGACCCGAGCTCTTCCAAAACACGCGTGTGATCTCAGCTGTCGAATCGCCACGATCCGACGGTTGCGGAGTCGATAGGAGCGAACTGTGCTCCTGTCGAGTGGAGATTAGCATCTCTCTATTTACCATATATTTATATCTAATATGTTTTAACCATGTGATTGGATCTAAAGCCTTTACTAGCTAAAATATTTGACAGATATGGTAATGGCAATCTTAATTTTCACCAAAATTACTCTAAAGTGTGTTGCTATGTCATTATCCTTAAAGCTATATGCACCTTACTAGATAGTCAACAGTGGTTGATGGGTAGCCTATACGATACAATAAATCTCGTTCAACGGCGCTTTCCACTAACGACACCAAGTCCCTGAATGCACTAATATTTATACAATTATCTAACTTCATTGGTACCTTCTGCATTAAGCATGTTAGAGACGAACTTTAGATTTCAGAATAGAAAAGGAAATGTGTAGTTGTTGTTGTGGTTTCGATTAACCGTTTGCTTGGATTAATTTATGTAAAAAAAAGGTACAGCCACCGAATAATTACAAACGTTAAAATCAGCAGCAATTGCAACTGCTTAATAATCCGTTTGAAATTAAAATTTCAAACAAAATCTTTTAGAATGCTCTAAAAATTAAATAGTAGAATAATCTCATGTAGATAACACTGCAGTTATCAACTAGCCCTCTTTATGCAAACTCTAATTTCATATGTCCAATACTACATGAACAAAAAATTCTTATTTATTTAGCCAATATAGTACTAAATATAAAAAAAAAAAAATCTTATATTAGTTTATCCTATATGAGTTTGTCACATTTATTTGAAATTAGTCCCCACAATTTCAAATATTAATACTTCGAAAAGTCCAAATTTCAACAGTAGCTCTAAGTTATTACAAATGAAAGCAATGGTGGTGATTGAGCAGCATCATGGAAAGGATGACATGTTTTGATTCCTTGGGCTAAACTCATTTGACATTTCAAGGAGTAAATTCTCTAAGTTTTCTTTCTGAGGAACACAGGAAACCCTACCCCTCTCACCAATTTGGTCCCATATTTGTAGTCCAACCCGTCACTCACTCGCGTATTTCATTCGACGCGATGGGGTCTTCTCTCTTTCACTATCCCTCCATGGTTGGTTTTTGATGTGCTTGTGAGCTTCGCTCTTCGTGATATCATCTCATTTCATTTCAACAGAGTGTAGGCAAGCACGATGTCCGTCACTCCTTTAGTAGGAGTCGAGCTATTGCTAGGTGGCACTCGCTAATTGACCTTCATATTGACTTTATTTCGTAGTTTTAAGTACGTCTCGGTGCCGGCCGACCCTTTTTTTTTTTTAATGTTCGTCTTCTCGTGTCACCGGTACTTTTTTTTTTTTGTCGCGCCACGCCGCAACCGGCCGGTGCTGGTCGCTCTGTGCTTAATCACTTTTTTTTTTTTAATTTTTTTAATTAAAAATTTTTAAAATTTTTTTTTAAAATATAATAAAATATAAATAAATAATATTTTATTATCGGCACGCCTCGAGTTCAAATTTTACCGAAATTCGGTACAACTCGAAATTTGAAACCTTACACTATTTATATAAAAATATGGAGTTTTTCATTTCAGCCTCCCGTTTCCTAAATTCGTACGTTTCAGTTCGCGTTTTCAGGGACTGATTTTTTTTTTTTTTACAAATCAGTCCTCCGAAAATACGTTTTCAGAGGACGATTTATAAAATTCTAAAAATAGGAAGGCTGATACGTAATTTCCCGTAAAAACATTCGATTTCGTGGCGCCCAATCTGGGGGCGGCGGCCGTCTAGTCTTCTAGATGGATTTGTTGGCAACCAAGATTGATTCCTCATCTAACATTCAACACAACAAACATGCAGCAAAACATGTGGTACAGGAACATGAAAAGAGACTAGATGTAACGTAAAGGAACTCTGAATGATTTATATCTAACACTGATGCTACGTAAGCATTTTCCTTTTTTCTTTTTTTTTTCTTTTTTTTTGAATCTTTGAATTAACATTTAATCTAAGGATAACTATAAACAACTACTATATTTTTATTTCCACTCATATAAATCAACCTCTAGTTTTCCTAATTACTGTTTAAATTTACATTAAAAAAAAAACTCCTTACTTAATATTCATGTTGGAGTCATTTTGACAATTGTATAAATACTTTTTAAAAATACTTTCAATATAAAAATTGTAGTATTGATGAGATCTATAATTTTCATGTTCATAATTTTTTAAAAGAAATACTTGCTAATATGTATTTTGAGACTTTAAAGTTTTAATAGGTTTCAAAATTAATCTATTAACCCGTAGAACTTTGGATCCTCAAAATATCTATTTAGAAATATTTTTTTTTAAAAAAAATAACATAAAAATTGTATATCTCATTATAATTTATAACTTTTATATTGAACATTTTTTCAAAAAATAATTATAAAGAAATGTTTTAAAGTGTCGTAAAATTAAAGATATATTCACAAACTTAAAATCGGAGGGTTGATATGTAAGTCTCCCTTTAATTAATGATCGGACAAGGCTATCGTTAATAATAGACATCAGAGTTATAATAAGGGAAATATAAATTAGTAATTAATGATTTTAAAATCCAATTGGCAATAAATGATTGGCAAAAGCAGGTTGAAATGGTTATATGTAATAGAGTGAATAAAAGATAATTTGTAATTGTATTACAATTTCATAAGCTCATTTTCTTACACTTATTTAATTTTGAAAAGAATATTATTTTATTGTATTCTAGAACATCTATAAATCAACAAAATATTTTAACATAATTTAGATAAATTGAATACATATAGCCATATATACATGTATGTATATGACTACATGTAGAAGAATAGTAATTATGGCGATGAATTCCTGTGGTTTACAATATTTCTCAATCCCTTTCATCCCTAAAGAAAAAGTCTAATAAACAAGGGAGAATTTGATGTAGCTATCAATATTTACTCCTAAGAAAAAAGCCTAATAAGCAAAGGGTTTTGCCAAAAAACTCGGGCTAACATATTTATCCAAATATATATTTTTTGAAAATATTGTATATACAGAAGTAATATAGAATATTATTCTTCTTAAATTACTTATATTTATTTTAATTTAATTTAATAATTATTTAAAAATAAATTTATTTGAAGAGGACAATTTTAGAACTTAATAATATAATTAAAAAAAAAAAGAGAGAATTTGTCGTCCGTGGACCCTAGGGGGTGTTCGTCTTTTGAGCCGTCAAAGGATCTAAATAAATTCTACCTAATTTTACTATTTTGTGCTTAATTTCGAGTTCATTGTGTTCAAAGCACAGCACGTGCATGTTGAGGCTTGAATGTGATCGCGATGGATCGTTGAACAAAAATACTACAATATCTATTCTCTTGATATTAACGTGACAACATAAATAATTATAAGAAATAGATCTATATTATATTTACCTATATTTTACCGATTGAGAGTTCCGAGCTTCTGGTATAAACAATTTTGCAGGTTCGTATCGTATTTACGAAGTACGAACGAAAAAAATATTCTACAAATTTTTATTGGTGGTGATTGTTGAAAATTTGAACCTAATAACTCTAAGATACTTTAATAATAAACCTTATTTGTATTACAAGTTTGCCTTTAAGCATGCTGTATGTTGTCATGGGGTAAGAATTTGTCATGAACCTCGTCCAAGGCAGCATGACACCTAGCTTTTTCTAGCAACTCAGCCGAACACGTGGCCATCCCTCTTGAAAAGAGGTGAGCTCAAGTTGCTAGTAGCTAGGAGCCTACTATATTTAAGCTTCAATTTTCTTATTCCACTCTTGATATGGGACTAACCATAGCTAGCTCCACATTATTAGTGGGCTTTATGATGTCTTTATGGGCCTTTGGATCCAATTAATTAGGATCATTACATTCCATCCCCCTTAAGAGCCGGCGTCTCGACGGCTGTAATCCAATGGCGGCTACTCTAAGGGCCCGGCTTCACGTCACTTGGCGGCTGCTCTGGGGGCCCGGCTTCACACTTGTCATGAACCTCGTCCAAGGCAGCATGACACCTAGCTTTTTCTAGCAACTCAGGCCGAACACGTGGCCATCCCTCTTGAAAAGAGGTGAGCTCAAGTTGCTAGTAGCTAGGAGCCTACTATATTTAAGCTTCAATTTTCTTATTCCACTCTTGAACTCTGCATGACTTTTCCCTTGTCGCTATAGCATGGGAAAGAGAGGTGCGAGCAAAAATACTTAGTGAGTGATCCATTCTAGCATATCTAGCATCCTTATGGTTAAGTGTTAGAGCTGCGACCACAAATATACAAAATTAATATAACAATAACTGTATAATGCATCAATTAACATAAGAGCATACATAGCATCTCAACATACAAGATCACATCTATGTTGGATTATTTTTCTAGGTGAAGTTGCCGGAAAAACTTTGTGTTCATGAACGTTCCCATTAACGATAAATATTATGGCAACCTAGTCGCATGCCATACTAGTTCCACACATGTATTACAACGATGGAGTACTACCATTGCGTCCTACAATATCTTGACCCTCCCTGTCCGCCGTCGCGGAAGCTGCCCAAATAGTGCCTAATTCCGGGATACTTTGGTCACGACCCCCACCAATTTCAAAGAACCTAATTCCTTGTCCCGTTAACAACCTCGCACCTACATTTTAAGGCTATTCGACCCAACCCACACTCTACAGGAGTAGTATGCGCACTTTTTATGGAAGTCTTATTTTTCTATTTGTACCAATTTGCTGAAGACCAATCCCCAAGTGGTCGAAGAGTATGGGACACGCGTGGCTATATTGGTGAGGTCATGAATCTCCATGTAAAGAGTTTTAATCTCATTTGTACATATATATTCCAGCATGCATTACACTTCCCATATCGTACAAGCCAAGGAAAAAATGTTCAACATCCCAATGTGGCATGCATGTATTTGTGAGCATCATAGAAACCAAAATCCTGACATGCAAGCAAACTTAAGCATCAAAGAAGTTAAAAGCATGTCATGCATCAACACGCATATCCAAATACTCAAAGGGAAAATTATGGATGGATCCCTTAACTTGGTAGAAGTAATTTTTTAACCCTTTCAGATTTAGTTTTTGATAACCACTTCCTATTTTTAAGTTTTCTTATTTTTTAACCCTATTAACTAACTCAATTATTTTTCTG
Organism: Xerophyta viscosa; assembly: GCA_002076135.1. Taxonomy (NCBI): domain Eukaryota; kingdom Viridiplantae; phylum Streptophyta; class Magnoliopsida; order Pandanales; family Velloziaceae; genus Xerophyta; species Xerophyta viscosa. The sequence continues at coordinate 830,641 of MJHO01000056.1, forward strand.
ACGAAAATATCATTTCGATTATTCTTTCCTAATAAGATTTTAATATTTTGAATTTCTTCTCCAACGTCTTCTTTTCGCCGCGCCGTCTTTCATAGTCATCGTCCGCCGCGCCGTCTTCTACAGCCATCATAATTGCAAATGTAATTTTTTTTTTCATATTTTATTCTTTTTTATTTGTTAGTTATCGTCCGTCGCGCCGTCTTATATAGTCAACATAATTGTTTCATATTTTTTATATTTGCATCACAGTGGTGGATAGTAGAAACAGAAGCGGAAGACAATGAGTTGCATCGTCGCGCCGGTCATCAAGTTGCATCCCTAAAATTAAGCAAAAAGATTAGTAAAAGTTTAAGGGTATTAATGTCAATTTTATATGTAGAATGGCTAAAAAATAAATAATTTAAAATTAAGAGATTATTATTAAATATAAAAATCGGAAAGGCTAAAAAATAATTTTTCTAAAAAAAAAAGTACTTATTCATAATTTTCGAATACTCAACCTCAAACCATTTTTAACGATTTTTTTCCTTAACAGTTGTGGAGCCACACATCCATTTTCTTCTGAAAGCCACCGAATGAATAGTTTTTGTATCCAGGTAAAAATTTAACAAGTCTCTCATTTTTCCTCTATTTTTTATTGAGTTCTTAATTACTCGCTGGACATTATTGAAATTTGAGTTAAAAATATCTCAATATACGTACTAATTCAAGAGTCGGACGGACTGAAGGATTGTACTTTAAGAACAAAATTAATTATTAAACTCCGGCATGACGAGCGATGCACTCTTAGAGCAGCGATAACGCGTCCCTTCTTCCAATTAATTAATTAATTTATTTAGTTTTCTTTAAATTATTTTATAACAAAAATGACTTCAAATAAAACCTCATAGACTAATTAAAACTCGGCAAAAAACATGCAAATAATTTGTTTAACAAAGTCGTATGGGCAGATGATAGCCATATGAAGGGATGAAAGTTCCCTTTCACGAGTTTACAAAGAGCCTCATTTGAGCACCCTTTGATATGTCTGTACTTTGGATTTCTTTTGACTTTATTTCCCATGTTCTCTTATTGGAAGGACCACATGCCAGAGGGGAGGGGAGAGGGGGAAGCAAAATTGGACCTATGGAAAGCGTTGTCCCTACGAATCCTTGCTCGAGATCGATGGATAATATTATATTAACCGGTAATCTAATCTACCAAGAATAGAGTTTCAGATTATCTCGAATCAAATTGTAGCGGAAGTTGGATCATCGCTCATCTCACTTCCGTTCACCTTCTCCGGCAAGACTCCGACAATTTCTCCAGCGAGTGATTGATCACTAGAAAGAACCACGTATCTCATACTTCAAATATCACCTCTCAATATGTGGTAGAATATCTGTTCTGTATGCATTATATAGTAGATTTTTTGGGAGTTACGTGAATTCTAAAGGTTTTTTGTTATTTATGAATAATTAGTGGGTCTCTTGACATTCACAACTCCTCCCGACCTTTGATATCCGATAACTCCTTGTGAATTCGAGTGCCGAGCCTGGACCGGGTCTTAGCCCATGTTGGCTAACAGAGATGATTATTACTAGTTCAACTGCTAAAGATTATAACATGCTGTTTGTACGGGTAGAGATTTTATGTTATCTTGTTGCCGTGGGGAAGCAGATCTTAGCCCATGCTCACTTCCGTTCCCTGACTCCGATAATCTCTCCGGCGATAAAAATAACAACCAGATTCAGCCTTATTCTAATATTTTGGCTCTCTCTTTCGAATGGCTTGCTCTAAATTTTATCTACTGTATATATAATGTGGTCCTTTTGGAGCTGTAGTACGTAGATGCTTGTCCATATCCGGAATAGACACAACCAGTAGACTAACAACTTGCTTGATTTATTCTTTAATTTTAAACTGTTTATCCTTTTTAAGGGGGAATTATGGATTAGTTCCTTAACTTTGTAAAAATAAATTTTTAGCTCCTCCAAATTTAGATAAAAATAACTACCTCTTAATTAAATTTTTTTTTTTTTTAACTGTAATAACTAACTCTTGATATTTTTGACAAAAATACCTTTTTTTAACACAACTGACGCCGCTTTGGATTCTGATCTGAGAATTGCGACCTCCAGATAGATTTGGGTAGAGATTTGGAGAGAGTAATGAGAGCCGAGCTAGGTTTTGGAGAGATTTTGGGTAGAGATTTGTAAGCGGAGGTGGAAATATGTTCATGGTTGTTGTGAGATTTGTAGAGTGAATTGTTCATCCCAAGTTCCCAACGGCGTCCTCGTCGATAGCCAAAAAATATGAAAATATTGAAATAAATTATTAAGAATATTAGCGTCAACTTAATAGAGATGAGGGTTAAAAAACCAATGTTTAAAAAACCGGACCGGACCGGCCGGTTCAACCGGTTGAACCGGGAACCGGACCTTGGTCCGGTCCGGATGAACCCATCAAACTGGATAGCGCGAGAACCGGCCAGAACCGGTTGAACCGGAAAAACCGGTTTAAACCGGGTTGGACCGGATTTTCTATTTTTTTATATTTTTTTAATATTTTTTTTATTATATTTATATATAGATAACATATATATGTATATATATAAAATAAATAAATAAATAAATATATATATATATATATATATAAATTGTCCCATATTACTTTTATCCTAAGTGTCGTCGGAATTTTTAATCTATACAAGAATCCTTTGTATAGTAATTTTGATCATTAAAAAATATATTTCTTATATTACAAATAAATATAAATATACATATATAAATATAAATATAAATAAATAACTATACATAAATATATGTGCAGGGTGATCAGATATCAGATATTCTATCTTATTAAGTTAGAGACCTTTAGTTTGATTTCGATGATTGTAAGTTTGTAAAATATTCTGATATATCCACCTACAGCCTACTATAAATTAAATATTATTTATATATTTTAGTTAATTATATATTTTACATATACGAAATTAGCTTTATTATAAATATTTACACATACAAATTATATATATATATATATATACCGGTTGAACCGGTTGAACCCCCCGGTTCAACCGGTTGAACCGGAACCGGTGGCCTCACCGGTTCGGCCACCGGTCCGGTTTTAAAAACCTTGTAAAAAACTAATAGTCTTAAAATCATGGAGTTATTATTATGTTTCATAATTTCTTGTCCTTTTAATGTTTCTTAGACAATATTTGTCTGATACTTTGGATGTTATAAGGTATACACAAGTATTCCATATATATATATATATATATATATATATGTGTGTGTGTGTGTGTGTGTGTGTGTTTCTAATTTATCTAAATATTTTAAGTACAACTGAGATACTTCCAAGTGTTAACAGATTATTTCTGAATTTTCTAAACACCTCAAATCATATTATTAAGCTTTAAAATTTCGGAAAACCGCTCATAAGTTAAATTACTTTTTATTTTGAGAAAGCTCTAATTTTTTTTCTAATCAATATCTAATTTTGTCTTATTAATTATCAATGCATTATTCACCAAATCATTGTATCATATATCAAATCATCAGAATCCCACTATCCAAATCATTCAGACAAAAAGTTAGAGATATATGATATTTTTGTTCTGAGATAGTTATTAGGAACTTCTTCTAATCACCTTTTAAAGAAATCCGAATATCCGGACGGAAGATAAAGTTCAACCCTTTAGATTTATTGAAGCATTAAGAAGGTTACATCGAAATGCTATAAATGAATCGAAGAAAAAGATAGTCGATCTAGCTTTAGTAGGCATTTACATAAATTTTCTAATAAATGTATAGAATTAAAAAAATGGAAATGCAGTGGCGGAGCGGCCTTGCTTCGAAAGAGAGCCTGCAACTATGTTTGCTTCGCGAGGAACATAATGAAATGTTGCACCAGTTAATGCCAACAACCTTCTCGCTGCCGATTATTCATAGAAAACTAACCACTGAACATCATTCGTATAATACGCTCAATTTATCAAAATATTTCTAAATAGGTGTTCTGAAATTTTAAAATCTTAACAGATTTAACGGATTTTGAAAATTATTTGTAGAACGTGTTAAATTTGGGAGCTTCATAACATATATGTAGAATTATTTTAAAAGAAAACTAATAAATATACAAGTTATATCAACGTCTACAATTTTTATATTAAAAACATTTATATATATATATATATATATATAATATTTTAAATATCGGTTCACATAATAGTGTATGTAATCGAAATACAGAGAATTCTCATCCGTCCCTCACTACCCCGCACAATTCATCAGCGCTATAATTTATGAACAATATTTAATATTACTTGGCGTTATAATTTGGTGGTGGACATGAATACCACATTCATGCTCCTAAAATCTGTACTTTGGAATCTTTCTGACCTTGGCTCCCATGCATTAATTTTGATCTACACATTGAAGGACCAGCACCAAATCTAGTAGAAATCTGTCACTCTTTATTACTTGGGCTTGTAATGGCTGGCAATCTTCTCTTATTTCAAGCTTCAATTAAAACATGATTTTGAAATGAAGGATTAATTCTGTTATGTAAAAAATGTTCTATTTGAGTAAGTTCAACAGTCCTTTTCGTCTGAAAATAATTCTTTTCATCAATATGTGTCTCATTTTAGCGTCTTATATATCAGGCCTACGCTAAAAATAACCCGAATTGATTAAGTCGGAGCTAGTTCAAATTTATTTTAAGTTTTTAAGCCGTTTAAAAAATATTATTTTTTTTTTCTCATTTTTAAAGAAAATGAAAAGTTGTGTAGCATATATTTATGCAAACAAAAATGCAATTGTACTAAATAAAATTGAATGATGTGTACTATTTGATAGTGTGAGAATTATGGTGAACTTTTATTGAATAGCATGTATGCATCAATACCTTACAAATGTGCGAGTGAAGGAAAGTTGGTAGATCTCCCACTAAATGCAACAAATAAATTAGTAGCTCTCTCAATCAACAAGATCTAATGGTGAAGATAAAAGCAAGAATTGATGGTCTATATATATATATATATATATATATATATATATATATACCATCATTCTTTTTATATGTGTATTACTTCTCTTGGAAAGTATAGATGTCTGTCTTCGTATAGGTACAAATTGGCTTTAAAACCCGCAAATGATTTCAAGTCATATCGAAGACTATTGTTGCAGCTTAATAGGCAAACCGGCTGGTTCGACCCGTTCAGCTTAATAGCCAAGTCATTTACATTCTTTTTACTTTTCATTTTTTCTACTTTTTTACTATTTTTTCTATATTTTTTAATTTAATGTGTTTTTTTCTCACTCAAAGTAAACAGTCCTTGAGCCTAACCTTGCCAATTATGGTTCTTTTTAGTTTCTATTTCATGGTTCGTTTTCATTTGCAACTTCCTAAACATCATCATTTCATTTAAATATCCTATTTGCCCTTTAAGGGAAACTAAAAGGGAAAAAAATACATAAATGTGAATATATATAGATATAATCTCTAACTAAACTCAACATATATTTCAAAATTATGTTTTCATAATAATTTGAAACATGTGGCAGATAAATCTCCATATTCCACTATTAAAATTACGTTGGACTTTATTTTAAGTAAATATTTTTTTTCTAGCCCATATTTTTTTTTCACTTTCTTCACATATCTTTTTCTTTACTTTTTTCACATTCTTCACATATTGATGGCCCAAAATGTAGTCAGCTTTGAGTTGAGAACCCCAGTCCATATCCGTTATGCAACGGCCTTGAACTATTATTTAAAGGAAAACTTTTAGAGATACAAAGATAAAAATATTTTTATCTACATATAATAAATAATATCAGTTATATTAACTGCAATATTCACTAATTTTCAAATTTGAATTTTAAGTTGATTTATACGATTAAGGATAGAAATATAAATAAATACAATGATTTTTGTTTTATATGATGAATATTATACTATTTACTAATCATTATTTAGTAATTGTTATATCTAATCACGTCCATCCAACACCATATTATTTGTTATTATTTATTATCCAAACTCTGCATACTGTAACTAGTGTATCATAAAGTTCAGTATCTGATTTAAAGAACGCCATCTAAGATTTAGTTAGTTAACGGATACATATAGTAGCCAACTACCAAGATTTTCTCCGCTATTTTATAAGAAAAGGAAACCTTAAAAATAGCCATTATGCTTTACTCAATTTTGCTCCTTAGAAATGTAGCGCATATTGATTAGCGCAGTTCAGCCTCTCGGAATGGGTGTAGGTGATGGATGGAGGGTGAAGATGGATGAAGGAGAATATGAGCCAGGGGAGGGACACTAAATATTATGTTTAGAAGTAGTAGAGTAATAGGAGAGATAGATACAAGTAGTAATCTTAGGATATGGGTTTTGGTCCATACGTTGGCCCATATGCTTGATAAGCACTATACTAAAACCTTACCCAGCCTGCAAGCAATCGGCCCAAAACATAAAGTGGTGCCCGTTGTATCTTGACCGCGCTGTGTCGAATTGACTTCGAGTCCACATATCCTAGAATATGCCGACCTCTGCTAGCCTTGGAACAGAAAAGACGGCAATAGTTGAATGCAATCGAAGGACTGCAAGCTCCTCTAGATAAATGGCCACCTTCATCTTTCTTGAGCCTCTCCATAAATACGGCGGTCTTTAGCCTGCGTCAGTCCGCGTGGACGATATAAACTATTGTATCAGTTGATGTGTACGGATATCTCTACTTTTGCTACAAAATAGTTGTGCATTAGTATCTTTTCATCGTATCCTTATCTTCTAAGTTGAGCAAAATTTTAATTATCTTACATTTTTTAACTATTATTGAACACATTCATAGGCAATATATATATACAACCATGTGTAGAATAACAGTATACTCAGATGACAACATCAGTAAAAAAATCAACTAAATGTATAGAACAATCGGGTGCGCGGTGCTGCATGCTGGCGCTTGGTGCTTAGGAATGCTTGCGTTTGAAATAGTGGCCATCAATGATGTTGGTTGGTTGGTTGGCGACGATGATACTTTTGGCATTTGTTACTGGCGTATTGTTGTCTACTGCTGCTATTGTTGTTATTGTATATTGCAGTCATTATCTCTATTGGATACTGTTGTTCAAGCACATCCAGCAACAACACCACAAATATCACTAGCAACACCGCTCATCTTACCATCACAGCAAGCAATCAACACAACCCAATAATATAAATAATCATATTAAAGAAATAAGTTCACTCACTTCACAGCCAAAAACATTGTTATACAATTCAACACAAGTTTTGTTTGAGTAATACTCAACTGGCACCAACATTAACTGCAAAAATACTTAACTAGAAACATCAGTTACATATTCATAACTAGTAGCAAAAGCTTAATACAGCAATAACCACAATACTAGCAAAAAGCAACCGTGATTTTACGTGACGAATGGCACGTGCCAGATCCACATAGACGAATGCAACAACTGTTTTTGGATGTACACCTCGGTCGTGTTGGTTGGCATTGTCAGCACGGTGCTGCCAAGCCACTTGGCATGATGCTAAAGAGCCACTTAGAGCGGTGTCCCCGAGCCAGCTGGCACTACGCGGCACAACTTTAAAAAATAGAGAAGAAGAATCACGCGTCACTGCCACTGCCTCACATCACGATCTCGCTGCCACTGCCACAGCTGCCATGCACCAATGACACTGGCACCGCTGCGATCTTCCACCGTCATCCTCTAATCCCGCTATCTTTCTCTCACAGGCTTGTTTTTTGATTGCAGGTGCACTTCGTCTTTTTTAATTCTAATTGTAATAATAATTATTTCACTAATATTTTTTATAACCTTTTATACTATTATTTAAATAGAAAATTTTATATTTATAAAAATAATTAAAAAAAATTGTACGAATTGGCACTGTCGACACCTCTCGAATTTGAAATTTACCGAAATTTTTCTCGATATGGCATGAAAATCTTGAAAATATTTAACCAGCAGTGGCAACAATTAATAGCAAAAACAGTTAACCAGCAATAGTAGCAACACTATCACATAGTAGCAGCGAGAATAAGAACAACATTAACAGCAATAATGACCAACCAAACTATGCTAATAGACGCCAACAACAACTAGCAACATAAGTAACCAGCATTTGCAACATGTAAAACCACCAATATCCGTAACTAATAACCAGTACTTGCAGCAATAAAATAACAGCAAGAACACCAATAGAATGAGAACCATATACATAATAATAGCAACAATTTTTAGCTAGGGTTTCGGCGGACTACCTTTCGATCGTTGCCGATGTCAATTAGGCGCTCCTACAGTGCCGGAAAGCAGCAAATGAGTCAATACATCGTCGTTGCAAAAATTTACTCAAAATTAAACAACCTTTTTTTCAATTTTATATAAGAATTGAATAAACGAGTCAGAGTGGGAAGAAATCGAAGGCCGTGAGCGATCCTTACCGGTATATATATGAACTTCTCAGCGAACTTGATGGCTCGTGGCTGTTGGCTTGAGCCATCTTTCTTCACTGCAGCTGTACTAGTATTGGGATTGACCCATAGTACACAACCATCGTGAGAAGAAATATCTAGCTGTATGGTGCTTTCATGGCCATTTTGTGAAGAATCCATTGCCGCACGCATGAGATCAAGCTTGAAGTGGAGGAGCAAAGTACGAAATCACAAGTTTGCCACATGCGAGTGGATGTGAAGTGGTTAACTCGCTTTTTTACATATGCTGAGAACTGAAAACTGAGTTTGTTCATTTCTCTACACGAAGTAAACAGCAAAACCTACTTTCCACTTGATTTTCTTAAGTTCACTCAATTTCGTGCGAAGCAAACAGCTTTCAGTGTGGAGCCATGTCACATATATTTTTAGCTTTTACTGTAAATTTTACGAGTGCAATGTGAATAATACAAGACATACAAAATAATAATTGAGTGGGGAAAGTTGTCCACCTCACTTATACCTAGCTCGTTTCCAATTGTAATTTAAAAGTCAATTCGTTTAGAGATCAAATTGGAGTTATTTTAAAGGAGCCTAATTTTGCTCAAAAATGTTAAAATTTTAAAAAGTAGGCTTTCTTTTTCTCTCCACAAGTTGCTTAGATCTTACTCCAATTAAATTCATCATTCACTTTCAGTCCACACCAAAACCTTAGCAACTAAATAGATGACATTTAAGAGTGACTTCTATTGACTCAGGTCCCAATGAGATCAGACATTTTTTGGCCAATACATAGTTTTACTCTGGCCAAATTGCTATATTCAAACCCTCTTATTTCTCTCAATTTTGTTTCCAACCCTCTTTTACTATGGATATGGATATATAATCTCTTACAATCAGTAACCTTAAGGCTCTCCAAGCTTACACAGTCACTATTAACATTTCAAAGGTACATAATAATATGCCGTACAAGCAAGACTGGACAGTAGAAGGAACAAAATAACATCATCCTCTTAGGTATGACTGCGTATTTCTTATTCCTTCTAGAATCTACTACGACGACATTTATCACCAAGTTGTTATTGTTATGTTTATTAAAGTAATAACTTTTACTGATCGAGTCATTATCAAATCAGTTCAAGGCCGTCTAGGTAGTACTACTTGAATGACTAAATCTGGAATTTTGTTGTCCATTTGTGTTCTTTTTCACTGATTATATGAATATAGACTTTTGAACCCCCCCCCCCCCCCAAAAAAAAAAAAAAGGAATATTAACAGACCCCAATACGATCAGACCTAATTCCACCTCTATATGTTGCAGTAACTCTAACACCATCACTCGCAAAATTTATGGGCTAATTCTATGGTGCGCGCCCGCGCACCAACATTTTGGTGCGCGGGCACGCTAAAAAAAAAATTGTCGAAATAAGTATTTTGGGATTCCAAAGATTAACGGGTTTGAAGTGAATTTTAAAACTGTTTTAATATTCGTTAATATTTAAAATTCCAAAACATCTATTTAGGAGTATTTTTTGGAAAATATTTTAACATGACAAGTTGTAGATCTCATAGAATTTGCGAAATTTATGCGGCTGATGAAGGCACAACCACATAAGTTTTGCACGACTTCAAACGGGTTGCTTTTTCTTTTTTTGTTCTGAACTTTCGCTAGGTGCCTAATATGTCACTGACTACCCAAAAAAAAAAAGAAAAAAAAAAGAGAAAAGACTTAACAACTGCTGCAGAAGCTAAAAGATAAAAAATGCAACAAACTGTAAACAAGGTTGCCATGCAAGAGAGAGAGAGAGAGAGAGAGATGAACATATGATATGTTGTGTGGTTGTACTTTTTGGTTTCAGATTGAAGCAAACAGAGGTAGCATTGCTATTAGATCAAACACCCCCCCAAACAGGAAGCAAGTGCAACAAACAACTATTCATTTTTATTGTGCTGTTATTATACACATACAGATTACAAACATACCATTGACTGCATTCACATTGGAAATAGAAAGAGCTCTGCTTCCCACTGCTGCAGTGCTGCAAAGTTCTAACTCATTCACAGGAGATATCATTCATTCATATCTGACTAGTGCAAGTGAGAGAGAGAGAGAGAGAGAGAGAGAGAGAGAGAGAAAGAGGAGAAAAGAAGATTTGTCTTTTTCTCGCACTGAAAACCATGCAGACATTAGATGTTATATGTTATAATTACATTTTATGTATGTTAGTCTGTACTGTCTTCAACTTCTTATTGATTTTATTTTGTTTTCAAGTGTTTGGAGTCTGGACAGAGACTTCAATGGCCCCTTCTGAGATGAGAGATCAATGATAAGTACCACAAACAGACCCCTGCCTCCTCCTCCCTCTCCCTCTCCCTCCCTCTCTCTCTCTCCCCCATTTGTTTCTGTATCTACAGTCATCATCTTTCTTTCTCACTCTAGAAAAAGTTTATTGTCTGTCTATGAAGTGTAGCTTAGTTGCTAGTTTAGCACAAAGTAAAAAGTAAAGCTATATAGTGGGTTTGGGTCAGTCTCCATTTTTCTGTTCTCTGATCAAAACCAAACTCCCACTATGTATTGATTAGCACCACTGCTTCAGGTTCTTTATGAGAAGGTGGAAGCTTTCAGAAAAACAAAGTTCAGAATAAATACAAATTACTCACATTTATTGGTTCACTCTACTAGTCACTTCCTCCTTTCCAATTTCCATCTCACACTTGAATAAAAGAGAGTAAATGATAAATCATCCCCCTCTCCCCTTACAAAACTCTTCTAAGTTCGTCTTCATGCGCTATCACTTTAGCAAAAATAGGAGCTAATTTGTATAAAAAGACTGGATTGGAAGAAAAATTGTATTGGTATCACGCTATCTAATTATCATAAAATTTGATGTTCTGAGAAGCACGGATAATAGAGATGAGCACCGATTCATGAATCTTGGAATAGGTGCAAAATGAATATGTGAGTGGGATGAAGGGTGTTAACTACTAAGTAGAGCAATTGACAATTTACTTTCCAACATTTTTTAAAATAATATCCCACATAGCACACTATTTATTTTTCTATTTAGTATCTATGGTCTTCCGCGTACGCTGAGAATACAATTATAAATATCGAGATGGGTATAGGGGAAAAAATGGTTGTCATTTGATACGGTGATATATAATTTTCGGCATTGAAAGTAAACTTTAAATCCTACCCAGCACGATGTATCATTAGTTACTGATACAAATATTATGCTTAATGATTAAGATTTGATAGATGAAAGATACCACTTATGGTTTGATTCATGCCGGTCGGGTTACTTTAACAAATTGCATGTATCACGCACCCACATTTGCAGGATGTAGGACTCGAACATGCATGGTAACCTTGGTTTCTAAACCGGTGGGGAACTTCTAAAAAATTCACGAAATAATTACGAACAACGATCAGATGGAAAAGGGAAATTAGTTTAAAATTGAGAGCAAGTTTATTGTTAAGGCAAAGCATTTTTCTTTAAGTACATGCTTGTCAAGAAACTTTCTTTTGCCTCTCTTGTGGAAAGGAACTTTTTTCATGTGCTTGATTCATTGCGATTCATAAAAAGAGTTTATATCTCTTTAAAAGCAGCTTTTTTTTCCAAGAAATATCGAAAATGATTGGTTATATTTTCGATCTAAGAAAAAGTCCTGATTCGCACCCATGTAACCAAGGTAAAGGTGTGAGTTACACTCATCGTAGAAGTAATTTTGACGACAAAAATCAACTTTCTAAAAAATTTAAGCCGTAAAAAGACGTAGATGATAGATTTACTTATTTAACGAGAAGGTATAATCTTATCTCAGTTTATTTGGCAGCGTGGATACAAACAGGTATTTTCTTCCATATATTTAAAATTTCCAAACCACAAAATATTTTACTACAACGAATTATCTTTAAATCGAATAATTAAAGAAAATATTATTAAACATAAAAGAAAAAAGGAAACATGAGATAAAAGATTGGGGCTAAGCATGGAGAACTTTTCATGATCCTTCTATGCAACATCTTCTTACATTCTTGCCCTGAAAGAAAGAATCGAACACAGTGAAAAAGATTACAATCCCTCTTTGCAACTAATAAATCATACTTAAACCAAACAGCTTTCTCATCCCATCTTAGTAGTTAATTATCTTCAGCAAAATAAAAAATAATGAAGATAAATTGAAATAAGTTAGTTCAAAAGAAAATCCTTGAAAACCCCTAAAATCATCATCACCTCCACCAACCCTAAATGCAGTAGTCACTTTAACTTATTAAAATCTGAAAAAGAAACTTAGAATTGCATGGAGGTAGCAGTAGAGAGTGTAAATTAATGGCGAATATACAAACAGGACAGTATCTTCATGATCTAATGCTGCACCTGGTCGCCGCCCTCGGTGACGACGGACGAAACATGGCTCGTTGCTGGTACAGTCGACGCCTCTTCGGCTGCGATGAAGGTCGTATTTTTCATCGCCACAAAGTTCTGCCGGCATCTATGACAAGTTATTTCGAAGAATATCGAATTTATCTGCTTCATTGAACGGTCGTGGAACGCCGCCGCGTTGCCGAGCTCCACCTGGGCCTGTTGCCGGATACGTCGCGCATTGGCGAGCTCCGCCTCGGCGAACTCGATCTGCCGGCTGGCGGCGCTGCGCGCTTCGTCGGCGAGCGCTTTCTCCGTGGCCGCCAGCCGCAGCTGCTCTCTAGTCTCCTCCTTCAGCCTCCCCGCTGCCGCAGCCGCACATTCTTCCTCTGCGGCAACGTCGGTCCCCTTGCGTTTGCAGAAGCTTCCTGGTGCTCCAATGGCGAGCTGTAGCATGTTATCCTCCTCGCTGATTCAGCAGTTATATTCATTACAATTACGATAATATCTAATAAGTCAACCATTAAAGAAATAACAGTTCGTAATTATTTAGAAATCGTACCTCGAGATATGGAGAGGCGATTGAGCGAGGGAGGATTTGGAAGTAGTAGGCAAGAGTTGGAGCTCAACGTTAGCTACAGTCCGCGGAGGCGGCGGCGGCGGACGAAAGATTGGCGGCCGGATGGCGGCGGCTACACTCCGCCAAGAGCTTATATTAAGGTTTGTGTCGCTAGAACGGCTAGGACTGGATGCGGGTCTCATGATGCACGCTGGCGACGACGTCGGCGGCGGGTGCACTGACGCCCGCGCTCGGCTCGCACTGCAAGCGTCCTGATGCTCTATGAAACTCTCTACCCTATCAAGGATTACAAAAACGTCTTAGATCTTAATCACATTTCGTATGTAATTTTTAAAGAAAATAAAACAAAGAAGATTAAAGTCAATGACAAATTCAACGTGAAAATAAGTGCAGTGGTTTTCGTTTTTCGTGATGGGATTTCTAGGGTTTTAGATCATGTAATGTAATGATCAAAGCTGATTACGATCAAATATAAGTGTATAATAAGCGGCTAGCCAAATCATTTGAATTATATGCTTGCTTAAAAAAAAGGTGAAGAACAACAATGGCGTCTCAAAGACTTGCCGGAGCTTGAGCTGCTAATCTGCAAACTCTATGTCGCTCCAATGTTCGATCCTTGGCGATATTCACTTGCCATCTTCATGAGAGTAAGTAAATATGGCCTCACCTATTGCTCTCTGGGGAGACTCATTCGTTCTCTCGGGATAGGTATTATACAGAGCGACCAACAGAGCTGCGCAAAGTATCGTTTAGATTGACAGCTCTAGTATGTTTCAAAAGGAGGATGAGAGGAGCGACTGTTGGAAGTTACGCATCTAGAGCTGAAGAACAACAACAGCGTAGCCGGAGTTGTAATATTAATCAACATTACTACTATCCTTCGTGTCGCATCACCAATAGCTCCATGGTGACTAGGAGAGAATTATTTTACCTGGAGAAGACACGGCCGCAGTCGCAGGAGTGGCCTCGAGTACCGCAGGTTTTCAGGTGCGCCTTGTAGTCTGACTGAACAGCGTATGCTTTCGAACACCTAGCGCACGCCCACTGCCGGTGAGCGCTGTGCTTTCGCCGGAAATGCTTCTTTATGCCGACGAGGTCACCTAGCGCGTGCACCGGATCGTGGTGGAGGCAACTCGGCTCCGGGCAGACATAAACGCGCTTCCTCGCCGCCGCGAGACCGGCGGCAGCGTCGCCCGTCGCTGCCGTTTCGGTGCGTTTAAGAAGCTTCCACGGAACCTTGTGGCGACGGCGGTGCATCTGGAGGTTCTGATCTCGCTGGAATCCTTGGCCACAGATCTCGCAGACGTAGCGGTCGGATTCTAGAAGCGTCCGAGGAGACAGCGCTACCACCTCCGCATCCGGGTCTGCAATCACCACCACCACCGCCGCAGATCACAAGCTTATAATCATAAACCTCAACATACAACCATACAATTACAACGTGACTGAACATATGTACCTGGGGTACCGGCAGGTCGGCGCTTCCTTTTAGTACCACCGGCGACGCCGTTGTCGATGCAAGGGAAAGACTGAGAGGATGAAGGCAAGGTCCCCTGCGACGCCGCTGGCTGTGGTTTAGATGTGAACATCCTCTCTCTCTCTCTCTCTCTCTCTCTCTCTCTCTCTCTCTCTCTCTCTCTCTCTCGCGGTAGATTTGATATATAGCTCGAGCTTACCTTAAATAAATCAAGTATAAGAAGATCGGCAGAAATCGTCTAATGCTTGTTTGGAAGCTAATGCTTGGAACATATATACTCAAATAATTATCTATATAAGAGAAAATTGTAGAGGATGAAGATGAAGATGAAGAATGTAGAGAAGAAAGAAAGAGAGAGAGTTTTGAAGCAGGTCCAATCAGATTATTTGAAACTTGAGCCCCACCACAATACATTAGAAGAGAGAGACAGAAAGAAAGAGGAAGAAGAAGAAGAAGAATACTCGCAAAGAAACAAAAGATCTCACAATTCAATCAGAAAAGGTGATTAAATTTGCATGCATTTTGTTGATGACTAAAATACCTATTAATGATAGCTTATACAACAACAATAGATAATATTTGTTGAAATCCCCCTTAAAAAGTGTTAAGTAACATATTCAAAAATCACGAGCAGTCCTGAATTTAAAAAAAAAAAATTAATATTAGCGAGTTTTCAGCTGATATTGTTGATATGGTGGTTGGATAAAAAATCGTTACTCCATGCTTCAGTTAGGCGCATACCAGGTCAAACTTTTATTTCATAACCGCAATTCCAATCTAATGCAGATGTATCGTGGTTAGAAATTGGTGGCATCAACAATATTGAAGGTTGATGTACCGAAAAAATTTCGCATCATTATTTAAAAAAATATTTATAAAAATCCAATATTTTAAAGTTGGACCTGGACTAAAAAATACTGGTAAAATCCGCCACAGACCACCATGCACGATCTGCAAGTCCCCAACAGCTCTCGGTGGCATAAATATTCAATATTATTCTCTATTTGCTGGTATACGTATAGTTAGAAATGATCTCTATCCATAGTGGATTATACAATTAACCATTTATGGCACTGTTTCTTTGGCCGGTACCACGATCTGCTCCGTTTATAATGAGCTGTGATATCTGTTCTTTTCTCAGAACCAATGCTGTAAGAGTGTTAAATGTGTTTGAAAATTTTTCAGTGCTCTGTAAATTCTGTACGTCTCGAACTTCGACATGATATTGATCGCTCACCCGTAATTGAACTTTGTGTACTAAATTTGGAGCAGAAGGCTATCGATATTTAAGAATATAATTGTATTTTATTAGTGATTTGGGATCATTTTTGGGCAGGTCCAGATGAGGCTCCACTTGCAACTTTTGTATATATCTGGCTGATGTTATATATATGGTAATATATGCGTACGTTGTTATATGCATGACCCAGTCAGCTTCTCTTCTCATGGCTCCCATATGTTTCCCTACAAGTACTTTGTCTCCAAAGTCTATATGATTTTTTCAAACACTTAGAATTATTTTGTGTCCACAGTGGACAGTCTGGACCTATTCACTTTTTGTTAGCTTTACATCCTCCACTATCTTTCTATTTATCTATTTTCTAGCAGGTAAGTTCTAACCTTTTTTTAATGTCGGAGTAACTCCAGCTGGATCCGCACCTCCTTATCGCCGCACCAGTTTTCTAAAACCCTGGGGTTGGTCCACCGCCAGCCTCGCCACTTTAGGCTGAATTTTTCTTGGAAATTCGCTGGGATATTTGCTCGAATAAGGGACCAACCTTATGCATAGGCGACCTCATATCAAACTAATCTGTGCGTATTGCGTACAGGGATAGGCAACCAACTTAATTAATTTAGCACTACTACAGTACATAAAGTTAGTATTAGACATAAGATTAATTTAAGTTGGCCGAATCTCATTTTCAGCAATAAGTTCAGTTCAAAAGTTAGACTTAGGGACTTTTTGGACATTTCCGTCAATTTTTTTCTATCATATAAAACTGGCTATATATGTCAATTTTCAGGGTTGTCAAACCAAGGGAGAATTTGAAATTAAGCAAACTACCACAAGATGCTTCAATCTACGAAACATAATGTTGAGGTTAACGTGTGATATTTGGCTTAACTTGGCCGAGTGAAGGTCATGAGAAGATTGGGTTATAAAAATTAGTCCGACAGTGGATAAGAGTAAAAATAAATATATTACTTGGATCCTAAATCCATTAGAGGCTATCACTTGCCCGCGTATGCATCCTGACACATTTTCTCCTAATCAATTGGGATCTAAACAATGGTTATGGCCTATATATGGAGCGAGTTTAGGATCTTCTCATGAATCAGTTAAAGAGCAAATTCTATGTGTTCGTGGTTGTGGCTCATACGTCGAAGGAGTTTAAAAGCTTTCATAACTTATTGAGATTGAAAACTTAGTTTATGTCGACAAAGTGTTTGGTACGTGATAGGACTTGATTTCAGATGGAAGTTTTCGGTGTGAATTAGACTCGATTGAATGAGAGTGGCCGGATGTGTTTATAAATCAAGCGTGAAGGCAGCATAACTGAGTTTAAATTGTGTTAAATATAGCAAAACTAAGATTAAGAAAGAGGTTTACAAGGAACTTTCTCGACGTACATGTGAACAACAGGGCATACATATGATAATTCATTGAACTTCGGCTCAGTTGTCCTTAAAGATTGACGAGATTCACTTCGGATGATAGAGTAGCTCCTTTTGGGTCAACAAGAACATCTAAAAGTATAACTAGTCCCTTTAGTTAAAGAAAACATAAAAAATAAAAACCCTTGCTTACAAATCAGCTTCTATTTTTTCAACTTTTTGAAAAAAAAAAAAGAAAAAAAAAAAAAGAAAAAAGACCTGACCTGATACTCCAAGGTATTTTAGATGCCTCGTTTAAGTGTTTTACATGGCTAATATAGTTTTACCAGTTTATATCATAGTGCTAAATAGGTATTCTAGGCGAGCGAAAAAAAAAGTGTTATAGAAAGCTAACTCAATATTTACATTCGAGAGGTTGATTTTTCAAGTTTTGCAAAGCGAGGTTTTTGACAAAACTCAAAAAAAAAAGAAAAAAAAAAGTAGGCATTCGATCTCAACCGCCATGATTCACCCAACATAGAAGCTTAAACCGAAAGGTGAAAGCTATCTTGTAAAAATAGATTAATTGAATGATGTATAGCTTTGTTGAAAGGCTAATGAAGCATTTAACACTTTACACCATGTCCAAGCAGTGGCCAACTGAAAGACTATTAGCCATGCTGGATGGTGGGAGGGATCATTCTATCTATGTTTATGAGAACAATCATGCATGTCCCAAATGCACACATAATATTACGCTAACTTTTACAAAGTAAATCAGGCTCCGACAACAACACAATCCAGTAAGAAGTCCTGTATGAGCGAGATCTAATACGGAAAACTTATTAAGTATTACGTTCAATGACAAAAGCAATTCATAGGATGTTTGTATGCAACGCCATTTTCTTCTTTTTCTTATGTATTTCTTGAAGTTTTGAAAAAACATTCCATAATAAGTTTTCGCAACCCTCTTTTTCTTCAAAGAAATGACTCGTCACGTAAGTCCGATGACTATGTATCGATCATCTAGCTTGGCGGTAACCACTTGATGAGATTCAATATACAATATTGTCTCAAAATTTTAATTGCACAAAAAATATATATTCTCAAAACCTTTAAAAATCTTAACTCTGATACTATATAAGAATATATATAGGGAAAGCACTGATAAAGATTAACTATATTATACAAGAAAAAATCTAAGTAAGGCTTCTTATATAAAACACTAAATACACATAAAAACAAGTTAAATGATAATTTGATTGTGATATTCTTATTATATATAAAATGCATAGCAGGAGTGCTGTACGATTATCGCCAAACTTACCTTCACATATTGTTTCAAAGTGATATGCATACAAATAGA
This sequence comes from Xerophyta viscosa, assembly GCA_002076135.1. Lineage (NCBI taxonomy): Eukaryota > Viridiplantae > Streptophyta > Magnoliopsida > Pandanales > Velloziaceae > Xerophyta > Xerophyta viscosa. The sequence continues at coordinate 849,472 of MJHO01000056.1, forward strand.
TATGGACACCAACATAATTAAGTTTAATAAAAAGGCAAATTAATTAAGATGTCATGAGAATGATCTGGCACCTTAAGCATCATCGGTTGGTGGGAACTGTTATTATGTTTTATGTCACCCTCAAATACAACCACTTCAAATTTAGGGCTTGCTGAAATTTAGATCAGCATATACAACTTATATAATATATATATATATATATATATAGCTCAATTTCGAACTAGAATACATGGATAAATACGGGTATTTGTCTTTGGCTTTTTTTTATTTTATATCTAAGGACAACTCTAAAATCACCGAATTTTGATTTGTCGATTATTTACTATTTGAAAATTTATTTGCTTTCGCACCTATTATATATGCTGTATGGTTGGTTCTTTTTACTATTTGTTGTGGTTGGCATTACATCATGATCGAACACCTTAACATAGAGATAGTTTTCTTTTCGTCGTAACATAACTGGTGCTGATAAGTCATATCATTGAGTTTTAAAATTATCTGTTTTCGATTACATGCATCTTTTTTAGTTTCTGAAAAAAAAAAAAAAAAAAAAAAAAAAAAAAATCTTGTTCTTGAAGGCCTTTTTTTTACTTCTTGAAGAGAAACATTGATCCTTTTTTTCATTTTCACCAATATTAAAAAATGTCTACAAACAGTTATATCATAGTAGAATTTCCATGTATAAATATGTATAAAGCCTCTATGCAGTAGCAACCTTATTTTCATTAATTACATAATTATGCTTATTAATAATTGTTAACATTTTACATAATCTTTGTAAGGCTATTTTTACAGATCTAAGTCCTGGCATTTGTCCTTCTAATATCTTACTTTATAATATAGCTTTATTAGCTTTATTTTTAATCATTTTCCTTTTTCTTTTTTGTACGTTCAAATTTTGTAAACCTAAGACTTATAAACACTTCCCCTCTCGACCATTATTTGTTTGATGACTACAATATTTCCGCACATTTTCTGTCTTAAGTTAGAGTTTAAAATTTAGTATGTCAAAAAAAAATCCACAGCCTACTGATACAGGGGGGTAAATTACCTATTTGGTATCCCGACTTGTACCTATATTAAATTTTCGTACCCCATTTTGCAAACGCACCTCAGCGCATACCTCCAGCGAGAATCCGTGACGGCGCCGTTAATATGGATGACGTGGCAAAACGGGTTTTTTACCCGTTAACATTTAGGCCCCAAAAACACCAATTTAGAAACATATTTAGGAGAAACTTTGAACATAAAAATTGTAGATTTTGATGAGATCTACAACTTTTATATTTAAAATTTTTAAAAAAATGCTTCTAAATGTGTATTTTGAGGCTCCCAATTGTTAACGGATTTCAAAATCGACTTATTAACCCGGTACACTTTGAAGACTCAAAACACTTATTTATAAATATTTTTAGAAAAAACTTTAAACATAAAAGTTGTAAATCTTATCACACTCTACAATTTTTATATTCATAATTTTTTCAAAAATAATTTCTAACTACGTGTTTTGGGGTATGAAAGTGAATAAGTAAAAAATTTAACTCGATAAAATTTGGAGCCTTATAACACCTACTTAGAAATACTTTTTGAATAAATTTTGAATATAAAAATTATAGAATGTAATAAGATCTACAACTTTTATGTTTAAAGTTTTTTCTAAAAATACTTGTAAATAAGTGTTTTGAGTCTTCAAAGTGTACCGGGTTAATAAGTCGATTTTGAAATCCGTTAACAATTGGGTGCCTCAAAATACACATTTAGAAGCATTTTTTTAAAAAACTTTAAATATAAAAGTTGTAGATCTCATCAAAATCTACAACTTTTATGTTCAAAGTTTCTCCTAAATATGCTTCTAAATTGGTGTTTTTGGGGCCTAAATGTTAACGGATAAAAAACCCGTTTTGCCACGTCATCCATATTAACGGCACCGTCACGGATTCTCGCTGGAGGTATGCGCTGAGGTGCGTTTGCAAAATGGGGTACGAAAAGTTAATATAGATACAAATTGGGATACCAAATAGATAATTTACCCGATACAGGGCCTATTCGTGATGCGTAATAAAGATCGAGGTTGAAACCGTACGTCGAGATAATCTCAAAAATAAATAATGGTATATACGACGCCCAAGGTTAACATGAAATGATTACTTTGCCATATATATATATATATATATATATATATATATATAACTTATCTTTTAATCTTAAATCTTTTCTTTATTCAAATTAATCAAATTTAAAATTCATATTAAATAATATAAGAGCCTCATGTCTTTATTCAAAAAAACAAAAAAATTATCATATGATATATTTAAAATTAATTATAATAGCACGTCACGCAATAATTTTGATATGCCAGTTATGTATATATATATATATATATATATATATATATATATATATATATATATATATATATGTCATTATCACTCAATGTTTACTTCTTTTATAAATAATTTAATAAAGTAAAATAGGTTGGGTAATGTGTAAGATAAAGATCAACAATTATTTATAATACAAGAGATTACGAGGAAAGAAGAAGATCCCACAACACATGCAAAAGAGAATGTCTGCCGCCGGCATTCATCATGTACATGAAGTGCCCTCCTTAATTTCTCTACATTTTAATAATTATCTACTCTTGATTATTTTATTATATCGAATAATTAATTAATTCCACCACTCCTTATCGGATAGAGATTCCGTGGGTGCTATAATTAACCGACCCGATCTTTTGGTAAGACCCGTTGGACTCTAACTTTATAAGCGTAGATGCCTACGGCTTTATATATATATATATATATATATATATATATATATATATACATATATAAAGTACGAATTTAAGCTTAAATATTTAAATGAGCCGAGCCTGAATATTATATTAACTATTTGGCTCGTTGTGCTCGCGAGCCTAAACAAATTTTTTATTTTATTCAAATATTTTTACAATAAAATTATTTAAATGATTTCGAGTTCGAGCTTGACTCTAGTTTGACCTAATTCATGCAATTGAGCTGAACTCGAGTCGAACTAAGCTCGATTCAACTTAAATTCGAATCAGTTGATACAATCAAGTCGAGCCCAAATAGACTTTGAGCTTGAGATTTTTCTGGTAGAGTCGAGTTCGAGCCAGTCTTTGAAGCTCGTCAAGCTTGAGATTGAGTTCACGCTCAAACCAAACCAATCGACCCGAACTTGAATTTAGTGATAGTTGACTCATTCGTTTTCACCTCTAATTCAAATACCATAGATTTTCACTCACCATTAGATTGTACACTTTTTATGCCTAGGTACTATATAAAGCTAAGGTTCTAGCAACATAAGGATACTCCAATTCCACCAATGTTCCGTCGCATGCTAGCACATACGTGCGTATATCCGCCAAGCGTTTCATATTTTATGCGCAACTGATGACACAAAAAGTCAAATCCAGAGGAACTTTTTGAGGCCCGCTATACCTCTGTAGCGCGCGCTACCTCCTGATTAGGTTGTATCTGGATTCAGTTGTTGGAACAGCTTACTAGTAGAACAAGCTAATGTAAACTATAAATTGCATTCAATAATATAGCTAATTAGTTGAGCGTGTATATATTTTATTGATGAACTAGCTGAAGAGCTTGTATCCATCCACTAATTTCCCATTTTATAACCCATCATCATATAATGTTTTTGGAAAAATATATTATCAAAAATTGTGCCAATCGTACTAACTACTAATTATACTTTGATGGTCATTACTTTTCTATACATTAATCTTTTAATAATATCTATTTACACTTTAAAAAAAAATAATGTAAAGTTATCAGCTAATTCAACAAGCTACATTTGCCAAAAGAGCAATGCATGATGCCACCAACAAAACTACCAAAAAATAAAAAGAAGCTATCGATCAAAGAATAGGCGTGCCAAAATCGCACAGCCTTGCTATGAACGAATGCTCTACTTTCGGAGGTGCTTATCCAATATATAAACTAAAGTTTTTCGTGCCGTGCCGAGCCGAGTATCGTTAATTCTGAAACTCGGCATGTGCCGACCGTACCGTGTGGATCCAAACAATTTATTATATTTAAATTATTTAAATAATAATAATAAATATTAATGAAATAAAAATACTAAAATAAATATAAAGACTTCAATTGTATATTCAAAGTAACTAGAAGGTATTATCGTAGCGAATTTCAGAAAATTTTAAATTCGTAAAATGTCGATCTTGTCTATTATTTTTTATTATATATACATATATATATATATATATATATATATATATATATATATTACTTTTAAATTATTTTAAAGATATTTTTTTATTAAAAAAACAAAGGGTCACACGCCCGGGTCACACGCCTTGCGGGCGTGTGACACCGCACAGGTGCGCGACTGGCAGCTTCCGGTCGCGTGCCTACGCGTATTAAAAGAAAAAAAAAAAGAAACAGTCTCCCGTACTCTCCCGCAAGGCGTGTGACACCGCACAGGTGCGCGACTGGCAGCTTCCGGTCGCGTGCCTACGCGTATTAAAAGAAAAAAAAAAAAAGAAACAGTCTCCCGTACTCTCCCGTACACAGGCGACTGTCTTCGTCTTTGCGGCGATCGCGATCAACATGCTTACCAACATCTGAACTTGGTCCAAGCTCCTTCAAAGTGTCCAACAGTCTCCCAAGCACGGCTATTCCTAAAAAGCAAAAAATTCATACCAAAAGTGCTTATGATCATAGAAGCACCAAAAATTTCAACCACCAGCTAATGTTGGATAATTTAGGTACTGCAAATTTGTAAGCTGCATAAGTCAGTGTCCAAGCCGTCTTAGCTTCATGCTAACCCATGTCCTTCGGCATGCTTGCGTCTAGCCCGACTTAGTCCAACCTAACCTCCGCCACAGACACGACTAACGGCCTACTAATCCCAGACATTGCCCAATAATGCGCTTGTACAAGCTACTTAGCTAGATCAGGCTTCATTTAGGGTGTGTTTGGATGTAACTAGACTTGAATCTAAATACATGATGCTTGATCAATTTGGTAGCTTGTATAAGCTGGTTATTTAACTGGTAATTATTTTATATTTTTTGGATATCGAATTACAAGTTTTTGATGAATTTAGTTGGTTTAGTTAGCTGGTAGGTATGAAATGATAAAAAAGATATTAATATTTGTCATGTTTTATGCTGAAGTACATTGAAAGTGAGCAATTAAAATACCGAAAATGCATGACCATTAAAAGATAAATGCTAAATCATTCACAAATTATTTTTTTTTCCCCTAAAATTTCATAAATATATTGAGAGTACAATTAGCCACCACAAATTTTCCCTAAATTTTATTTTATGAAATTTTCCTAAAATCTCATAAACAATTTCATAAATTAGCCGCCATAAGCTATCTTGTTAGTTCAAAGCTATAAAATTAAGTTTAGCATGTAGCTCATCCACGAGCTACAAGCTCAAGTAATTAACTTAAATTAAATTAAGGGGTTTTGTTAAAAATAAATTAATTTCTCAAATAAAAATATTTTTTAGCTCATTTAAAATATTTAAGCCTGAATACTATAATAGAAGTGCTAATAATACTAAATTATACCTTCTAGAATATTTTGAATTTCCGACTTTTAAAAAGCTGAAAAAATTCCTGGGCAATTTATACGAGTTTTTAAAATGAGGAGTCTTTTGACATTACTCATTGAATTAACTTGTTTAAAATTATAATATTCCTTCTAAAAAGTTTTTTCGGATTTCAATTGTAAATTGGAATATTTATAGTCCGACAGAAATAATCCAGGTTTGTAAATCTGAGTACTATCAACAGGACCACTCAAAAACAACACCAATTTGTTCTTAGCAATTTATTACTATTTATTTCTTTATTTTTGCGCATTTACAACAATAATAATTATTTGTATCTTGTCGGAATTTGTAACCCTGAAGAGGAGGATGCATCTATTTTGGACCATGATTAAATGCAAAATGGGATCCCCTGTGGTTTATGTGGTCAAGATCTGGGCCCGTCATCCAGTCCAGCACATATCACGAAATTTTTTATTAAATTTTTATTAATTTATATGATATATTTGTAGATAATTTTATGAAAAATTTGGAACTATAAAATTGTAAAATTTGATGTAATCTATATATTTTTTAGTTCAAAATATTTTGAAAAAAAAAATGTCAAATATTATGTCAAATGATGATCAAAAGTTTTAATCATCATTTTGACATATTGTTTGACAATATTTCGAAAAAAAAAATTTTAACTACAAAATTGTAAATCATATCAAAATTTATGATCTGGCCAGATTATATGCCACCAGATTATATGCCACAGGCGATTCCCCGAAGTAAAAAATCACAGGGGATCTGATCTCTTAAATGCAAGATTATTAAATGTTTCTTACCATTTTCTGAGATTTTTACCGTTTTATTTCAATTCTGTCTTATTACGTATGCTTGGTTGTTAGAATTGATTAAACAATTATTTGTTATAAAAGTTGAGTTTTAAATATCTTTGTGTATATTGTAGGATGTAAATGTATAATTAAACAAGTATCATATGCTTTCTTTTTTTTCTAATATAATAAGCAAAAAAATTTCGGTAATACTAATTTTCCATGTTATTGAGAACACCATTTTTTAACCATAATTAATTTGTCTGTATTGGGCCAGATCGTCGTCATAAAGAAAAATTTGGGCCCGATGTATGTTTGGAATTAGGCGTGAAGTACTGATATTTATTCAGCCGCCACAGTTGAAATTTTGCTAAAGTTGTTTATTTTTCATTCAGAATTGTCATGAGGCACATACTACACATCTGAATCCACAAACGGAGAATTATATATTAATTGCATAGAACAACAATAACATTTCAGTCAAATACCGACACGGCGGAATCTGAAAGGCCAAGCGATAACAACAACAACATCCCTTATTTTATATTAATAATAATTATAATAAAAAATAAATAAGTTTTTATTTAATACATAATTAGTATCAACTATTACAAATAAATAACAGAATTACTGCAATTATTAAATATAATAACTAATTTAGATCATACTTTCATGTCCCAAACATTATATTTTTTATTTTTATTTTTAAATAATAACTAAATATAATGTAACACGTTTATGGCGCCATTGCATGTTCAGTACAATTCGAGTTTAAAATTTATTAAAATGTGGTACGAGATGCCATCTTAAATTTTAGTTTTACATTAAAAAATTATATATTACAAGATAATATTAATAGTATAATTTATCAATTTTTAAGAAAATCGAAATGTTATGTTTAGGGACGATCGTGATTTGTACCCTTCTTATAATTTTTTACATTTATGATATATAATTTAAATCTTCAACTATAGAATCGGTGAGATTCAACGGTATCTTTATTTTCATCATTAAGCCTATTTAATTCACAGTACTCTAATATTAACTTGCAAAAGCCCATTTGAACTGATGAGACCATAATAATAATAATAATAAATTAAGTAATAAAAATATTAAATTAATTACATATCAGCACTTTTGGTTTAGAAACTATACAAATTAGTTCCTTCAAATAAAAAACAGTTGACATTATATCACCACATCAGTATATGTTTTATTTCTACATACTATTTTTCACGTCAATTATTTATTTTTAAAAATTAATTTATCTATTTCTAAAACTAGGAGACCGACATACAACTCTCCTTAAAATTTTTACTTCAAAATTAAACTATATAAGGGTTTGCAAAAGACAAAATTTATCGTATGAGACCTAAAAATATCATTACAAAAGACAAACTTGTTTGGACAAATTTACCTTATGAGTTTAAAGTCAAAGGACCCATTGACTGAACTATTTGACTTTCTTTTCCCTCCTCAAAAGACAAACAAAAGCGTATGGGTCTTTTGTTCGCTTTCACTTTTTTTTTTACTCCCACCAAAAAGTAAAAAGCAAAAAGCAAAATGAGAGAGAAAGAAGGAATCTCACGTGGGACGGGGTTACAGTGTCACGTGCAAAAAGTGGGAAGCAGATAGTAGTGGTGGGACCAAAGCATTTCTAAACACATGAAAAAGGCTTCTCTTGCCACCTGGACACGTGTGAGAATCATGACATCATAACTCCTACATAAAAAAAGCTAGATATGCCATTGGCTCGCACGTGTGGCACCTATTTCATTTGTTCACGTATGTTTAGAGAAAATGAGATCCCCTGTGGCTTAAGAGAGGGATCTTCTGTGGTAAAATCTATAATAGGTAGTACGGATACGAACACGGACACGACACGGAGATACGATAATTTTTAAAAAATTAAAATACGGGTACGGTTCGGACACGACAATAAAAATTTTAAATAATTAATATATAATTTATACGAAATATTTAAATATTAAGGAATACAATAGCATTCGATAATAAGTCTATCTATAATATAATATTTCGCGTCCTTAAAATAAATCTAAATACTAAAAGTCTAACTATATCAACTAAAATTTAAAAAATATAATATATGAGTGCATAACTATATTATATTATTTACCACTATTACAAATAATATTTAACTCTTCTAAAAAATAAAAAAATAATTATTTTAAAAAAATAATATAAATATTGACACGCGTGGATACGCCAAACAGAAGAGTCCGACAAATATATCCGATTTTTCTTTTCTAAATTTTTTTTCCGGATACGCCATGTGCCGCGTCCGATACATGTCCGAGGAGTGACATGTCTGATACGTGCACAGATATGGACACGTTGATATTTTTGAGTGTCCGTACTACATAGAATCTCTATGGTTATACAGGATAGTTTTTCTCCGACTCTCCATTAGGCTGACCTTTTTTCTTTTTCACTCTACTACCAATTGTCAATCTTTCATATCTTCTAACGGGTGCAGTTATCTCTATATGATATGATCAAACTATTACAACCATCTTTTTTTTTTATTCTCAATAGCGGCTATATAGAGTCTATTTATCTAATCAGCCTTAATTATTTGAATTTCTTTCTTTCAGAAAGTGATTGTAAATTCAATACAGTATCCCCATCTCTACCATCTTCGTATGCTATTGTTTAACCGGCTAACATTTAATACCATGTGACATAGTCCGTCTTAAACATTGAGATAGTATGTTTCTTTCAGTTTGGTGAGAAACATATTTTCTATATATATATATATATTATAATATATATATATATTATAATATAATATAATATATATATATATATAATATAAAACTATGGATGCCATCCTCCCCTTATATCGTCATTCTTTGATTTGCGTGCAAGTATGTAACATCTATCTATAAGATCAATCGACCGATGTTCTAGTTTGGTCGACCGATAATTCAATATATTGGTTGGGTCGTGATCGAAATATCGGTCGACTAAAAGCTGTTGATATGTCGATTGGAACCTTATGTATTAGAATTGTTTTTGGGTTTTGCAATGCTCAACCAAAAACTCACATAATAAACCATATATCATATGTGACAATATCATGACCGCATATTACAATGGGTATAGTTATAATTTTGATAATTTATACGGATCACGAGATAAGTGTGCAGATCACAAAACGAATGTGTGGTGGAGATTAGTTGTGTGAGATTTAATGTGTGATTTATTGAGGGTGAGTAGTTTTTTTTCTCTTTTTTTCTTAATGATGATTTCAAGAGTGTGTTATTCCAAGTGCTCTTTCCGTTTGTGTGTTCGAGTTTGTGCTTCCTATGTTTTGACTTGTAAGTCAAGGATTTTAACTGATGTTGCCCGGATTGATTTTTAAAGGAACATTCCGTCTTTCTTTTTTGGGAAATATTCGTCGATGAAAATTTTTCTGCATCAGCTTCTACTTTTCTGATAAAAAAATTTATTTACATTCTAACCATCTGTTTGGAGCGTCTTACGCAATTTAAAAAGTTTTGAAAATAATGCGTAATTATTCTTCATCCGATACTTGTGGGAGCTCGAATCTTATCGAAGGCATGATAAAAATATCATCCTCAAATAACAAATGTAGGTATGTAGTTGTCCATTTAGAGTCTAAAAAAAAATTTGTAAGTCAACAGGAACCGGAAATTACCTTGGTTCGCTTTTTAACTGTACGAGCACCTAACTAGTGAATCCGGCTGTAGGACAACTTTCTTCGGTTAAAAACTCGGGTATCCCTTCACTTATAACGGAGACGAATGTGCCGTTGAGTTATATTAGATCTCATGTACCTTCCCCTAACCAATATAAACATATGACATTTTTTGAAGAGTTTACACTATTGCATACTACTTAATGGAACAGAAATGAAACTTAAAATTTTATTACGATCTAGATTGAAACTTAAAAATTGTCATTAGTCGATTCCATATTTGTTAAAGATCGATGCTTAAAACGGTCATTAGTTGTCACTTTTAGCGAGCCGATCTTTGAAAAGACAGTAGCTGAAGAAATATTACCATTCTAGTGGATAGACAATGACATGTTGGCCGATGGCCAATGTCCGCTAGCTTATGGCCGGAAGTCGGCAGCCGTAGACGATGCATGCGTCATCGGCATCTCGTACGTGCCATAGCTGAAAACACACTTGCTGAATGCCAAACAAGGGCAAGGGTAATAGTTGGCCTTGGGCACTTGCCCATGTTTGTATCTTGTTAGCCCAGACATTCAATGTTAGAATGTGCCATCATCCAAACAACATTGTCGGTTTGTTCACTTGTGAAAGCCTTGATCTTCTCTTTAAAACCCAAAAAAAAAAAAAAAAAAAGTAATAATAATAAAAATAAAAAATAGGTGCTATTGAAAGCAATAGCTAGAAAAGAAACAAATTCCCTTTGGGGTGGCGGAGTGTCTAGTGGATGGACGAGGACTCAAGAATCTTTTTCATTAAGTTTCGAATTTTCATCCATATCAGTTTAAGGTTAATTTGGACGAGCGCTGGCAGTAACGTACACGTGTATCATCTCACGTGCGACAGAGGACTTTATCTGGATATCGGACTGAGGACAGTCTCCTTACGGATCAAGCCGGATGTGGAATGTGGACAATGCACTAACTCAATGAAAAAGAAGGAAATTATGAACAAAGTTTGGGTTAATTGTTAGGAGCCATCTCCATCTTCTACAGTCTTGCATTTGGCGGTGTGACCTGGTAGACACTGACTTGGAGGCTGATTTTCTGGGTGGAAGAAATCCTCCTGTTGGCATTTGCATTATTATGCCCTTCCATACTTTTATTGTGAAAATGGTGCTCCCTAATTCGAAATAACATTTTAAGCTTTATTGACCATATGAAATTACAAAACTATATCATCAAGTTAAATGCCATCTTTTTTAAAAAAGAATGACAAAAACAGTTTTGTCATTTCTTATGGTAAATGGGCATAAAAGCTTCATTTCAAATTAGGAGGACATAAAAATATAATATCAAATTATGAAAGATATAAAAATACAAATGCCGTAATAATTCTATAAAAAATATTTATGTATCTGATGAACTAACGTAACTGTAGTTTAAAAGTTGCTAGATCTGTACTTGAACCTTTTTTTTTCATATTTTCAAAAGTTTATGAAATTGTAGAAGTACAATTCAATCCATGATATTGTTACTCTGCAGTACATTATTTGTTGGTGTTCTCTTAATGCCCTAAAAAAACAACCACATAGGAGAGTACCTAGGATCAAGTAGGGGCCTGTTCTAGCATATGAGAGGAAGCATGATGTGAGAAGGAATTTCATTCATGCAAATATTATCCAAGAACAATACTCCTAGAATTGTCGTCGCAAATTGGGACCCTCCAACTTTGGAAATTATAGATAGGTGGTCCCTCCATGTTAATCTTTCAGAGGGTGTTGGGACATACTGTTGTGTTCAACAAAGCCATTTAGTTGATTGCCATCCCCTCCATTTCAATGCTTAGCAACTTTTGATAAGTTTTTCCAACTTTGTCATATTGGAACCGGACCGCTGGTTGGACCGAAGCAACCAAAACGTCAGTCTTTCGATTGAACCAACCAGTTCAACCGATTTTTACCCAAAAAAGGGTGTTAGTGATCTACTCAGTCTGGCCTTGGTCCAAATCTAAGAACATTGTACAAGTAGAAAGTTGATAACTTTTTTATATGTTGTCAGATTAGGACTAGACCACCTGTTCAACAAATACCGGGAGCTAGTCTTGGATCGAACTGATCAAGACCTCTGGTTGAACCAACCAGTTCAAAACTAAAAAAAGGTAACCGTTGATCTACTCAGTTTGATCTTGGTATGTATAAACACTAATTCCATTGACAAAAAAAAAACACTACTTCCTTCCTTTTTTGTGTATTGGAATAATGTCAAAAATCAATTCTTCTCAAAACTCATACAAATCAACTCCCAACTTTTTTCAAGATAATTGTACAAAAACAACCCTCTTCATGGCATAACTGCATATATATATCCTCTCCAGACCTGCCGCGGTGGACTTGACTATGATGTTGTTGTAAATTTGTAAATGCTAAAATAACTCAAAACGCACATGTATAATTTTTTTTTTCTTTTAGAAAAAATTTTAAATAACAAAACAGATAAATTTTGTTATGCTCTACCACTTTGGTAGTGAAAGTTCTTCCAAAAAAATTATCTCTAAATAGATTTTTTAGTGGAAGTCTTTATTGATTATAAAAATTTTAGAGTCTCAAAATATCCTGTCAGAAATATTGTTTGAGAAAAAGAAAATTAATACAAATATTGTAGAGCACATATATATATATATAGTTCATAAAGTGGTTTTTTTGACAAAACCCTGTGTTATAATTTGTCAAAAAATACCTTCTAACCAATATCACGTTACACGATAAGAAGACTGACTTTAGACATGAAACATGTCTCTTGGAATGACCAACAAAAGACATTTAAGAGCTAAAAACTAAAGCAAAGCAATCATAATGCTAAATATAAATGCATGCATGCACGTCCACACATGCTGGTGGATCCAGCATATTTACTCATCTGGGGTCAATCAGACTCTATTGCTCCAGTGATCCACCATTTGCCTCTAGTCATGAACAAACGTTTCCTTACCCCCATGGGGTTCCCTATCCCTGCTTTGCTTTATTGTAACCCTATTTTCTTCGTGTCCGAAAATTATATATATATTTTTAAATGTATGCTCAATTTATATTTGGCCTTGAGATATGTCTATCATATTTTTTGCCGATTCATTGACAGATGTTTTTACATGTTAAATTATCTCAAAAGATTTTTATTTCGACTTGTTCTATGATGTTATGCTAGATATAGAAATTGTGTTAATAAGTCTTCTTCACATGTCTTGGGTTTAAGTAATTGGTAATAATGCCTTTTACCATTTTCGTAATCATCTAACAAAAAGAAACATAATATAAAACTAGTTTTGAACCCGTGCGATGCACGGTTGTTAGTCACCAATATAAAATAATATTATTAAAATATATATATTTTTTAATATGTAAATTGATAATTGATAATTATTTTTAATAAATATTATTTTATTTATCATATTATTAGAGCAAACTAATTATCATATGGTATATATAAAATAAATAAAGTTATTTGAGTGACGTGAAATGGTCCAGTTATATATATATATATATATATATATATATATATATATATAACTATTTGAAAGCTTATTATTTTAAATAGATTAATTTTATATAAATTAATTTTTTTATTAAAATATATTTATCACATATAATTAGAGAAAAAAATACTAAATTACATACCTAAAGTTACGACTTTGATCACCCATTTGTATATATTGTATATAATTGTATATAGATTATTAAGAATTGATAATGACATTTAAAATTCTTCATTACATACCAAAAGTTACGATTTTGATCACCCATTTGTATATATTGTATATAATTATATATAGTTTATTAAGAATTTATTAATGACCTTTCATATTTTTCTAAATTATTATAATTTATCTTTAATATATAAAATAAAATATTATAAATTCTACTTAATTTTTATATTTAATAAATTTATTAATTAATATATTAAAGTATACATTGAATACAAACTCTCATTAACTATTTGATTAATTACATATTTATTATACTTAAGTAACACGTGTCAAATAGTAAGATAATAGAGATGTCATTTTGCATATTATGAGTTATAAAAAGTGCCATATGGTGCTTAACTATTTTGATATCGAGTTATATATATATATATATATATATAACACGAGTGCTTATATATAGTTATATATAGTTATATATATATATATATATAACACGTGTCAAATAGTAAGATAATAGAGATGTCATGTTGCATATTATGAGTTATAAAAAGTGCCATATGGTGCTTAACTATTTTGATATCGAGTTATATATATATATATATATATATTCAATAACTATTCAACAGATATACCTTCTATACATAATTAATCGTAATGATCTAAAATAAAGCCTTTCTTGATTTGCCACTAGGTACGTGTATATAAATACATTGCGCGTAATTCTTACATGTCAATGTCATTAGTAGCTTTAGACAACTCAAAGTATCATTATGCTTACATGCCACTAGTTCTATTCCTAATGAAAAATAAGTCAGATGTTCGAATCTCAGCAACATCTGATTGGAATGATCTATTATTTATCGCTCAATATTCGGAGATATGTTGGATAAGAACTGAATTTGACGGTCAAAACAAAAAAAATTACCATTATTTACAAATGATTTTGAAGAAGATTTTTTATTGTACAACTGCTGGAAAATTAAAAATCTTAGTAGACAGCCTCTAAACTCTACATAGTTGACTGGTCCATAAAAGTTTCATTTCATGCCAAATTATCTCTCCATACCGTAAAGGACAAAATTATCCGTGAAAGGATACCTTGCATGGTGCTCTAACCGGTAGCGAAATGCTTAAATTCGGCTCGATTGGTTCAACTCAAACTCAAGTTTGATGAGACTCAGATGCTAAGCTCGAACTCGTCTAGACTCAGAAAATCTCAAACTTGATCTCTGCTCGAGCTCGGCTCCATTATATCAACTACGTTAAGCTCGAGGGAAACTCGACTTGAGCTCGGATCGATTGCATGAATTACGCCGAACTCGAGTCGAGATCGAATTCGAACCGTTTAATAATCTTCTTATAAAAATATTTTTAATAAAATAGTAAAATTCGTTTAGGCTCCCGAGTCTAATAAATTGAGTAATACGATACTTAGTTTCAGCTCATTTACTCGAGCTTGAAACAATACTAAATTTCGGCTCGAACTCAGCAAGACTCGAGCTCAAACCGAGCTTAAACAAATATGAGCCCGAACTATCGCAACTGCTCGTAAACAACTCTGCACGTTTTCACCTCTAGCTTTCACGTTTTTCAACACCCTGCGATTTAATTCTCTCGCCGACGATCATAGTCCCCCAAAATTTGTGACATCTAGACAAGCCCCCAAAAGTTTCATTTCTTACCAGATAACCTCCCCATTACGAAAGGGCAAAATTATCCCTGAAATTTTAGGATACCTTGCTTCGTGCTCTCACTTTTTTCCGGTGCCCTCCGATCTTCCCCGTCGACGAATATCACTATTGGCCGGCATCGCTGTAGCCGCCGATCATGGTCGTGATTGCTACAACCGCAACCCTAGTTGCTAATCTTCTGATTCGTGCAAAATTCATCATCATCCTTAGTGATCGCACGTGGCGGTGCTGCAGTGATCCTCCAACTCAACCATCATTATCGTCGTGGCCAAAGAACAAGCATATATGCGGTCCTTCGATATGTTGTTACTTGTTTTACATTGCTTATTAAGTTATGCATAAGTTTGCAACCTCTTTACTTTGTATTATGTGAATTTATTGGTTATATAAGCATACTATTGTCGGTAATTTTATCCTGCAGAGCTTGACGTAAAGTTTATTTTTTGACAATGGACTGTTTAATAAGAATTTTGAATTGGAGGGCTTATTGGTAAAACAATTACCTGGCAGTAGGATGTGAGGTAATTCCCATACTATTTTCCTTCAACGTCAATCTAAGAATCATATTCCCATTTAGAAGCACAAGATATAATATCTTTGCAGCCACCAAGAAACCAAAAAGAGGAAAAAGTTATTAGCTCGTGCCGCACGGCGCACAGTAAAAAAAACTAAAAAAGAAACTTTTATGATTAGTTTTTCTAAAAAGTTTTTATTCTTCAAGTTATATATTTTGATGACTACAATTTTAATATTAAAATTTTTTCAAAAAATAATTCTAAATAACTGTTTTGGGTCTCCAAAGATTAACATATATCAAAACAGTTTTAAAACTCACTTCAAACCGTTAATTTTTGAAGTCCCAAAACATCTATTTAGAAATAATTTTTCGAAAAAATTTCAACATTAAAATTGTACATCTTATTAAAATTTATAGCTTTTATATTAAAAAATTTTCAAAAAATAAACCTTTTGCTTTTATTTTTTATTTCTCGCTGTGCAGATAAACTTATATGAGCAATGCGCAGATTAAAATTTGCCCAAAAAGAGAGACCAGTTGGTCAAGGAGATAGAGATGTGTCCAAGCTAAAGCATCATCTTAGTTGTTCTTAGTCTCCATAAGGTAAGATCTAGATCGTTGATTTTAATCAAACCGTTCGATCCAATGATCACTGATGTGACCTTGTAGATCTTATTTTTCAGTTCAACCTAAAATTAGCCTCTTTCTAAATATGTATATATATATATATATATATATATATATATATATATATATATAAGAATTAGTAATTTTGGCAGATAGACTTTGTGAAATTATAAACCCGCTACATCCTGGTATAACACTATTCCCGGCTTATTAGACTTGGAAATTATTTTTTCAACCCCTGAACACCCTTCATAGATTAGTGCCATTGCACTTGCATCACAACGAATAAATTTGTGGTCCGGAGGGCTATAACTGGCAGCGCATGCATGCTTCCAGGACCGCATCAGCCACTACGTTTGTTTTTTTTCTAATGCCATCCCTAGTACTTCTTTTGGTTGACAAGCCCCTTCTTGAATGAGCACCACCTCATATTCTACCATCAACCTCGCTCATGTTGGTGGCTCATTTCACATGCACGACAACAAAATCAAACAAAAAGAGATGGTGCGGAAGAAAAGTTTTTTTTTTTTTTTTAAAAAAAAAGAAACTAAAGGGAGATGAGAAGATAAAAGATAGAGATATATATATCCTTAGATGAATAGTCTGCTGATTAGATTTTTGATGTTGGTCAGAATAATATTTCAGATTCCATTGATGTTGTGTTTTTAGATACGGAGTTAATTCAGAAAGGATAAGCATCTATACTTGATGATCAAACAGTTATCATTGGTCAGTGATTCAACTCCACTGAGGGAAAGGAAGTAAAAGGTGGGGCAGTAAAGGTAGGGCAAAGCAGTTTGGTCAACCCTAATTGACTGGACCCGACCCAAACCTAATAAGGCCCATCCCAACTGAATAAATACAGATCCGAATTTGCACTCAATCCGAACCGAATAAAATTCGGATTGATTCGGATCAGGTTCTAGTTGACCCGAATTAATGGTTTCAGCTGGTAAAGGTGGAGGCAGAGGGAATGATAGAGAGAGTTAGGTGTTTTGGGGGGGGGGGGGGGGGGGCGTTCCAATCTAAACTAAAATTTGCGCGCTCCAATCTAAACTAAAATTATCAAGATATGGTAGTTTGTTGGAGTAAGTAATTCTTTTCTTCTTTAAAATATCATCCTGGTTCGAATCAGAATCGGAATTTTTACATTTTGTCATGTCTGGTTAGGTCGAATTTTCAGATCAGTTCGGATAGTACTCAGCCCTAACTACAGGAATGTTTTTAGTGCATTGGTTCACATATCAATTATTATATGTAGTGTTGATAAATTTACAATTTAGACTCCATATATCACTAAATAAAAACTATATATTACTTGCATAAACTTTTCTATTTTCTTTTATACCTTTCAAATATAGTCAGCATTTGAAAAGTCATCGGGCTGGCTAAGTATTGGCATTAACATGAGAGAGGTTATTTCTGACTTGATCTGAGAATAAGATTCGTAAGGTGAGTCGTAGACCGTTGAATCGAGCATCTTAATCATGATCAACAGTTCAGATCATATCTTGAAAAATACGATCTGGACCGTTCATGATGAAGATGTTCGATCCGACGGTTCACGACTTACGTTATAGATCTTATTTTTAGATCAAGCTGAAAATAGTCTATCTCGCATTAATATTCGGAAAGAAAACAGTATAAATAAAGTAAGCTTCAAATAAAATCATAGGACAATATATCTTCCATTTAGTCATATCACGGTCCATGTCCAATTGGTTCCTTCTATTGCAAATAAAATTATATATAAGAGTACCTTTTCTCCCGCATTAGGCTGAGATGATAGTAACGGGCTGAGCCCACCCACCCCCTCCCCTTCACACACACACACACCACACACACACACACACACACACACACAAAAAAAAACCTTACTCCATTAGGGTTTGTACTTTGTAGCAAAGGCCTCTGTGAGACCACAAACACACCATGTGAGGCCTCTACCTATAGAACGTTAAAGTCATAACATTGGAATCTTTTGGAATGAAATATGAGGCCTCTACCTATAAAATGCACTTACTATTGCATTGCCCTTATACCTTGTCTGTTTGGCATCGAATCCTAAGTATAATTAGGCCAACTGACCGACTGCCTCCACAAATTTTTCACTACCTGTGGACCATATGGAGGGAAATTCTACATCCAAAATAACTTCGTCATACTTGAGTTGTATTTATGTGGCTATATTCTGGATACTCTGGATTGAACAGAACAACCGTCTATTCCACCAAAAATCACGGGCTTAACATTTAATTTTCTGCCAATTAACTCTTATCAATATTGTATTTTTGGACAAGTCTTTACAACAACGAATTGGGTGCTTAGTGGGCGTGTGTGCTTCTTCACCTTCATGGCCGCACTGACTGACAGATGATGGGGTTGTCACCCCTACAACCTCTATATCTTCTAGTCCTTACGTCTTAGAGAAATTTTATATAGTGAGGATGTTTTTACCACTATTGCAATATCTTCTTTCCTTATACTATGAGTGATTCCCCTTTGTTCCTATTTGATTCCCTTTTGTTCCGGTTGGTTAACTCCAGCTTATTGCAACTCAATTAAAGCTGATAGGTTCTACTTTATTCAATGTAGGTAATCTATTATTCTAGAAAAAAAAACAAAAACAAAAAACAAAAAAGGAATCTTTCTTCTTCTCATAGTTTTTTTTCTCAGCAAGGGCCCTCTTCAATTTCAAATAAAAATTGAAAAGCAAAAGGTCCATAGTTGTCAAGCAATTGAAAGCTCTGAAAAAAACTTGTTCGTTCCAGCAATTAAAAGCTCTGAAAAAATTGCCAGAATACACATCTTCTATTTTATGCTACTTAGTACCCTCCTATGATCCCACCACTATCACTTTCGAGAGCCATAAATAATACTCGCAGAGTATACCCATAAAAGAGCTTAATAAAAAAAAAAAAAAAAAATTGAGCAGTCTATACCAAAGCGGCGTCTTAGAAAAAAAATGTGACGATAACAGCTCTATAATTAATTTTTCGGAAAATGTCGGAGAGCACCCTATCACTCTACCTAGTAGGAGGTTAAATTGGAGACTCCTAAAAGATTATTTTAGACATAAATTTACTCCAACAAAGAATGTAGTACACAAACGCAAACATATTGGTAAAACATCAAAACTCCTTTTTTCTACCAAACGTGAGTTGGGTGCAATTCCTGCTCTCGGGATGGGTGTTACTACATGGGAAGTGTAGATTGATGAGCGGAAACTGGAGGAAGCTCCAGAAACCATTATTGCAGCAGAAAGGAGCATTATATAGACTATACAATAAAATAAAATATTTTCAAAGCAAGTATCTGTAAAATAAAATATTTTCAAAGCAAGATATAAAATAAGTAGAAACTTGGAAGTTGGAACAGCACTTGAGCAAATGCATAGATAGCACGAAGAATTCGAGCATTTTCGGTTCCGAGCATCTGGATCACGACATCAGCTAGAAAGGTTTCCCATAACCTGCATAAAGTTGTAGAGGAATATTTTTATTATAAGGGATATTATCTTATTTACATTGTTATTTTTGCAATTATTACTGCAGTAGTTAAAATTATTAAATGAGTCATCCGCTCGTGGGTCGAGCCGTGTGGCGTGCGTAATAGGAAGCGCACGTAACAGGTTCAAAACCCACGAGGGGTTCTGAAATAGGGAATTGACAACATTATCAAGTTTTCAGTTAAAATTGATAATGTGGTGGCTGGACAGAGCGTCAATACTTCACATCTGGCCCGAGGGGCACGTCAGGCCGTGATCTTACTTCTAACTGCTAACCCAATCCAATACAAATTGATAGGTTATAATTAAAAAATAGTGTCCCCAGTAATATAAAGGGTCGGCACACCGGAAAAGCTGTGTTTTCCATCTCACAAAAAAGAAGAAATTGATTTGTAGCTTTTTTGATGTGGACACGATCGCCGGCGGAGAGAGAGAGTGATGAGGACACGCTCGCGGCGGCGGCGAGTACACGTTCAACGATGGCGAGCGACAAACACAATGCTGGTGAGCGATGTGCGGCAATCACGACGTAAGATGAAGTCGGTGGAGATGTAGTGGCCGCGGTGGTGCAGCGACGGACAGAGAGAGAGCGCCGTTGAATGGGAAACATGCAGAAAACGGAAACCAGGTCCTTTCTGAAACTGTGAGCAATAGGGTGTAGCCGTTTTCGATTTTATCAGTCGGAGCTGATGTCTCTGTTGAAGAAAAACGCCAACCGGGACACATGTAGGAGATGCATTTCCAAAACTCTGCCTAGCCAACCAGGAGGACATTGATAAAATGAATTGGCTAAATATTTTGATAAATTAAGTTTTTAACACCTTCCCGTAACATGCTTGATTCTCAGCAATTGTTCATTTAGTTTTATCTCCCTTTCTGTGATCTTCGTCTGTGTGTATTGGACGGAGACGGAGCAACAGCTGACGTCTTTTTCACATTATTTCTTAGAAGCATTCTAACAAACATGTAGATTGCATGTTTATTTGGAACAAAAAAAGGAAAAAAAAAAAAAGTTTTGAAGAATACGATCTTCGCTTGATTAGAGCAGATTGGAAAGAAAACTCTTTTCTCTTTACGGGATAATATTAGATCAGAAGATCGAGAAGTATAAAAAATTAGAAAAAAAAAATGTTTAACCATCTTATCTCATTACGGGATAATATTTTTATTTTTTATTAAATAATTATTAAGCAATTTTAATATAGATGGCAAATATAAGCTCTTTCTATTTTCGGAAATATTATAAATCAGATTAATATAATTATAGATAATAAATGAATATTGTTTTGCTAATTATCATAGGAACCATGTTAGCTTTATAACTATTTTTTAAAAAATTAATACAGTTTGCTAAATGTGGTAAGGGATAATGATTTAATTTTATCACTAAATACATAAATATATATATCTATATATATATATATATATATATATATATATAATTAATATTATTTTTTATTTATTGTTTTCTCCAAAATTTTTAACTTCATATTATTTTTCAAATTTTTTCTACAAAAATTAATATTATTTTTTATACGAACAAATAACTCTTTAATAACAACCGTAATACACGGACCAGATGCTTGTAATCTGTATAAAGAGAGCATATACAAAGGACCAACAAACATCATGAAGCTTTGAACCCAAGATACGTAGATGCTGCATGAGCTAAGCCCAAGACAAGAAAGAGAAAGAAGTTTGTTTCTCTTCTTGTTTACCATTTTTCTTCATTTATTTCAATAAAATAACAGTTTATACAGCTCTCTGCAACAAAACTTTTAAGAAAATATAAATATATAATTAACTCAACCAGAATATTAAGAAATATTACACCACAGCAAAGTCAAGTAGATTCATCCATCATGACAACCAATAAAGAAATACTTAGGAACTTTGGCAAAATTCAGTTAGAGAAAGATGTTTTAAAAAAAATTTTAAAGTATATCGTTTTGCGACAAAATCATCGCCATTGCTATGACAAAGAATCCAATTTATGATATCTTAAACTAGGACATTCATATAAGTATTTTACCAAAAAGAAAAAGTTCTTATAAATATACACAAACTTACAAGTCACTAGTCCTTTGGCGTAGTGGTACCAAATCCTCTGCCCTAGAGAGAGGTCCCAGATTCGACCCTATGAGGGGGTCATCTTGGGGGTGGGGTTTAAAGAAAAGTGGTGAATACCATCCCCAATTATAGCTTCATCTACTTTATATTATAGAGGTTATGGAAGACAAAGCACCATAACTAAGCAATAGCTAATGATAATAGCAGCACCAAACCTCATCACCACTCAAGTTACTGGAGCTATGGTTTGAGTTTTAAGGATGGGTTGAAATGGAGCTACTGGTCAATCATCACTTGATTTAATGGTAGATTTACGTTCTAGATTCATCTCTAGTACTTAAAAACTCTCATTCAAACCACACTAGGAGATAGGATGAATTTCAGATGGAGAGATGGATTCATTTATTGGGTTTTTCCCAAAAAAAAAATCCCTCTTCTACAAAATTGTTTCAAATAGACAATTTTTTTCTGACAAAACTCATTCAAATTTAAGTATCTTTCAAAAAAAAATTGATATGCTCAAAATTATTATATTTACATTTTTTACAATATTTGCAATTAATGTTTTCAAATTCTAAATTATTGAAAGCAGTAATACTTAGGAGTTTTAAAATATCTATTTTATAGATAAAATGACAACCACATGGGTGGGATCTTAAGGTACCCTCTAGGCTTCAACCATCAGCCAAGTTGGAGGAACGCATGTGCGGTGGAAGTGAGAAAATATACGCTGAGCATACCCCTCGTGCACATGGGTCGTATGCGCCTGGTGAGAGTCGGTTTCTTCTAAAGCGCATGAGGGCACTCCCAGGCCTCAAACCACGCTGTCTAATGGATGGGAGAGACTTCAGCCACTGGACCACATGGTTGTCAAAGGTGCATCTCACATTGCGTCTAAACCTGCCAACGAACTTTGCGCCCGGCTCGAGTCAAGACGGACGCATGTTCAAAAGGCACGCGCTCGTGCACCTTATGCTAAGGCTCGTCCAAACGCGCCTTTTAAACTCTAAACCAGCGACAGCCCCAAAAAAAAAGAAAAAATACAATATTTCGAAAATCAGTCTAATACATAAATTGTGGAAAACAATAAAAAAAAAAATTTTAAACTTTTTAAAAATATTTATAAATATGTACTTTAACTTTCTTTCTAATATTTAAGTTAAAAATTTTTAAAATATTATTTTAAGCGTTAAAATATTGTTATATATATATATATTTATTTATTTATTCATTCATTTATTCATTTACTTATTTATTTATAATCAAAATCATTGTGCAAAGTCTTATCACTTTCATCTTTGAATTTTCATACATATTTTAGTATACAAATTACATTTTTAGATATATCAGAACCATCAGAATATTTTATAAGACCTTCTAATCTAAGTTAGCCCACTTACACACATTCTGTTGAGGTCCGTTCCAAATTATGGTCAAATAAATGAAGCTGTGCCTAGGACAAGCAGATAGTTGGGACTCTTCCGCCTGATGAAATAGAGGTCTCAAATTTAAATTTCATAAGCATCATTCATAAATATGTGGGAGATTTATTCTCTCTGTATTTCGTGGAGGATAATATAAATTTTTGAGTCTGTTCAGATCGAAAGATTGAAACTCTTCGATTAATGAAATAATAGAGTATGATCTATAAATTTATCTATTATAATGATCGGTCATAATCTAAAAAATAAATGAAGCTGATGTCACATTAACGTCAAAACTGCTTTTAATATGAGTACAACCGTAACTACGTGTATGCATCTTTTCACTTTCATTCATCATTCACGCGGTTTCTAAGAGCAATAAAAAACAGAGAACATATCATTTTCGCCGAGTTGGATCCTATCTCTGTGGAATTTCGGTGTAATTCTTAGTAATATTTAGGTTAAATATAATATGTACAAAAATCCAACCCAAATGCATGATTATATATATATATATATAATATATATATATATATATATATACATACATACGTCATAAACTATATAGTAAGCCACTTATGTATGAGCCATATAACTTGGAGCGTGATTCAGAAAATAACACTAGTAGACGTCAATCTTCGAAACTCTTATATATATATATATATATATATATATATATATATATATATATATATATATATATATATATATATACACGTTATAAAGTATATATTAAGTCAGTTATGTATGAGCCATATGACTTGGAGCGTGATTCAGAAAATAACTCTAGTAGACGTCAATTTTCGAAACTCACTAGATCTCGCCAGAGTTACACCAATTAATATGAGCATAAATAATATAACAATATGCTTTCGCAGAAACAAGGTATTCGAAAAACTCTAATGACAATATATCGCAATGTAAAGACCCTTAATTATACCGTCATATCGAAATTTTAAGAATTGATTGTTATCAGATAATTAATTGATAATATTTTTTCCAACATATAAATTAGACATTAGATGGTGCCATCCGGTCATCGTTAAGCTAATGAAGTTGGTAAGACTTTTTATTAACAAGATGAAACCATTCTTAAGCTTGTGAAACATCCACGTTACCATCCAACCCGAGCCGCCTACAA
The DNA here is from genome assembly GCA_002076135.1 of Xerophyta viscosa. NCBI lineage: Eukaryota > Viridiplantae > Streptophyta > Magnoliopsida > Pandanales > Velloziaceae > Xerophyta > Xerophyta viscosa. Next base: position 874,191 of record MJHO01000056.1, read on the forward strand.
CTAGTGTTGACGGGTCTTAATTTCGTATATTCTGAGATTTAATGAGAAATTATTTTAATTAGAAAATGAGAGATTATCATTTTTTTGGTTGGATAAAAAATTGCAATCGGGTTTAGGGCATTAAGATAAAATGATTGACCAACCCGACCCGGCTCATTGGCATCTCAACTTAGGGATTTCTAACCGCATCGTTTTGCATATCAAATAAGCGGGTATTTGAAATATAATAAATTTTGTTGTATAAATGAGTAAGGAGCATTTGATTAAGAACCATTCATCATTTGTAGATGCATTTGATAGACCCGATGTGAATTCAGTATTCTGAATGAGCGCCCTACATCACATGATTAGTGTCACCAAATTCGTCGCTACGTCAAGGTAACCACTTTGGACCCTTCAAAGTAGAGGAATAATATTTTTATGTACCCCCAAGAAACTACACAATAAATTACACATACTGACGTGGCACAATCAAGACCACACATCACGATGGATATATCTGTAATTTTCATATTTTGTGCGAATTACGAGAGAGTTGTGCGGATCACGAGGTATGTGTGTGGTGGAGATTGATTTGTGTGGTTTGTTGGATAATTTATTGGAAGTGAGTAGTATTTTTCTATTTTTATTGGTTATCCATTCATTCGCTCCTTATCCTGCCCTCAAATTATACCCATTTAATTACTCTACTAGTTCCATTTCATGTATTTAAATAGTATATGTGTTACATAGCAGGGTTAAATAATATCCAAACTTATCTAAAAATCTGACCGCAACCAAACCAGAAAATTGCAAAAATTTAGGTCGGGTTGATCTTTCTGAATTTTGGATTAATACATTTCGATTCGGACTAGAAATGATACATTCGGGTCATATCGGATTAGGTTATATCTGAAAACTTTGGGTCTAATGTGATCTTTAAATCTTCTTTTGATTGATGCTTGATGCTTCTCTTCCTGCTGTGAACAGATTTATCTCCCATTATTATTTCAAATGCTTTTTCAAAAAGTAATTAGATCAATTCGAACCAACCAAATTTTAATCAAATTGGATTAATAGAAATTCGAATTAAATTGAATCTATATTTGCTTTCTCAATTTTAGGTCAGGTCCGATTGCTCAATGGAATTGACTGAAAGAACTTTGCCTTACGTAGCGGCATACGTAAACCACTCCGAAGTACGTGTATATATACGGACCATCAGATCGTCAACCAACGGCTCATATTCATCCTCCTATAATCTTACTATTCTGTTCCTTACAAACAACAAATAAATCAATCTGAGAGTGTACTATACAACAGGGGCGGAGCCAAATAAGCCTTTGGGGGGGGGGGGGGGGCCGCGATCGCCCCCCAACTTACCGGCCAAAATATTATATATTATATATATTTTTTTAAAAAAAATTTAAAATAAAAATTATAAATTTTGATGAAATTTACAACTTTTATATTCAATATCTTTTCAAAATATACTTTTAGATAGGTGTTTTGGAGTTCCAAAATCTTAACGGATTTAAAAAATAGATTTTAAGGTTTAGACTTTTCAAAAAATGTGTTTTTAAATCCGTTAAGACTTTGGATTCTCAGAATACTTATCTAAAAATATTTTTGAAAAAAAATTCAATATAAAATTTGTAGATCTCACAAAATCTAAATAAAAATTACCGTTGATATTTTTCGCTCTCCTGGCTGACAATCCTGACTCCGCCACTGCTATACTAACAACAAACAAAGATCAGACGGTTGCCCTTGCCCAGGCGTCCGTCTGATCCCTATTCATGTATTCACCCTCGGTTAAAAGTAGAACACAAGAATTACAAATAATATTAAAGGAATCTAATAATATTTTTCTTCAGGAATTAATCAGAGCCGTTGAGATAGAGTTCCGGAATCTGATATTAGCCGGCGGTCGGACGGATCCGACCGCCACCGTCGGCGCAGTCGCCGGCGATAATCGCACGTACTGTGTCGCGGAGTATACCTTTAAGTATATCCCCGCGCTTTGGGATGTACCGTGTGTGAACTTGCCGGCTAGAACTCCGCCCGCCGGCTCCGCGACTCCCGTCGAAGTTCTGCCCATCTTCAGCGGATTTGCCGGCCATCTTCGTTTGTCACGGGTGAATAGTCTAGAACCCTGTGGTGCGACGGCGGTGAGTCTTCTAGAACCCGGTGAATTTTGTAGAACCGGTGGCGGTCGGCGACGACGGCGCTACTCACATACTCAGCTGGAGCTACTTAATTGCTTTTTCGAAGTACAGAGGCGCTTATAAAGACAGTTGAGTCTGGTGTACCGCAGGAACTGCAGATGCCAATAGCTTTCACCGCGTGCACGCGGTTTCAAATGTTCTCGTGCTGGCGTACTGCGTGAGGTAACGTATTAGATGAATCCACGTATGTGGAAGCATTTAAGATAATTGGTGTCCTAGGCAGTTATTCTTCCTGACGTCCCTGGACTTGGCGTTTGTCCTGGAGGTCTTCGTAGCCTCGTAGGTAGGACCGTGGATCGTCCGCGGCACGCCATCTTCAGAGGTGGAGGTTAGAAATAGGGGATAATTGCAGAACAGCCCCCCCTATTTCGGGGGTGCGCAGATCAGCCTCCCGAAACGCGTTTTCGGGGAGCTGATCTGCAAAAAAAAAAAGCAAATCAGCCCCCGAAAACGCGTTTCCGGGGGCTGATTTGCCCTAAAAAGAGAAACGGGGGGCTGTTCTGCAAGAACCCCTAGAAATAGAAATATACTGGACTACGCCTTCTTGTGTACCCATTATTCCGATGAGTGTCCAGATAACGATCGAGATCCCTTGTGGCCGCACCCGGCGCCCGTTCTATTTTGGGCGCGGCTCTCCTGTAACAGGAAGTAGGAAAGCAAGTGCATCCCATCCGTCCATCTCTATTCGCACAGATCTCGAAATATTATATAAAATTTTCGTCTGCTTATTTGATTTATTTGTAAGTATTTTTTTCGAAAAATTTTCAACTAAAAAATTGTAGATTTTGATGTAATTTATGACTTTATAGTTGACAATTTTTCCAGAAAATATAAAATGATATGTCAAAAAGATGATCAAAATTTTAGATCGTCTCTTTAACATATGATATGGCATTTTTATAAAAAAGTATCAACTAAAAAGTTATAGATATCATCAAAATCTATAACTTTACAGTTAAAAATTTTTCATAAACGCATCAAATAATGTGCCAAAAAGATGATCAATTATAGTTAAAAATTTGATCATCTTTTTGGCACATTATTTGATGAGTTTACGAAAAAAATGTTAACTGTAAAGTTGTCGATTTGGATGAGATCTATAATTTTGTAGTTAAAACTTTTTTACAAAAATGTCATATAATATGTCAAAGAGACGATCTAAAATTTTGATCATCTTTTTGACATATTATTTTGTAATTTTTGGAAAAATTGTTAACAACAAAGTCGTAGATTACATCAAAATCTACAATTTTGTAATTGAAAATTTTTCGAAAAAATACTTACAAATAAATTAAATAAGCAGACGAAAATTTTATATATTGTCTCAAAATCTGTGCAAATAGAGATGGACGGATGGAATGTGCTTGCTTTCCTACTTCCTGTTGCTTGCGCAACAGGAGAGCCGCGCCCTTCTATTTTGGGCTGTAGACGTATTTAAAAAAAAAATTAATATAAAAATTATTAAATTTATAGTTTTAATGTTAAAATATTTTTTAAAAAATATTTCTTATTAAATATTTTATAGTTCTAAAATTAACGAATTTATTTTTAAAATTCTGGACCTGTTTATACCTATTAATTTTAAAGTTTCAAAATATTTAATTAAAAAAATAAATATTTAGTTAAAAAAAAATTAAATATTTATTTAAAAGTTAAGTTTACACTACTTTGAAGTCACTATTTTTAAAAATATTTTCTACATAAAAATTATATGTCTTATTAAAATTGATAATTTTTATTTTAATTTTTTTTTTTTTAAATATATGTACAAACCTAAAACAGAGCAAGTGCAACGAATAGTAGCGCAGAGCTGGAGCAGCAATCGCCGTCTTCCACATAATTCTCTGGATCAAATTCATGCACTTAGCTGTACAATAACTTTATCGTCAGTCCACGTAGGCAAAAGTAAGGGCCCACAAAAATACTACCCCCCATTTAATTTCTCGGAAAAATTGTTCTTTCTTCCTGGCTAATTTCCTCAACAGGGAACCCCTCTGAAATCAGAGATGATCTCGCCGATTTTATTTTATTTTTTGTCGTTATCACCTTCGGGCTTGCCTTCGTATATGTTCTCAAGTAACCCCTCAAAACGTTTTATCATGCTTATTTTCCATAACCTTGAATATTCAATATATACCTCAACACCAATGAACGAATTTTCCGGCAAAAAAGAAAAATAACCATTTGAGAGAGTTCAGCATCTATATTATAGAACTCCCACCAAATTTAGTTTCTTCGACACTTCTCTGATGCTAACTGGATATTATTCCAGGACAACAAAACTCAAGAACGCTAAAAACTCGGGGTAAATGTTGTAATGTTGACTATTTGCATGCAGGTGTTCCTGTCTGACGGCGGAGTCATCGGCACCGCCGCTAAAACCGGTGTTACTAGTGACCTCATGCTCGAGGATTCTAGCGCTCCTATGTGGGATCTCTACAGCCCCTGCTGGGTGTAGAAGATTCGTCGGTGTCACCTTTGATCGCAAAATTTTTCGAAAATCTCCGTCAAATTGTGGTTGAACTTGTGGTAAGGGTAAGACCAACAGCTTCAATAGAAGCTAATGATATGCCACTAAGGGTGAAACATAATCGAGTTCGAGCGAAAATCCATGCTCATTTATTTATCGAGTCGGATCTGAATAGTTTACAACTCGACTAGCTAGGCTTCTAAGCTTATTTGAGTCGAGCTTTAGTTCAGCTCGTCAGAGCTCCATATTTATTCGAGTTTTGAAATACCTGACTTATTCTTCGTAATCGGAGTTTGAATTTGATTGTTTAAAACGTGGCGAGTTTCAGCACAAGCTTTTGATTAGTTAAAGTTCAGCGAGTTTGAGCATGAGCTTAATCAACGGAATTGAGCTCAAACGTGATTGTACTCGGTTCAAACTTGACTCTTTTCATTAGCAAACCGGCCCTGAAAAATTTGGGACCTTAGTTTACTACGTGAACCTCTAAACCGAAATTGTTGCACCATTCTATTGTTCGCCACTCCTCTATTCTTGGTTTGTGAGGCTTGCACTTTAACTTCACGCGTCTATCCCACCGTCTTTCTACGTAGTCTGCCCATCCTTTTTTCCCTTTTCTTATTTTCCTAAAAGAGTTTTGTGTGTGATAATTTTAAATTACTTTTAAAAATTTTGTTTAAATTAGCCTCTATTTTTTAAATTTTCAAATCAACCTTCGGTCAAAAATTTACAAATATTCTAAATGATTAGTACAGTATTATCATTGGTATGTCATGATGTTGCTAGTACTATATGGTAGTATTCTAAATATTAATATTCCGGACGAGATATGTTAGTTTTATAATATCAATCGTTATAGTGTTGTAAAATTTATATTTACGTTATTACAAAGTAAAGTTAGTGTTGAAGATAGTTAACTTGTTATAGTCAGTTGGAGTTAATTTGGAAAGAATGGCAAGCAATGGACTGTTATGTGTATCCCTCTTTTTCCTTCACCTTAATCTCGATAAACGAATCCTTCATTTCTTAGTTCAAGAAGGACTTGTTAGGAGATCTGGCAAGGCGGCCCAAGCCCAAAAAGGTACGGCCTGGGGAAATTTTCATTCTCGTCGCGACCGGCGAGATTCTTGCCGCGGAAGCATGTGCCACGAGAAATTCTTGCCTGAAACGTTTATACCACCTCATCAAATATCACGTGCTCTCTCTTTCTAACACGTGTCCTTTGATATTAAAAAATGAACTGCTAACCATTTGTCAAAACTTCTGTTTTAATCCGCCAAAATTGTCCTGCTTGTACTGTTGAACACTGTTTTTGGCGGGGTTTTTTTTTTTCTCCCGCCAATTCTTTAATAACATAACGTATTATTCCATCTTAGTGAATAATCTTCATCTTCTGCTTTTCTTTGGAGCATCTCACTATGGATAATATACTGAAAGGAGGTAAAACTTTCAATTTTGCTTCGCTAAATTTTAGTACTTAAGTACGGTCGTTTACTTTTAATTTATTTACTTCTTACTTTCATTTGATATGAAGATCATAAAGTCCCATTAGAGGAGCAGGATGGTGATGATGATCAAGTTACGTTATGCACCAAGGAATGCGTTGAACTGATTAAAGTTGGTATGAAAGTGAAATCGAAGAGGAAGCATATGACCTCTACAATCGGTACGCCCTACGAAAAGGTTTTAGCATTCGGAAAGGGAACAAGCGTCGAACTCTATCAGAGCCAATACGACAACGTGATTATCTATGTTCAAAATCTGGAAAAAGAGATTTTGAAAATCTTGGAGAAGCAAAAAGATATGACCGTCTAGAGACAAGAACAGGGTGCACAGCTAAAATACGATTCACGGTGAAAAAAGGTGTGTGGGTTGTAACGCACTTCGATGATCAGCATAATCATGAGTTTGCGACTCCGGAAGAAAGTGTGAACTTAAGATCTGGGAGGAAAATACTAAGTGTTCATGCCGGTGCAATTCGTTCGATGGTTGGAGCTGGAATCAAACCAATACAATCATATTCATTTCTTAGTAAGGAAATCGAGAGTTTAAATATTGGCTTCACAAAAAAAGATTACTACAATTTCTTGCATGCCGAGAGTAGTAAGGTTATTGAAGCAGGCGATGCACAAAGCCTTATAGATTTTTTCAAGAGCAAGCAAGTTGAGGACCCAATGTTCTTTTATTCTGTGCAACTGGATGATAATAACCGATTGGCTAACTTCTTTTGGAGGGATGGAAGGTCGAAACTTGATTATGAATATTTTGGCGATGTCGTCGTGTTTGATACTACTTATAGGACCAACAAATATAATTTGGTTTGCGCTCCATTTGTTGGTATCAACCATCATTGGAGGAGTGTTTTATTCGGTTGCGCCTTCTTATCTAACGAGTCTATACGTTCTTTTTGTTGGCTGTTTGATACGTTTCTAGAATCTATGGATCAACGACAACCTAAAAGCATTTTTACTGATCAAGATATAGCAATTATGAGTGCAGTTGAAGTATTCAAAGAGTCACGCCATAGACTATGTATGTGGCATATTTCGAACAATGCAAAACAACATCTTGCTGGTCACTTTGGTGATCCTGATTTTAGAGAGTATTTCAATAAGTGCTTTTATTGGTGTGAAACCATAGAAGAGTTTGAGATGAATTGGGCTGCAATGATTAAGAAGTTTGAGCTAGACAACCATTCTTGGTTGAATAGGCTTTATGAACTTAGAGAAAAATGGCGTCCAGCATTTAGTAGGAATATCTAGTCTGCACGGATGAAGTCCACTCAAAGAAATGAGAGTATAAACAATGTTTTTCATCAGATCATGAAACATTCTATGTCGCTTGTTCAAGTAGTGCAGCATTACGAGGAAAAGGCAAAAAAAATGCGCCAAGAAAAATTAAATGAAGATTTTAGATGTAAAAATGGAGCGCCAAAAGTAGGAAGATATGGCATTCTGAACCATGCTTCTGAAGTTTATACTCTTGTTATCTTCAAGATGTTTAAGGAAGAATTAATGTGCAGCATTGGAGTTAATTCTATTGAAGGTGGGAGCAACGAAGCAAATTTGGTTTATCATGTAAGTGAGGAACTTTTTGACAGAAAGTATATTGTTGAACTTAATTTGCAAGATGTAACCATCACTTGTAGCTGTAATATGTTTGAAACCCCAGGCATATTGTGCCGTCACGCTTTGAGGGTGCTTATGATGAAAAATTTCACAGAAATACCAGAGAAATATGTGCTAAAGAGATGGACAAAATGTGCAAAATCAAGACTTGTGTGTGACTTTTCTGTATCAGCAAACTGTAATGGAAGTAGTCGATTTTTACGGCTTAGTGAGTTAAGTCATATTGGATACAAGCTTTTTGACAGGGGCTCTTTAACTCCCAATTGTTTTAAACTTGTGAAGGAGAGTTTGTTGGAGACATTGAAGTTGGTTGAAAAAGAGCTAGCTGCAATTGAGGTTGTTGAAGATTTAGAAAAATCTGACCGCGAAAACACTTTACAGTGTGCAATCTCTAGTTACAGTGAGATTGATGGCGGAAAGTTAGTTCTGGATCCTGCCTCTATAAGAACGAAAGGCTTTAGAAGTACAAGACTTATAGGAAAATTGGAGAAAAATACAACACGAAAAACTAAAAGTGGTAAGAAGTCTCAATTAGCAGCACCTACTCAGAAATGTGGAAGCAGGACAAGAAAACCAAGAGGTTTATTCGTTGTATCACTTATTTTTTTGTCACTACATTTTTTTTTGGATTGTAATAATTGTTCCTTTAAATATAGGACAAGACAAGGAGCAACTTGCTCATCCAACTAACGTTCATCCATTACAATTGTCAGAGATATCTGAAATTGCTGTTGACATATTTAATCAGGTGTTGTTTTGATCTAATACTCTGCTTTTGTTTTTCACTAATATTGGAATAACAATATGTATGCTTTCTTGCATAGGTTTCCTCTTCAAGTTGTGAATTTGGTCAACTTCATTACTCTTCAAACTTTGCAGTTAATCAATCTAACTTCAGTTATAGAAGAATGCTGGAGGACAATGACTTTGATCATCTTGTTTGGGATATTAACAGAAACGATGGAAGATGATTTCTTGTGCCTATTATTGTATTTAGCTCTTCTTAATGTAGACAATACAGAATGTGAAACTTAAATCTGTAGCTATTTTGCTTTTTTGAAAGTCAGTAAAACATGTACAAAGTTTTGAATATTATACATTTTGCTATACATCAGACACATATTGGTCATGGAACTTGGTATTTTTTGATAAATCTATTACTTGATTCCATCATAATTGAAGGAAGCCATTTTATCCAAAAAGAAAAGAAAAAGGTACAAAAATGAGAATCTGTAATGGCAAGGGATTGAATGCCCAAGCATGGAATCACGATGGGGAACACGAGGATGAGATCTTGCACATCAATTGTATCTTGAGCAGCGGTGATGGAATTTACACGCAGCGATGAGAGTCTGGTAGGCTGCGGCAAATAGATCTGATAGATTTAGGCCGAAGATGAGATCTGTCTGCGGCGTCGACGAAGAGATTTAGTAGGTCGATGCCGAAGATGAGATCTACAGATTACCATGTCGGCGACGAGATCTGTGCACGACGACGATGCGATCTGTGTGCAAAGACAAGGAGATTGCAAGCTGGTAGCTCTTTTTTTTTTTAATATAAAGTACACTTGTCAGAAAGAAAAAGCATGTGATATTTGATGATGTGGTAAAAACGTTTCACGGAAGAATTTCTCATGTGCCACATAACAATCTGCGAGTATATGCCACGAGACACGAGAAATTTGAATGAAGAGGATGAGGGATGTGCGGCTGACACGGCGCGGCCATCGTCGCTTCGATCAAGGCTGTGTCGCCATCGTGGCTTCAATCAAGGCCCTGCAGCCGTCGTCACTTCAATCATGATCGCCGTCGTTTGTCACTCGAAATCAAGGCCGTCCTCACTGCTAATCAAGGACAACGCGTCGCTGTCGTCGTTCGAAATCAAGACTGGCCAACCGTCTATCGGGTCCTCCAATTGCTTAATTCTACTCGTTGATGCTTACAAAGCAATGGACAAATCAGTTCTGATTTTGGACCGTTGATCCATGAAGTTTCTTCTGGTTTAAGGATCAAAACTAACGTAATTTCGCGTTCAAGACTGATATTTAATAATATTTGATCTGCTCAAACAAGAAACATGAAGCAAGATGGACACGGTTGAGGCTAACCTGAAGAAGATGGAGATAGGAAGAGCGAAGGAGAAGTCTGGATCGAGAGGGTTGGGCGAGGAGACATCAATTCGGAGAATTTGAACTTTGAGCAGCCCGAATTTGGTTAGTTTCTGATTTCACCCCGCTCTTGCAGTAGCACACATACAAATACATTGCTTTATAGCTGCTTGTGTTTTGCTTCTTTTTTTTTTTTTTTTTTTAAAAAACATTTGGTTAAATCAGTAGCACGCAAAGATGGGCGAGCTGTTTTCACCTTTGGGCGAAGAAAGAAAGGAATCGAGTGCGGTGGTGCTCGAACTCAGAACTAGGTATAAGCATGTGTTGTTTTAATAAAAAGGTAGTCAAATTTAAATAAGATTACATGTTGCATTAACTAATTTAACAAATTTCTCATAATCAAATATTTAACGCACTTATTAGTGTTTGCTTAATGCTTTTACAACTTAGTCAATAAGCAATTTACAATATGAATATATATATATATATAATCGCATATTCAACAACTTACGAAACAATTCCAAACTTCCATCATCGAAGGAAAAAAAAAAAAGAAAAACAAAATCTACTTCTGCCGCATGCCACGAATTCTAAGTTGTTTTGGGGAAGCTCGCTATCAGCACAGGATGCACCTCTTCTAAGGCTCGAGAATTGCCGAGACTTGCACGGAAAATCTTCTTGATGACATTCTTCAAAACATCTCCTCGTTTGGGAATATATCGAGGGTGTGTTTTCACGGATACCTTATGCATTTTTCTTCCATGACAATGCCCTTCCATTTCGCTAGAAAGTTAAGCTCTAGATATAGAACCAATTCACCTCTTCGGTATTCGAGATAGCTAATCAACTCTTCCGAGAGCGGTTTGGTGGTTGAAATCAAAGTCGGCACGAAACCAAAAAGGATATTGCAGGTCTCGTATTATTTAGGGCCAAAGAATAGCGATAAATAGTAGAAAAGCAAGCTACGAGAGCAGATGAATGATGGAAGTTCATAGCTTATGTAGATATATATATACCTTTTCGAAGACAAGTTGATCAGTTAGTCATAGTCAATTTCTTCTAAAAAAATTGGTTGACATTTCAGAAATTATATGTTGATCAGGTCAAAATGAACCAAGATTGGTGCGGTTTGGGTCCTACTCGGTTCCAGAGAACGAGACATCCGTACTGAACTTTTCTAAATCAATACCGTTAGTAGAACAAGTCGCCATACAAGATGGAGAGGCTTGTCAGATCACTTGCCGAAAAGGCTGGAACCCTAAATCCTAATCTCTTGCGGCCCACGATTTATTTAAAAATGCATGTTTTGTGGCTATTACTTGGGGAAAAAAATGATCTAGAATAAACAAAAATATTTAGGTTTTTGACGCCGAAATTTATCTTTTTCTTTTGTAGCCCTTCATCACTTTATGACTATCTCAATATAGTAATCCATAATGTTGATACATGAGATAGGGGGACATGAGGAGTGAGGCATAGTATCGCTGATACTGATAAATAAGTAAATATACTTGTAATTTTAATAATTTATTTCTTAAAAAAGAAATATTGATATTTGTGGAAAGAAATATCTCGGTTCTGACTTTTTTTTTTCTCAGCACCTGTCTAGGAGAAGCTCCCGATATTTTAGACTTTCGGCCCAGACTAATTGGGAGCGGAAGTATGGAATAGCTTTAAGCGTAGGACAATTTCCCTTCCAAGACGTGTTAAACGTCCATAGAACTCGAGATGTTTCTGCGTCTCGAACTCGTGACCTTTCCCGCCCAAAGCTTACGCTACCAGTGGGCCACGATTCCTTGGTGTCAGATCACTTGCCGAAAGGCTCGAATCCTAAATCCTAAACTCTTCCGGCCGACAATTTATTTAAAAATATATGTTTTGTGGCAATTGCTTGGGAAAAAAATGATATAAAATAGACAAAAATATTAAGGATTTTTTACACGAACAATTATCCTTTTTTTTATATATTCGCTGCTCATATCTTTATGACTATCTCGGAGTATTAATCCATAATGTTGATACATGAGATAGGGGGACATGAGGAGTGAGGCATAGCAGCACTGACGCTGATAAATAGGTAAATATGCTTGTAATTTTAATAATTCATTTCTTTAAAAAAAAAAAAAAGAAACGTTGATATTTGTGGGAAGAAATATCTCGGGTCTGACGGTTATTTGTTTAGACGTTTGACTCAATCAGACCATGCGGTGAGTCCGTACGGATTCAATTGGGTCCAACCGAATGCGGTGTTGAGGAATTGGACTGGTCGTTGTTGTTCAATATAATAATATAATGTGACGTGGACGTATCAATTTTGCTGCGGCTGTGTATAAATTTCACCCACGAGTCGCTTTGCGGCGGTGAAACTTTTCTTATAAAATAAAAATACTACATAAACCAAAACGTTGACCCGAATTACTATATATATATATATATATTAATATTATATAATGGGCAAGTTTATATATCATCCGCTCATTTTAAACCGCATTGCAAATCCGCCCTTCAATTTAAACTTTTTGAAAACAATCTATCTTATTTTTTATATTAGAAATATTTTAACTACTATAATTAGTTTTTTAAAAATTTAAATATAAAGTATAATTTTTAATGTCATCTATAGATTTTGTATTCAAATTTTTAGAAAATGCTTTAATGATGTATTTTAAAGCGTTAAAGTTTTAGTGACTTAAAAAAAAATACTAAACTGTTAAAATTTGGAGCCTCAAAATAATTACTTAAGAGAATTTCTTGAGAAAATATTAAAAATAAGAAAATTAGATTTTGATGTGATCTATAGTTTTTATATTCAAATTTTTTAAAATAATATTTCTAAATGGTTGTTTTGGGGCGTCAAAAATAACATATTATAAATAAGAGATTTATTCATAAAATAAGTTTTGAGGTAGGAACTGATATGCAAGTCTCCTATATATCAATTTGTAAGAGAATCAAGTCACAAATATAACACTATTTCAATTAGTTCTTTGGTGGCTGGTTTCATACCAAATAGTGTATTCAAGACCGTGGATACCTTAAATAGTGATATGATGTCCACTTCGCAGTAGTAGGCGGATATTTTTTATAAAAATATTTGATCAACAATATGTTTACTATGTGTTATTATTATAATAGATAAATTTAATAAATAATACGAATTTATATTCTAAAATTTAAAAAATTACAACCTTTTAATTTGTATAGATTTGAAAGCATAATAACGACAGATTCATCGACGAAACTTTATAACCATCCAAATAATTGTTAAGATTCATGTACAATTTATCTGAAATGCTTTGAACACGTAATTCAACAAACATATAATCAGTTCTAAATATGTGATAACACATCTGCCACGTCAAACGAACAAGTCCGTACTTCCATCTTTGATAAAATACATCCACCGCAAGCCAAGCCACCTAATCCTTCAAAGAATGCACCTTTCCCGAGGCACGACAGCGGCCGGAACAAGAGACGAAGATCTTCCTCACGGCATTCTTTAAAACACCCCCTCGTTTAGGAATGTACCGAGGGTGCATTTCCATTTCTTCTATAAATCTAAGCAAAATGTAAAATTTGGAAGTGTCTGGATATAAAACCAACGTCAACACCTTACGATCTGAAATAACTGATCAACTCTTTCAAGAGCGGCCGGCGTTCAGAACTGAAGTTGACACAAAAAAGTATAGTAGGAGCCGAGGAGCTGCGAGAAAATGCTAGAATGAATGATGAGTTTATTGCTTTTGGGATGATATATATAGCTTTTGAAGAGACGTTGTTGAGTTAATTGTAGTCTAAGTTGTCCTTAGATTGGTTGACTTTTCTGAGTTTATACGTTGATTAGGTCAAAATTAACCATGGAGGGTGCGCTCCTACTCGGTTCCCTAGAATGGGCATCCTTGTTGAACTTTCTACGTACCTAATTGGAAGATTTTAGTGTTCTTATAATACAAAAACTTGAAAACTAAAAAGTACGAATGCAGATACGATACGAAAATACACTACAATATATATACAAATAAAATTTTTTATTTAAAAAAGATAATATATGAAAAAGGTTTAGAAATGACAATAAATATAAAATATTTAAATTTATTTAAATATAATCATATTTAATAATAAAGCATATACAATGATATAATATTTTGATTTTTTTTTGAACACATCTATGTAATATTCGATATATGTCCAGATATATTCTTAAAATATCTGTATTAAATACTATAAAAATATTACATAGTATCGAATTTTAAGGTGCGTACTTCATAGTTTAAAATTTTAGAGTTAAAAGCACCTCATTTTCATGTTTAAACTATTTTTAAAAAATATTTGTTAGTAAATATTTAAGACTAAAACTTTTTAAACTAATAATAATTTTAGAATTTTAAAATAACTATTTAAAGGCTTACTTGGCACACCCAATCCGCAAAGGTGGGGAATTTTCGCACGGCAACTGGCCTATGAATGCTTACTCACAAATTGCCTGAGGACACATTGGATGATTATCCGATGAATTTTATCATGATCAGTGGTGGGGTCCTGTGGCCCCCAATTTTATTTGCAAATTAGTTTCGAAATTTAAATCTTTATAAATTAGTTTCTGATAGACAAATTTTATTTATTATATTAAATTCTTCTAAAAGGATATAAAATGTAAAAATATATATTTTGATTTGATCCACATTTATATTATTCAAAATATTTTTTAAAAAAATTTCTAAACAAATATATTGATACTCTAAAGTTATAACGGATTGGTAAATAACTCAATAAGATTTTAAAGTCTAAATTTTGTTGTTGAAATTTTTGAATTATAAAAAAAAATATAATCTATAATTTTTATATTTAAATTTTTTTAAAATATTTCTAAATAAGTGTTGTTAAAGTAAAAAAATAAATAAAATAAACTTAAATGAAATATTTATTTGCAGCATGTATTTCAAGGTTGGTGCTGTTATATAAGTTCCCTTGCCCCAATGCTCTAACTTTTTCGAGGAAGATAGTGCCTGAGGATCGGTGGTGAAAATTGTCAGTGATGGCAATGACGGAGCCCATGATCAAATGGTAGAGAAATGGTTGGGTGCGTCCGGTTGCACCACGGCATCCCCGCACCAGATGCTCCTACAAAAAAAATTTTCTAAAACAATATTATATAAAAATTATAAATTTTTATGAGAAATATAATATTTATATAGAAAGTTTTTTCAAAAAATAATTATAAATAGATGTTTCGGACTGAAAGTCAAAAATAATATTTTTAAATTCATTAAAATTTTTAAGTCTTAAAATATTTATTTAGAATTATTTTTTGAAAAAAAAATTACATAAAAATTATATATCTCATCAAAATCTACAAATTTTATATTAAAAATTTTTTTAAAAATATATAGTGTACGGGATATCGTTGTGAGCGCGGTGGGTGCAATAATTTCTCAAAATAGAATCTCAAAACTAAGGCAGGTACAACACATGTTAAAATTGGCTGTCAGTTTAGCAGATGTACTATTGCTATCAAATTGGTCGAATTTTCAACAATTTGAAGGTGTTGTGTCCACCGCGGAGCTCGAGCACGTGAGTAGATAGGGTCAACAGATACATCCGCCTCTAGGATGTGCGTAGCTTTCATAAACATCATGTTGCCACTTATCCCACCAATAGCAGAAGGGCACGTGTCGGGATAACTCAGAAAAAAATTACGGCAACCTCCCACAGAACACTACGATTGGCCGCTAACCCTTTTCGATACTCCTCAATCGTTTTATCATATAATGCGTACAATTAATAAAAAAGGGTCGGCGAGAACAATCAATACTCTCTCGCGCCATAGAATAAAAGAAGGAAAAGGGAGAGCAAGACACACACACACACACACACACACACACAAAAATTAAACATAAAGGAGAAGTCAAAAAGCAATTAAAGCCATGCCTAAGACTCTCACACTTGAGAGTAGCTACTCTATCTACAGTGTTTCTCACCTCCGTACAAGTAATATTACTATAACTCCAACAACCTTATAGCTTCATAAATAGAATTTTTCTTTACTTCCATAGAAATTCAACCGTTAGCTGAATCACGTTAAAAAATGTTGTCCCCTTACTGACTTACTAAAATACTAAAGTTGTACATAATATACAAATCTATTTTAATATTCAAAATTGTTTCAAATAGCTCGAAAGGTGCTCAGGGTCATTCCCACACTATTACCATATACTTGAATTGGAATCAAATTTAGATTTTGTAAGGCTAAATAGGAGAGAATGAACCCATTGTCTTACTTTTCGGCTCGCCGATGTATTTGTACACCCAAACGACTTCCATGAGATAACATGCCCTATAGCTTGGGCCAAATTTAGGCCTACTACTTATTTCCTACCCATCAAATGATCAGCCCAAACGGAACCCACTTGCTTACGTAAAAGAAAAATCATATTGGAATATTTGTCAAAATATACCTCCTCATAATTCAAAATTACTAAATACCCTATAATTTAAAATGATTTTTTTATCGACCCATTAATCACTTCAATAATAAAATTGTCATTATACTTTTCTTTAAAAAATAAAGAAAATTTGATTCATCAATAAATAGAAAATTAGGAAATAATAATAAGAAAATTAGGAAATAATAATCATAATAATAAAAGTAATAAAAAATTAGGAAATAATAATAATAATAATAATATACAAAGTAAATTGCTTGATTCATCAATAAATAGAAAATTAGAAAATAATAATAAGAAAATTTCAACCTCTTATGTTTAGGCCTTTTAGATTAGTCCCTCTTTTTAACTTACTTGACAGCGCATAGACTTAGTATAAAAGTGGAAATTCTCTTACGTTGTAATTTGGCTTTTCCACCTTTTGGTTTTTTTTTTTTTTTTTAAATGATAATTACATATCAGTCCTCTAAAAATAACAGCCGTATATTTTAATTTTTGAAAATACGAAAATACGTAAGTGCAGTGCACGAATACGCCATATCAGCATAAAAATATATTTTCGGATTCTAAAATATAAAAGCAAAATTTTTTATACTGATATGTAATTATTCTTTTTTTTTTTTGGTCCACCAACTGATTCCTAAGAACGTGAAGCACATGCAACCATTTGCAAGAGAATATTCAAACAGTCAACATTTGAAAATTTCAAGTGATATTTACTTATTTACCCTTAAAACTTTTTACCTTATGTCGACTAATACTTAAAATGGTTCGACAGAATAATAGCATCCTGGCAAACTACATTACAGCCTCTAAATTTAATCGTGCACTTATATTTTATTTAGGGTATCAAACTGTCTATATATGCTTATATCAGAATATTGTGTATTTATATAAATTGGTTACAATATGGATAAGATTATTCTAGATACTTCGTTTTCCGGCAGACCGATAGATTATAATTAGAAAATAATATTTTCAGTAATATTGAAGATTGGTACATTGGAAATATTTAACATTGTTATCTTTTTTCCAAAAAAAAAAAACTTATCCTAAAGTAAGAATATCATACGAGCTTAAGTAAAATTGTGCTACATGTTTTGGAGAAATTCTGTAATGCTCTATATATAAGTTACGTTAGTTCTATCCAATTTATTAAAACTCATACAATAGAGAACTTATATAAAGGTTTTGAATTGTAAATTTGTTTAGAAAAATAAAATATATAATTTTGCCCTTTAAAATATTTCTAAAAATGTTAAATAATATGTACATAAATAGATAAACATACTATGTTCAAACAATTGTTATTTATACTACTATTTTTATAATTACTTTGACATATTTTAGGGTATTTTAAAAAAAAATATTTTGAGCTATAAAATTACATATTTCACTTATATGAACAACATTATAATTTAAATTTTTCATAAAAATATTTTTTAAAAATAAATTTCAGTGAGCTACATGCAAAATAATAAACTTATTCCTGAATAATTGTAAAAGTTGTCATACTTTTGGGAGGAAAAATTGTTAGAGGAAATTTTTTTTATATATTATAAAAAGTTATCAGAATGTTGTTATGTTCGTCCTAAATGAGGTTAGATTTCATAGGCTAGTGGGCTTTGTCGCAATTGATATATTGTTTTAAAAAGTAAAAAGTTAGGCCTAGAAGTTGGACGTAGATATAATACGTTAACGTTAACGTATTATAATACGTATAGATATAATACGTAATAAATATAATACGTTAACGCTGAATACTTAGATACTTTAGGTATTCAAAATTTTTGTAATTAAGATGCTCCATTATAAGAGAGAAAATCTGATGATAATTTTTTGAAATTGGTGGTTAAGATGATCTTTTTAGTTAAGATGTTCCAGCTGTGCATAATTTTTTTTTTAAAATTTTGGATTAAAGACCATGAAAGTAAAAGACCTAATTTTAAAGGGTTATGAAAGTAAAATGACCTTTTGTTATTCTTATTCCCTTGAAAACAAAGCAACCTCAACAAAGCCCACATTCTTCTCCTCCCCTACAGACCTTCAGCTCTCTCATCACAAATCTTCGTAAAAACAGGAGTAAAAAGAAGCCATGGATGGCCGGAGAATCGGTGTCGGCATGGACTACTCTACGACGAGCACCGAAGCGTTGCAGTGGGCTGTCGATAACCTCGTCGGCGCCGGCGACTGCATCATACTGGTCCATGTATTGCCTAGCAACTCTAACAGTACCCAGAAGCCTCTATGGGGAAACTCAGGATCACGTACTTGCTTTCTCTTTCTTCTGTATTTTGTTTTTTATTTTTTTTTATTATTTTATTATTTTGGAATGACTGAGAGAGTTTTCTTTTCACCAGCTTTGATACCTCTGAATGAATTCAGAGAGCAGGGTACATGGAAACAATATGGTGTTAAGCCAACTCCAGAGGTGTTGAATATTCTTGAGGTTGCATCAAGCACAAAGAAGGTATAAATTAACATTAACAATTAGTTTGCAACTTAATGTGTTTAATTACTTTTGATATATAAATTAAAAAAAGAAAAAATAATGACAAGAATATGAGCTTACTCCTGTTATCATATTTCGGTAATTTATATAATAAAAGATCTAATAGAAATTGTACATATAGAGAATAAAAAAGATAAAAATTGGTCAAGATACTTGGACGTAATAAAATAAAATTGCTGACGAGGCAGTTAGGAAGTATAAAGACTTGAAAAAAAACCCTATCAAGACAAATTTTTTGCTTAATATATGTTTCAATTGTTTTTTTTAGTTTCATTTTTTAATATCTTTTATGTTAAAATAACAACTTCAATTCATTTGTAAATGTTTAGAAATCCTTCTTTTAGATCCTCCAAAAAAGGAAAAAGTCAAAACAAATCCAACTTTAGTTTTCCGTGTAGCAAATGGCTTGTCTAAAAATTGTTTGATATTTTAGATTGAAAAAAAAAGGAAAAAGAAAATACTACGAAACCGGCTGAATAGTTCGAAAAAACAGTCCGACCGTATTTTTCTGCACATCGATATCGGTAAATCTCTCGAGGCACGTAGGAAATACGATTAGACTATTCGTCGGGCTAAAGTGTTCAGGCTATTCAGCATTACCCCCAAAAAAATGTAAATACTCATGAATCTCCCATTAATTCAAGGTAAATGCTGATGAAATTCCCCTTAGAGTTCAAGGTGAGTTGATATTTGCATAAAAATTTGGTTAATTACAGGTGAATGTGCAATCCAAGATATATTGGGGTGATGCAAGGGAGAAGATGTGTGATGCAGTTGCAGATCTCAGATTACACTCCGTCGTTGTTGGCAGCAGAGGACTGGGAGCAGTCAAAAGGTCCAATTTTTACTTTTTTTTCCCTAAAAATGACAAATCATTTTTATTTTGTGTTTGATTCATGGAAACAATATTTATAATTTCTAAAAAGAAAAATTGGTTTCTTTTTCTTTCTTTGTTTTTTTTTTTATTCAGGGTTCTGCTAGGGAGCGTAAGCACCTACGTCGTAGCAAATGCGAGTTGCCCGGTGACAGTCGTCAAGGGTTCGGCGAGACCCTGATGCTTCTTATTTGCTATATCTGATGATCTCGAGGATGCTTTGCCTATCGCACTACAATAATATATAAAGAAATTCTACAGGTCCACAAATTTGTCTCAAAATATCACTCAAAATTCATGAACGAGTTGAATGATATGCTTCTCAAAGCGAATGACATAGTCTACCAGGTGAAGTAGTGAGTTTTGAGTGAAATTTTGGAGAAATTTTGTAGCTCTAGCATTGCTGAAATATTCAACCATACTATCAAATAACAAGCTCCTTCTGCTTCTTGGATTAATAACAAACGGTATTTATAGTAATATGAAGTTATGTATTATTTGTTTTTCTTATGCAAAGTTGGAAGATATTTGCTGGTTTATATAAATTTGCATCAACGAGAACAGATTTTTGATGGATCATATATCTGCAACAATATTGACAGTTTCAAATCGATTATGCCACATGTCCAGGGCGCCTCGAATGGTGGAATTTCTGTCTCATGAATTAAAGGTTTCGAATTCGACTCCCACAGACGTAGCTCATAAAGTTGTAGAGAATTTATTCTATTGTATTCTGTAAAGAATAAAACGAACTTTCAGATCTGTCCAGATCGAAAGGCTAAAACTACTCAATTGATGGAATATGGTCCGGTTCTATTTTTAGATTTATTTGTTACAATAGTCATACAAAGTGAGCAGGTTATGAGCAGAATTTTTTCGCATTAATTTTTTTTTTTTTTTTAAAAATCAATTACTGCCTCTGAAAATAAGTCCCTTATCAGACAAATTTAATGGACAAGGCAAAACCTGTTGAACCGTAAAACTAAGACTTTGTTAACACTCGCAAACTGGATTTTGTCACAACTTATTAGATGCTCTGTCTAAATAATATAGAATAGCCATATCAAGTAGCGGGCCTTTCACTTATATTTGTTGTTTTTTATTCTTAGATTATCATGAAAAATAATATTCGTAACCGATCTATTTTTGTATGTTCATCGCTTGTATTTGTTGTTTTTTATTTTAGATTATCACGAAAAATACTATTCGTAACCAATCTATTTTTATACGTTTATCGTAATAAGTGAACTCACATATAATATCGACCCATGTTCCATCAATAGTGAAATCATAACTTTTAGATCTGAGCATTGCCGGAAAGTCCTTGTCATCCATGACACTGTCCCATGTTTCAATTATCAGACAATGTTTCAATTATCAGACAAACGATATTTAACTAAATGTCAAGAACATGAATGTTTCAAACGAACTATTCGATCATTTTTCAGATTAAAAAAAAAAATACAGCATCAATTCACATGCTTACAAATATATACACTTGAATATAATTTAAGAAAAACTAATGTCAACCAATTTTTTTTACAAGAAAAAAAAAACCATTATGAGAACCAAACAAGAAAAGTTTATTATAGTTTATTACAGAAATAAATAACAGGATAGTGGAAAAAAACGAACAGGTTAAAATTTTATTTTCATATTAAATAGATATTCTACAGAGAAGTATACAGACTTCTAAAACTTTGTTCTTTACATTGTTAAAGAATTTTCATGAGTATGTTACAAGAACCTTCCCTAAATGTTTACCCACAACTTTCACATTCTAACTCATACATATATCGCTTCCATGCACCGCATGGTCCGCTTCCATAATTTGGGAGTACTTTTGGGTTACATTCTGGAAGGTCTACATTTGCTGTGCTTGATGCTTTTCATGCAGCTCTCCAATTTGCAAGGATGTGTATTCTGATGAGACCCAAAATGACTTCTTTTCACATCTTCTACAACATGAGACTCCGAAAAGTTCATCAGAGGTTGTCAAATAGGCTTATATGAAAATTTCAATTCGCTATTGAAGGCCACTGACTAAAGCAACTGCAGATTCAAAGGGAAGATAACTCGGGTTCCTGGGTACAAGGACGGTATGCTGCAAATGTACCGTCATTAGAGAAGGATCCGGGATTAAAACAAGTTATCCCCGCGTATTTGAAAGCCTTCTGCTCACTTTTATCACCCAGCACTATCTGGAAAAAAAAAGAAGAAAACAGAAGGTATAAAGATTCTATTACTATTGGCTCAGCGCATTATAATTTATGAGAATACTCTTATGTGATAAAAGCATCAAAAGCATCACTATTTTAAGATCGGACGGATTAGACGCTAAATTTCAATCTTTTGGGTATACTGTCTACTTTTATGCAAAAATTCGATAAAATTTGAGAAAAATTAAATCCTTCATAACGCCACAAAGAGTGATTAGATGATCAACAATGTCAATTATAAGATTATACAGGTCATATGCTGTGCAAATGGTCATTTATTTATCTAACTACACCAAATTTGGCATAAATTGGGTAACATGTCCATGGCCTTAATTTAGGATCTACTATGTCCGATTTTAAAATCTAGAGTCTAGTTCGAGAAAGCGCCTACAACCTAGAGGACTTCAGGTATTAATCCTAGTAACAACAACTTTTTTAATAAGAATAATAGCAACAAAATATTAGTTATGGTATTAAGAATGACAATTATGGTAGTGGTAGAAATAGTAGTCATAAATCATAATAAAATAATAATAACAATAGTAATAGCAATAATAATACTAATAATAACAATACTAAAGCTAGAGCTCCCGAAATCAATAGAGTCCATTTTTAAACTAAGTTCACTTTTGTGCAGCACAAAGTTCAATTCATCCTAGATAACAGCACATTTTGGGAGAAACTTGGGAGATGGTTTAGGAACTCTAGAGCTCTCTAGTAATAATGGACGAGCATACAAGCTTGCATAAGCCCACACTTGTTTATAAAGAAGAATTAGGAAAAACTAAAAATAAGCGAATAGTACCACATGAGGAGTAGGATATAGTCGAAGGGTATGGTCATAGTTCCAGATGATAGGTTGTACAGTTAGCGGCAGCGGGCAAAGATGGCTCTGATGAGTAATGGTGGCCACAAGCTGCATCAACGAGGAATATTAGCCCCAAAATTCAATCATATTTAGACACTTCTTTCTTATTTGAACACATTACAGAGAAGATACTCTAAGAACTCACGTGTTCAAATGGGTCACTTGTTTCTTGAATTGAGGGCGGAATTAAGCATGACCGGCGCATTCTGTAAAGGAGATCTTGCCTGAAGAATACAATTTCTTGCGTGTAGAACTTTACTCTGGAACAATAAAATGAAGTCAAAAGAAAGGAGACCTAGGGTGACAATAGCTGAGAAGTTCAAACCATATATCTAAATAGCTTAAGTAGCTCTCAATTTTTAAAACGAAAAGCACTCAAATCATTTTTCTCCTCTTAAACTAATAAACATGTCAGTAGGCAGAACTGATTTGGTTAAATAGTTGAGGGACAAAACTACCTGCAAGGATTGCTAGCGAAGATTGCATGGGGTATGTGCTTGTGGAGTTCCTCCGTTAAATATTCTGGTAGACCACATCTAGGTAGAACTTTTGCAGGACCTGGAAGAAGATGAAATATACTGACTGATTAATGCTTAATTGTAATTCTCTGAGAAAATGACAAATATGCTTCAACCCTGCAAAATGTGCATGAATTTAAATAGGATGGTGTGCAGAACAGCTCTCAAGCAAATAAAATTGCCTAGAACTTATGGTCAATTTCAAGTAAACTATTAATGCAATCAACAGCGTGCATTTATTGCAGCTACCCTAAAGCGAAAGCTTGCGTTAGCTCTAAGCAATATATTAGTAGAAGCATAGTACTTTGTCATAGTAGTTTGTAATAATAAGGAACATCTAATAATAAATAATACCTGCATCATCAGGCCCTGGTATAAAGAGAAACCGACAGTGCTCTTTGAGTCTTGGATGGGCAGCTATCATTTCTCCGAGCTTCCCAAACTGCTCCCTGAGGTATATTTATGTTCAATTCTCCATAACAAATATACACTAAAATTTGTGAATAAGAGAACTATAGAAAGCCATTTATACCTGAGACTTGAGAACGAATTGAAGGCTAAGTTACATGGACGGGAACAGAAGTTTCCCATAAGAACAAATAATGAAGGAACCACCTCTACAGCTTCATAACCATCGAAGACGGCAGCAAGGTTTGTCATGGACTTTACATCGAGAAAAAGCAAAGGTCATTGTTGGCAGAAGAGAAAGCATTGACCAAGCTGAGGTACGATAAATATATATAGATGCAATATCAAGTAGAAAAGAAAAAGTATACAAAAGGACATACCTCTTCTTTGTCCAACCATACATCAGAAAGGATTACAAACATATCATTGACAGCCTTCTTCTCCAAAGCTGACAACCTAAGCTGTTTATCATCTTAAGGAAATTTGCTAAGACATTGAGGGCACACAATCTTAGTACAAAGGGAAGTGAAAGTGTTTTAGCAATATTATGACACACTTTGAAAGTAATTAGGATACTGCTTCATCTGTTGACAATATACCACCCCCGAAAAAGTCTAGTCCCATGATTACTGATACGGAGGTGTCCCTATCTTCAAGGGGTGGAAAGCCACAAGTATTTACCTGCAAACAAAAGACAAATTAGTAAACTAAAACACAAGCAAATGCCAATTTAAACAGAAAGTTAAACTTTCAGTATGAAAAGGAATAAAGGTTAACCTGGAAATTTCCATTTGAAAGAAGCTCCCCCTCTGCTACAATTACAGTATTCTCGACGAAGAATCCAGACGTAATTTTGTGTTAATTGTCAAGGAAGATTAATGATTCAGATAGCTTGATAGATCAAAAAGTTTTAAGAATATAAAGTGAATGGCTCTTATAGTATAAAAGATTAATGATCGACTCTCTTGCAAGTTCTACTAACATTTATCTAACCAAAGTCAAGCAATAAACATGAAGATACAGGGAAGCAGGAGTTTAACACTATATAACTGCATCAAGATGAATATATTACAAACTTATGGGCTGAAGAATGACAGTGAAATTGAGATGTACAGTGAAAATAAATGCAAAGGTCAAATTAAAATTTACTAACTACATGTGCAAGTACCTCTAGATAAGAACACTACGTGATTTACTTATAGCAGTCAAATCGATATAGCTATTGCTTTCCTGAGTGGAAATATGAGATTAGGTCTGCCTATTCTCATCTTGACAATA
Organism: Xerophyta viscosa; assembly: GCA_002076135.1. Lineage (NCBI taxonomy): Eukaryota > Viridiplantae > Streptophyta > Magnoliopsida > Pandanales > Velloziaceae > Xerophyta > Xerophyta viscosa. The sequence goes on from MJHO01000056.1 coordinate 899,220, forward strand.
TCATAACATTGAATGATCAAGAGAAAGTATGCATTACATGGTCAGCTATCTTCTATATTCTCCTCTCTTTTTTTTTTCAGATTAGCATGGAAAAACTCTGCTCGTCATAGCCTATTTTTATAAGACCAAATTAATAGAAAAATCCAAGGATGACAACGATCCATATTCCATTAATCATGGAGTCCTAACTTTTCGATTTGGACAGGCCTGAAGGCCAACGTTACCCTCCACGACGTATAAGGGAGATAAATTCTCCGCATCCTTGAAGATGGCGCTTGCAAGATTCAAACATGAGACCTCCACTTTATGAGGTAGAAATCCCACCATTCCCGCAAGGAACCCTGGACTTCTATATTCTATACCTAGACCCTTTACTCACTTGATCCTGGAAAATTTCACCCAACATGAGCAATTGATAAAAGAAATTGTGGGGACCAAGAGAAGAGCTTATTGTAACGAAAAATCGACCAAGTTTCAAGTTGATTTTCACCATCTTCAAGAAGTAAGAATACAGAAAGGCTTTTCTGATATGAAACGCCAAACTAAGAATACAAGTTGCTTAGTGCTATAACATAATTAAAATTCCTTTTCTTAAGCAAATTCTCTCAGGAGAAACCATGAATATGCACATGAAAGGGCTCTAACACTAATCAACATGAAAATCCAATAATATATCATGGATATAGCATTTGATAAGTCAACAGGTACTGCTGCAGTTAAGTCTTCCAAGAAGAAACGGCCTTCTTCAATTTGAGATATAGTTCCCATGATCCATCTCCTTCCAGAGCATCCAAGCAAAGACTGGATAGAAGTTATCTGTTAAAAACTTAAAAGAAAGACGTCAAGGTGTGCAAGATGTTTTTTCTCCAAAAAAAAAAAAAAAAAAAAAAAACAAAGATAAGGCAACCAAAACAAATTAAAAACTATTGTGTTGCATTAGGAGCTAAGATGACACTGTAAGAAATTAGCAATGCATTGGGATATTTCATAACAAGCATTGTACATACACTGAAACTGGAAAGGTAAGAAAGAAAGATATTACGAGAAAAAGGTCTACTTGGAAATTACCTCATAGGTCTCGGATTCGCCCGTTTCAGTATAGAACACTGGTCTTGAAAAATACTTATCGCGAGAAAGCCTCTGAAACAATAACTGAAATCTATCTCGATATAGAGCAGCCTTATCTTTAGCATTCCCATGAATGGGCAACTTCCCAGTGTGCCTAGTGCAACAAACAAACTGAAGGTAGGACATAGAGCACAATTCAACCAACTCATATCGCTTAGAAATATATGAAAGTACAAATAATAAGACTAACAAAACATATTGCCATGCCAAAACTCCAAAATAAGTCCTTATGGGCTAGTTTGAAAAATTATAGAACATGTTCCAGTGTCACACATCAAAACAGTACTTTGAGGTACTACTTAACAAGCTACAATCAAACAAATTCTGAACCAATTTCGAGAAATTGGTTTGTACCCATAAAAATATTATTTAACAAGCTGTAACCAAACACACCATATAACTGGTAGCTCTGCTAACTGCATGTTAGATAGTGCCTATCTAGAAGTTATAGTCAAGTTAGTAACAGAGTACTTGTTTTACCAAAGGCATCCACCAATTCAAACTTACCTTGTTCTACGATCTACCATCTAAAAGCTATGCAACAAGCTGCAACCAAACACAACCTACAATCATCGAAGTTTTTGTTCTTACTCATAGAAGACTCTCTTTATGGGGTCATATCGGAAATAAGGTATGACGAATGCATCGATAATCCGTAGGGCAGCACGGACACTGGTGGCTGGGACAGTGGGATCCATTGCTTCCTCCGCTTCCACAAGAAGGCTCACCACCTTGTGGATCGCGTCCCTATCCAAAATTGATGATTTCACTGCCAAATTACACACAAAAGGTAAGTTTGTACCAAAATCTGAATCAACTTCTCCAATTCATGCATCAACTATCAAATTAAAAAATAAATAGGTTTAGGAGCGTGATTGTACGGGATTCTTTGTCGATCTCATCGATGAGGAGCTCGATGGCGTCGTCCTCGGCGTCGGGGAAACGGGAAACAAAAGATAGAGCCTCGTCGAGGGCGTCGACCTTGAGAGCAAATCCTCGCAGCTTGAACTTCCTCTGTAGCTTCTTCTTCAGCGCCGCCGACAACATGAGCTTCCGCCGGACCGCCGCCGGCTCGTCGATCTGATGTGAAGCAAATTGGCGGGAAAATAAACAGAAGGATAGACTGTGGAGAGAGAGAGAGAGAGAGAGAGAGAGAGAGTAATACTAAAAGGAATAGCAAATATGCAGTGGGCCTAGGCCCACCTGTTCATGTCCGTTTGGTTAATTGCCTTAATAGAATTCTCACAAATAACTTTTTCGGTATTCAAGTTCACAAGGATTAAATTTCCGAATAATATTGGGAGACTTTTCAGTGTTGACTGTAAATCAAATTTAAATTTTATTTTATTATATATTTTCTTTTAATTATCGAGAATGATATTTCAGATAATTTACCGAAGCTATAAATTCCAACAAAAAACTTGCTAGGATCTCTTCATTTTTCCAATAAAATCTCATTATATTTACTTGTAAAGCAAACCAATGTCCTTTCATAAGAGTTTAAGGTGTGACCAAAGTCACACATTAAGCAATAAAAATGATAGGGAGATATAGAAGTGGTATGTTTTATGTTTTATGTCTTTTGGAATTCCTCTCTAGCGAGCCCCATTCTTCTTTTTCATGCTCTATGGATGAACTTCATTCTCTTCTAAGTTTTACTTGATCGGTCTCTAAGCTTCGTTGTCAAGCACTTTTTCAAGCTCATTTTCAAAGAGAAAACTTCGTCGGTGTCTCATTCGGCTCCAAACGTGCAAATCGGAAACCGAGCAGTCGTTGTATGCTCCAAACGTGCAAATCAGCCCCTAGACGCCAAACTTCACCCCGTTCAGCCCCCGCATTTTCACCTCTTCCTCTTTAGCCCCTCATTGAAATTAGTGTAACAATATTTCGACAGTTGTATTAGCATTTTTTTAAAAAACAATTAACATAAAAGATATAGATTTTGATGAAATCTACAATTTTCATATTCAATACTTTTCCAAAAATGCTTCTAAATAGGTGTTTTGAAATTTTAATGGGTTAACGGATCATATTCAAAACCCGTTAATACTTTGAAACACAAAAATACAAGAATAGCTTGGAATACCTGCGTACACATGGAAAACAAGATATTCTCCAAGTGTTCGCAGGTGTTCGCGCGTGTTCGTAATGTTCATTGAGCTCGTTTTCTCTCATTTGTGATCCGTTTTGGACAATCCATATACGGTTAGAAAGCTCTTTGAGTTATTTTCTAATGGCATTGGTTTTACATCATTTGGAGTTGTCTACACAAAGTTATGTCCGAAAAATAGAGATGTTGTCAAGTCGTGCTATTACGGGATGTTTTTATTTCTTTGGAATTCATTTTTCATGAACATGACATTTTTGGTGTCTTATAAGTTAATCCAACATTGTGATTGTCGGAGACGACAGATCACCGAAGAAATTAGAGAACAGATGATCACCGAAAAAATGAGCGGTAGAGAGATTGTCGGAGAAAAAGAAAAACATTAATGAGAGATCACCGGAGAAGAGGGCAAGCTGGCCGGAGAACGGAGCGAGTTTGTCGGATAAATGAGAGAGGGAAAATGGCGGGAAACTAAGAAGTGGAAAAAAAAAGATAGAAAGATATTTGACGGGAGGGCATTCTGTCGTTTCACATTGTAAATGGACGCAAAACGCCTAAAAATATATCGACGTAAATTGCTATTAAGGGGGCACCAAATGCTAATTTTGCCTTTATTTTTTTATTGAACTCTATCTGAACATGTCTGATATTTGTCCGGACATATTTATGGAATACCAGTGTCGAATGCTCTACGGAAAAAAGTTTCGGCATGTGTAGATCAGTCCCGTAAAGGGGTTACTTGAAGTTAATAATTACCTCCAATCTGTGCTTTATAACTTATAAGCACCTCAATTCGGATCATTTCATAGTAAGATATAATTTCAAGTTACAAACATGCTAACTCTAACGTGGGCCTAGGCCTACGAGCCCAAAGATGTAATAACAGTAATTTCTTTATTGCAACACACCATTTTGTATTTCAACTTGCTAGCCAGCGGCATCATTTTCGTTGGAATTTTGATGCAAATAAAATAGTTAAGCATTAACTTGCTATCCTGAGAGAAGCAATTGGTGCAACCTCGTAGAACAACCAAATATTTCAATTGCCAGTTTCTTTCCAAAAAAAAGATGAAATACAAAATAATATATTTAATTGTACTTTATATTTTTTTAAAAAAAATATATCTAACGAAACGGTAGAAGTATAACTGTAGTTTTGATACCTTCAGACACACTTTTATTACTATTATTTTTTTTTAAAAAAAATTAAAACTGTAAAGGAATTGTATGGAACTGTTTGGATGGCCTTCTTTAAAGTTCAAACCCTTTTGGGAAAGCATCCTTTTCTCGCCTCAGCCTCACACAAACTTCCAAACAAAAATAGTAAATCAGATCAATTAAATTAAAAAAAAAGAAAAATCGACTAGCGAGTACGTGGCTTCATGAAGCTTTGGCATGCACGTCAACGTGCCCCCACTCCCTCTCTTTATAACTTCCACTTCACTCCCAACCCAAAGGCACTGGACTACACCAGAAAGAAGCTTACGAAGCGATTTTGCCTTCTTTCTTCTTCTATTCTTCTTTTTTCTGTGGACGCCGGCGACATGGTGATCTCGACGACGAAGCCGCGTGCCCACGCCGAGACATCAGCGGTTCACTCTACCTTTGCCTCGAGATACGCACGCACATCTTTGCCCAGGTTAAGTCATGATTGAATATATTCGTTGACAATGGATTTGCTAGGTCTGCCAGCTAGCTAAGGCTTCAGCGATGATAATGGATCACCGTAATTTTTTTCCACCATGACACAATTGCACCAAATATCAAAATAAATTATTCAAATTATATCACATCAATTTAGTATTTTTTGATAGATGAGTTGTACTTGTTGCACAAAACAGAACTTGAGAAAAATCCCCACAATTATTTTAATGAACAGGGGAATTAAATATGGTTTATTTGGGTGAAATAATCACCCCGCAACTTACTAGTCCACCACCTTTGTGGCAATTTTATTTTTTATTTTTTAATTTAAGCTTTTATGAAATTCGTTATCTCAAGATAGTCAAAAAAAAAAAAAATATATATATATATATATATATATATATATATATATATTCGTTATCACAAGAATTTCCGTACTACAGGTACAGAATTCTGAAAAAAGGAATCCACCATTTTTTTTTATAGTAAGACAAAAACTTTATCGGTCTTGGCTGTCTTAAGATAGTATCAAATATTTTAAAACGAGTTATTTAAGAATATATATTTCTAAAGAAGAAACTATACCGAGTCCTAGCGTTAAGGATTAAACAAATAATTAAAAGGCCAAGTTCTGTGTGTGAATGTGCTCATAGAATTTAGATTATTAAGGTTTTAGGAAAATTGGCTGTCTCGAATCATACAAAAAATAAAATGCTATAATCATATAAAATTTCTTTTTTGAATAAATTGCCGGAGTTCTAAACTTTTCGCAACAATAAGTCATGTTCTAAGAATCTTGGTAGACTCTGTTTTCATTCCTAGCATTACATATCTGCGCATATATTTCTGCAATTTTTTTAAAAAAAGAAATTTCCTGCCGCTTGGAAATCTAAATTGCAGGTTTTTATTTCCGGAGAAACCGACACCGAAGGATGCAGCATACCAGATCATAAACGATGAACTGATGCTTGACGGGAACCCGCGGCTTAACTTGGCAACTTTTGTTAACACATGGATGGAACCTGAGTGCGACCATCTGATCATGCAGAGCATCAATAAGAACTATGTTGACATGGACGGATATCCAGTCACCACTGAGCTCCAGGCAAGTATAACTTGAGTTTTTTTTTTATATTATTCAAATTGGTTATAACGAATATTTTAGAAAGGTTAGCCAGTGCTAACATTTGACCCAAATGAAGTAATAGTTCATCAATTTGTTAGAAGGGTTCGTGATTTCATGTGTTCTGGATGCATGTTAACTTCACATGTACTAAATGATTTCCACGGATGTACCTTATAACAAGGAAAATAAAGATAACATTAATAAAGAAAAGGAGGAGATGCTTCATATCTCTAATTTGAACATTATAGAAACCTCTACAATGAGGTGGGAATTATCTCCATCGCTTATTTCAATTAGAGTTGCACCATCATTTAGCATGGACAATTTCATCATTTCTTTATAATATTTCTTTAGAGGTCTCTATCATTGCTAAAAAGACCGAATTACACATATCTACATATCATCAAGCTTATAATGGGCTTGCGCTTGAGTGGGCACGAAAGAAGAGTACTAAAATAATTGTTATTTCCATAATTAGCTTAAAACTTTTAACAAAAAGTTGGTTATTCTAACATAAAACTTTTAAAAGAAAAAAAATGCTAGATGTCATAATGAACCATTCATAATAGAATAAGTATGTGCTTCTAAGTTGCTCTTTAACTATGTGTCCGTGCAGAACCGGTGTGTTAACATGATAGCACACCTTTTCAATGCGCCTATAGGGAAGGAAGAGACGGCAGTCGGTGTTGGAACGGTGGGTTCCTCGGAAGCGGTCATGCTGGCTGGCTTGGCGCTTAAGAGGAAATGGCAGAAGAAAAGGCAGGCAGAGGGAAAACCAATCGACAAACCAAACATTGTTGCTGGTGCTAATGTTCAGGTAAATTACTATTACTATTAGTTCATTATTATTGTTATTTGCTACTGTTATTGTTGTTACTATTTCCCTTTGTTGTTTTTACTACTAAATCATCGTCATCATCGAACCATGCAAGACTTTGTATAATTAAGCAAAATTCTATAAGTAAATTTCAAGTATTACTAGTAAAAAATGGTAGATGCAAGGTTGTTGGGTATAAGTTTCTTTTTAAATTTTTTCTGTTTACGTAAACGTCTGTTATTTTGAAGTTGAAATGCTAGAAAGACTAATTATCGTATGAAAAATTGTGCCAGTCTTTTATGTGAAACCTGTGCGTTAGGTTTTGAAATTTTGTGAGAAATTTATGAACCACAACTTTGTATATTTTACATTGATCTATAATTTTGGAGTCCAAAGATATTTAAAAATTGTCAAAAATGTGTAATGGATTGTCAAAGTCGTAGTTTAGAACATTTATGTTTGGGACTACTACTTTGGTGGTTCATTAGACACTTTTTCGGTTTGAAAAAAGTGCAACTCTTCAAGGACCAAAATCACAAAATGCTATATTTTCAGGTTTGAACTCTCATCCCACCTTCCCCTTTAGTTTTTCCTTTTTAAATTTCTGTTCTTTTATTATAATTTCTTAAAATATACTATCTATCACGAGCCTCTAATGGCCATTATAGATTTTGGACCACACTTCGTGCATTGGTAATTTGGGATGTGATCAAATTTTATTAAGGTTATCAAGAATTTAAGATAATAGCAGTATAGTTTTTTTCAACTTATCTTTCAACACGTTATTTGGGACTATATAAAACTATTGACACTTTGAGAATTCTGGTTTCACCACTGTCTAACAACTCAGAATGTGTGCGGCATCTACACAAATTTGTAGGTTGTTTGGGAGAAGTTCTCCAGGTATTTCGAGGTCGAGTTGACGAAAGTGGACTTGAGGGAAGGTTACTATGTCATGGACCCCGAGAAAGCGGTTGAGATGGTGGATGAAAATACGATATGTGTAGCTGTGATGTTTGGTTCAACTCTAACTGGCGAATTCGAGGATGTTAAACGGTTGAATGATCTTCTTATGGAGAAGAACAAGCAAACAGGGTAAGCACGTGTCTATATATGTACGAGTGTGTGTATATGATTTAGTTATGAGGTATTTTACACCTATTCATATTTCTCGGTGTGGTAGTAGATGAGTGCTTAGAGATGCAACAAAGCCCGTGGTCCGTACCGCAGCCCGCGCATGGGGTGGGCCGGCCTGCAGCCCTCGGACATATAGTGTTTTTTTTTTTTTAAAGGCCGGCTCGGCTCGGCGGGCCGTCGGCCAAGCCGAGCCAGCATAACAAGTGGTGCTCGGCCTGCCCTGCATTTATCACCGTGCGGACCCGGATGCGCCCGCACGATTTGCAACACTATGAGTGCTTGTAGCCGGCCCGTACGGTTTGCAACATTATGAGTGCTTGTAGCGAGATGATATGATGTGTACCGTACAGGTGGGACACTGCGATTCATGTAGATGCTGCAAGCGGCGGGTTCATAGCTCCATTCTTATGGCCGGATCTCGAGTGGGACTTTCGACTACCTTTGGTGAAAAGCATCAATGTGAGCGGTCACAAATACGGTCTAGTTTATCCTGGAGTAGGTTGGGTCGTATGGAGGAGTAAGGATGACTTGCCCGATGATCTCGTCTTTCACATTAACTATCTCGGCGAAGATCAGCCTACTTTCACCCTTAATTTCTCCAAAGGTAGGTATTGTATATAATACCAGAAAAATAGAATAAAACTTTATTACTATATTGTGACTTTGTTGATGTTTGTTTGTAGGTTCTAGCCAGATAATAGCGCAATATTATCAGTTCATTCGATTGGGCTATGAGGTATGCTTAGATCCGCCGTCTTCTTCTGCTGATCTATTTATTGATTCAAAATGTTACTACTAAAACCTCTTCTGCTGCTGTGAAATTTTCGTTATTTAATACTAAAGTCCCCAATTGTTTCCAAAAATCAATCAATTCACTTTTGAAATCACATAGTTCACGTTGATTAGACCATAGGTCTGTTCATGCAAGTAAAGAGGTAATTTGGAAGTAGTTTCAGGAGCTCTCAATTTATGAAATGTTCATCGTCTTCGACTAATTCAAGAGCTTCCGGACTCCCAATTTTTCACCGAAAACCATTCAAATGTTACTTCCGAACATTACATGGTGTATTTTTGAGCAGCATATAGTTATTTTTGTTTTGTGCGTGTGTTTTTCGATCATGTAAGAAAATTAAATAATGGAAAAATAAATGTACATAGGGATACAAGAGCATTATGGAGAACTGCATGGAGAATGCAAAGGTATTGAAGAACAGTCTTGAGGAGACCGGCAGATTCGAAATCGTCTCCAAGGACTCCGGCGTGCCCGTAGTAGCCTTTAGACTTGTAGATGATAGCAAATTTACCGTGTTCGATATTTCGGAGCACCTCAGACGGTTCGGGTGGACCGTCCCTGCGTACACCATGCCTCCCAATGCGGAGCACGTTGCGGTCCTCCGCGCGGTGATCAGGGAGGACTTCAGTAGGAGCCTCGCGGAACGGTTTATCTCGGACATCACGAAGGTATTGGACGATCTCGACAGGCAAGCGGAAGAGATAGAAAAGATCAAGACCGATAGCAATGGCAGTGATGCGCGGGCGGTAAAGGAAGACGCGAAGGAGGCGACGCAGAGGATCACGATGGGCTGGAGGCGACTGGTGGATCGGAAGAAGACAAGTGGGGTGTGCTAGAGGGAGTGTTTGTGTTAGAATCTTCATCCTTTTGTTGAAATATCACAAGTCGTAGGCACGTTGTTTGACTTTTACGTAAAAAAGAGCTATGTGGCAGTGCTTTTTGTTAAGTTCTACATATTCTGTAGTTCAAATTGTTCTGAAATAAATATAAATAAAAAATGGATGAAGTTGTATATCAAGCACCTAAACCATATATGCCACTACACATTGCACTAGGAAAAAAAATGTTTTTGGGCAAAATAGTTTAATATAAAATTTGAATTATGTTAATTTGGAGGAATTTAACGGCCTACTTTGTGGCTCATACTATAACACTCTTGGTAAAGGCTGGTTTGCATTATTTAATAGAATATATGCTTTCGGCAAGATTTTTTTTTTTTTGAGATTTACGAAAGAAAATTATGTCCAGCAACCGCCATAATATATAAATTTTCGGACGGAGCTTATTCTGATTCCATTGTCAAATTTGTGCACCCGATTTAGGAGGACAATTGGTTTGGAAGATCTCCATTTAATAAACAGATGTTCGTTTATTATTCTCAAAGCTGATAATGTTAAATATGTACCCTACAGAGTCTCAGATGGCAAGTGAAATAATAAAAAGCTTCTTGCAGAATACTATGTGCTTCTGTTACATTTATACCTCCTGGTAAGCATGATACAGAAGATAAAACAAAATTTGGGCATTTAATTTCTTCTCTATATGAACAGCTTGCTCATTCTAGTGATAACCATGAAAACTACTACTCATCGAGGGCTCCGGATAATCCTGTTGCAACAAGAACTGCACAATTAATACAATTATGTGGTACATATCTCGATGCAGTGTAAAAAACATTGTGTAGGCCGCTGACTACACAATACAATTTTGATAATATGTATTTGTGACCACTCACATTAGCTTATATGTATGAGCTGATAAATAGAATCTTTTTTTTTTCATAAGAACTGAAATAACCTAATAACTAGTTAGTAATAAATTTAGCCTAGGTTGGTAGGGAAAAAAATAAAATTTATATAGCTGTATTTCGAAGAAGGTTATTTATGTACTCCAGGTTTAAAAAACAAACTCAAACTTGAACTACAACGACCGAAAGATCGAAAATTATAAAGCGGCATTCAGGTGAAACCTTTTATAGACTAATTTAAACACACATGAATAGGTGAATGTTTTGGCTCTGTAATGGTGTAATATTTTTCAGATATGAATGCCATATGTATGACTTTTAGGAAAAAAGAAAAAAAACATAACAAGAAAATATAATTTCTCTTTTTCATAATTAGGAAATGTTTTTTTTTTCTTTTTGCAAAATCATTTTAACAAAAAGACGTTCAACCGATTTTTGTCTAGGACAAAATCTTGGAAATGCCGTCTTCATTCCCAAAGCTATTCATTTATATTTTAGAAACATTAAACAACTATGAATACAATATATTTTTTGTACATAAAAATTAGACCCATAATATATAAGTAGATAATCAATGCCGTTTCACCGGCTGTTATGTGGTGTTTTATCTTAGTCATGTCTTATTCTATAGCTTAGATTAGAAAATCCAAAGAGTCACAATAACTAACGAATATTTTAACTTCCTATTATAATATTTATAATAAAAATAATATAGTAATTGGTATAATTATATTATATATATATATTGAATTTAGTGTGTGTGTGTATTAAACAATAATTTGGCAATATTATTATAAAATATATAGAAAATTTGACAAGAAAAACATATGTATTGTAAAGTTTAAGTTATTGGTTATCAATGTCCATGTAACATATAATATCATAGAAATAAAATGATCAATTTATAAGATAAATTTTCGTACAACACAATGGCCTAAAGTCGCAACTAATAGCAAATTAGGTACAAAATGACAAATAATTTATAATTTTTTATTAACCAATATAAAATGAGATAAAGTTCTTTCTTTAGTCCCAGTAATTAGATTGACTAGCATGAGTACTTATCTAAAAGATAATTCTTCTATTTGATTTTTAATCTCCGTAATAGATGATGAATTTATAATTCGATGATAGCAAATAAAGGGCGGGTTGATATTCTACTGCCTGAGAGGGATTCTTCCGAGCCAAATTTTATTTATGGAGCTTTTCGCGGACAGCCCCTAAAGGGGCAAAACCCTTCGCATTAAGCCCCTGAAAAATCACCTATTACATTAAGACCCCTCATCGTAAATTGTGTCATCCTGTTTTAACCACTGCATTAATATTTTTTGAAAAAACTTTCAACATAAAAATTATAGATCTTTATGAGATCTATAACTTTTATATTTATAATTTTTTTAAAAAATAATTTTAAATAGGTGTTTTAGAACTTTAAAAAATTTAACAGATTAACGGGTCGGATTAAAAACCCGTTAACACTTCGGAATATCAAAATACCTATTCTTAGTATTTTTTGAAAATAAAAAATTATAGATCTCATAAAGATCTACAACTTTTATGTTGAAATTTTTTTAAAAAAAATATTAATAAAGTGGCTAAAACGGCGTGGCACGACAATCAAGAGAGGGGCTGAAATGAAAATCGGATAAATTAGAGGGTTGAATCGGTATAAGATTTTAAAGGGAGGGCTGAATGTAAATTATCCCTTTATTTATCTTCAAACTATTCATATTCGGTGATTGCTTCATGGACACAGTTTTTTTCATTGTTAAGAAAAAACGTATTTTACGACATCAAATTAGAAATTTTATTATTACTCTAACAAAGATGCGGTGTTACAAAAAAAAAAAAAAAGAAGATAAATTACTAAATTAGGACAAGCTGGTAAGGTGGGCTCGCCGAGCCGGCAAATCCGCATGTAGTAAAAGTAAAACCTTTCTTACGTGGTAGTTCATGCCGTTAGATTAGGCCGATCGAGTTCATTTTTGCGGACTGTGGCAGATCAAGTAATTATGCTGAAATAGTAGGCCCTCTAGTGATTGGGAGAGAATATCAGAGTGCTCATTTCCTCTAGGGAAACTTCTCTATCGGCCCCTAAAGGACCAAAAGTTTTCCGATTCAATCTCTATAGTTTGTCGTATTTATTTTTAGCTCCTCTTCGTAATATGTGTAATATTATTTTGACCATTATATAAGTATTTTAAAAAAAAAAAAAATTCAATATAAAAGTTGTAGATTTTTAAGAGATCTATAACTTTTATATTTAATATTTTTTAAAAAAATATTTCTAAATAAATATTTTGTGACTTTAAATTTTCAACGGGTTAACAGGTCGGATTCAAAATCCGTTAACACCTCGGAGCATCAAAACATCTAATTAAAAGTATTTTTTGAAAAAATATTGAATATAAAAATTGTAGATTTCATCAAAAGTTAAAATTTTTATGTTAATTTTTTTTTAAAAATACTAATAAAATAGTAAAAAATGAGGTGCCCGATGGAGGGGCTGAAAACGAAAATGATATTTTTTAGGGGCTGAAAACGAAAATATTTGAAAAGGAGGGGGGGGTGAAAACACATTTTCCCTTTCCCCTACGGTATGGATAAGTCCGATGGAGATTGTTGGCGGATGTGTCAAACCGTAAGAAAGAGCATTTTGCATGATAGGGCATCTAGTAAAGTTAATTTTGTTTGTTTGTTTATTATTTTTTTTTTTGGGTCCACCAAGTTCGATTTTTATACTACATCACGATTAAAAATAGACTGGAGTTAAGGCTCAAGCCTCCTCCCCAATGAACACTTGCGAGGCTCAAACCAACAGTCTATCCTTCCTGAGGGACATATTGCACTTAGTCCCAGTAAGATCAGCTAAGCTAATGTTACTGGGTTTATTTTATTTTAGTTTTTGGCCTTTGAAAGATGTGGTTTTTTACCACCATTTTGAATTTGCATGGCTAGTTTATCCTATATACTTCGAGGATGTATTATTTAATCGGATTAGATCACCCAATCAAGAAGGGATCCTACACTCAACATTAACAGTTTTTTATTTGAATAACATCTATTTGCATTATTAGCTGGTAGCGTATTAAGATTTGGAATCTAATGAGGCATGAGGATATAAATCATTGAAATAGATTCTTTATGTAGACGGTAGACCTTCTTTCTCGCCGTTTAATCTCGAGATAAAAATTAGGCTGTGAATGACTTGTATATGCCATGTAGTTTTTGTCATCTCCATCATCATCATTGCCACAACTGCTAATATTGTCTCGAAAAATGCTTGTGTACCCCATGAATTCACCAAAAAATTCATCCATACACACACCTCACAAACTTTGATCCCACTATTGTCTCACCATTGCCTCTAAAGCTTCATCAAGCCATTAAGTGTCGCTATTTATTATCTATGATTACAGACTCTATCTCCTTAAATCCTTAGTTACCTTATGGGAGTCGTTTTGCACGAGTTCAATGAGAAATGTCGGATCTACGTTAGGGCTAGCTAATCATCGGGTCTTGTTTTGTGCTCGCCGACTTTTCTATCCATACTGCAACACAAAAAAAATGCAAAATTTGGCTTTTTTTAAGATAACAAGGCAAATCTTGACAAGTATGACCCATTTTATAGAGGTCCCAACCTACCAAATCAGTAGTGACCCTGCGTACTTACTCCATTGTTGCATCCAACTCTTGGTTTATATTATGACAGCTTAAGGGTTAGGACTTTCTAGTAAAAGACATTGCTGTATTATACATCTCATTAGAAGGTTGATATTGTTCTAAAATATGTTTGAGAACTTCAACTGTTCAATTTAACAATCATATATAAAGACATCAACAATACTTGTAAATAATTAATTATTTAGTATAGAACTTTATGCGAGAAGTACCTATTTATTAGAGTAATATTATTATTCATGATCATGTTTTAAAGCTGATATAGTATTGTCTACATCAGTTCAAAAATTTAATAAGATACTTGAAAAATTAATATTTTATAAATTTTAATACTTCGAAAAAAATAAATTCTCATTTTTTTAAAAAAAATTATCACATAAAAATTAATTCTCTTTAAAATATTAAATAATTAAATAATAAAAAATAGACTGATATAGACAATGTCACATTAGCTCCGAAATCTTTGAAAGGACCCTAAGAATAGTTTTTTTTTTTATTATTGTCTTATTTAGTGTACTTTACCATTATATAGTGGAGATGAATGTGATTTCTATATTACGGCCAGCAAGGAATAAGTGTTTGGGATTTTAGGAAGGTGGCTAGTAGGCAAATAGACTGGTCTTCACTTGACAAGATGTAGTATTGAACACTGATCCTGCAAAATATGTGAACTTCTACAGCTACCGCCTGATGGCTATAACAAAGAGTGGTTTGAACAGGGAAGACCCCGCAGAGTCGTTTACTCGTTCACCGGTGGTCTTTTCATCCTCGTTTCCTCAGAAGAAGCCTCGCTCTCAGTTCTCTCTCGCCGGCGGCGAACTTACCGTCCGCGCAGGTACCGCTGTAATGGTTTAAAATTTTCACTTACCGTCCGCGCAGGTACCGCTGTAATGTTTAGAATTTTTCTTTCATGTGATCGTTTTCTAGATAATCTCTCAACAATTTTGACTGATTTTATCTCTTTTTTTTCCCCCTCATCGATCTAATTCCAGCTGCTGTTCTTCATGTGAATTCCCCACCAAGTTCAGCATTATTCTTGATCTCCACACCCCCCCCCCCCCAAAAAAAAAAAAAAACACACACACACACACACAAATCATTCACATTATCGTGATATTTGTTTATGATCAGTTTTTGTTCTTAACCTTTCTTTTCTTTCTTTTTTTCTTTTAAAATTATCTCTGCTGCGGTTCTTTCACCTCTTGTTGTTTAGTACTAGCTGCGCTTTAGATTTTTTTTTTTAAAAGATTTCTTTAAACGTTTTTGTCATTTTTCTTTGCATAATTTGTTAGTAGGTCTTTCTTTTTTTTGTGTTTTTGTTTTTGCGATCAGCTTTTGTTTTTTTTTTGTCTTAAGATTTCTTTAACCATTGTTTTCTGGGATTTTATTTGTATCCGATGGCTGTATTAGAAATTTGAAACATTTGCTTAATCGTTTTACCTGTTTTCTGGGATTTTCTCAGATTGTGGTGGTATTTGTTTGTTGAACAGTTTTTAGCTTTAACTAGTTAGTCGAGTTTAGCATGATTTTTTGGCTTTCACAGGACAAGCTTATTAATTAATTACTGTTATAGTATAGAGTACCTGTCTGTACTATCCGCTTATGCTGATAGTAGTGTCTAAAATAATCAGCCTGTACGTGAGAGCTTGTAATAATATATAACCTTTTAAGAAAGTTGATTAGTTCAATACTTGGTACTTGCTCACATTGTGTTTCTCCATTTTGTTTGTTCCATGCTCCTTTCTCAGATGACTCTTAAATCTTGGATGCGGACCAGTGTTGTAAACTCAGCTGGATTGACTAAGCTCTTAATTTTATTGTTTGAATTAACGAAAAAGTTCTTGGTAGTATGCTTCAGAAATCAGAAATAGCTATAGTATGAATTCAAAAGAACTTATTTTCTTTATGGTTTTTGTGAAGCAATGCCTGTTTTATGAACAGGTTTTATGAAATGGAGGACCATGCCGGGGATCGGTTTGCAATTCGACAGGACAATGTTGAGCTACCTAGATATACATCAAGGAGTGCATCACTATCTGTACCTTATAATCCATGCAGTGAAAGTGAGGAGACTTTCGTGTCTCATACAGGTCCTTTACTGAGTCAAAGGAAAACACCATTTATTCCTTTGAGTGGTCCTCTTCATAGTAACACGAATATATTTAAAAATGGGAAGCTACACAATAAACCGCATGCTATCATGCCAGAGGATATGGGCCAAGGAGACTGGTTAGATACTCGTAGGATGAAAAATGAGCATTTATTAAAATCTGGTCCTTTGGCTATGTGCAATGATCCTGATTGCGTGGATTGCCCTGGAGCTTATAAGGCTAAGGGGAACAATTACAGGATTGCATCCTCTATTGATAGAAAGGTAACTTTGTGCTGTTCATGAAATTATTCCCTGTTTACCTCTTGATGTAATAAAGGGTTTAATAGAAAAATCTGTCTCTATTCTTGCAGATTTATGATGGTTTGTATATAATAAGTGTGTCGCATTTTGTTGATGTTAAGACTTAAGAGTGAACTTAAAGAATAAGTATCAGAAACGCTAGATGGAGATGCAACTTATGAGTTGTACTATTAATAGAAGCTTTTGGCCTTTTTATTTTGTGAAATGTTGGTAACTTCCTTTTTCATTAAAATATGTATGTCGCGTTGGATTGTTTGGTTAACTTTGTTATGTATGTGGTATGTATATCATCTTTGTTGGTAGACTGCAATATGCTATTGTATTGTGTAGCTTTCTAGCTGAAAAATATAGCTCTTATCTATGATGAGCTTGTAGTCTGATGGTTGAATATCAATCAAAGTTAAAATTACTAAGTTGGAAGCAGAGAAAAGGTCCTTCTCTATAGTCAGCTTTAGTTGATTTTGCAACTTCGAAAACACTTCTGAATGCTCCAAACATGCAGCAAAGAAACTTATATATTCAGATTGCTATCTTGCTGTTATTTTGTGTTGACTTCTTTTCCTTTTGCTTTTATTTCTATTATCATGGACATGTAGCATGATAGACGGAATAGCTTCTCTCCGAACGGGCATTGGAACCTGTTAAAAGAAGCCTGTATAATTAGGTTTTTATTGAAATGATGCTTCGTTTTTGTAAAAGTAGGATTTGTGTTGGATGAATGTGCGGCCTTGGGGAACACTCTTTTAGAGATAGTTTCTATTGTGCTCTACTCTCTTGCTGGCCCTTTCTGCTCTTCCCTATCTTCTAATCAATTATCCATGAAATCCTTAGAGAGGAATGTTGGAGAATGAACGAATTTTTCTTGTTCTATTTCAGTCAAACATAAACATTTGTTGATGGTAGATACCTTACTTTAGTTAAAACTGAACATGGTTGCGCTGAAGAAGAAAACCAAAATCCTGTTTTTTAGTTGTGGGCAAATCGTTCTTTTAACGTGCTGTCAAGTGATCCTTCAAAACATAAAAGTTAGTCTTTGAAGCTGCTTTAAATCAGTAGCTAATCATGGGTGAAATGAGTCCAGCAGCTTACTAGTAGATAAGCTCGACTTGAGTTTGATCCTTATCGAGCCAAGTTGAGTTTGATCTGAGGATCTAACTTGGCTTATTATTGAACTATTACGCTTGGTAGGCTCTTGCGGGCCTATTCAATCGAGCGCAAGTTTGAAAATAGGTTCAATCAAGGAGCTTTAAATAGAAATTCTAAATTAACTAGGCCTATTTGAACTTTATTATAATGACGGTGCTACTCGTGGGTTTTAATGTTATGATGATCGCACCAAAGTGGGTTGGTTACACGCAAAGTTTTGCCACGATAATCCCAAAAAAAAAAAAAAAATCTAGTCTAATATGCCCAGTTTAATTCAAGCTTGGACACAAGCTTTTGCTAGTCAAGTTCAGCTCGAGGTCGACTTTCGAAGCTCGGCAAGCTCAAACTGAACCAGCTGAATTGAGTTGCATGCTTGGTGATTCTTGTACTCGGTTGTTTCCACCCTAGTCTAAAATAATTGCTTTTTTTTTTAACTCTCTAAGCACCTATATATCTTCTTGTATATTTTATCAGGCGTATTGAAACAGAATGGATGTTGCTCTAAATAATTGCTCTAATTTGGTTTTCTTTCAGCTACAAAACATTATCTATGGTGATACTGACAGCTGGCCAAAGAAAGCAAGCTCATTTTTGAACGATCATGTTCCAGTCATGAATCCCCACACAAAAATTGTTCAACAATGGAATAAATTTTTTGTCATTTCTTGCTTGATTGCGATATTCATTGACCCTCTGTTCTTCTTCCTTCTTTCTTCGCAGCAGGTAAGCCTTTATTCATTCTGAAATCTAGCATCCATTACCACATGCTGTTAGGTGCATTCATTTTCCTGTTAAGTTTTTTTGTCAAATTTTTATATGATGTTAGACTATCGGAACTTTGTGCAGAAATCTTAGCCGCTTTGACTTGCAGAAAATTTCAAATCTCTGTGTGCTGTGCAGTTGGTGTTTGGCATTTTGCTGAGCAAATTAATTCGATTCAACTCATACTTTTCAGTTGTTAAATGATTTGGTGGATCATTTCTTGATTTAGAAAAAAATGATTTGAGATGCTGGTTTTCGATAATCAGTGACTGAAGTTCACCATTCTCGTGTGTAAGTCTTGTATGTTCCAGTCTTGATTTTGTTGTTGTTGTTGAGTTTGGGTATTCACTGGAGGGATAGTGACAGTAGGGTCTTAGATATACTCCCACCTTTGTCTGATATTCAAGGAGTTGATGGAGGCAGAGGGAGAGAGCATCAGTAGATAGGAGACCTTAGGAGGTGATTACAGTTCAGAAAGGCTTGGTGGAAGGGGGAGGGGGGCCTTGAGTGGGTGGCGGCCACTCCACCTACTAAGTCGCATTTGTCAGAGCAACTATATATATTTTTGTGGGTGGGTGTGGTTGAAAATTTGAGTGACAACGCGCGGACTGCCTAAAGTTAAGGAGGGCTTTGCCCATTTAGACCAATCCATGTCTTTGTCTGCTAGCAGATTAGCATTACTTAAGTAGTAAAAAACTTCTTTTTAAAAACTTGATGTATATGTTTTGCATAGCTTGACCAGTCTAGAATTAATTTTCTTTCTGACCTATTCCATCATCTAATGTAAGTTATGAATATTGACCTTTATTTTGTTAAAAGCGCAGGAAAATAAGTGCATAGTCCTCAACTGGACTTTGGCGACAGTGGTTGCCGTTGTTAGAAGTGTGACTGATTTCATTTACCTTTTGCACATGATTCTTCAGGTGAGTTAGACTGGCTAGTGTTTTGGCCATGTGTCAGTTTATTGTGTTTGGAATTTTTTCTTTCATAATATGTTAGGCAATCTTAAGTGGTTCTTCATTTATTTTAGATATAATATATATATATATGTGTGTGTGTGTGTGTGTGTATGTGTGTTTGCGTGTGTACTTATTTTTATCCTTTAGAGTACTATGAGGGTTCAATTAGACTTAAATAAGTGCATAGTCCCTAAATGAAGAAGTACCTTAGTGAGCCGTGCATTAGATCTATACCTTCAGATGTGTCAGAAAAAACATAAAACATCTAAAGCAGTATGCATGGGATAGATAACATATTCAACTTCTGTAGATGAGCTTGCTCTGTGATGATATAAGAAAAGATGATCTTCCTCTGAAAGGGCGAGTAGAGCATTATATATATATATATATATATATATATATACACACACACACACACACACACACTAAAAGAGAGCATAATGAACAGTAAATTTTCTATTTTCATATTATTTTAAATTTTTTTTTTTCTATTTTTGATTTACTGGTTTTTTTTTTATAATTCTTTTTTATTTCTTTAATTTTTTATCATTTTCTTTTTTTCTTTTTCTTTTTATTTTTTATTTATTCTTTAATATTTCTGTTGTGTTAATATTTTTGATTTTCCTGTTTTTGATTTTATTTTTGGTTTATTTTTGTTTTTTGTTTCTTATAATTTCTTTTAATATTCGTTATTTTATTTTATTATGTTTGATATTTTTTATTTTATTTCATGTTTTTGTTTTTTATTTTGTTTTGTTTGATAACTTGTAACTATGATTATCGATGGGAGACCAGAATCCTCATTTTTTTGATAAATCATAAAAATTACACTTCTCATTATTATAATTATTATTAAAAATATTTTTTTGTATTTTTTCTTTATTTATTTATAATTTAGTTTTAATAGTTTGTAAAATAATAATATATGGTATATTCGAACCTTATTATCTCTTTTTTCTTTCATTGTTTTATAATTTTTAAAATAAGATCAGTATCACTAAAAAAGGAAGAGTGAATTTTATTTTTAACCTAATTATATACAAAAATAATAAAATATTTTTCACAATAGTAAGGTAATTTTAACTTAATTCTTTTATCTAAAATTTTCAACTTAAAATTATTTCTCCAAAAGTATGTTTTCCAAATGTTAGAACTATTTTTAACCTACTATTATTTTGAACTATATAAACAAAAAAAAAAAGATTTTAATGGCCGCAGCGAGGCGCGGAACATAATGCTTGTATATACTAAATGGAAGCATAGAAAGATAAGTTACTGTTTATTGAACATTAACTCTTTTTTTGTCCTGTTTTATTTTTTTGATTTTTTACTATTAAGTTTTTGTTTTTTCTGTTTTCTCAAAAATATTAAGCTTTCTCCCTCTCTCTCTGTCTCTCTCTCTCTATATATATATATATATATATATATATATAATATTTTATATATCACACCTTTTTTATGTTTTACTTTTTATTTTTTATTTTTTACTATTGTTTTTTTTTTCTGTTTCTCAAAAATCTTAAGCTCTCTCTCTCTTTCTCTCTCTCTCTCTTCTCTCTCTCTCTCTCTCTCTCTCTATATATATTAAGAAAACTGTATATTTTTGAGAAAACAGAAATATGCATGTATATACATTTAACTTTTTTTGTCCCTTTTTCTTCTATTTTTTCTTTTTTTTTGAACAGTAACTTTTTTACTTTATATATATTATATATATATATATATGTAAATTTATTCTATATACTAAGAGCACTCAAATTTGCTACATTAAAATATGTTCGCTTGACAGGATTTTTTTTTTCTAATAATCGTTAATACTTGTTAAGTATTTATTTTAATATTCTACCTAATATTTTATAATTATATAATATACTAAAACTCAACAGAAAAAAGACAAAAAAAATACTGTTTGATGATTTTTTTCTCTTTTTTTGATTTATGAGCAGCAACTACAGTTTTGTTTTTCTATTATATGATTCTTCTTATTACATATATACAAAACAATCACTAAACATTCTTTTTTTATTTTCTGATTCTTCTAAAAATTTTATTTCTGCTTTTTTTTTTTTTTAAATTTCTGTTTTTTTTTTTATTTTTCTCTTTATATTTTTTAGTTTATTATTTTTAAGTTCTTTCTTTTTTTTCGTTCGGTAACTTGTAAAATTAGCCAATATAATTAGTAACAATAACTACAGTATCTTTTTTCATATATTCCATTTTTTTCTTTTTTTCTTCTTTCTAAAAATTTATGTCAGTTTAATTTCTTTTTTTTTTGGTTTTCTTAATTATGAGCAATAACAAATTTTTTTTTTTCTATTTTCTTATTGTTTTTATCTATACAAAACAATCACTAAACATTATTTCTTTTTGGCTTTTTTATTTTTCTGATTTTTTTTTAAATTTTATTTCTGCTTTTATTTCTTTTTTTTGTTTAATTTTACTTTTCTTTTTTGTTCCTGTTTTCATATTTTTATTTTTAATTTTTTAATTTTATTTCTTTAAATTTTTTGTTTTATTTCGTTGGATAACTTGTAAAATTAACCAATAAATGGAGTTTCTTGTTTCATATATTTCATTATTTTTGTTTTTTATTTTTTTTCCTTCTTTTCCAAATATTTATGTGAGTATAATATATTAGATCTAACAAATTTGAACAATCTTTTTTCTATTCTATAAGTCAAGAATATTATCAAAATGCGGTTAATAAATAAAGGATTACTACAAATCAATTCCTAGATTCTTCCTACTCATACAAATCAACCTATAGATTTCCTAATTACTATTTAAGCTTGTAAAAAATCACTCGCTCGAAATTCATTTTAACCATTGTATAAATATTTTTTGAAAAAACTTTCAATATTAAAGTTGTAGATTTTGATAAGATTTATAATTTTTATATTCAATATTTTTTCAAAAAATGCTTCCAAATAGGTATTTTGAGGTTTCAAAGTGATAGTGGGTTTTAAAATTAATCTATTAAGCCACTGAACTTTGCAGTCTCAAAAATTTGAAATTTTTTTGAAAATAGAAGTTATAGATCTCATCCAAATTTACGACTTTCATTTTAAACATTTCTCGAAAAAATAATTCTAATAAGTGTTTTAGGGTGTCAAAGTTAACGGGTAATACAAAGAGTTTATTCGCAAACTTTAAAAATCGGTGGGGCTGATATAATATTGTAATATACTACTATATTACAAAAGTATCTAAGCAGTCTGTCTTCGTTGTTGACTGTTCAACAAAAAATATGCTATTATTCAAATCAGTCATCTCTCCAAAAGTCAATTTTTTTGGAACCCAATGATACAACCAGCAGTAAATGATACCATTACGCAAATCAGCTCACCTTTTAACTGGATTTTCATCGGACACTACATCTGCGACCTCATCGTCTCCCATGCATCAATCAGTCTTCAATATATGACTCGCAGCAATGATGTGTCAAAACCATAAAAAACAAAAGAGTTACTATTCAACCAATAGTAACTCTTTTGTCTTTTATTATTATTTTTTCTATTTTTTCGAGTTATTTTATATTTTATTTTATTTATTTTTGTTTATTTGTTAAAAATCAAGCATTAATATTCTTTCTATTACATAGAAATTTTGTTTTTTTTTTTTCTTGTTCTAATAAGTTATAGAGTAGGACAAAGTATAACTATACGCGATAATTTTGAATTCTATTGTCTCTTTTGATTATTTTTTCTTTCGATAGACACATATTTTGTTTTCTAGTTTTTTTTATAACATGCAATATTATATTATCAGTAAAAAAAAAAAGAAATTCTTTACTTTTTTCTTCTCTTTTTTTTTCTGATAATTTAAGAAATCAAGCCATTATAATTATGAATGGTATATTTGAACCATTTTTCTGTATAAATTTTTGTTTCTAACGACAGTAACCTTTTTAATTTTACAAGTATTTTCTAACAATTTACAAAAGCAAGTATGGTAGATTTTGACTATTTTATCTATTCTTTTTTTTCAATCAATAATATAAATTTTTTTTGCTCTTAATATATCTTAGTCTCATTTTGAACTATATAAAGTATAAACACAAAAACATTTTAAGGGCCGCAGCAACGCGCGGAACAAAATGCTTGTTAGATGCTAAACTTAGAGAGCCATGAATAGGATGGTGTGCATTTGTTCAATAGTGCTATCGCAAACTCTCTATAGAAAACAACGTGATGCTTTTAATATGATGGCGAATTGGGTTGGAAACATGATATACACAATAATTTCTTGATTTTGGAATAAATTAGTTATGCTCGAAATTTTGATTGTTGATTTGCAGTTCAGGATTGCATATGTTGCTCCCGAATCCACAGTGGTAGGAGCCGGCGAGTTGGTTGACCATCCAAAGAAAATCGCTCTACATTATCTTCGTGGTTATTTTATACTTGATCTTTTTGTTGTGATGCCACTGCCACAGGTAACTTACTACAATAGAGTTGTTTTAAAGAGATTCTTTGTTCTAATAACCACTTTGAAGTTGCTCCTTAGAATATTTGCTGACATTGTTTATAACTTCTTTTCCTCTTTATTTTTTTTGCATGCTACTTTAAACTGTGCTTTTAAGGATGAAAAGTTGGTGATCAGTCTATGATCTTATTGTTCCCCCCCTTTTCTAGTGTTTGTTATTATGATATATATACCTAGTGCAATCTAAATTTGTTTTCTCCTCTTCGGTGAAGGTGATGATATTGGCAGTCATACCCAAGTATGTTGGATCATCAGCAGCAAATTTTGCAAAAAATCTTTTGCGTGCTACTGTTCTTCTACAGTATATCCCACGAATAGTCAGGTTTCTGCCGTTGCTTGCTGGTCAATCTGCTAGCGGCTTCATATTTGAGTCGGCATGGGCAAATTTTGTCATCAATCTTCTTATGTTTGTTTTGGCTGGTCATGTTGTGGGTTCGTGCTGGTATCTCTTTGGCCTACAGGTAAGGAAGTCATTGCATACATGTCTTGCTACATTTTCTGTTCGTCGAAGCTTCTTTCTAGACATTCGCAGTATGAATGCCTCAAATTCTCACAGTTATATTGTTCTCAACTTTATAGGTATAGAAATAACTGCTGAGCTGTTTTATTTCTTAATGATAATACTCGTGATAGGGTTATAGAAGCTGCAACACGTGCTGGAACATTTTATATGGTATATACTCCCTGATGATTGGCAGGTTTGAGCATGTCGAGAAAGAAGAACTACTGCAGGCTATCTTTCTATGGGCGTTTGCAATCAAACATATAGCGATATAATGGTACAACATTGAAAAAAAGTTGTAAAACTCAAAAGTTCATCTTTTTCCTCCAACTTTGGAGGTTTCAGTAAAAGATTGTCAAAGCTGAAGATAAAAGTTACCTATTATTACTATATTTCTCCTGTAAAATGCTCAAATTAATATTTTCATGTTATAAAATATGACTGTCATTTGATCTTAGCACAATGTGCATACATATGCTCATACACTAGGAATGAATGATTTCTAAAAAAGTTAAATAAATAAAAATAATGAGCTAGCTGTTTGAAAATAAAGATACACATGATAAAATGTTAAACAAACTAGGATAATTTTGTGATGAAAAGGAAAGGATGAAGAAAGGAAAGAAAATAAACTAGTATTAATTAAAGAAAATAAGTAACTGTTTTAGATAGATGGCTAACCATCTTACTATTATAAATTTTTATAAGAGTACGTGTCTTAGCTATTCCTTTAGTTGGCCGTATGGTAAAGAAGTGTAATGCAATTTGGCGAAATGATGGGTGAAGGGTGCTTTTTGTAGGTATAATAACAATGTAGAAGAACTTCTTTAATTTTCCTAAAACTTCCGTTGCTTATTTGCCTGTATAATATCATTTTCTATAAGCACTACATAAGAATTTCAACACATGTTTACTCTCTTCAGAGGATCAATCAGTGCCTCAGAGATGCATGCAGAGATTCTTACATTCCAAATTGTGATAAATTCATTGATTGTGGGCGTGGGAACTATATTCAAGAGTTTAATAGTAGTACAGCTTGGAAGGATTGGCTGGCTGAAACAAATTCTACAGATTGTTTTAGTTCTAGCGGTAATTTCAATTATGGAATATATGAGCAAGCTGTCCTCTTGACAACGAAGCATAGCATTGTTAAAAGATACATATATTCTTTGTTCTGGGGATTTCAGGTACTCAACCTTGACACTTCTGCTAATATGTAATGTTTGTATATCAGCTGTTCTTCTAAGCTTCGTATGAGTTTTCAAAGCTTTATTTATATCCGTTGCCATTTTGTTGTTCCTTATTAGTTGTCATGTAATTAGATAGCAATTTATTTTTTTTAGCAAATGAATAGTGCATCTATCAAGAAGAAAGTTCAACGTATTAGCTTGGTCCCTATACATTGAAGATTTGTTATGTTCAATCTTAACTTTTCAGAAGTTATCAATCAGTTCCTGAACTTCACAACTTCGTTGCATCTCGTCTTTGACCTCAAACCATTCATTTTTGCCGATAGACTTTATGACATGTCACTTTTTTTTTTTTTTTTTTTTTTCAGTTTTGTCAAACTGTCTGATGTAGAGAGCCATCAAAAGTTTTTAACCAGAGACATGGTCCCACCTTAATCACGTTTCCTTCAGAATGTTAGATATGTTAGTATGCCCCATTGTCCCAAAAAAATGTCAGCTTACCACACCAGATAGATTAGGTATTAAGAAATTAATAGAGTAAGGGATTTCACTGTGAGCGAAGTTTACCAGGATGGCATTACAACAATGACATTTGTCGATATGCCACAGCCTGTGTACTAAGATCATCATATATGTTATTAATTGGGGCATTCCACTATTATGGAAATATTTCCCCATGGCATACCCAAAATATGGGGCCAGAAATTGCAGAAGAGCTAGATCAGAAGCGGTAGCTGCTACGAGAATGGAATATTCCATAGCATTGCTTTTGAAAGAATTTGAACTGATTGAACTACAGTCAAGGGCCAGTTAAGGTTAAGTACTGGAGGCGACCCGCCACAATATATAGCTTGATGGATCTGATAGCAGCTTACCCTTACCTGAAATGAATACAACTTAGAATTAAGGTGGATCACACAGAACATAACCTGTGAAGCATTCCATGGCAACTAAGATCCATGTCGTACTTCATAGAGTACTTGTAGGAGATCTGAAAATAGGTTCCCCAACCTTTGTGGTGCAATATGAAGTATGCAGTAGGCTAATTTGAAAATAATCCACGCTTGTATGCTATGCTTTTGTTAAGGCTTTTTCATGGATCGTCAATGAGCCAGTCAAGTAAAAGGCCGAACCCAACCTTTGTGTTTATCAGGCCCCTTTTTTTGTGGTGGGGGTGGTTGGGGGGGGGGGGGTTCAAGTGTACGCACGCATGCCCGCTAACTCGCAGAGCGTGTTTCCCTCCTGCCTTTAGCAAGATTTGAACCCGCGCTAGTGCACTAGATAAGGTAAACCCCAACCAGTGAGCCAAGCAAGTGTGAAGTTGATATACGTTTCCTTCTATTTGCTTTGAAGAAGCTTGAGGCATATTCACATTTAGTACTTACATTACTTTTACATATATTATGGAGTATAAATCTAATAAAATTATTATCCTATATAAAGCACTACATGTGTTCATGTTTGTATTTTTTTTTTTTTGTAGAGTATGAATTTTGATACTTAAAATGGAATCTTCATGACAATTGGACTGTCGTTCCTAGGTTATCAGTCTTTTTAGAATTATTTCAGGATTGTTTCTGTTATTGTATTACATGCTTTGAGTTATTTGTTTTAAAAGTACAGAATATATAGGATGTACATGCCTCTTCGTTTGCTTTTCTTTGCATATTCGGAGTTATTGTGAGCACATATAAATATGCTTTCTCTCCCCAATTTTAAATGTCTGTTGTTTTGATTGCAGCAAATCAGTACTCTAGCTGGTAATCTTGTTCCAAGTTATTTCGTATGGGAAGTTTTGTTCACTATGGCTATCGTTGGATTGGGATTGTTACTTTTTGCTTTGCTCATTGGGAACATGCAGAATTTTCTCCAAGCTCTTGGAAGAAGGTGTGCTTAGTGGTTGGAATATCCTAATTCTACTCTTCATATGTAACATCCTAGTTAAGTTTCCATCTTCTTTAGACCCTAGTAGGATTTATTAGCAATTTTGAATATAGCTTATGTTACCTGATGTTAAGAGTATAGAAGTTTCACTCTTGGTAGTATTCTAGTATAAGGACTATTGCCTGGTTTAACCCTAATTACAAAGGAATATCTAATGACGTGATTTAAAAACTGACCACATGCTAGAGATGCGCCAATTTGTTGTGGTGCCAAACTAATTGTATTGCTGTGTAGGGCTGAGTAATCGGGTCAACCCATACCAACATGAGAAATGCCAGGCTGAACTCAATTATGCTAGACCCGAATGTAACCGAACACATCCAGAACGTGAACGGCTCGAACAGAATTTAGTTTGGTTATATTCGGTTTGGTTCAAGCAACTGGAAATAGAAAAATGATAACGACAGTTGTGCGGAAGACGATAGTGCTTCTCGCCTTCTCAATAAGATTTAAATATCAAACATAAAAGTGTATTCAAGATGCCATTGTTGCTAGTTTTATTGCGTAGTATATACGGTGGCTTAAGATAAGAAGCAATGACGTTGTAACATGCTAACCCTTCTAGATTGAGGGAACATTGAAATCCGATTAGACAAATAAAAGAAACTACACCATTGGTTAGTAAATCCGGCTAAATTCGTTGCGAGCAAAACAGTGTAGAAAACTAGAAACCTAAGATCTATGCAAGTTAAGCTTCTCGATCAGGCCGATCTCTTTTCTCACAACAACTTCAGTTGACACTCTTTGTTTAAAGTAGACGAGAAGTTAGATTTGAGAATCGAAGAAAGGAATGAGCACAAATCGTTGATGTTGGAGGGCTTAAGACGAGATCGGAGATTAGATATCTGATGAAGCAACTGGCAGTGAGATTTGAGATCGTTGGATGATGATGGTTGTAAGATTGAAGATTTTTGCAGATTTGGCGAGCATCTATGTGAATTGGTAAAAATGGAATCATGGAATGCATCTATGTGAATTGGTACAAATGGGAGCTAAATTTGATTATGCGGTGAAACTTGGGGTTAAAAAGAATACGTTTATAATCATTAAAGTATAAACAACTAAATTAAACTAGATAAACAAAATAAAGAAAACATAAAATAAAATAAGCCCTTATTATGTCACGCTGGATTGCTTGGTCCAGTCCAAGATTGAATTGGCTCGCGCTGGGCCGTGCGCGTGTAGCCCATCATGGGTGCGGTCAGCCCGCTTCTAAAGTCGCGGGTCAGTTGCGGGTTTGCGAGTTTGATTCGACCCATTAACCCGCGTCTTCTTCGGCTGCGCTGCACGCGCGCTCTCCAAGTTCTTTCTCCTCTCGCTCTCCTCGATTGCACCTCCGACGTTACTAGCGGCTGCGTCTTTCACTGGGTTTAGATGCCCCCAAGTGTTTTTGATCGTTCTGTAGTCATTGGAGATGTTAAAATACGAGTTTGGTTAGGAAGGTCAGCTAATGACATAACGGTCCTTAGATATGCATTAAGTCGACCTAATAGATTGAGGTCCCTGAAGGTGATGCATACGAATTGTGCGTTGCAAGTATTTCATATTTAGGCTTGCCATATTATAGTTGTGTCCATCTTGTTGGGGTGTATGTAAATTCTACGTAGTTGATGCGGGCTATACAACAACGACAGGGTTCATTGCACCATACTGGAGTGTTCGATATAACCTTAAATGACAGGGTTCATTGTCCCAAGAATGCAAATGAGTTATTAACTTTCGACACCTAAGCTAACGGTATACTATTACAAGGCATTATGACCGACTAAGCTGAAACAGTTGTTTCACTACATGCAGGCCATCTTGTACAAAGTTGATCAAGGTTTGTGAGATAAACAAAGTTTCATGTAAACACATGCTTCTGTATTTTCTAGAAGTGGTGCTTGATGCAATTATAAATGCATTTATTTCCTTGTTTAATATTGCTACAGTTCCGTCGCAATCTCATAGTATATCAGTAATCAGTTCTTTATGTTTTGTTTGTATTTATTATTACCTTTTTTAGGAGGCTTGAAATGCAACTTAGGCGCCGTGATGTTGAGCAGTGGATGAGTCACAGACGTTTACCAGCAGATTTGAGGAGGTTTGTTCTGTTCTGATCCATTCATGTTCTCTGCTTTATGAAGAAGATATTTCCATCTTATTTACACTATTGTTCACTAACTTATCCATGTATTAAGCTGAGCTATTTTGCACTACTTGGTTGCCATTATAAGACGCCTAGATTACTCAACTTTAATTTAGTTACGTGTATCTAATCACTATTCCTGGTTTTCCTTCTCAAAGCATGACAAAGTCCTTTAAGTTCTAGTCACTTAAATTTCCCTAACGAATTAAACTCCTATTCAATAAATTTGTCTAAGATCAAAGTAAAAAGTTTGATACTTTTTTAAGCTTGTGTGTGTGTATAAGCGCTCACATTCTATTTTTTTATTTTTATTTATTTATCTTTTGTATGTGAGGGATAACGCTTAGAACAGTTTAGATGCTCGAACCTTTGTTTTGGTTGCGGTGACTAAGCAGATTATGAGGATTGATTTGATATTAAGTACTGATAATAGTCCATCCACTTATCAGTTTAATAGTACTAGTGTTGTTGTGAAACCGATGCTTCACGAAGGTGCTCTGTCAATGAGACTAGTCATCTTTTTCTTTTGTATTATTAGATATAATGCTGTTGATAAGTTGTTGAACTTCTTTTGGTCTCTTGCAGAATTATTTATCTTATTTTGATCCAGATATGATAATTGTTTTTCATCAATAACATGTACATAATTATTACTAAAAGAAAAGTATGGTTTGTAGCAGTTACCTCGCAATTTTCAACCATAAACTTCACAGTTTCTTTATATTTTCCTTTATTAGAAAAGTTAGGCAAGCAGAACGGTTTAGCTGGGCTGCCACCAGAGGGGTTAACGAAGAAGAGTTACTTGAAAATTTACCTGAAGACATACAGAGAGAGATCCGTCAGCACTTCTTCAAGTTTCTGAAGAAAGTAAGTGTTTGACCATCAGATGTTAGAGTGCAAAGCTGTTGTTTCTTTGTTTGTTTGTTTTTTTTTTTTTTTTTTTCAGCGCTAAGCCTTGTTCAAATAAACGATCTTTCTCATTTCTGCAGTTGAATGTGTATCTATCAATTATTCGAATTCCGTAGTGCACTGACTCCCTGTTGTTTTAGATAATCCTGTTGGCATTTAAAAGATGTCCCTTAAATCTTTAGGTGCTAAAATCTTGTCTTAAAGAGCAACTAGAATAAGTTAGAAATGTGTGCAAAAAATTCACGCATGCATGCTTTGATTTGTCTTTCTAAGATTTTGGTTGTTTAATATCCGCTATAGATGTTATTGTTTAGTTTATTAGGTGGTCAGTGCTTATGTGCTGGTTTGTTTAAGAGTTAGGTGATGTAGGACCTGTCATAGATTTGTTTTTGTGATAGTATGTGAGGTTGACATGTACTAATGTTGGCACTTAAATTCAGATTCACAAACCCGCACACACACACACACACGGGGATGTTCGTTGCTCAGGTTCACCACGAAATCTGTATTGGACCCAACCCAAAATAAGGTTATTATGGATTCTGTTTGGGTTGACCTTTTTTAAAGAGATTCAGTTAATGGACTGGATTGGGTTGCATTTCCAAATGTAAGATCGAGTCGGCTTACTCAGAGTTATTAAGATGTTTTTTAGTTTAATATGATTTGTATTGTTTAATAGACTGTCTATGTAATTGGGACTCTGTAGTAGGCTTTTTAATCTGATTTGAACTGGAAAATCACCTGATTTATTATTTTACTACACTATATTGAACCGTGTGTTGATCTGCAAATCTAATGGCCCAAAAAATCCAACCAATTAGCTGTTTGTCTAATTATTTAAATATTTTCAACCGTGTTCATCCGATCAGATTGCCCAAAAATTCAGCCAATTAGCTATTGTATATCTTTAACTTGACCTGATCTAACCTGAAAGTTAGTCAGGTTGGGTCGTTGTGTTGGCCGTAACCTCGTCGTATGGGGTCACCATGATTGTGTATTGTTAGTGACCCCATAAGTTGAGGTTCGGGTTGGGTTGACCTGAATGTACCTGTCATGCACACACATCCACAAACACAAATAACACATGGTCAAACTGAGCTCATACCATCTAACAGAAATTTGATAAGGGAACTAATCATACATGTGCAAATGGTGCTTTCTGAACATACTAATTTGGTTTATGTGACCTTACTTGGCCAAGGTTCACTTCAACTTGTAAACTTCATTTTAGTCAGAGCAAAAAAGATTTTACTAGCTTATCATCATATCTAGGATTTGTCTCTGATGTTTTATGACGTGATTCATATTTTTGATATTCGACAAAAAATTTCAACATTTAGAATTTGTTTCATTCTTCTAAGGATCGGTACAATTTGCCTTATTAATATAATTACAAGGAGGTCACAGTAAATCTAATGCTATTGCAGTTGGCAGCATAGCCTTTTAGTATTTATTCAACATGCTAGATGTGATTCTTTTTTTTTTCTTTTCGGTCTTGTATCAAGACTTCTTTTAAAATTTTTTAAAGATATAATGTTCTATCTTTTTGCAGGTGAGGATATTTACCCTACTTGATGAACCTATCTTAGATGCGATTTGTGAGAAGTTGAGGCAGAAGTTATACATCAGAGGGAGTGCTGTTCTGTACAAGGGTGGTCCAATTGACAAGATGATCTTCATAGTGAGGGGTAAAATCGATAGTTTTGCTGATGACAACAGTGTAGCCCCCTTGTCTGAAGGGGATGTTTGTGGCGAGGAGCTTCTCACTTGGTGCCTTGAGCACTCTTCTGCCAACAAAGGTGAACAAAAACATCTCATGTTATCTCTGCTTGGGAAGAGATAGGAAACAAGTCACCATTTGCAATTTGGAAATACATGTGACCAATTTAACCAAAGTCGGCTTGTCAAATTCCAATGCCACTAATACTTTGGGTCACCTTTGTTTTGGACATCCATGGAGATAGGTTGATAAATTGCGTTGTGACAGCTATTTGAAGGCATCCATGGAGATGGCATGGTTTTCGGTGCTGGTCGGCATAACCCGTGCCGGACGGCATGTGCCTGTTTCGGCAGTTGTCGGCACGGCACGTGTCAAAAAATCATATATTTGACTTTTAAAATTAATTTTTTATTTTTATTTTTTAAAAATAATAAATAAATATATATCGGCACGGCCTGCACATGCCGGAATCTGAGTTTATTGAAATTCTGCTTGACTTGGCACAGAAAACCTTGGGAGATAGGTTGATAAATTGGTTTATTCTAATTTAATCTATGTACCAGGCAAATTCATCTTAGCAAATGTTGTAGAACAGATGCTCAATCCCAGTATTGGTATTGCAAACACCCAATCTTGTCATGTGTTGTTTGTCGTTAAGCTTAAAAAAAGGATTTACTGATTTTTTTTTCACTTGTCGATATGATAGAAAATAAATCAAATTCATGTTATGCGCAGATGGAGGCCGAAGCAGGTCATATGGACGTTTGTTCTCCACACGAACTGTTAAATGTATAACGAATGTTGAAGCTTTTACACTCCAAGCAGCTGACCTTGAGGAGGTTACATCTGCATATGCGCGGTCTCTTCGAAACCCCCTTGTCCAAGGAGCAATCAGGTGAGTAATAAAATTCAATTTATGCTTATACTATCATTTTTCTTTCAAATAAAGCTTTTCCGAAATAAGCTCAGGAAAAGCTTTTTGTAATCGATAAGGATCATTATCCCCTGTGAACTTTCTGCACAAGGAGTTAAGTTACCAAAATGTCATCCCAAAATAGGATAGTAACTGTTGTGGCTTAAGAACAACCCAAATATGAGCGTTGTGCGGATCATAGAATCTATCATGGTTTTCAATGTCGGGCGGCACGTGCCTGTTCTGACAGTTGCCGGCACGGCACGAACCGGCACGGTACGTGTCAAAAAATTTTATATTTGAATTTTTAAATTACTTTTTCATTTTTTTATTTTTATTTTTATTTTATTTTTTAACAAATAACAAATAAATATATATCGGCACAGTTGGCATGTGCCCGGATCTGAGTTTACCGAAACTCGACTTGGTTCAACACAGAAAACTTTGGAATCTATTATGTCGTAAGAACAATCCAAACTCGAAAGGATAAAAGCATATTTCATTTACAGTTGTTCTAGTGAATTCTATTTTTTTCACCGTGTAACATCTCTCTCGCCACTTGGAAATAATCATCATTGAAACACAGATATGAGTCGCCGTATTGGAGAAATGTGGCAGCGACCCGCATTCAAGTAGCATGGAGATACCGGCAGAGGCGTCTAAAGCGAGCAGAAACACCGAGGCACGGATCTTCTCGCTCAAGTTCTACCTTCCATTAAGAACACAAAACAGAGGCCATTGAGCTAGATATGTTGCTAAATAATAGAACATGTAAATATAAAAATCGGCCATTTTTTCGCCTTTCCTCGCTCTTGAGGTTTGAGCAGAATGAAATTACTATAATGGGACGAAGAATTTGATCATGGTTTGTTGGAGGTTGGATGAAAATTAACTTTTGAGACATTAAGGATTAAGATTTGTGTACATTCCAAATTCAAACTCGAGGAACCAGTGATGATAATTATTTTATAAAAGTAGATTCGAAAATCAAGTTGAGTCCTGATCTCGAGAATCTGCGGGAATGTTTCAGTTCAAGGCTCGTTGCAAGCAAAGGCCTTTGCAATTTATTCTGCCTGCAGAAGGCTTTACTATCCAATGACTTGTTTGTTTGATTGTTAAGTAGAGATAACTGCTAAATTCAATTTGGTAGATGAGTAGTAGGCTCTTGTGATTATTTGCACAAAATTTTCATAATTATTTGTCGCCAAAAGTGCAAATTTAAGGACAACAACTTATTTATATAATGACATGTTTTAGAAGGGAGAATTGCATATCAAGTCCTCAAAACTTCGTTTACATCTGAATCTATCGCTTATAATTTGTTAACTTTGACGTTCCAAAAAATATATTTAGAAGAATTTTTTAAAAAAGTTTAAATACTAAAGTTGTAGATCACATTAAATCTATTTTAAGTAATAAATTTTTTTTAAAATATAATTCTATATAAGTTCTTTGAGATTTTAAACTTTAGCTTGTTAGTGGATTATTTTAAAACCCATTAAAATTTTAAAGTCTCAAAATATCTAGTTATTTTTAAAAAAAAAAAATTAATATAAAAATTATACATCACATTGAAATATACATTTTTATTTTAAAAGTTTTTTAAAAATATTTATTTAGTAATTAAAATATTTCTGATATCGAGACAGATTGATTTGTAAACTTATTTATACGACGGTTGGATTTGTTTATGGTTTTAAAATCATGGACAGATATGTCATTCTCCCAAATTTTAACTTGGTTTTATTGAACAATTTTGAGAACTCCAAGTATTTATTGAATAGAATAGAACACTTTTTTTTTTGTTATGTAAGTAGTCCACTTTGTGACTAGTAAGCATTTAATCAACTTCCACCAATTGATATGAATTAGATTTTTGGCATGGATAGACTTCACGGCTATTTTACCTTCACGTGGTATAGAAATAATAAATATTTTATATCCTAATGTTTAAGGAATTCGAATATAGAATGTCTATTTCATAATAAATATGCCCGTAAAGAATTTGTTTGCAAAGTAGGTACAAGAGTTGTTCAAATACTTGTTAACTAGCTCAAAATACGTTTTTGTCCCTCGCTAAATAGCTTGTCTGAATTAGTTCAATCTGAATATTTCGATACAAATATTGACAATAATATACAAGCTGTCTGAAATATTAAATTAACCATCTAAGACACTTTACGAAATCAACCTAGAACTTTTAAAAAGTTAAAAAGATGGGGCAATTCGCAGACAGCCCCTCCCTTTTCAGCCCCCGAAGAATCACATATTCCGTTTAGGCCCTTCTTCGAAAATTGTGTTATTTCGTTTTGACCACTATATCAATATTTTTTGAAAAAATATTTAACGTAAAAATTGTAGATATTGATGAGATCTATAATTTTCATGTTTAATATTTTTTCAACAAATACTTCTAAGCATGTGTTTTGAGACTTTAAAAATTCAGCGGATTAACGGGTCGGATCTAAAACCCGTTAACACTACGGAGTATCAAAATACCTACTTATAAATATATTTTGAAAAAATGTTGAACATAAAAGTTGTAGGTCTTTATGAGATCTACAACGTTTATTTAGAAATTTTTTCAAAACAAAGTTAATACAGTGGTCAAAACGAAATAACACGAAATACTAAAGAAGGGCTTAAAGTGAATTCAACAAATATGGGGGGCTGAATGCAAAATACATTCAACAAATATATTTTAGAAACGTCTAGTTTTAAATATACTTTTGTTGCTACAGAGATATTGCTCTAGAACTGTCCTTTCTCTGACTATACTAAATTTTGAATTAATAGTTTCCATCCCTCAAAATTCTTCCATCTTTCATATCCTCCTTTCTCCTACTAACATTCATAAATCATGGGAAATTTGCTATCCCCCCTTCCGGTTTTTCTGTTTGCACGATTAAATTCCCGAAAACGGAGAAATACGTTGACGTGGTGCCGCATGTTGCGCACCACGTCGGCACGTTTTTTTATTTTTGAGGGTTGAATCGCGCAAATGTAGAATTACAGGGCTAATTAGCAATTTTCTTATAAACATCATACCCTAATATTATAGCCCTACACTTTTGGATGGAGGAATGCTTGGCATACTAGCGCTGCTAAGTTTTAAAATATACGCATACCATTATCCTGCAAATAATGCGAGCATTTTTTTATATTTAAATTCTAAGACGTCGTGTTCATGACGTGATGGTGGACTTCTATAAGTCTTTTTAATTATTAGTAAGTAAACTCGACGATCAACGCTACAGCTTCAGAACATTTTAGTTCGAAATCTATTCGAACATATTTTTCTACCTTATGATCAGTAAGTTACAGATGTATCGATCCTGAGGCATGAAAAAATATGTTCGGATAGAATTTTGATAGCTAACTCGGACGCTATAGTATTTTTAAAATTTAATCGATCAGTGTTAGCTAAATTAGCACAACTGTGTACCGGAAGAAAATCATGATTTGCTTTCTCTCAAAATAGATTAGGAATTCGAATTATAATAAAGTCTAATTTGAAAGAATTTTATTAATGTGTTATATTTTCAATTGAGATGTAAAATAAAAATTAAATCTGAATTAGGAAAAGAGAAAAAGAAAAAGAAAAAAAAAGAAAAGAAAAGAAGAAAGAAAAGGTAAACTCAGATGGTGAAGGATAAAACACTTATTTATGAGATAAAGAATAATGGATAAGATAAGCATTAGAACATGAACTATTATTCTTACGAGCCATGAAAAGATTATCATTTTCTTTTATTTTTTTTGGAAAAATTATAAATCATTAGCAGTGTGGAATATGAAGATTAGTAGGATAATCTCTTTACACTTAAATGGCAATATTTTATAAAAATTTGAACTTTTGAAAGCAATATCATTTAGAGTTATCAGGATATGCATCATGGTCGGCATTTTTATGTGAAAGAAATATTAAATAATCTTATCTTTACTTGTCTCTTAATCCAAATATTTTATTCTTTTTTCAACTTAATTCGATAATTTATGACATAATTTTGAAAACATTTCACCGACGGAAATTGTAGCTTATAAATATGAAAAATATTTGTCCTCCAAACGATTCACCAAAAATTCTATTGATCTATATAGTTAAAAAATTTAGGAATATATTTTAGAAAAATTCTAATATAAATATCTTAGATATGATGACATCTATATTTTTTATATTAAACTTATTTAAAAAGTATTTTTAAACATTGTTTTGGACTCCAAATTTTAACGAATTTTAAAAATATTTTTCAAATTCGAAAAAATATTTTTCAACAAAAAATTATAGATATTATCAAATCTGAAATTTTACTATTATAAATTTTTTAAAAATATATTAAAATATTTTTTATTTATAAATTAATACTTTTTTTGGTGAATCTGTTAAGTACCAGGATTCCGTAAACATATTGTTGGGTGTGCAAAGAAAATTATTATTAAAACATTTTCATAATTATTATATAGTTTTTAGTGGCTGCCAATGATTATCGGTATTCATTTGATGTGAACCATATGAAAAAAAGACTATGTAGTAGAACAATTTAAATAAAGTAATTTGGGAAATTTGCACTAAAGTTCAAAAAAGCTAAACATATTATATTTAGATTTATTTGTTAAATTCTTTTATTTAGATCCAAAAATTTTACACTTAAGTTTTTTAAAAAAGATGTCAAGAGTTATCAAAAGAATATTATAAACTATCAAGATGTTATAGTGTTATTTTAAATACGAAGATATCAAAAATTCATATCAAGATATTAAAAGTTAACACCAGTAATGTTGTAATATCAATATGTCAAATACGTCAGAAACTCATTAAAAAGGTATTATAAATGTATTAAAAGATGTCAAATGAATAAAATACAAAAAAATTTTGTTAGAACTTAAGTGATATTAAAATAATATAGGTGGATTTTAGTGTAATTGTCCATTAAATAAATTCATACGAAAAAAAAGGACTTTTTTTGTCGTTATGATCAAGTCGATTTATGTTTTAGACTTGATGGCCCAAATCTTATTATTTGGCCTAATTTTGTTGCGAAAAGACTCTAAATGCTAAAAACCAATCGAGATAAAATCAAATTAAAATCAAAATGAGCTTTACAATTACATACATAATAAAAGAAGTTTAACAAGTTTGAAGAAATAAAAGGGAGTTATAACCAAAATTTTAAGTGTTGTGGCATGACGAATTTTAATAAATTCTAATTTTAAGACGTACCGACCGTGACGACCATACCATACCGATAATAAAATATTAGTTTTTATATTTTATTATATTTCTAAAATTTTAATTTTTTAAACAAAAATTAAAAAATAAAATAAAATGGGTTCAATGCGTGTGACTCTCGCAGGTGCGCGACCGGCAGTTGTCGGTCGCTTGCGCATTTCAAAAGAATGAAAAGTTCGACCGAACGCGCGGCCGGCACCGCATGCAGACGACCATCGTCTTCGAAAGGAGGAAGATGGTAAAAAAAATTAGAGAGAGAGAGAGAGGGTGCGGGTTGGGGAGAGAGTGAGAGAGAAGGAACGGTGCCGACCGGCTCAGCACTGTTCCGATGCTGGAGTCTGACGGCTCCGTCACGTGCCAAACAGTATCGAGCGTGCTGTCCAACTTTTAAAATCTTAGTTGTAATAAGTCAATAGACCTTTTAAATGTTAGGGAGGCTGATATGCAATTATCCTTTGAAAATGTTAGGCAGTCTCCGTCCGCTTACGAAAATACGTTTTCGAAAGCTGAAACGTAAAGATTAAATTTTGGAAAGCTGATATGCAATTATTTTTTTCCAAAGTTAGCCACATGAAATTTTGAAAAGAAAAATATTGTTTTTTCATAATTCTACAATTTTAGACATAAATATGAAATAGAAATTCAAAATTTTGGGCAATCTATTATTTATTTATGAATTTACAAATGGCTAGTGTGTGCTCTTGAGATCATTATCTCAATCAATGTGCATACTAATGATGGAATTTGCCATCAACATCTCATCATAATGTGATATTCTCTAGGAGATAGACAATAAAGACACCTATAATCCTATAAAAGCTTTAAAAATCAAAATTTGACACATTATATCAAAATTTCAAAGCCAAACAATGGACCACCATGAGCATGAACTAGATGGCCAATATGAGAAAAACAAGCACTTTTAGATAAATTAGGGACAACTAAATCGAACCGGTGATAAGTACATAGAGTAGTTTTGCACTCATAGTTAGTGCTTTAAAGTTTAAACATTGTGATATATGATTTCTCTAATTTGACCTCTAACGATTAGAATATATCAATTTATGTGTATAGTAATAAGGGACATTACCACCTCTATCTCCATTATAAAGTGATACTTTTTCTCCAAGATAACAATCAAGGCACCTATAATCCAATAAAAGATTTTTTTTAAATCAAAATCAAAATTTTACTTAATCATTCCAAGGTACAAAGCGATTTAATGGACAATTATGAGCATGATAAAAATGAGAAGGACAAGCAGTTTGTAATTGACCGTATGAAACCAGAAAGATTAATTTAAAACCAAGGTACATAATCTTATTATAAGTAGGGTTTAAATTGATTGATTTTTTGCTTACATTTTTCATTGTCTTTGCTAAAATAAAATTATAAAAATAGCGCTTGTAATCGGATTAGCACAAACATGAAGTATTATGAGCATTGTATTTATTTTGGAAAAAGGAAGGACTGATTTTCTCTACTATTAAGTCTACAAAAAACAATATTCTTATCTAACTAATCGGATCCGGCTGTACCAAGAAGGAATAGGGACGACTTATAGCTTTTATGAGTTTAGCACTGCTAAGCTCAAACTCGACTCGAAATATTTTGAGCTAGAGTTCGGCTTGATTGTATAATCTGAGTCGAATTTAAATCAAATCGAGCCGAGCTCGACTTAAGCTAAGATAAATTGCATCAATTAGGCCAACATCGAGTCTAGATTAAACTCAAACCGTTTTAAGTAATTTTATTGTAAAATTATTTTAAATAAAATAGAAAAATATGTATTTGCTCGCGAGCCTAACGAGTTAAATAATACGATACCTAAGCTCGGCTCGTTTAATAACTCGAGCTCGAATTAGTGTTCAAACTCTAAAAGACTCGAGCTCTAGCCAAGTTTAAATGAATTCGAATAAGCAGTTTGGCTCGGCTTGTTTCACCTCATGCTCAATATCACCATTTCCGTCGCATGTGGGAGTTTTTCTGGCCATACCATACCAAAACAAATTTTAAAGATGGTGTGGTGCTGCA
This sequence comes from Xerophyta viscosa, assembly GCA_002076135.1. Classification (NCBI taxonomy): domain Eukaryota; kingdom Viridiplantae; phylum Streptophyta; class Magnoliopsida; order Pandanales; family Velloziaceae; genus Xerophyta; species Xerophyta viscosa. The sequence continues at coordinate 939,735 of MJHO01000056.1, forward strand.
GTTTGACTTTACATAGGAGCAAAAGAAATTAAAAAGTAATAAATAAAAGGGATTAAAGATTTTGAATATCTAACAGAATAGGCGAAAACATTGGAAATCTTTTTCTTCCACCTTTATGCGCGCTTTTTTTTTTTGCCTATTTATACCTTTTTTTTTCCTGCTCTTAAGTTCTAACAATTAAATGAATTATTACTAACTAATGGAATTTACATACAACAACAGTTGTTTTCTCCACCCAAAAAAAAAAGAAAAAAAAAAGGGAAAGGAAAAAAACTTTAAAAAAAAAAAAAGCAGCCACGTACCAACACCAAAATGTTAATCATGAACAGACTAAATGTGTGAGGAACATAAACGAAAAGTGCTTTTAACTATGCAAAAAAAAAAAAACAAAAAAAAAACGAGCAATTTAGTGAATTCTGACACCAAAACATCCCAATTTCTAAAATATTATGTTTGTTAGAACCAAAATTTCCCTTCATTTCATGTAACGAAAGTAAGATCTCTACAGATATCCTCTTTCCCGCCAAATTCCCAGCACGCTAAACCCAAAAAAAAAAAAAAAAAAAAATCTTATTTACAAATCTAACCACCTCTGCAAGGTGAGGCCCTACGTGGCGGCGGAGGGTTGGCGTGCTGGCGCAGGGTAGGGCGAGAAAGGGAAGAACGGAGCCGGGGTATTGATGATCGGCGGCGCAAATTGCTTACTCCCGCCAGGACAGACGACAGTGGCAGCGGAGGACGACGGCGGGGTGGCGGCGGTGGTCGGAGCGACTCGCTCGCAAGAGGGGCACATTGAGAGAGTGGTGGCTGGGAGGTGGGAGAAGAAGGGGCGGGCGGCGGCCTTGAGTGCGCGTAGCTCAGCTAGCTCCTTGTGCAGACGACGGTTCTCCTCCGTTAGGGTTTCGCAGCACCGCTTAAGGTATTCGCAGTCCACCTCCATCTGCTTCAGCTTCGTCCTGCAAACGCCGTTAAAGAAAATCTTAAATTTACTTTTGAATACCAGTTATAATTTTAATATCCGGTAAGTCCTCAGGTTGCATCTCCCTCTACAAATCCCCACCTTTCATCTCGCTGAAGAACGGATAGAGGAACTGGATTAAATCTCACACCAAGCCACCGCCAATGATCATTGATTGACTGGAGTAAGTCCATTAGCAGTTTGATTAGTAGCTCCTCCAGTCGCTCCTCCTCCATCTCTAGACGCTCATACTCACTACCATCTCACTAAGGAGCAACTGGCGGAGCGACTGGAGGAGCGACACATATACTTATCCCTAATATATATTATTTATCACTTGTTAATACCTTGCTCTTCTGTTCTGGAACCAGACCTCGACTTGGCGCGGCCGTAGATTAAGCTGCTTCGCAAGCGCCAGCTTCTGCTTCTGTAAACCAAAATATAATTAATCAGATTAAAGCTGCTATATTTTCCTTTATTCCTCGACTCACTCCGTGAGATCTATCGAGTGATTATAGGAGTGATCTGAGGATCGACACAACACGCACTTGGAAGAGATTTGAACTGGAAGAAGCTTACTGGATTGAGAGTGTTGTGTTCCTTGAAGCTTTCTTCGAGGAACGCAGATTGTTCCTTGGACAGACGCAGCTTCTTCCTCGCCGCAGCAGCAGCGTTCTCCTCCTCGTCGCTTGCTCGCGACGACGATCGCTCCGGCTCACCTGGGATTCCGGTAACTCTTTCAGCGCTCCCGTTATGGCGGCGGTAGACGGAGAAGTCCATTTGGAGAGAGGGTAGCGGACTGCTAGGCGACGCCGCACCGTCCTCGGAATCCGGCGCCTGGTTTACATCGAACCCTCTAGCCGCCGGCGATGACTCCATAAACCCTGTTTATTGGATATCAAAATTAACTAAAATAAGTTATATCTTTAGTGCTCAAGTAACTCCAAAATTTTGAGGGTAAAAACCCCGACTTTAATCAAATTAAAAACGATATATATCGGTACGTCTTTATATGAAGCAGCCAATATTTTTAGTGTCAAATTTCTAGGATTCACAAGCATAGAGCACTAGGAAAAGGTAAAGTTGATCTTCTTGATCCAAAATAAAGCCCCATAAAGATTGTCCTAAAAACATCCTGAATAAACCAAATGAAACTTCAAAACCAGTTACAATTAAGTAAAACACAAAGCAAGATATTTTACACAGTTAGAATGGAAAAAAAATAATAATAACATTAAAAAAGAAAACAAAATAATAAAATGAAAAAGATATATCATTAAACAAATTTTACTTCAAAAGTTTACAAAACTAAATAAGTATAGTACTGGAATTCTATAACTTACTGGATCCTGAAGAAGACCAAGGGAAACCTAGCAGGCGAGTCACCGGCACCTGAGGGAGGAGGTCAAGTTGCACCAGCGGCAGCGACGGCGACGGCGAGCTCCTCGTTTCCCGATGGATTCCGCTCCCGTTTCCCTCATCGTTTCCCCTACTATCTTCATCACAATCTTCTTCTTCATCCTCCTCCTCACTCCTCCCAAACCCTAGCCCGAGTTCTACCTCCAATCCCACATTGAGTCCAACTGTGTGTCCCACCTCCTTGTCAACGATGCATAAACCATCTCCCAAGCTCAACCCTAGCTTCATTGCACTCTGCAGAGAGAACTTTAGGCAACAAACACCCAAAAAAAAAACAAACAGATAGAAGCTTGATTCAAGAAGATAATAATCTTTCTATTAAAACTTGCTTAAATACAAGATTTAGCAAATGTTTCATATATTTTTTAAGATTCGAAGAAGATGGAAAAGAAGATATGGGTAGTAATGGAGGAAAAAAGTAAAAAGAAAGCGTCTTTTATAGAGAGAAGAGAGAGAAAGAGACTAGAGAGATAAAGAGGCTAGAGAGAGAAAGCTAGTGATGCAGAAGAGTGTTTGACTGACAAGCGCAGGTTCCACCCAAAAATAAAAAGAAAAAATTACTATTCAGCTCTCTGTTTTTCATTTCTTACTGTTCAGCCTCCGAAATATTATATGGCGGTACGCACGCGCCGTCATATCGGCGGAAAAATTAATTTCGGGTGACTGATTTGAAACATCCTAAAATTAGAAGGGCTGAAGAGTAATTTTCCTAAAATTTAATTAAAAGAATGGAAAATTGCTCAGCAGTAACACGTCTTAGATCTTAGATACAACCAAAGACAGCGAGCTCCGCTCGTACATAGCTTCATCCTAGTAAGTATGCGCCTTCAAAAAAAGGTTCAAATTTTCTTATATTCTACGTAGAGCTTAAATTGAACCAGAGATTATCTCCTGTCCATATAGCTAGCGATATGGTGTGTGTTTTACGAAATATACATCGCAAATTCGAATTCTACGAATAGTGCTAAAATAAAGAACGAAAAATTATGAATAAGTACTTCTTTTTTAGAAAAGTTATTTTTTAGCTCTTTCGATTTTTATATTTAATAATAACTCCTTAATTTTAAATTATTTATTTTTTAGTCCTTCTATATAGAAAATTGACACTAATACTCTTAACCATTTACTAATTTTTTTGCTTAATTTTAGAGATGTAACTCGATGACCGGAGCGATGCGATGCAACTCATTGTGATGCAAATATGAAAAATATGAAACAATTATGTTGACCATGGAAGACGGCGCGGCGGACGATGACTAACAAACAAAAGAGAATAAAATATGAAAAAAAAATACATTTGTCATGACGATGGATGTAGAAGACGGCGCGGCGAAAAAAAAAAATTGGAGAAGAAGACTCAAAATATTAAAATCTCATTAGAAAAGAAGAATTAAAAGGGTATTTTTGTCAAAAAAATAATTGAGTTAGTTATTAGGATTAAAAAATAAGAAAACTTTAAAATAGGAAGTGATTATCAAAAATTAAATCTGAAGGGGTTAAAAAATTATTTTTGCCAAGTCAAGTGGTCCATCCATAATTTTCCCAATAAAGAATAGATAATTCTAATAAATTTTAGCCGGAATTGTTAATATAATAGTTTGATAGGACATCAGCACTCCACGTCTAGCTCGGAATGTATATCAGATTGAACTTTTATTTTCTAACCCTGGTTCCGATCTAATCAAATTGATGGATTATAGTTTAAAAAAAATATTTTTATTAAAATCAGATATTGGTGCATAGAAAAAATTTTATTTCCTCATCTAAAAAAAAAAAAAAAAAAAAAAAAAAAAACCTAAGATCTGTTCATAAGGGACAAGGATGCCTTAGAGTAAAAATTTTGTCATAATGTACATATAATCGTTTCAAATTTCGTAAGCATTATCCATAGATGTACGAAATGTAAATTTTCCCTGTTTTCGTGAGAAATATCATGATTTTAAATCGTTCTAGAACATACGTTTGCGGAACATTGTTCACTGAATCAATGAATTTACTTATAACGATAATTCTATAAAAATTGGCCAATTATATACATAAACTTTTCATGATTATATTTTTTTTAAAAAAAAAAGAACATATCATATAAAAAGTTTGATAATATTGATAAAATTTAGATTAGACCCACATGAAGTTAATATCTACAAACTGCTTAAATAAGATTCAAATTTTTAATTGTTGATTGAAAAAAGTCTTGTGTTATCTTTTGAGGAAGCATTAAACAGTGACGTCAACAGAAGTAAATTATAAATTATCAAATAAGATATGGATTAATTAAGAGCAACACAAAGTCTGTAGAAACTAGAGCTTCAGATTACTGAGGGTATTCTCTTTTTAACATGTAAAAAGTTTATTATTTGATAAGAATATAGGGTTTTTTTTTTAAATGTAAAACAGTTAATAATGTAGGTCTAAACATTTTAAATTAAAACTTTTGATATTTTTAAGACTTTACTTACAATTCAGCTCGAGCTTTTGTTAATGGTGTCATATTAATAAAAATATAACTGATTTAACTTTAAAAATTAAGGGACTAAATTGAAAATTTCACCGGAATTTTATGGAGGAGGTTTACTAATTTATATTACACTATTTTTTTGCAAATTGTGGATTTTACCAGAATCTTCCTAGGCTTCATTTATTTCCATTTATTAATAAACTGCCCAGATTGCCCTCCGAAATACATATCCAAATTTGCCATAATGTAAATGTTAACTGCAACTCTGTAACTATCCGTACAATTGTGTTAGATTTTGATTTTTTTTAATATATTTTTTTAAAGGAAAGATAGCTGCATTTCTCATATTAGGAAATATATAATATAATATAATATAATTCATTTATGAACTTATCAAGCACATAACATATGAAGTAATATATGTTTTTTGAGATAACGAGGCGAAACCAATGTCCGGATCTTCGCTAATTCGGGGATTACGGTTTTCTACGCACACATATAGGATCATTTTTTGGACCAACTTGCACGCAGGAGAGTAAAACCCCGACCTGGCGTCCGCCTCCGGACCAGACATAGAGTACTGGAAGTTATCCAGCCACCAGCTTCTCCGCAGCCGCTGTAAACTCGCGACCGCGTGCACATCTGCGTTTCAGCCACCCCGGGGGATCGAACCCGTGCGCTCACTTCCTGAGGCGAGCGCCCCGGCCGATCCGCCCAAGGGCGGGGGCACATATGAAGTAATATTGGCAGAAAGCAATAGTTAGGTATACTAAATTTATTTTTTAAATAACTTGTCGAGGATATAAAATAAATTTAAGTAGCTTAACATATATCTTGCAATACATTGGAAAAGATGCATCAGGTATTATACATTTTCAATATAAAAACTTTCTTAGCTAGACGGTTATTGGGGGCGGACCCGTAATAAGATACATATGCATAAGTGCTCCCGTATATGTATACACGTATACAATGTGATTTCAAATCTTGCTGTTCCTAAATTGATCTTTTTCGCTAAAATGTCCGGTCCGTATTTGATCAGTCTCGGATTATACTGCCGTTGAAAATTTGCAAACGCTGATTTTCTTTTTTTAGCAGTTTCTAAGTTGATTCTTGGAACTATTTTAGGATAAATTGTCATAACAAGTCCAACAATGAAAAGGGTGTATATTCATAATCGTTTAGATACACTTAGCAAGAAAACAATTATATTCATATGAGAAGAAAGCACGATCATAGAATGCGATAGTTATCCATTTAGCGTTCTAAAGGATGGAAATTAGTGATCAATATATTTGGAGACTAGTGCAAGTGATTAATATATCTCATGAATGTAGGAATGATGCTAACAAGGAAAGTAACTACACATTCTAGCTTATTTTGAGTGAAGATAATAACAACGCTAGTAACAAATCATATCCACGCAGAATTTTTAAAGGATAAAATATACTTAACTATATCTAGATATACTAAAAAAGCTCGCGCCTGCGGCCCATACCGCAGCCCGACTCGCTGGGCCGCGGGTCAGCCCGCCTCGCCGGCCGCGCGAGCCAGGCTGGGGAAACCAGTCCGCGCACACGGGACTGGGGGGACCGGCCCCCGGGCATAAACTATATAATTTTTTTTTTAAATTTCGACCGGCTCGGCTCGGCGGACTGCTGGCCGAGTCAAGCCGGCATAGCTAGTGGGGCGGGTCAAGCAGGCCCGCCCGCCCCGCCTTAGACGCCGTGCAGGCCAACCCGCGGCCCGCATCAAACTGAGCCGGCTCGGGCCCGCACAGTTTGCAATACTAACTGTATCTCTGGAAAGCTATTTTCGTAAGTCCATCGACCTGAGACAACCAACATTTACGCACACGTCAATGAAGGTTAAAAGTTCGTAGTGTATGATTTTATCATATACATATAAAAAAGTTGGAGACTGAAGCACACGGTAAGAAAGTATAAACAATAAAACACGGAGACAAAAAAATGGCAATTCAAGAATAATATGGGGACATGTAGCTCAATTAGGTGGCCTTAGAATAATTTGACAAACATCATTTGAGTGCAAGCATAATAAGTGATGATATTAATGTTGGATGTCATGAGGGTAAAAGAACATAATAGAAATCATTGGCCATAATTGACACATTTGCAACTATTAAGGGGCATATTAGTTTTTATATCTTGATAATTCAAAATCGTAAAAATTTGCACTTCTGATTCGTAATTTTAGATTCTGGTGGATAAAAAAAAAGCAAAATGCCCCAATTATTAATATTGAGGGTATGAAAACACCCATGAAAAGTTCATCTTAATTTTATCATGGATATTTTAGTAATTCTTATTCTTACATAAATAAATACTCAAACTTAGCTTTTTTTTTTTAAATAAAAAAATTCCTTCAAATATTTGACTGTTAAAAACAATTTCCATTTTTAAAATTTTTTTGTAGCACTTCTTACTCGTCTCTTCTAGCACTCCTCCATATCCATCCTCCATGTCCTGGTACCCAATCCTAGAACTGAACATCAATGAGTTCACATTAATTTAGTAATGAACAAGCTTTTTTTTTTACCGCGCGTTGCCGCGGCCATGTTGTATCCTCATACTATCGCGGCTAAGTATAGATCATTGTGTATTTAATAATATCCATTATTCTAATATGAGTCAATGTATTTATAATTTTATATCAATAAAAAATAGAATATTCTATTTTTTATAGACTAGAAGTATACAAAATAATTGACTAAGTTTTTACATATAGTATATCTGCGTTTACCAACTTTTCGGTAATATTACCGACTTTAGAGAATATTACGAATATTCCTATAATATTTGTACAATATTTAACAGAATATTACGAACATTTCTATAATATTTGTACAATATTTAGCAAAATATGTATAGGCATATCTACTCAAATAAATAAAATAATTTTTTTGAGAAGACATTTCTAAGTGGGTGTTTTAATGGGTCTAAAATCAAAAATTTTTAAAAAAAGTTAAATTCAAAAAGTTGCAGCGCTTTGATTATTCAGATAGTGGGCCAACTAAAAATCAAAGCAAAAAGCACGTATTCTCAGCTATTTTGCAATTGTTCCTTCTTGTTTTTATTATTTTTTAATCCGTCAAATTTTAGATCCACATAACATCTATTTAGAAATATTTTTTTTAAAAAAAATTCAACATAAAAGTTGGAGCTCTTATCAACATCTATAACTTTTATGTTATGAGTTTTTTGAGAAGACGGTTCTAAATTTGTTTTTCGATTGGTCAAATTTTTATATTTATTTTTTAACCAGCGAAATTTTGGACCCTCAGAACATCCATTTAGAAGTATATTCTCAAAAAACTTTCAATATAGAAATTGTAGCTCTCATCAAGATCTACAACTTTTATGTTGAAAGTTTATTGAGAAGATGTTTCTAAATAGGTGTTTAAATTGGTCAAATTTGCAAAAAAAAAAAAAAAAAAAAAAAAGAAATAGTTACTGTAGATTCTACAGTAACTTCTTTGTCCATTTCCTCTTCCATTTAGTATATGTAATTACATAAAAATTTAGGTTATAATACATTAATGTGTTAGACTTTTTTTTTTTTTTTTTGGTCCGAAGGAGCTTCGGACTAGTCCAGCAAGCTTAAGCTACCCACCCCACCCACCGCGGGATCGAACCCGCGACCTCCCCCCACTAGGGGAGGATTTTATAGATAAGACTTGTATACCGGACCGAATCTTAGTTATTGGCAATCGCATACTATAGACACAATGTAATTCAAGAGTTTCGAGGTGGATAAAATATAGGAAGATGTTAAATATACAAACAAGTATACTATTGTCCCTAAAATAAAATAAAATTAAATAACTCGGGCCCAATTTTTATATCGTAATATTTTGTTTCGAATCTGCAACACATTTTCTTATATCACAACAACTTAATTTTAATTTGAATCTATTTAGATTCACTATACTTTTCTCAAATTAATGATATTTTGAGAATTTAAATAATAAAAATTTATCATTAATGACTGCAGTGATTTTTTCCTTGTAAAGTGGATATCCCACTAGCATTTTCGCTCTCTCTCTCTCTCTCTCTCTCTCTCTCTCTCTCTCTCTCTCTCTATATATATATATATATAAAATATAAAGTTTATTTATTTATTTATTTATTTTGATAAGACATGGGACATGAATTATGACAACAAATGATAAACCACTGAGGTCTCCTCAAACTTCTGTCCCATATAACAACCTACAACAACATTATCACAAAGAGACATCATGATGCATTCATTTCATTGCTTTCATTGTATCTATCTATATATATATATATATATATGTATAGCCTTTTTGGACAACACATGCCCTCTATCAAACGCAAGAGACATTATTAACTTGTCCAATAATGAAACACCGGGGTAAATGATAAATCTGCATTTGATTTTTAAATATCTTTTAAATTAGTCTCTGTTCGAAAATTTTTAGAATTGTAGATAATTAGTATAGTATTAATAGTGGTCTATCAAAATACTGCTAGCAGGGTATCATATTATTATGATTAAAATATTTCGAGCGAGCTTTGTTAGTAAATTAGTGCTGCTAGTAATATACCATAATATTATATATAAATTATGATAGTGTTGAAAAATTAAAATTATATGTCCAACTTTAAATCATAATATACCATAATATTAAATTAGCAAAATCATTGGTGAAAAAGAAGGCAATCCCATGACTCTTCCCAACTGCGCCTTGAATTGTCCAACTTTAAATCATTTGTCTAAGATTGTAGATCTTAACTCTCTGAAAATCATTGTTAAATCATTTATGTACTTTTAGGAAAAACTTTGAACTACAAACTAATAGATTTTGATGTGATCTACAATTTTACAGTTAAAATTTTTTCGAAAAAATGTCAAACGGTATGCCAAAAAAATGATCATATATATAATCATCTTTTTTGCATACCGTTTGGCATTTTTTCGAAAAAGTTTCAACTGTAAAGTTGTAGATCACATCAAAATCTATAAATTTGTAGTTTAAAGTTTTTCCTAAAAATGCATAAAAATAGGTCAAATAAGCGAAAAAAAATTTTATCTAATGTCTCGTAATCCGTACTAGCTGACGTGGCGCGATCCACGCCGTATATTTCCCTGCACCCTGGTGCGTTAGCACCAGGGGAGCCGGTTCCGTTCTCCAGGGGTTTCTGTCTGGGAAAAACGTAAATTGAAAATTGTTTGCTACTTTTGCTGCCCCATTCAAAAATATATTAACATATATATTATAAAATTAAAAATATTATTTAAAAATTTTAATAAATAATTTGTAACATTTTAATAAAATTATAATTTTTATATCAAAAAATTTCTTTAATATTTTTAAAAATAATTTTAAAATTTACTTCAAATCCGTTAAATTTAATATATAAATATCTAACTATAAAAAAAAAATTTAAAAGAATTTTAACATTAAAATCATAACTTTCATTTCTATCTATAATTTGTATGTTGGAATAGTAGATGCCACTAGTGCGTAGCTCCAGTATTTTAATGTAGTTTAAAATTGAAAAATAGACCTTTTCAAAATTCTTATAAATTAATAATTGTTTTATATTAATTTTTATAACTTAGCCTATGTCTGAAAGTTTATGTCTACAATTTAATTACTATAAAAGTATTTTTTAAAAAATAAATAAATATAAAAAATAGATTCTATATAATATACAACTATGATATTCATTTTTTCTAAAGATTTATAAATAAATATTTTAAATTTAAAATTTAAAAATTATTTCGCTAATATATAATTTTTGAAACCACACGACACACTTTCAATAGTATTTCAAAAAACAAAATATATAATATATAATATATATAAATATATAAATTAATATAATTTATTATTTTTATTTTTATTTGTATTTGTATTTTTTTAAAAAGGATCGAATAAGAAATTTATTTGCGACACCTAAATTGTTTCAGCCGCTGATATGTATAAAAATTTATTTGAGACACCTATAATTGTTTTTTCCTTTTAAAAATTGAGCTGCATTGATAGAGTGCGTGTAAAGGAAAAAAAGAAAAAGAAAGAAATGAAAATAAAGACACTGAGGGGCAGATCAATCAGGCCTATATGATTGAGAAACGCTCCACATTGTAGGCATTAGTTGTTGTAGGTATTAGGCTGCAGGAGGGAGGGAGGGAGTAGGAAGTAGGACTGCTCCTGCTCCTCCTGCTGCACAAGATTTTGTTCTGAAAGTAGTAAGAGAATCGCAACTAAAGATTTTCTGTTTTCATAGCACAGATCATCGTGATGGGACAACTCCCTCCCAATTTTCAATTGTTCTTCGTTTTGGGAGTGAAAGGGGAACGCGAGCGAAATGGCTGCACCGGTTCTTTGCTACTATTTTTTATATTTATTTAGAATTTTATTTTTTTAAAATAATTTTTTTAAAAATAATATTTTTAAAGTTATTTTAATTAGTTTTATAATTTCTGTATTAAAATTTTTTTCTAAAATTTTTAAATAAATATTTTTAGACACTAATATTAATAGATTTTTAAAACTATTTTAAAATTCGTCAATTTTAGAGTTTTAAAATATCTTTTAAGAAATATTTTTAAAAAAATAATTAATATTAAAATTATAAATCTCATTAAAATTTATAATTTTTAATTAAAAAATTTTTTAAAAATCTTTAAATATATATTTTAAAATAGGTGTAAACAATGGTAGCACCGAACGGGTGCAGCAGATCTCGATCCATGAGATGGTGATATTTTACTGTTACAACAGATGAGCTATTCGATTATAAATATTACAATTTAAAGAAAATAATAACAAACAAGTTTTCAATATAAAGTTAGGCAATCGCCAACAAAAAATACTTCCACGTGAATATCGTAATTATTTAAGATTTTAATAATTTTTTCTGTTTATCTGATTTATTATTTAAATTTTAATGTTTTAAAAAAAATAGTCTATAAAATCCAGGAAGTAAATTCTAGACAGAACTCAACATCAAGCGAATAAAAAAGTGATATTATGATTTGCAGCCATCCCATGCATTATTGTGATCATGATGATACTATCACGTGACTTTAGATGTGTTTGACAGGCACAGGGTGATAGACAAACTATACTAGCGACAGTCTGTGCAAGCGTCCGTACAATACGGTTGATTCTCAGCCGGCGGATACGACGGTTGTTCGGAGATGATGAGTGGTCCCATCTTCATCGAAATACGGAGATGCAATCCGCTGATGCGTACCGTTTTGATTTTAAAAAAACAAAAAACAATTACTCGAAAAAAAAAACTATATATGGCTTTTAAACCTACAATGTAAATAAATTTTTAGTACTTTTACTGATATTACAAATTAAGTAAATAAATGTGTTTTTCGAAAAAAAACTTAATAAAAAAAAAATTGGATAAGTGTTTTTAAAATTCTAAATTTTAACTCATTAAAATAAATTTTAGAATCTTAAAATATTTATTTATACATATCTATTTTTCATATTTAATATAGAATTGTCTAGCATATTAAATATTTTTAACATTAAATTTATATGATATATATATATATATATATATATATATATATATATTTGTATATTTTTGTAAATTTTTAAAAATAACTCGAAGTTTATTTTAAAAAGTTTTATAATTTTTTATTTCAGGGTATAGAATTGATAGTGCCAAGATGATGTTTTTATGGTTGGTGGCATGCTAAATAAGGGTTGATAGTACTTTATATCTTAATATTAATTAGTTAATAATTAAAATAAATTATAATAACTAATTAATTGGCGAGCAATATATTAAAAATAAATAAGTCATAATATACTATTTATAATCGTAAAGAGCAAATAGTTATGATCCGTAATTCAACAAATTTTAGATAATAAAATAAATTATTTTGACACAGGCATAACAGTTATTTCATCCTTTCGAAAAATCTTAATAGTTATGAAAGAGTTATTTTCATTTTAAGTAGGTTAATATTTCTTCTCCCGCAATGGCGTTATTCTTCACCAACACTTTATATACCTCGCACTCGCACCATCTTATATCTTACCAATTCTTACAATATACTACGTTCTAGCAAAAATTTGGTGTAACAAGTGATAGATTGTTTTTGTGCAACTATATAAATTAGCCAAAAAATAATGTTTTTGTTTTGGTCGACTTAAAATTTCAAAAAGTACATTAAAATATGTATCTTAAGTACCAACACTAACATGGATGATGGTTTTGAAAGGCGTAATATATATATATATATATATATATATATATATATATATATATATATATATATATATATATATATACCACATGTATTTTAGCATAAGAGAGCTCGGGCATATCGACTATGAAGAAACATTCACACTAGACGATAGCAATCCTTCCTTAGCAAGATGGATTGATTTTGTAAATTTCATATTCATTAGTAATATTTGAAATAGTAGAAATTTTCAATCAAATCCTTTCGCTACCATCGACCTGACATACATTTGTCAATTTTGTTTTTTATATGCACTTTAATTTAAATTCAAACTTTTACTTAATTTTTTTTTTGATTTTTTTAAAGGATTGTAAAATGTGTTATTTAACCCCAAAAAAATATTTAATTGTAAATATCTTGACGTCAGCTTCAAAGCCGCAACATCTTAATTAATATTTATTTAGGACCTTCGGTAGTAATATTTTAATTTGTTCAAGTCAATTTGCTATCCCTCCTCTCTCAAATAGTCCAACTGGCAACTATTATTTTGTTTAGATAATTTATTAGGCAAGAAAAAAAGTGGATGAAAAAAAAAATAGATGGAATGAAAAAAATAGAAAATAAAAGTATGAATCGAGTCCCTTTCATATGTTTGAATAAATATGAGAATGAAAATAACTAAAATACTAGCAAAATTCAAAACATAAAATCACCATTATGCCCTTACTTGATATTTGTATGGTAAAATTGCTAACATAAAGAAATGCACAAAAATCGTTGAATCCCTTTTTCTCTTATTTTTCTCCGGATAACAAACGTAGGTGTGTCCCATAAAATTAAATTCCACAAATTCTATCCTATTTTCAAACAAAGAGAATACAATTTTTTGTTCACCGATTTCTTTCAATCTCTCTCTTTTTTTTAATGTCTTTCCCTCAATCTTAATATAAGCCAGGTAGTATTACGTCAAAACACTAACTTCAATTAAGTAACATAAAATTTAATTTTTCAAGATTAACATTTTTATAAAATATAAGTATAACACTAGTAATATTAACATAATTTATCTAAAATATTTTATGCCCAACTATATATTAACAACACAATGCTAATTAATTAGTAGCTAAATGCAACTCTCATAATTTTGAACCAAAAGAAAATGGACAATTGCACTGCAGTCCCCATATTATTCTAATATTATTTTAGTTATCTCAAAAAAAAAATATTTTAGTCATTTGACATATTTTAATATATTCATAAGACTTTTTAATATATTTTTTAAACTTGGTTTGTATTCAATAAATTATAGATTCTAATCGTCTTACCAATACTTTTTTTGTTTGCAATTATAACCTCAATATATATATATAAAACATCTTCGACAAACATTCAATATTTTATTTTTTGATTTTTAGTAAATTTTTAATATTATTGTATTAATTTTTAACATTTTCGTATTAAAAAATAATATTTTATACTATTGTGATATTTTTTAATATTGTATTGTTATATTTTAATACTTTCTATGAATATACTTGTTTTATAAAAATTTTAGTATAAAATAAATTATTATTTTGGACTGAAGCGTAAGCCTTCTAAGAAAAATTTGAATTCCAAGACGTTTGATATTACTGATTTATCATTTATCGTAATATTGATTGAGTACGGCAGTGAAAATACGCTTTTAATTGGACAAATGTGTAAATGGGTCAAGGGGCAATTATTGTCCAGGAGGACAGCTGTCGGATAAGAGGGGACAGTGAGATCACTACAACCGACAGCCCGCGGATTATTTCTCCGCGTGGGGCCTTCGTACCGTGCGAGCGCAATTATGTCCGCTTGATTGGACTCGATTTCTGAAAAATGCATATCTCAGTATATCTTTAAATAAAAGACATTGTCTCAACATTTTCTAACAAATACTTTACAATATAAATATTGTAACACTTAAATTAAAAAATTAATCAGTAATCATTAATTTCTTTTCAATCTTAAAATAACTACGTATTTCTTTAAAGAATAGCTTTTATATTAATTTTTATTTTAAATTTTTTATATTGTGTCACAAATAACAAATTATGAATAAAACGTTAATCCATAAATAAGTTTTGAGTGAGTAACTAAAATACAAATTCTCCATTATCTTTCTACCAAATTTAAATAACAAAAATAATAATAGCTTTAAAATAACAAATCTAACATTTCACTTCCTTAAAGAAAATTTAATAGTTAAAGTCTAACTATATCAATTAAATTAAAAAATTATAGTATTCACTAGATAACTATATTATATTACGTAATTTTACGTACTATTAGTAATATATAATATTTTATTTATCTAAAGAATACTAAAATAAAATAACTTAATTTAAAAAAAATTATTTAAAAAAAATATATATACAAATATGTGTGCCAAATAATCTTATATGGTGTGTCCAGTACGCGTGTTCGAAACCTATTTTTTATTTGTCGGACAGTTCTATGGCATGTCCGATATATTTTCGATAATATTCATGGTGTATTCACATCGAATATTGTACGGAATAAAATTTCACTATGTCTGCACTTTTTAGCTTTTTTAGAAACATGGCAAATTGTACTAGTTTATTAAAATTTTGAGAAATTATAATAAGATTTATAACTTATTTTTATTTTAATTTAGTCCCTAAAATTAAACATGAGTATTAAAAAGTACATTATATATCACCCACCTCTAACATAGGTATTCATAGCAATTATTTTAGCATTTATTTCTTGAAATTTTGATCCCTAATATACAAACATACCATATTATAGTTTACGTACTGCTCAAATTGGTAGGCCATTAAATCTCAACCATTTGCAAATTCCATGTGGCTCAAGTGAGCCTTACCACTTTTTGACCAAGCTTGTTATAATTTTTTTTTCTTTTTTATTAAAGGAAAATCATGGTTCGACCCTTTGACCAACAAGAATTTAATTTTTAACCCCTCAAAATACTAATTTTATTAAAAATTCCTAATTTATAGGAATACTAATATTTATACCATTCACAATCATAATGAGAATTTTTCAAACTAAAATGCCCCTAACCTTTTGTTTTTCAGCCGACATATTACAATTTTCTAATTGAACGAAAAAAAAAAAGAAATTGCAATTTCTAATTTTGCAAGTGAAAAAGGCCTTCACACCTCACACGCCATTCTCTATTTTTTATGACCATCGAGTTCAATTTTTATGTTACATTTTAATCGAAAATGATATAGTAATTCCTCACAAGTTACGTTTGCTAAGAGTGAAATTTCTAACATTATTTTTGAGGAATGGACTTCAATATCTTCCAGCACATAATCTCACTAACCAATCGAACCAATACTAATATTCGCTACTGCAAATTTCAATTATATTTTCTAGTGGTTCAAGGGATGGCATCATCCCTCCTTTTCTGACAAAAAAAAAACAAATATTTTATTTTTCCTAAAATTATCAAGTTATATATATATATTATTAAATCACATGTTTTTTAATCTTAATTAAACCAAATAATTTAGTTTTTTTTCCTAAAAATATCAATTTATATTTTCATTAAAATCACCGGTGCCTCTTTCTACTATACACACCATTGTAGATCAAACGTACGGTTCCTCTAGTTCGCGTCGAAGAGAGAGCCACTGGTGCTACCACCATTGGATCAACCGGCGAGCGAGACTGCAGCGAGTCGTTAGAATAGAAAAGTGATTGTTTGTAACCTCAATTACAAAGTAAATTAATAATTATAGTTTTAAAACTAAAAGAGGATATATAAATATTAGGAACAATGGATGAGTGGAGCCACAGCTGCTGCCTTCCAATTTTGCTACAAAATCAAACATTCTCACTTAAGCTTTCTCCATCAACAACCATATGCTTCTTATGAATGACTAGTACAAGACCAACACAAAAGATGCCCATTGCAGGGTAGCTCATTAATTGGTGGATGATAAACTGTCACTCATATGTCCGAGTCTCTTCCGCTGTAATAGGGAATATGAATTTTGATGAGCTGTCAGTCATATGTCCGTCTCTCCCACTGCAATAGGGAATATAATTTTTTTTTTTAAATATTTAGCAACATTTTTTTTTAAATTTAGCAATAGTTTTTATTTGTTACTGTAGGTATGATTTCTTGTAGTGTGTGCTTGTACTTTACGATATGTGGAGCACAACGCACGCCTAGAATTTTTCTTAATGATCAGTCCAATAAGCTGGTGTTAAAAATTATATCTATTAAAAAATATGACATATTCACAAGAAAAGTAACATATAAAGACAGTAATCATGGAGGTAAGGATGAGAATGAGTTAATTGCATAGACATGTTATTATAAAAGTACTCTCCTCTTGGAGTTTCTACCAAAATCAATAGGGTTTTTTTTGCAGAATGGTTTTTAAAAATTTATTTATAAAATTTGGATGAATGTTGTCCCAAAATGTAGGCCAAATTGCTAGGAATGTTCATATACTGATCCGGACCGAAAAATCGGAACGGACCGATAAGTTCAGTCCGGTCTGGTCCGGACCAGTATATAAACGGTCCGATCCGGTCCGGATCAGTATATAAACGGTCCGATCTGGTCCGGACCGGTATAAACGATCCGGTTCACAGTCCGATTATAAGTTCTTAACTGTCTTCAGTCCGAAGACCGGAAAAGCGGTGGATTGGACGGAGGACCAGTTAAGAGTCTGACCCAACAAATATGCTCATTAAACTACAAGCTATTTGCGGCCCAAAATACTCATAAATTTACGGCCCAAACATATTCAAATCGGTCCAACCGGTTCGGTCGGGTTCGGTGCAATTGTTGCAGTCCAGACCGGTTGAATTTCAGTCCGATTTTTAGTCTACTATATGAGTGATGCTCGGTCTCCGGTCCGGTCCGGTTAGCCATTTCAGTCTCAATCAAAGGATGGCCAATCCTACAAAAATTTCGAAGCATCTTGACATTTTTTTCCCTATTTTTTGAGAAAATGAGCAGCATAGTAAATTTTGAACACAAAAATTTAAAATTTGAGTAGCATAATTGACGAATCAGACCTGATTTATATAAATAAGTGTCCGAAAGCAAAGGTTGGCAAAGAAGGTAGTTTAAGCAATCACACAAAAATATAAGATTTTTACGTGAAATACTCGTTAATGACGAAGTAAATTTACATGCGATTATGTAGCCAACGATAGAAAATCACTTAAATAGAAAGAGTGTAACTCTTCCTCACTCTCTCTATGAAACGAGATATAGAGGATCTCGGCTTGTATTACAAGATCTCTCTCTTAATCTCATGAAATCTCTCTCTTAATCTCAAGAGCTCTCTCTCTCTCTCTCTCTTTCTTTCTCTCTCTCTCTCTCTCACCCTCCACTTAGCTTGTTTCATTTGAGTGTTAGGGATCCAGCAACTAGTATTTTAGATGGCTATTTATAGACGTTGATTTAAGTCTGTTGGTGTCACAGCAGTGGCCAGTAAATACAGATATAATGGAGATCGTGGGTGAAGTAGTCAATCCAGCACCTCCGTCTCCTGGCAATTACGTAACTGACTAATTCTCCACGAATTCGTTGATTGGGAGAGCTTTACAATGAATAAGGACGACCTCGGTTATTTGGTTGTGTATAAGGTGAGACCTTGGTCCGTTATTGGTTGATCGTCCATCTGATCTATACTATATTTTATTAGCATGTGAACAGTCCGATCCCGTGCTATATCAATAATTATGTATCAATTGGAGGGATCGAAGAGCTGAGTTGAACATGGAGGTGGATGGTAGGATGCAATGTTGTAAAACTTTTTTGAAAAATTCTTTTTCCAAATCATGTGCCCCTCCTAAAGAGCACACAAGAAGATCATGGCTGTCTTTGACAACTCGTGCAAGGGAGCAAAATCATGCATCACATAATAATATGATAAAAGTTCATGCTTTGAGCATGTTATGTTCGTCTTTAGCAAGTGGCGTAGCCGATCTACTTTATGACATGCGTCTTTTTCTTTCTGCTCTTTTATCGAATCCAATTTTTGACTTACGGCTTATGAGTAAAAGCTAATAGCATCACTGCACTATTTAGGAGTGCAGAAGTAATATGGGACTAGGTACACTGTATATTGCGTGAACAGATAACCAAATATGTCACGGAAAGGTTAGAATTTTTTAGTTGGTACAATATATGTCGACGCTATCTTAGATTTATTTGTTTAGATGAAGAATAAAAAAGGGTAAACTCTCTATATTATTGTTCTATTTATACACATTCTATGTAACATGTAGTATGGGACTACAAAATTTAAAATATTATATAATTTCAAACTAAAATTATGCAAACAATATAATAACTAATAAAAATTTATATAATTTACGTGTAATAGTATTTCAAAAAAAAATCTACGTATAATTTTGTAATCTTTTTAGCTAAGAAATTAATAGTATTGGTAGTTTAATTTATAAATAACCAAAATTTATAAAATAATAGTTATTATCCGTTTTTCGATTTTGTTAGATTTATTCTTTTCTCATTAAACTTTATCCAATTATAATTAAAATAATGGACACACGCTCACGGTAATTAGTACTCCTTTAGTTTAAGAAAAATGATTTAAAAAAATATAAAGAGACATATATAATATTCAATGGAAAAAACGAATTAAATGTTCCACATATGTCACATAACTAATAAATCTAAAAATTATAAAAACTTAGAACACCATCACTTCACTTATATTACATTATTATTATTATATTATAGAGATTGTGAAGGATGTATTTTAAGCAATGGCCTTAGTTATGTGCACTAAGCAACTGTTAATGCTGCCTAATAATAAGCTATATAATTCGTATATAAGTCGTGCACTTACGGATGCCGAAATTATCAGTACTTGGTGGCCTGCACATCGTCCTGTTATGGGCCGAGAAATAGGCTGCACAATGGGCCAGCAATTGGGTAGTGGATCTCACTCTCACAACAGAGTGATGAGATATTATAATACAAGTAATAAAAGAATATGAAAGAAATTGGAGTTGTCTAAATACTACTTGGTGGGGTATTTGTCCTTGTACGCCCATTCATAATTCAAAATTATTAAAATATACTATTTAATTTTAAATATTATTTTATTCTCTTTATTTTGTAAAATTATGAAATTGTCTTTTTTTTTTAAATAAGACTTATTTCGTCATTTTATATGATCAAGGGGTAAACAAAGGTCACTTTGAATTGGAGGATAATTTTTGACAATTTTAAATTATGGGAGATATAAAAAAATAAATAATTTTTGGTCCAAGAAAGCCTACTTTATTCATGTCACACTAAAAATGTGTGATATAAGACATTTGATTATACTGACGGACGAAATATATGTGTGTCAAAATAAAGAAGTTATTTTTAGAATTTATCATTAATAAAATATATAAAAATTTTAATTTATATTAGAAATATTTTTAATTCTCTCGGTTAAACCATCTATTATATAGTATGTTTTTTTAGAGGAAAAATAGACTTAAATTAATCTAGAAATACAAATATACAAATATATAAAAAAAATTCTAATATAAAAAATCATACAAAGATAGAAAAGTGAGCGATTTCATAACTTTTAACGGAATATAAATACATAATATTTATAATAACTACTATATATAATTTAAATTTGTTTTAATAATTAAAAAATTGTATAAGGATATAAGACACCATCAAAATTTTCTCTTGTATTTTAGTATTAAAGATGCCAATATATTGTATTTTCAATAATATGGTTTATAGCATGTGAATATATATATATATATATATATATATATATATATGAGGGCTAAAAGTGATATTTAAAATTTTAGACAAGTCTAAATAGTATTTAGTGAGTACAGAAAAGAAAAGAGCTGAACCAATATTTTGCTTCTAAATGTAGGTAATTTTTGTATTTAAACTGTATGCACAGCACCCTAATTCATTAGGAATTGGATTAGGAGTTCGGTGGATCAAATTAGATTTATCTATGGAGTTCTTCCGATAAAAAAAAAACAATTTAAATATTTTCTTGGGAATATAACTGTAAATAATTTCTCAATAATATATTAGCTAGAAAATATATTTAAGAATAATAATTATCTAATGACATAACGTAAAATGGTACATACCAATATACCATCCTGGCTAATCCATATTATGTGGCTCGTGATGACATAATTAGTAATCGTGATTGCTAATTGATTAGCTCATCGCGTTAAGAACTCACAAATTATAATATTTTTTACCACCAATGTGATCTAATAATTTGCTTCGATGCGGTCCCAATTTAACTAGGTGAAAAATGTAAAATATAATAAAAAATCAAGTTTTAAAATTAGTCTCTCATCTAATTTTATTTAGCTACTTCTCAAAAAGCATGTATCTTTTCTAGTATTTGGCTTTGTAAATTATATAAAAGACTTTTCTGATAGATTTTTCTTTTCACCTTCTATTTATGGAAAATGATTTTCTACTAAAATTTCTCGTAGATCTAACAAATTTAAGTCTACTCAATATATAATATAAAAATTTTAATTATTAAATTATAATATCAATTAAGCACCGTTGGGTAAACAATATTTTAGTTGATTGTTTTTTTAAGCACCGTTGGACAATTCACTGACTAGTTAATAACATTAAATAATTATCAAAAATAGGCTATTTTTTTGGTCAAAGAGAGGGACTAAGTCCCTTAAAATTTTATAGCTATAAAAAATAGACTTTGATAAATAAAATATAACTTGGACTCAAATTAGAAGAGAAGGTGACGCAACAATTACAGTAAGGCACAACTCATAGGAGACTCCAAAAAGCAGCAAATTTTTCAAATATTTATTAATTTAAAAGATCCGGTGCCATAAGAGGAAGGAACTCAACAATGATCTAAAAAATCAATTTTGTAAAGTTAAATTACTGAGTTGATAAAATATAGATGGATGTTGTTTATAATCTATATTTTTGATAAAATTGTACAATAATTTTATCGTATTTTTCCATTTGGAAAATTGAAATACAAATTACAAACCTCCGATATAGTTTCAAAAGTATTGCAATTCCGCGCCGAATGAAAATGAAAAGAACTCCTCGGAGTTCTCTCCCTCCAATCGTTACTATCCTTTTTTTCTCCAGCACACTACTTTCTGCTACTTCAAAAAACTCTTCCCCTTCAACAAAACCCTAGATCTCGCCGGCGTTCCCCGCCGCCGATGGACGATCCGAAGACCGTTGAGCTACTTCGAGACCTCCTCCTCCGCCTACGCTCATCCTCCTCCTCCTCCGGCGCCGACGAGGAGCTTCGCTACGCCCGCAAACTCCTCTCCTCGCGCCTCCTCCCGCCGCCGCCATCATCCGACGAGGTCTCCACCGCGGAATCCATCAAACGTTCCCTCGCCGCCGCCGGGCGCTCCTCCGCGGCCCTCTCCTTCTCCGACCTCCATTCCAAGCTCCTCCACCTTCGTCTCCCCTCCAACCGCGCTGCTCTCCTCCACCTCCTCTTCAATCTCTCCCCTCTTCGGCGTCACAACTCCGCCCACATCTTCACCCCCTTCCGTCCAACCCCAAACCACTCCTACTCCTCACAGGTCAAGAAGTCCCCAACTAATTCACCTCTAATTCTGTCCAAAGACTCTGACAACATCCGTGAGATTGCTCTCCGAGAATTCTCAGATCTCGCTTCTGAGGACTCCGAAATCCCTGAAGAAACCCTAGTTCGAGATGTTTTGTACGCATCTCAAGGCATCGACGGCCGGTTTATCAGATTCGATTGCTCTTCGGATAGCTACATCATACATAGTTCAATTACAATACCTCGCGGTACGCGAATTCTAGCCTGCCGCCTCTGCGAGCTTGGTTGGCTTTTTCGCAGAGTCCGCGGCTTCATAACTGACTCCGCTTCCCAGATATCTGTTGCCGGCACCACAGGCGGAACAGTGGCTCAAGCATTTGCTGCCGCCTTGCAAGACGAACTTACTGATTACTACAGATTACTAGCCGTGCTGGAATCACACTCTAACCATTCAATTCCTTCACCTGCCTCAAGATCCGTTAAAATTTCAGAGAATTATCTAACATTGCGTAGACTGTCTGTCTGGCTAGCTGAGCCAACCGTAAGGATGAGATTGATGGCTGTTTTGGTGGATTCTTGTAGAGAATTAACAGGTGGTGCAATGGCTGGTGAAATACATCTCCATGCGCGGCATGGAGATCCCATGGTAAAAGAGTTCATGGGGAGACTTCTACGGCGGGTTTGCTCGCCGTTGTTCGAGATGGTTCGTAAATGGGTCCTAGAAGGTGAGTTAGAAGATGTGTTCGGTGAGTTTTTTATTGTGAGTCAGCCTGTGAAAGCTGAATCTTTATGGAAAGAAGGGTACAGGATCGAAAAATCAATGCTTCCGTCTTTCATTTCTCATACATTAGCTCAAAGGATTTTGAGGACCGGGAAATCCATCAACTTTCTAAGAGTTTGTTGCGAGGATACTGGTTGGGCGGATGCTGCAGCTGAGGCAGCTGCACATGTTGGAGCTACTACTGATAGAGGAAGTATCAAGTACGGGGAAACGGATGCTTTGGAAGCGCTTGTAGTAGAAGCTGCTAAGAGAATTGACAAGCATTTGATGGATGTGATATTTAAAAGGTACAGGTTTAAGGACCATTGTCTTGCAATTAAACGGTATTTGCTGCTAGGGCAGGGAGATTTCGTGCAGTATCTGATGGAGAAAGTGGGACCCGAGCTGTTGGAGCCTGCAAATGCGATTAGTTCGTTTCATTTGTCTGGTCATCTTGAGACAGCAATTCGTGCATCAAATGCACAGTATGAGGATAGGGATATTCTAGATAGATTGAAGATTAAGATGATGGAACATGGAGATGGAGATAGAGGGTGGGACGTGTTTTCTTTGGAGTATGAAGCGAGGGTTCCGCTTGACGCAGTTTTCAGTGCGTCTGTGATGAAGAAATACCTTAAGATTTTCAATTTCTTATGGAAGCTCAAGCGAGTTGAGCATGCTCTTAGTGGTTTTTGGAAGCTGACGAAGCCCACTAACCTGAGTTCTTGTGATCTTACTAAAGAAAGTATGGGGGTTAAGGTGCAGTTCCTGTCTCTTATGCGAAGATGCCAAGTGCTTTGGCATGAAATGAACCAATTTGTCATGAATTTTCAGCATTACATAATGTTTGAGGTACTCGAGGTCTCATGGGCACGGTTCTCAGAAGGAATGGACTCGGCGATGGATTTAGATAATCTTCTTGCTGCACATGACAAGTACCTTGATTCCATTACTGAAAAATTCCTTCTTGGGGAAAAGTCTCGTAAAATTTTTGAATTGCTCATTCAGTTGTTCAGTATCATATTGCGGTTCAGGAGCCATGCTGATAGATGGTTTGAACGTATATCTGACTTCCAGCTCCCGTGAGTTGCATTCCTATAACCATTCTATAATATTCCTTGTAGATTTATGCTAATCCTTGTTTTTCTTTTTAAACATTTAGGGATAGAAGCAAGTCAAAGTTGAAGTCCAAAGATCAGCGAACAAACCAATGGCTCGACGGAGGAAGAAAAGCAATGATGCAACATGCTAAAAAATTCCTTGGATCTATGAATGTAGACTTGGATAAGATTGCAAGAGAGTATGCTGCACCATTTGAAGCTTTTGTCTCTCAGTTGCCCATGCAAGAACATGTTGATTTGAAGTTCCTCTTGTTTCGGCTAGACTTTACTGAGTACTACAGTCTGCGTACTGGTCGAACATAAAATGGAAAGGTATTTAAGGGAAGTGATGACAGTGCGTGATTATTTACACAGCCTTCAGCTACGGCTTAGCTAACATTTGCACCAATTTGGGATTCCATCTCCGCCTCATGTATCTAGACTAAGGTACAAGGCAATTATAGTGCATAACATCATGTGTCTCTTATCCGCTGGCACACTTTTTGCAAGGCCTCTAGTAGCTTATTTGATTCTTTGTGTTTGTCTGCAGATTTACTTGTCCGTTCATAGCTACCAACCTACCACAAATTTGAACCTTTCATAAGGTAATTCTTTTGGATTGATATTTTGCCTGTTGTCTTTGGTAGTGTAATGGATTTTGATGGTGAATGTGTTGATAGATTTCTTCCATGGCTTGGTATTGTAATACTTGCTGCTGTAATTCTTTGTAAGTTTGCACGGTTTGAAAATTTTACAAGTCAATCGAACCTTTGTATGCATTATTTGCTTACAATGATCAATGACTAGCTTGTGTCCCATTTTGTGGATTTGAAGAAGTATAAAATAAAATCAGATAATTGTCTGGTAGACAATGCTTTTGTATGAAGTCCGTATATCTGGTATATCTTGACGCATAAATTCTAACTAGGTAATTTAATGGGTAAGAATGTCTTCATCCTTCAAGATTGCATATATCCTAGAGATGCTAGACGGAAAATTTTGATTAAGATTGTGCAAACGGCGCAAAGTTGTCAAGACGCAAGGTGTAAAGCAGCATGTGCGCTTGATAAAGGTAAAACGTAAGGTTAAAAAAAAGTAGCTATACAAATACAACAATAGCAACAAAATAAACAAAAAAATAAAATGAATTAGAGCAGCAGTGGTTGGGGTTTCAATTTGAATACATGCTTTCCTATTATGGTGCAGTTGAATGTATGACTTTTCTTTTTTTTTTTCATTAAAACCAAGGCCTCAATGTATAAGGCGCATTCAGGCGTAACCATACGTCCCTATAAGGTGCACCTAACTACGTCGGGCTACGCCTTATAAAGGGAGCCTGACCTCGACCTGAGACGGATGCGCGCTTTCGCTCAGGGTTCCTAGGCACGAGGCAAGGTGCTCCTAGGTGCGTCTTTTTTTCTTTGAGATTGTCACGGGGAAGCTTTGGCCGTAACTGGTCCATTTTTGTGTGACCGGTGTAACAGATAAATTTGCAAGTAGCATCGACTCATGTTCCACTAACCGAGGTGTCTTAACTTTTCGGTCTAGGCAGGCCCTTGTTACCCTCCACATGATGCAGAGGGGATAAATTCCATACAACCTTGCCGGTGGCGCTTGTAGGATTTGAATATGAGATATTCACTTCATGAGGTGGAAGTTTCACCCTTCTTTAGGCGCCCTGGGCACCTAGGTGCTTGTTTGAAAATATTGCAAATGCTTATAGCAATAGGGTTGTGGGTGAATACCCGTCGGAGGTCTGCGTATGAGATTGGTTCAGGCCGAAATAAAGGGCCGATATCGAACTAGTGAAAAATTGGACTGGACCGGCTATATGTAAAATTAAAACTTTTTAGTAATTTGATTATACTATTAATGATCCAAAAGTTTTGAAAAAAACCAAACCGGTTTTGGGTTCTCCTTAGGTTTATCTAGTTTGGACCTAACTAAACCCTTTTTCCGGTCTACTTTATACCTGTATTTGCACACCCCTAACATAGAACCGCAGTAAGGCCAAGCTGTGACTGATGAGCAAGTAGTTCAGTTCTTTCCAAAATAAAAGTGGATAAGATTGCATTAAAAGGTTTTTAAACAAAAGACAGTATATATTCCATGTACATGTCTTGTTGGCAATTTTCTTTATAGCTAGTTGTTGAGGATTATGTTGACCAAGTATTGCTGGCTTGCGATATCTTGTTACATGTATGGATAGTTGAGATCCAAGTCAATTCATCCTCCTTTTAAGGAAAAATATGGACGGACATAATATTTTACTCCATAATTTGGTTTTTTGTCTGTTTAGAGTTCAAACATGTGGCTCTTGATAATTTCACACTATGCATATAGACATTACATTGTTTAGAGAAGATATCTAATTATCTATATTGAAGCACGGGGTGGAACAACAACTTCACGCAAAGCTGTCTTCTTAAAGGTATGCTGTTGAACGTGTCAAACCTTAGAAATTACTTTTGTTAATCTTCTTTATTTCTGAACAGAGCATTTGAGTATTTCTAATATTTAAGAATGTAAAACCGAAAAGAAAGATAATTCAAGAATTCTGTTATGTTTTACCTTAGTCAAGGTGTTGGTCTTATTAAAGTGTACTTATTTCCTGATTTGTCTAATAATATGTATTGATAGTATGTTAAGCTCAACATCTTAAAAGTGTTAAATCTGTTTGAACTTAGTTATGGTGGACTTTATTCAAGTGTAGTTATTTCCTGATTCGTCTAGTATCATGTATTCATTGTTGCATTAAGCTTATCAACTTAAAGTGTTCCTTTTGTGTTAGGTTGTGTGACTAATACTTCATAGATCTCTGTCCCCACACACACGCACGTGCAATAATATATATATATATATATATATATATATATATATATATATATATATATATATATATATAGACTAATCTCCACTCGACAGGAGCTCGGCCCGCTCCTGTCGAGTCCGTAGCCGTTGGATCGCGGCGATCCGACGGCTGAAATCTGACCCGAGCTCTTTAAAAACACGCGCGTGATGTCGGCCGTCGGATCGTCGAGGTGATCCGACGGCTGAAATCGATCCGAGCTCTTACAAAACACGTGCGTGATCTCAGCCGTCGGATCGTCGCGATCCGACGGCTGCTGAGTCGACAGGAGCGAGCCGTGCTCTGTCGAGTGGAGATTAGCATCTCTCTATATATATATATATATATACACACTCCATCTTGCAGTCAAATTTATTATAGGTCAATACATCTTAAGGAATACACTTATTTCCCCGAGTTTGTATTTGTGATGATGTTTTTATTTTGTGATCAGAAAGATAAAATCGACAACTGGTCGAAAGAACTTTTACTTGCCTAGTCATTTCAAAAGCGCGCCAATCGATAACTCTGCAGGGTGCTTTTCTCCTATCCTTCATTTTATGTAATGTATATGAGTAATCAGTGTTTTTTAGTTGAGCTGGATTTCAAACGACAAATTTCTGCCTGACGTTTGAGAGAAAATATTGGAGGCCACTGTGATGTTGCAGGATTTCTCTTGTTCTTGTTCTTTTCTAGCCAAAAGAAAAGGAAAGTGTACCAATTTTTCGCCCGAGGGAAAGTAATGTGTCATTTGATACCGTCTTTGTAAGTTTATGTTGCAAAGTTTGATATTCCACATTGCGTGTAAAATGTTTTAAGTCATTAGCCTTTCTATAGTTTTGTCGACACATCAGGGCTTCATTAAAGTAGCAAGTCAGAGCTTCGGAAGTATGAAGGTTATGGGCTTTGGGAGCTCAAATTTGTTGGACTATTATTTACTTGGTTAAAAGAATTTCATGTTACTGCAGATAAATGACTTGTGAAAATTGTTTTCAGCACCCTTAACCCTGGGCATGGTATCCACTCATCTTTCGGCACGATAGAACTGTCGTTCTAATTTTGACCCTTTGATGAGTGAAGGAATCACCTCTCTTGCAGGAGCTATACGTTGAACTTGGCGTGTCTTCGTTTAATGTTAGTGGAGTTGGTGGCAATCGATCTCATCTGCCAGATCTTTTAATGATGTTTGGAAGTTAGTTTTCTGAATTTGTTAGTTTATTGTGAGATATGAGTTCTGGAGTTGTAGAAATTAGCTTCCACTGTTAAGTCTTTGAAGTTAATTAGTAGTAATGATAAAACTTGGTACTGTTTTATGCAGCTGCTACTTTGGGATTTTGGTCTCAACACGAAAAATGAGGTTGGCGGGTTTTGTAGAACATTTCTTAGTTGAGTGAAATTTTTGAATTTTTTAGGGTCCGACTACTACCAGTTCTACACGTATCCTCAAATCCAATTATTCTCCTGTCTTAGTTAGATGAATATAGGTACTTTAAACTTATATATTGATCTGAATAAGTTACCTATTCTCTCTACTTTAATATTTAAAAATTAGAATATCATAACAACACCTCGAGAGCGGATCCTCTGTGGTAAAATTACAGACGATCCTCCTATGCTGCAATTCCTGGCCGTCGGTTTAGCATGCACGTATTACACATATCACAAAATTTTATATAAAATTTTCGTGATTTATTTGATTTATTTTTAAATATTTTATAAAAATTTTAAACTATAAAATTGTGAATTTTATATTCTTTACAATTTTATAATTAAAAAGTTTTTAAAAAATATTAAATATTATTCTTAAAAAAAATTTAAATTAGTATTTTTTTTAAAATTTTTAATTACAAAATTATAGAGATCATCAAAATTTATAATTTTATAACTTAAATTTTTTTAAAATATTTAAAAATAAGTCAAATAAGTTGATAAATTTTATAAAATTTTTTTAATACGTACAAATTAAATCGACGGCCAGAATTTACACAATGACAAATAGTCTGTGGCTTAAGCCACATACGACTCGCTCTCACAACACCTCAATTATCCTAAGGAAAAGAGTTGTGCCGCGTCACTGTGATCTGAACGCGTTTTTTATTGTTTCCTACCTCAAAGTTCGCACTCTTTGGCGTCTCTCTTGTCAATTCATCCTTGAACTTCCATCTGATATTACGGTCAGTTGAGAGATGTGGCTGCGATCTGGACCGTTAATCGGCCCAGTGCGTATCACGAGATTTTTTATTTAAACTTTCGTCGAGTTATTTGACCTAATTTTATATATTTTTATGAAAAGTTATGAACTACAAAGTTATAAATTTTGATGTGATCTACAATGTTGTAGTTCACAGTTTTTCGAAAAAATATTAAACAATATGTCAAATTAATGATTAAAATATTTAATCATCAATTTGACATATTGTTTGATATTTTTTTAAAAAACTTTGAACTACAAAATTGTAGATCACATCAAAATATACAACATTGTAGTTCATAACTTTTCATAAAAATGTATAGAATTAGGTCAGATAAGTCGACGAAAGTTTAAATAAAAAATCTCGTGATACGTACTGGGCCGATTAACGGCCCAGATCGCAACCACAGAGAATCGCCTGTGCTTTTTAGCACAGGCGATCCCATCTCGTCAGTTGATTAGTGCTATAAATTTTAAAACTTTTACAAATAAATCACTAATTTCTAATTCTTTAGCAATTGATCACTGTATCAAAATTTATATTAAAAATATTATGATTATTATACAAAAATTTTATATATAAATATAGTTTATTTATAATTTTGTATTTAATTTTTTTTTTTAAAAATATTTCTAAATAAAAATATTAAAAAATTTAGTAAGATTAAAAATTCCGCTAATCTATTAAGATTAAAAAGTTTTAAAATATGTATTAAAAATATTATTTTAATAAAATGTTGATTATAAGAAAATATATTTAAATTTTTAATTTAAAATTTTTAAAAAAAAAATATTTTGAACATAAAAATATATCATATTATAATTTATAAATACTGATAAATCGCCTGAAGACACGGCAACTAATTAAGAAGGATAACATCTCAGATTTAATTAGCTTAAGTCAGAGTTCATCCATATCTGAATTATACTATGGTCCGTTTTAGGAGGAGAAATTTGGCATTGTCATCTCCTCACTCTTAACACGTATGGATGTGATTTAGTGAGATCCATTGATGGAGATAGGTACTAGGAGATGAAGGGTTCTCAACATAAGCAATAATACACATACATTTCATAAACTGTTTATATTAGCACAAAATGCGATTCCGGAGGATAATTTCATCGGTGCATGTTTAAACTTCTTTCGAGCGAAAAGTTATGCCAACTACCTAACACAGTGGTAAAAGTAAAACATCAGAAGACTTTAAAAAAACAACAATTCAAGTATTCACAAAGCAAGTTCTCAACTCATACAAGACGCAGCAATAGACCCTGACATATACTTTTGTTGATAGCATTGTCTGTTATCGATGAAGCTAAATGCTATACTTGAACATGGAACCCTTGAATCGAAGGCTTTCACATATACTTTTATGTGATGCTAGCTAATACTGAACCTTAAAAGGGAGTTGGACTTTATGGTATCACTATAAGACCGAGATTATTCATAAAATCAAAACTTCCGACTGTAAAATATTATCATATGCAGAAGTTTTTATGTGTAGCATAAATAAAAATCCTACACACTTAAAAATCGGATTAGAATTGAAGTGATTAGTTAGAAATATTATGTGGCGCCCCTTCATAAAATCATTTGATATAGTTGGAATGTACTATGAGAATCATAGACACGCCAAGCAGGAAGTGTGGGTAGATACAAGCCCTATCGAGACGAATAGGGAAAGACCAAATAATATTTAGTGAAAACTTGAGAAATAATCATGTTTCATTGACTCGAGGGAAATAGAACTCTAGATATAGCATTTTGGCGTACAACAATCCACATAGCCAGTTGCCCCTAGTCAAAAAAGACTTCATTGTTACCATAGTGGAACTTTAAGAAGCATAAACACTGGTCATTTAATATCAAAACGTCTAAATGCATGCATGCAAGAGTAAGTCTACGCAAGCTCGGGCTAAGCATACCACGGCCAGGTTAAAGTTTGTTGCATCGAGCCAGGCTGAAATTTTGAATGAAGCAAAGAAATCCGGCATGAACAGACAACCGGCATCATCGGCAACGACAGGACATTCTTTGTTTAGCAATAAATGGAGCCAACAAGGTCTATCTTAAGAAACGACAGGTGTTTCGCCAATTCATTGTAGTTGGAGATTGCAAATTAAAATTTGGAGGATATTTTAGTGTATAAATTAAGGTTTTAAAAGCCGGGCGGCACGCTCGGTGCCGCCCGGCTCGTGCCGGAGCCGCCAGGCTCCGGCACGGGGACGGTGCCGAGCCGGCCGGCACCGTCCCCCCTTCTCTCTCTCTCTCTCTCTTTCTCTCTCTTCTCGAAGTTTTTTTTTTTTTTTCCATCTTCCTCCTCGCTTTCGCGAGGAGGAAGACGGTACGGTCGCCCGCACGCGGGGCGACCTGCAGCGGGCGACCGTACTTTTTTTTTTTTAATAAGGCGCGGGCGCGCGACCGGCACCTTTTTTTTTTTTGATTTTTTAAAAACTCTAAAAAACTTTAAAAAACGTTAAAATTTTTTAAAAAATATAATAAAATTTTAAAAAAATATATTTTATTATCGGCACGACCGGCACGGCACGGTCGGCACGTCTCGAGTTCGGAATTTACCGAAACTCGGCACGGCACGAAATTTAAAAACCTTGGTATAAAAGAGAGGTTGAAAGTAATAGTTGGAGATTCACCACAGGGAAGAAACATAGCCCAACCTGAAACCCTAAGCCATATCATTCTTACCAAGTCAAACAGTCGGACGAGGTAGGGTAGGCACAGTTTTGAACATCTCTACAAAACAAAACTACCCTATAAATCTCTGAATCATGCATGCCATGACGCGGATAATTATATCTTTCGGATGCCTTGTACAATGCATACAATGATGTGAATAATGGAAGCCTTGCTAAAATTCTATAGAAAATTATAAACATTGCATTATTATATCAAAATCTAGAACATTATATTTTTTTTTATTAATTGATGATTTATTACTATATATATTTATTACATGTTTAGATATCCAGATTTCAACCTCAAAAAACTTTGCAACCTAAAATTTATTAGATATACGCATGCAACCTTAAAAATGGCAATGATCATTCGCTTCATGTTGATGTTATCTTAGAAACTTTACATAGTTGTGTCCATCCTATATCAATGTCTCCATACCTATGCTTCATAACATAGACTTAAAAAAAGAAATCCAACAGATGCTTCTCAATCATAATTTCCTAGAAACATCCCCAAGACCATCTCCAATTTTTCAGTAGATTATACTTCCCTTCTCAAACATATTAAATGGCCACAGGATATACTGGCTATCGTAGATCAAGCACAAAATATTATGCTTACATGTGCAAGCATTTGTTTGCTTATATTTCGCAATATTCTAATTCAATTGGCAACAAAAAGATGCGATGCAATAAGCTCACAACAGGAAGAAACATCAATTGCATGAGAAACATATTTAAGGATGGAGACTTCCTTGTTTAATGGTGCAACATAAAAGATGACACATGGACCTTTACTATTTAGTTATACTTGAAGAACATATTCGAAACAAAAAAAATATTAAGAGGCTGCTCAGATTACAAACAAAGAGACAGCATGTAGTGAACCCTAACACTAAAAGCCATGGACTTCAACATAAAGAATGTAAAGATAACTTGTTCTAATACCTATCCTCTCATAACTAGTACTAGATGACAAGGCTTAGTTCCAATGAAAAAAGATAAAGCACTCGTCATGGGTTAGATCCCAGATTTAATTAGAAGTGTTTAGATTCCAAACCCAAACACCGCGCGAATCTTGTTGAAGATCAGATCCCTCCATCCCCTTTCTGTGTTTTCGACCACCGTCGCGTTTCCGTACCTTCATCCAACATATCAACCACAGTAACAAAAATTCAATCAAGCAAATTATTATTAATTCAAAGAAAACACCATATTAATCCCAAAGATTATCAATAACAGGTATATATGAATAGTTATTCAATCAACTATCATAGTATGCAAACCAGTAGCTCAACGTTGCAGGTTCTCAAAACAAAATCCGAAAACGAATCTCAACGCTATTACAAAAATTACCTGTCTTCCTCGGGTACATCTGTGTGTGTCAGCTTGATTATAGTCACCCCCGGTTCTGGCTCATCAAAAACCAATCTCACCTACATCGAATTAACAAAATTCGAATCAAGAATGAAATAGCAATGCCATAACTCAAACAATAATCTAGAACAGCGCATGACTCAATCCATGCAATTCACTTTGAACATCACACACTTTGCTTCTTTAAAGCAACAGGTTCAATTCTTCATAAATTTGGTATACATATGGGAGAATTTTTGAGTTCTATAATTTGGCATAAGAAATTAACAAGAATAAAACCAAATTCAGCAAACTCAGCATTGAATATACCCCAAAATCTGTCTCAACATGAACTAGCAATTACGCTACCAAAAGTTTCACTCAGACTCCAAAAAGAAAATAGATTCGGTTGAAAATCAGACAGTCAGACTTTTACCAGCACAATGATCAATTTATGCAAGAATTTAGATTCTAGAATTAAATGACAACTAACGAAAGCAAATTCCATAACATCAACAATCTCACCGTCGAATAAATCCCATCGGGCCAGCTCCCGAACCGCCATTTCTGAACAATGAGTTTTCCTATCTGCAAATCCTCGTTCGATCCGGTAACCGATCCATCGAACAAGCTGATCTGTCCGCCTACGTCTCTACTAATCCTAGCATTACTATGTGTGAATCCCTTCCATCGGTTCTCATCCATCAAAATCTCGTACATATTAGCAGCCCTGCAATAGAACTTCTCCGACATCGTTATGGTCTTAAACCCTTCTTTTGCTTTCTTCTTCTCCTCCTTCACCGCCGCAGGCGTCGCCCCCGTTGTAGAAGGAGCATTCTTCCCCGGCGCACCGGCAACTTGAGAATTCGAATTCGTCTTTGGCGGCGGCTTCTTCAACTCGAGGTCGTCTTTTGCCGGCCCGCCCTTCGCCATCGCTTGCACATAAACTCTAATTTTCTCGTAAAGAATTGGTTTACCCTCGGCGAGAATCGCGTCTTTGACTCGGTTCCCCAAGGGACCTTCATCGTCCCGAACAACAACTCGAATTTCGGGATCCTCGTCGGCGTTCTCATCGGCGAGGTAAGGAATTTCGATCGATCCAAAGACCTTCGCGCCGGCGGCTTCGGCTTCGAAGGAGATGGAGATCGAGAGCTCGTATCCGGGGATGATCTTTCCCTTGCGGATGTTGACGTAGGCTTCGCCAGAGAGATTGTCGAGTGTCTTAGTGCGAATCACGAGGCCGCCCTTGCCGTCGAGGAGAGTAACGCCGTTGAGGTGTGACGCGAGGAAGGATCGGGACCAGTCAAGGCAGTCGCGCTCGGACCAATGCCAGTTGTGGACGTTGGTACCGTCGGGACGGTCCTCGACGATCCAACGCTTGTCGCCCTCGCCGAACTTCGCCATTAATGGAGGAGTATCACAGGGAACCTTTCGAGAATGAAACTATTGAGACAAGTGTTCGACGAAATGGCAAAGAAGATGGAGTTTTGGGTAGATATAAAGTAGGTTGGAAGGCGTTCTAGATTGTTCTTTGGACCGAACCTTCTCGATGATGTGGTTTTCTTATTCTTATTTTGAAATCTTTTAACCTAAGCATAAATGTTGTAAGATCACGAGTAGAACAACAAAAACAATTTCATTATTGGTATGCGACGTATAATCCCAAAACTACTTTTTTTTTAATTTATTTGTAATCGTCGAGCTTAATTTCTATTCTATATTTTCTTAAACAAAATTTGTTAATAATATTAGGATTTGGAATTTCAAGAATCTAATTGGCAATTCTTTTTAACTAGTTAGCTTTATTTTTTAATTGGAAACATCAAGTAATATTGGGAATATACCATGACATAATTACGGAAACATAGTTTTGTTTATAGATGTATAGAACATTCTAATTGGATCTTAATGCTTAAAAGAATGGGTTCAATTGGATAAGTAAACAGTTTTGAAATATAACGCATGAATCGAACTCTTTTTCTTCTTTTTTTCCTTTTTTTACTGTGAAATGAGGGCCCGATCTCTAAGATTTAAAGGATCTATTAGATAAGATCATGAACCTCAAAGTACAAAAGAATATATGATCTTCATAGGAGGTCTTGCTATATATCGGAGGTATTATGAATTCTTAAGAAGTCATCACGGGTAATTGTCAGCCACATAATTAGCTTTTCGATGAATACATTGAATATCAATCTAACACAAGCCACTTGTGAGATGTCCCATGCGACTTATCATCATCGCAGAAGAGATCGTCGTATCTCGCCAAAATTATACCCAATAGACGTTAGCACAAGCAAGCAATGATATCTTCTTCCACATGTACTCGAGTTAATCCGAAATCTTTACCTATTAGTAAAACTCATTATTAGTACCTCGTTTACCTCCAAAAATATCTCCAAAAAATCAGTGAAGTTCTGATCTAAGATAGCATAATTCTCTAAAACAAGACAAGTTCATATTCATGGAGAATTTCAGGATAAATTTCATTTTTCATGCAGAATCTGAGAATTACAGAAAATAACACATCTCCGCTATACTGTCCGAGCTTATCTATTCAGTGTTCTTACTTTGTGGAGGTTGGTAATATATTTCTATACATTTTCTACAAGTTAATAAATTTTTAGCTATCTGGATAAACGCGATCCCGAGATCTTCTTAAAGGGTATGTCATTTGTAAGAGGTATTTTTATCTTGACTTGTATCGAGGCTCACATCACAACCGTCCGAGCACGACCAATAGCTAGCTATTATATCATCCATAACAAAAGCACCATAGTTAGCTCACTTTTAATTTCTCAAATTAAATCCTAAATGTGGGTTTTACGTTGCGAAAACTCACTTAAAATGAGAAAAAAGAAAAAAGTAGAGCCAAACTCACTTGAAATGGAGTTTTTATGATACAATTTTGGTATGTTCAACTTTGAGCAACGGAGGTTTCTTATATTGTTTCTGAATGCAGATGAACTGGGTTGTTCATATCTAATTTGCCAGGATAGTTCTAATTAGCCCAATTTGGTGATGTAATTTCTCTGTTTGTTAATTGAGTCTGTAAAATGTTTGGCATTTTCAGCCCTCCTAAAAGCGAAGCGGAATTGTTGAGTTTGGATTATTGTTTTTGGAGTTATAGAGTACATAAATCGCCGTAGCTTTATACTGATATTCGTGTTAGTATGTAAAATCTCTGCCTAACCGAACCAGTTATTTTGCTGTCGAAGGTCGAGCATAGGCGGTTGATTTTAGAAAGAAATTTCTATCATTTTATTTGATTGAAAATTATATCCGATTAGTTAATTAAACATAATTTTTTTAACCACGGCTTTTTTAATCATGGTTAGGATATAAAGTAGAACCCATACTATTCTCTTACACGTTATTGTTAACATACAGATAGTTACTTTTTGAAGAATCATAGGAAAAAAAAAAAAGGTCCTATCTGCATTTGTAAGTAAGATTTGGTGAATTGTTGATTAATGAATCTAAACCGAAAGTTGGCATAAATACAAATCAATCCCTAAATTCTCTCTGCTTATATAAATTAACTTCTAAATTTTCTAAGTATTGTTTAAATTTGTAAAAAAAATTATATTTCGATATTTGTGCTGCACCCATTTTGATCCTTGTGTACGAGTATTTTTTGAAAAAAAAATTTAACATGAAAGTTATGTATTTTGATAAGATACACAATTTTTATATTTAATTTTTTTTTTTTTAAAAATATTTCCAAATAGATGTTTTGAGACTTCAACATTTTAGTCGGTTTTAAAATCAATTCTAATCCGCTGAACTTTGTAGTCTCAAAATATTTATTTAGAAATAATTTTAAAAAGAAAAATTCAACATAAAAATTGTAGATTTCATCAAAACGTTGCTGAATGTTTTTCTAAAATAAAATTCTAAATAAATATTTTAAGATGTCAAATTTAAAAAAATAATAAAATTATTTGTAAATTTTAAATAGTTGAAGGGCTGATATGTAAGTCCCGAACATTTTCACTATTAATCTAATATTGTTATACTAATAAAGTCCTTTTTTAGCCCAAAAAAAAAAAAAAAAAAAAAAGAAAAGAAAAGAAAAGTTAGAGGAGGCTATTTTCGTCACTTTCCTTGGAGTTGGCCAGTCAGGGTTTTGACGCTTTCCATCTGTCTACCAACACCCCTCTCTATATAAACACCCTCATCTGCGTCTTTCTTTACGCCCATGGCCGCGGCGTCGCCATGATCCTCAGCCCATCTGATGCAATCGGTTCATCTCTCCTCTATTTTGCTTTTTTCTCGCTGTCATGTTTTTCTCGCTTTAATCGTGATATTTTTGGACTTACTTTCTAAAATTAAGTTCACGTGATTTGATTGAATCTCGAACAAAATTCTATCGAGTATCTTGATTTATTTGACTTGCGAGTATAAAGGCAACAATTAGAGTCTCTATTGCGCTTTAGTTCAGTAGCGTAATTCAGCGCTGTACGTTGCCGACATCGATTCCTCCGAGCTGAGATTCTGGCATTTGCTATCCAACATCAATAGCGAATGCATTCAGATGCTTGAACACTCAAATCCGTTCTTGATATGTTCGAGCGATTTCCTTGGTTTGTATTCAAACTTATTTTTGCATCTTTTTTAATTCTCTGATATCTGGTTCGTCTCATAGTCATTCAGAATGTTCCCAAAAAAGAACCCTCTAATCTGTTTTTTAAATCTTATTTAAATTTTCTTTGCATCTTAAAATCTAGATTACGATGTTGTTAAATCCGCGTATTCACGATGTGAAATCTTTTGGGATTCTCTTGTTTTTCAATCTTATTTAATTTAGTTTCTGTTTAGATGCTATATTTAATACTCTTTTTGTTATCCAAACGAATAGATGGTTTGCTTAGTCTGTTCCTGTGAGGTAAATGAATTGTCGGTACTATCTGAGATCTTTCTCAGATGAATATCTCAAACCTCTTCTAGGCTTTCAGCGTACTACCAATTCATTGTTATTTTTGTACTTGTAGTTTTAGCTTGGATTAATATCGACATTTTCAATATTTCTTGGGATGGTTAATAACTACATGATTTTTGAATTGATATCAATTGTAAGTTATTTTTTTTCCAAATATGCAGAGGATGCATTATGATTTGCTCATTTGAAATTCATGGGCTATGCAGATTTTTAGTGTTACCATCAAACTCCGAATCCAATTCATTGTGGTGAATCTTCTAATTCTGATCTGTTTTAATTACAGGTATGAATATATGGACATTGTGATTGATCATTAAAATGCATAATTTTATTTATGTTGTGGTCTTGCATAATAAAATGCTACATTAACTGCAGCGAATCCTTATGTGGAGCATAAGGCTCGATTTTCGATTGTTGACGCAATACACACACATAGTGTTATATGTGTCTTGAAAATCATTTTAATCCTTCTACAGCATTATGGAAATAAACAAAATTGTTGCTAAGGTTTAAATTTATGCATGTACTTGTTCTCTTCTATTTGTATTTTTTATGCAGCCACCGAGTAAGACTTGGTTGATGAACTCCCTTGCCGATGAGTCATCGATGCTGATATGTCGTAACTCCGAGAAGTAGCTAGAGCTCCCATAAGCCCATCGTGGCATAGAGTTGTCTATAGCTCCTCTTTATGAGTGAAAGCAAAGTAATTTTCATCTATGTCTATCTAGGGTCATTTTGTACCGTTGGTGTCCGGAAATAGTCATATTTTGGAGTTTGCCACTTCAGTTATAAGTGCGTTGCCGTTCATACTTCCGTCATAACGCTGTCTCAGTGGCGGAGCCACATGAGGGATCGCCCCCCCTAACCCGCTGGCCGAATGCCTATATTATCTGTATTTTTTTTAAAAAAATTCAATATAAAAATTAAATTTTGATGAGATCTACAACTTTTATATTCAAAATTTTTCAAAATATGCTTTTATATATGTATTATGGGGCTCCAAAGTCTTAACGAGTTTTAAAAATTGTTTTTAAGCTCGTTAAAATTTGGAGTTCAAGAACACCTATCTAGAAATCTATTTTGAAAAAAAAATTGAATATAAAATTTGTAAATCTTATTAAAATCTACAATTTTTATATTAAAAATATTTTTTAAAAAATTACATGTAAGTATTTTTAATGATGTATGAATAGAGAATACGAACATAAAACGAGAACAGAGTATCCGGTCTCCACTTATACCACCTCTACATTTCTAAAATATCAGTTTAAAAATTAAAATTTTTTTCGAACTCCTGCATAGTCGATTTCCTAAAAATCACTATATACTTGACTACATCAATTCTTAATCGACGCCGACAGTGCGCTAGCCGTCGACGGCTGCTATCTACCTATATTTTAATTATTATAATTTATAATTTTCAATCATTATAATTTACAACTGTGTTTATTATTGTAACTTTGTTACCAACTATATTTTATTATTGATGTTCTATTTTGTAATTTTGTTGTTATTTTTTTATTTTTTTATTGTTTTTTTGGCTATTATGAAGTTGTGTATTTGAATTTGTCTTTGATGATGAATAATTTTTTATGTAATATCTGAATAAAAATTTTTGCCGCGGATATTTTTCGTCCCTCCTAGCCGAAAATTTTGGCTCCGCCACTGCGCTGGCTTCAATCTAACGACATGTGATGTGGCAGTTAATAGAGAAAAAGAGTGAATTTGTATCACGTTTATGTCATGTGAGGTATTGTATAGTGCTCTAAAATAGTTTGGGATATGCTCTACGGTTTTTGCTACCACTTTTATCACTTTAAATTGGTTTTTATTCATTTGTCGGTTTTTAAGTCAGCCTCTTGTTCGTCGCCTTTATCTGCTTGTCCCTCACCTGCATTAGCTGGAATTAAAACCGGCTGTTCTGACGAGCCCTCATTACTACGAACACCAAGATCGCCACGATCCCTGCCATCATGGATAGCACGGACGGCCTCAAATACTTGTAAAACAATGCCAGTGCAACTTCCTCCTGGAGAGGCATGAGCTAGATATAATAAATTTGGAGCTTCATGTCGGAGAGCTGCTTGGCATCGCAGCCATGTAGTTGAAGACCATGCCGACGCCGTGAGCTTGGCCGGTAGATCCGGAGAGGCGGAGACCTTTCCAGTAGAGTGCAGAGATGAGCGTGGATCTGATCATCATCCCCAGCTTCTGGGAATGGAAATTGTACTAGTGAGAGCTCAAAATTTCGACAAATAGTAACTCTCGAAATGCGTCAATCTCTTACCCTACGCGAAGTGGACAAAGCTGGAGGACCAAGAACGTCTTCTCCGCCATGAGCCATGAAGATGAGCTTATAGAGAACAATGTGACGGTGAGCTGCACTGCGTGAACGACGAGGAGGATGCCAAAGAGGGCATGAGCAAGTTTGAACTGCGTGCTAGTTTTTTCGATAACAGATTAATTTTAAGGGATGAAAATTGGTGGCGAAAATCGAAAAATGTTTCCGGAAAAGTGTTTTAGAGTGCCATATGATGCCTCACGTGACATACATTTGAGTAAAAAAAAAATGCATGTTAACTATCATGTTAGCATATCGTTAGATAAGAAGACGGCATTGTGGACTGAAGTATAACTGCGCCGTGCTTGTAACTGAGGGTGGCGAACTCTAAAATATGATTATTTCGGGATAGTAACGGTATAAATAGGTCGTCTATGTAGATTTAAAGTTTGGATCTTCTCGTGTTTTGGAAAATGGGCAGGGTATTCTCACAATAACAAAGCTCCCAAAGTTTATCCCTAACTTTTTCTCCAAAAATCTAGCAACAATTGATAAGAAATAACGATTGCCTTAGGCATACAAGGTATGTCATCATTGATGAGCTATATTTTTTTTTAACATTAACGTACACAATCATAGAAAAGAACAGTAAATCATAGGACAACATAGGTTCTTATAGGACAACATAGGACAACATAGGTTCTTGACGACATAGGTTCTAACTCTAAAATTTTAACAGATTATCAACCATTCCGTTAAAAATTTGAATCCTCAAAACACATGCTTAAAAACATTTTTTATAAAAAATTTTAACATAAAATTATATATTTTTATGAGATCTATAATATTTAAAGAGTAGTGTTTTTAAAATATTTTAAATATATATTTTAAAATTAATAGGTTAAATAAAGGTGCTGATTTGTAAATTTTAAATAGTTAATAGGCTGATATATAAGTCGCTCTAAAATCAATGAAAAAATCACTTCTCGCCTAACTTACATGTGAGAGAGAGAGAGAGAGAGAGTTTGGGGAGACGAACAAAGTCAAGTATTCAAGTAATACTATTTTTAAACCCGTGCGATGCACGGTTGTTAGTCACTAATATAAAATAATATTAAAAATATCTTATATTTGAATATATAAATTAATAATTATTTTTGTTAAAATATTATATTTTATTTGTTATATTATTAGAGTAAAATAATTATAATATGCTATGTATAAAATAATAAAATTTTTAAGTAACGTGAAATGATGGTGATATCCAGTTTTATATATAAAATAAAACAGGTGTAAATTTGATAAAAAACGTCACCAATATATATATATATATATATATATATATATATATATATATATATATATAATATTATTTATTTATCCTTTTCTTTTTATATTATTTTTTTTTTTTTTTTAAAATTATAATTTTTTTATCACCCTTGTATATATTGTATATAATTATAAATAAAAGAATTTGATAATGATCTTTAAAATTCTTCATTACATAACAAAAGTTACGACTTTGATCACCCATTTGTATATATATTATATATAAATTATTAAAAATTTAATAATGACCTTTAAATATTTTTAAATTATTATAATTTATCTATAATATATAAAAAATAATATAAATTATAT
The DNA here is from genome assembly GCA_002076135.1 of Xerophyta viscosa. Lineage (NCBI taxonomy): Eukaryota > Viridiplantae > Streptophyta > Magnoliopsida > Pandanales > Velloziaceae > Xerophyta > Xerophyta viscosa. The sequence goes on from MJHO01000056.1 coordinate 982,157, forward strand.
TTAATTTTTATATTAAATAGTATTATTAATAATACATTAAGTATGTATTAATTCAAACTTTCATTAAATATGTAATTAACTACATGTTTATGGTACTTAAGTGACACATGTCAAATAATAAGATAATAGAGACAACATGTAGCATATTGTGAGTTATAAAAAGTGCTATATGGCGCTCAACTATTTTGATACGAATTTTCTATATACATATATAGATTATTTGTCCCTAGTTCGGCTCTTTTCTCTTTCTAGCCACGTGCAAATCGAATTCTAGAAAATACAACTTTTACCTTCCTTAAAATATTTCCAGCAATCTTTATCTTAGACTCCAAAACATGATACCAGTTACCGTCTATTTTTATAATATAATATATAATTTTTCTGTGAGTAATATCGTCTTTTCAATATTGTGTTAAAATAGAAAGAGTAGGCAGAGTGAAATTGTATTTTGGCAGGAGTATATATATAATAAAGTTATTTAGAGGAAGAAAAAAGTAATATTTTCTACAACTCATATTTCTGTATGGCTAGAAAAAAAAGCAGCGTAAACGGCAAAATAATACTATTTTTTAAATACATTACTAATAAATCTTTTATCCATACAACTCTTACAAAAATTTTTCCCCCATTTTTTTTGGTCTTGACTTTTCCCCCTATTATTAAGTCTCAATACTAAACACCAAAAAATTAACACACATGTTATACATAACATATATAGATATATGTAATTTTTTGGGGTACTAACATTGCCCACCTCAACCCCCCCCCCCCTGCGGTTAGTGAAACAGAAAAGATAGAGTTTTGCTATGCTCATCTAAATAATCACACAATAAATCATACAACATACATGACAACATCATAACCAAATATTATAATAGGTATAGTTATAATTTTAATAATTTATACAAATAAGTATGCAAATTACGAGATAAGTGTACAGATCATGAGATGAATATGTGGTGAAGATTAATTATGTGTAGTTTAATGTATGATTTATTGGAGGTGAGTAATTTTTTCTGGATAGGTATCTGACTTATGGATTTTAGATGGGTCGTTGTAAATCACAGCCGTCCGATTTTAATTAACTAATCTAACCGTCCATTGGATATTTTAGAGATCTTTTAGAGGATCTGCGCCCTTTTACTAATAGTTCAATGTCAAACTATTTCTTTGCAATACAAAAAAGGAGAGCAACTTTTTTAGGGTTTTAGACATCGCCATCGTCGTCTTCTTCTTCTCGGAGAGAATTAAGATATTGGCAATAATGGGGACACGGGAGGTCTACGAAGAGAAGCTCCGCCGCGGTAATCTCTACCACGATCCCACTATCAAACCCGGCCTCGGCAGCGCCCGTTGCCCTCGTTGCCTCTCCCTCGTTGATCCCAATTCGGTACTCTCATCACTATTATTATCGCAATGCGATTTGGTTTGAATTAGTGCAAGCTATAGTCAATTGTTTTTAGTAATTTTTGTCGCAAATCACACTTCTCTCCCCCAACTTATCCCAAGAGTATTAAATTGTGTTAATTAGTGTGTCAAACTCCGTGAATTAGCGTGTCGAAGGAGTTTCTTTGTAAAGTTAGAATTTTGTTGAGGGAGTAAACAATAATTACCTTATTTATACTTGTTAAATACTTAATTTGCAATTTCGGTTGAATATTAGGTTTTAGTATTACTTATAAGTGGTATCGACCTCTAATCTAAGGGAATTCTTTGTTGTTAGGTATGCAACAACACAACTTGGTTTGGATTTGTTTTTCCAAGTAATTTTGCAATTTGTTCTGAGTATTAGGTTTTTGTTAATTCATATAAATTGTATCAAGCTCTCTCTAGCGGTATTCTTTTGTTTTAAAATAAGCTATTCAATTTGGTTTAGATTGTGTTTGAGTAATTTTGCAATTTGGTCTGAGTATTAGTTTTGAGTGAATTACTTACAAGTGGTAAACATGCTCTCTTCTGGTAAAAATTTCCATCATTTAGTTATGTATCTGCTATCTAGTATCTATGCAGTGGGTTTTGGATTTTTTTTTATTTTTGGCCAAGTAATTGTGTAATATGGTGTGGATTTTAGGTTTAATGATTTTTTGGGTACATGTTCTTCTCTTTTATTCATTATTTACTTTGTGGTTAGTTGTGAGGGATATTTCTTGTGACATGACTGTTCAGTTTTGTTGATAAAACTGACAACTCAAGTCATTACGAATTTCTAGAGTTTCTGGATGTAATTTCTCAGGTTACTGATGTAATTCTGCAATTTGGTCAGAATGGAATTCTTATACTATAAAATCCCAAGTTGCAACGTTTTAACTAACCTCTTGTAGCCTAGTGGCTCTACATTTGCTAAGATTCCATATTTTACAAAAGTATGTGTAACCTTGATATTAAGTTTTAGAGAGCAGTGAAATCATAAGTGGGGAGACATTGTTTTGCAATGTAGTTCTTCTCGATTCTCTTAGATTTAGTGAATCTTATTTTATGCTAACCCATAATGTTGTACTATAAATCTACTAAACTATTAAGTTTAGGATTTTGAAATTCCTTTCAATCCATGCAAAGTAAGTAATTAATCTATTGTAATGTAATTTTTCTTCTTGTACCTTATATTAGGGAATCTTATGAGATTCATACTGTTGTAGCACTGTAACTTAGTTTGATTACTAGCTTTACTAATTTAGGAGACGCTCATGACATTGAATCATAAGTTATCAATCTCGTGTAATCTACTTCTCTTGATATGGAATCCATTCCTTACATTCTGTATTTTTCACACTTTATTTGTGTTTTTGGTCCTGCAGGGCAACTCTGAGTGGGCAATTACTTCAGTCTTGCATGATGCTACTTCAGTGGTACTGCATGTTCTTTGTTGTTTAGCTCTGTTGGACTTAATTGTGTTTAGATTATCTTTTGATGTCTTTTGTTCGTTGGATGTGAATAGGCTGGATCAGGGGTTGGGGCGATGCTGAGTGCTATTCATGGGTTCAATACTGGTAAATGTTTCATTTTCTTATTCTTCCTTGTCACTTTCGCACTGTTTTATGGATTTCTCGTGCTTGGGTTAAGTTTATTTGGATTATTTCATATGGTCTTTTTTCCCTTCCTTGGGCAGGGATTCCACTTGTGCAGAAGCATGTGAAGGGGCCTAAGTGGCTGCACGTTCTCGTCGGGGTGAGACCATCTAACCTGATGCTTTAGAGAGTTTTCGTAAAAGAGTGTCTATGATAATATTTGTGCTAACATTATCTCAGCTACTTGAACTTTAGTCTTTAGAGTCGGACAACTGAATCTTTGATAGGGGTCAGATTTCGTAATTGTCAAATAATAATGTCTATTTAGAACTTAACATGTCAATGTCAGCATGGGTTCTTTTTGGAACAGACATTTCGAGAGACGACAATACTGTGGTCGTTTTGTAGGTTACCTTCGAGTTTTAAATTGAATGAAAGGTTCTCTTTGCCCATGCTACATCTTCTTGAAATGATATCTATGGGGAGTGTTGTTGATATGATTATTTTGACCAGAGTTTTTGTAGTTATTTTTACGCTTCCTCCACTGGAGTTACTTGTTTACAGCTTAACTTTTAGCTTGAACTTCTTTAATTCATTTGGACCCTTCTTTGTAGCATCACTGATAATTGAGCAGTAGGCTTAGAAACATGTGGAATAAATATCCGGTGAATTATGCTTACTGATGTTTAGACCTAGTTGTTTAATAACTAGCTAATTGCTACTACTATAAATAAAGATTAATCTTCTTCTATGTTTGCATTTTGCAATCATGTTTTACTTGAAATATTTGTGGTTCGTCCCTTTATTTAACTAGTACAAACGTGTACCCAACATTAGTCGAATCGTAGATAACATTTATGTGGTAAATAGTGATTTCGCTGTACACGTCTTTGTCGCTGACTTTTTGCTGGTTTTATTTCTGTGGGGCAGATTCCGCCATTGCTCTTGTTTTCTGGTGCTAGTGCCGCATTCGGAGGTAACAATTACATGTTTTAGATCTAATACATTATTTTATTATTCTCTGGACATTTGAAAGAAATGTAAGTTTTAACCAAATCAATTAATAATACCGGAAAAATTGCTAAACTAGCTTGTAGAGTTGATACTAATCATTGAGAACTACTTGGGGACTGATATATGCATGAAACAACTGAGTATTTTTTTAATGTTAAAAAATGAAACTAGATATTCAAAATATGACAAAAAGAACGATTACATCTGCGAACAGATACGTTCAAGAGATATGACAGAGCCAGCCATTGTATCTGTTTCTGCTACCAAGGTTGTTGAGCCGTTATTTAGTAGTTATCTAGAAGTTAACCTGTGAATATGATGAAATACATAGTTCCTCTGAAAATTTTCCGTGCTGTCATAGTTCCCATTTCATGATTGTTTTGAACAAATCTTTTCTCTAATTTAATCGTTCTTTAGTTCATGGACTATTTTGGGAAGCTCGAACAGAGTAAATCTAAATGCTTATTATACAGGCTATCCCAAGACTGTTGAGCCACTGTTGAGTTATAACCTTTAAATACGATGGATCACAGTCCTCCGTCAACTGTCCTGAATTGCCATCTTTATTTGCTGTTAGGCCCAGATCTGATGATGGTGAACAGTATAAATAATTTTATTCTACGACAGGGGCGAGTCTAGCGGCGCAGTGGTAAGGATTATCCCTTACCACGGGACTGGCATGGGTCCATACAGTGTCCCTCCAGAGCCTGGTAGAAACCTCGCTAGTAACGGGCATGGGCCGGGAGTGGCCTTGTGCTCTTGGTTCCTTTTTTTTTTTTTTTTTTATTACTACTGCAACAGATCCCAAATAGTTGATGGCTTCTTTTTGAGGCAGTAGGGTGAAAACCGTATCTTTGCTTTCTAACTGTTCTTTGTTTTTGTATCTGATGTGCAGCATATGCACTACCTAAATTCGCACAGCTCAGTGTTACATCCTATTATGCTGCTTCAAGTGCATCTCACTATGCAGTTTCACAAGTGACTAGATATATTGAGGACTCCCATTCATCGCAGCGGTCTCAATGAGAAGTCTAGGTTATTTATTATACAGGCCTTACCAGTTCATTACTTCATTCCCTCTCTATTTTGGTCTCTTTAAAGTAGAACAGTATTAGCAAACCAGTCTTTGTTGATGTACAGGACCCGCATAATGCGATTAATTCTATATAGATCTTGTTTTTTTTTTGTTTTTTCTGTTTGTTTGCAAAAACGTACACTCTTAGTCATATCCGAAATGCGGATCATTTTTCCTTCTAGGGCTTTACTATGCACCTCTAAGAAACCACATAAAAAATCACATATGCTGACGTGGCAAAATCAGGACCATACATCACGATGGATATATATGTAATTTTGATATTTTTTGCATATCACTAGGGAATTGTACAGATCACGAGACGTATATGTGGTGAAAGTTGGTTTTGTGTAGTTTGTTGGGGGTGAGTAAAATTTTCCTTCTAAGGTATATATGGTGCTGCCTATGAGGGAGCTGAGTGTTTATTCGACCCGTACGTGCAGTAGATGTTGTGTGCATGTCGAATTGTCAAAAGCTTTCTTGGATGGTGAGTATAGATTGGTACTATCCGAGATTCATCTATATATGCTTGAAAGAGTGGACCTTTTGTGCGCAAACTTTTTCTCATTAATCTCAAAGGAAAAAAAAGGGGCAACCTATTAGGTCTGCAGGTTTTATATGCTGTATATTTTTCTTTTATTGATAAATTATTATTTAATCTGTACTAAGCAGGAACTAAATTATTTAGACAGATAACATAAAGAAATAGGTGAAATAAGTTATATGGTCGAATATGTATTGGACATGTCAAAAATGTGTTCAAATAAAAATAAAAAATTTCGGACATGTGTGTCGGATACGCTAGATAGAAGTGTTCGATATGTTTGTACGAAATTTTTTTATTTTTTATTTTTTAAAGAAATAAACTAATATATAGCACTAGATGTATATATTAGTAAGTAATATATATGTATTTAGAAATATTATATATATATACACACACACACACACATACACACAGATTTTTATCTATCTATTTATTTATTTATTTATGGAATTATATTTTTACTGTTTATATTATGTATTATTTTGGTTATTGAATGTTATTATTTTTTAGATATTTAAATAACTAATATAAGTTATTTATTATTTTAATTTTTATTATCGTGTTCGAGCTGTATCATGATCTACTTTAATTTTTTTATATTTTTATAATAATTATTTATATTTTTTTATTAAAAATGTATTATTTAATAATATTTATTTATTTATTGTTAAAGGAATTATATTTTTACTATTTAAATTTGCCCAAAAGATATAAATATTATATTATGTATTATTTTGATTATTAAATAGTATTATATTTTTAGATGTTTAAATTTAAAATAAGTTATTTATAATTATTTATATTTTTATTATCGTGTTCAAGTTGTATTCGTACTCTTATTTTTTTGAAAATTATTGTGTTTCGTGTTTGTATCCTATCGGGTTTATATACCTGTCTTCATGCCTCCTAGGTTTAAAGCAATGAACACATTGATTGTTATTGAAATCAATGATCTCGTACCGAAAGAGTTGCTTGAAGAACAATCCGTATCCACGACTAGAATGAAGCTTTTTTCGCTTAATAAAAACTTCTCAATTGAATTGTTGGACAGTAAGAGTGAGATTAGAACATCATGTAACCTCCATAAATAACTAGTTTTTTTAAGAAAACAACCGACTTTTAGACTCCCAAGGCCGCAAGGCTGGTGATCTACTTAATTATATCGACGAAACTCAGCGCTAGCATGCGTGCAAGCGTAAATCCGATACGTGCTTGCTTTACATTTTTTGCAACAGCAGCGCGGATGATATACTATCGACCAAACAGAGACTTTTTTTTTTGAATTATCGTGGTGAAATTTGTAATGCGAGCGTACGTTTCCGTAAGTATTTAAACTCGCGAAAAATTTTCACACCCAACTTTGACCGACGTCCTAGAATTTAAATACAGATCTTACACGAGCGGAAGCTTCTGCTAAAGATACTTAAAATTTTCTTCGAAAAGTTTTGTGAAAAATTTTATTCCATACGATTTCGAATTTGGATAATAATGCTTTTTGAGACTCCTTCCACATAGTGACCTTAGTATGCTACGAAACCACGCAACTCTAATTCCGTGGGGGAGGAGCTGCACCGTTCGGTCCATTTCAGTAGAGCCTCCTAATCGTCCATTTTTATCTAGATCGGAGAGGAAGATTCTAATTTAAGATAGAATCACATCTCACCAGACGGGGAGATTCCGTGCGGTGAAGCAGAAGATTGAAGCAGGCAGCGCCGCAGTTGCCACAAGTTCAAACTTGCAAGGAAGAAACATGAGGGCTGCTGGTCAATGTAAGACCGCTAGGTTGGTCAACAACTGACATCATCTGATGTCCCTACTAGCATTTGCCGTGCGCGGCTAGTTCGACCAATTGGAAGGTGCTTAGGAAGCGTTACCATCCGGATTCGATACCGTATAAAATAAAATATCTCGCAGGATTTTTCGAAGGAAAATTTTTTGTATTTCGTGGCATGAGCTTTCGTTTATGGTAGGTCTGTATTCGGATCCCAGAACGTCGATTGGGACTGAATATAGGAATTTTTGCGAATTTGAAATTCATAGGAAGGCGTGAGCTTATATTACGGATTCCACCACGATAATCCAAAAAAAAAAAAGTTTCCTAACATTCCTAGAACCCAAGATCGCTAGGCTTCCTTCCTAACGCCAACCTTAAAAACCCCCCCCTACACCTCAAACCAATCCCCACTTAATCCCCTCTTTTCTCTCTCTACATACCTCTTTGTTTCTCCCTCTACTCTCTTACTACGTCCTCTTTAAAACTTCTCTCTCTCTCGAATACTTTGTAACTTCTCTTTCTCTCTCTACAAACCCATCCGACACTTCAAACTTTTCTCTCTCTAAAAACTCTCTCTTTCTAGGAGTGTATTATGGGATCACTAGTAGGTCACGTCGCACCAGGCTTTGGCTTCCTCCTTATAGGTCTATGGCACCTATTCAACCACACCAAGCTCTACCTCCTGCGCCCTAACTCATATGTTGCACCGCCATGGTTCCCGGTTCCTAAAAAGCTCCGATACGTAGAATTGATCCTCATCGCCACTGGCAGCTGTACATCCATCGCCATAGAGCTCTTTATTGGCCCGCACAAGCACCAGCCCCTCGATGACGACGGCACCATCCCGTCATACCACTTACGTAACTTCGAACATGCGTCTATCTCCGCGGGCTTCTTGACCTATGCGGTGGCTGCTGTGGTCCTCGATCGTGCCAGGCATGCTCCGGCAAGGGCCGCGTTAGTCCAATCCCTCGGCGGAGTGGCGTTTGGTCAGGAGCTGCTCCTGTTCCACCTCCACTCTACGGATCATATGGGTGTCGAAGGCCAGTATCATTGGCTTCTCCAGCTCGTCATTGCCGTCTCGCTCGCCACCACTCTCCTAGGCATCCCCTACACCAAAAGCTTTACTATCGCCTTTGTTCGCTCCGCCAGCATCACATTTCAAGTAATAATAATTACTCGCATGCAGTTTTTTTTTTATATTATTTTTTATTTTATACAAAAAGTGTTCCTACAGTTTTTTATTAATAACATGTCTACTCAAAATGCTAAGTATCAACCAAATTTTGAGATATTCAGGGAATATGGTTCATCGCAATGGGCTACGGATTGTGGACACCGGGACTAATACCGAAAGGTTGCTTTATGAACAGGGAGGATGGGCACTATGTTGTTCGGTGCCATGATGAGCCCTCACTTGACCGAGCGAAATCACTGGTGAATATTTTATTCAGCTGGTTCGTAGTTGGTTTTGCTATCATTGCGGTTTGTTTCTACGTTTGCATGGCCAAATTGTTCCCAGAAGAGCCTGAATACCTTCCATTAGTGGCCAAGGACATGGCGCTTGAAGACGACGACAACTTGGAGGAGCAGAAGCTCGGCGACTCTAATAGCTTCATTCATATAGCGAAGGGGATGAAGTCCATTGAGTTAGAGATGTGAAGGAGATGCATGAGAACTACCTCTCTATCATGTTTATTATTAGGGTTATTTTTTTTTAACTTTAGTTGGTGGTGGATATAGTTTGGGCCTTTTGTTATTTTCCATTTTCATATATTAATTAAAGTATTGTATATATATTATTTGGTCGTGACAGTCATGTATTTGGGGGTAAATGTATGGAAATCAAGTGTAAGTTTAAAGATATGAATAATATTCTCTATTCTTAAATCTTAAATTTTCATCTAAAAAATAAAAACTAAAAATAAAACTTAAAATACATTTCTTATTTGGAGTTGGATATTATAAGATTTCAAATATCTCCCTCGTTCATATAATTACGCGTTATGCATTTCAAATATCTCCCTCGTTCATATAATTACGCGTTATGCATTTCAAATATCTCCCTAGCTGCTATTCGTAAATTTATCTATTAGATTGAAAGATATAAAATGAACCGTTTATAGGCAGAATTTTTCAATAATAACATATAAAAAGTTCATATTCTTGGACATTATCAGTAGATGTTTTGATTTTTTTTTTTCTTCGCAAAATTTATATGTTAAAACGGATTGTGTAAATATTCAAATGCACAGTGGTAGCATTTCTTACAATGAATTAGCAATTTGTAGTTCTTTGTGGCCAATAATAACTTTGGGGAAATGCTGAATCAGCCGGCCGCTATTTTTGAGATCCATCACAAAGTAGCCCCTCACTTTTAAACTTTTTGCAAATAACTGTAATTCATGCGTTAGTATTTTGACTACTTTATAAATATCAATATTATTAAAGGTATAAGGTGCACCAAGGCGCAAAGGCTTTTCTAGAACCTATGCGCGAAGCGTGGCGTAAAGGTCTTTTCTAGAGACTAGGCGCGAGGCGAGGTGCATGCCTTACGCACGTGAGGCGTATTTTTTCTATGAGATACAAAAAATATTTCTTATTCAAAACAAATATATATCCAACTTGCTATAAATAAAATAGTCACTAAAGTGAATTTATTTCTCTTTGAGAATGAATTCAATATATGATTTATTCATTTTTTATTAATAAGACATACATAACAACTAATTTGCTGATGTGTGTGACATAGTTTTGAAAGTTATAAAAGAACTCAGTACTTGGTGCAATAGCATAATGAAATGCAACAAAAAAAAAAAAGAAATATGTGAAAAAAAAGAAGTATTTGAAATGTACCTCTTATTTTTTTATCAAATACAGTTCACATCAAGAATTATTCGCATATCATTAGTTTAAAACGTATTAACAGTAATAGCGAGCTACCAATAATTAGTTAACAACTTCAAATATCAAATATCACACATATATCAAAACATAAGTAGTAACTAATAAATAGTTCAAACATCAAAAGCAATACTTAAAAGTTAAAGTATAATGAGATATCAGTCATCACTCATTAAAAAGTTAAAGCAATGTGACGCGGCGAGGAGGAACGGAAATTTGGGATTCGATGGCTAAGGTTCCGGTTTTCTCTCAAACTTCTTCTTTTTTCTTTTAAGGGTCAGAGGCTACGTGACTAGCGGGGCTGTTTAAAGATATTTTTCTTTTCTTTTTTTTTTGTGCAGGTGAAGTTAGGTGTACAAAAGGCGCGTCCGGGCGCCCTACGCCTAGGTGAGCCTCGGGCGCACCTTTTGTACAGTGCCTGCCTCAAGACCGGGCAGGCGTAAAAACTCGTGTCGCGCCTAGGCGCAAGGCGAGGCGCGCCTTTAATAACATTGATAAGTATTTTTTAAAAAAATATTTTTAACATAAATGTTATATATTTGATGATATTTATAACTTTCATGTTGAACGATTTTTAAAAAATTGCTTCAAAATAGGTGTTCTTATAAGGCTTTAAAATTTTAATGGATTATCTACTAATCTCTTAATAATTTAGAGCCTCAAAATATCTATTTAGAAATATTTTTTGAAAAAATATTTAATATGAATGTTATAAATTTTGATGAGATCTAAGACTTTTCAATGTTTAAAGTGTTTTTTAAAAAAATATTTCTAAATAGGTATTTTAAGTATAAAAATTAATGGGTTAAAAATAAAGGAATTGATTGGTTAACAGCAAACTGTAGAGGGCTTATATGCAACTCTTCCAAAAACTTTTCTTACCTGAATTGAAATATCTACATGCTCTCACCTGTAGTAGAGTATTTAAACTACTATACATGTATACTAGTGTACTACTTCCACATTCCATAATTTTAAAATTACTTAAGTCCTACAAAAAAAATTTACATTGTACTCCATTGACAATTTTAATATATTTATAATATTTTTTAATAAATGTTTTACTCCTCCGACTCACATCCGTTACCTTACACTTTGACATATTTTAGTAAGTTTCTAATGCCCTCTTGTTAAAAATAATGACACCTTTTAATAATTTTTAACATTTTTTGAATAATTTTTGACACTCTCTATGATCTAAGTGTAATTTTTTTTACAAGTAGACTGTAGTGTAAGATAAACTCCTATTTTAGACTGCAATATAAGTCTCCCTCAAATTTACCGGATGATTTAGTGCTAAATGGATTATAAAAAAAAAAAGCTCATCCCTTAAAGTAGCTTTTAATAAATGACACATGCCTATGTCAAATAGCTTTATACATAAAAAATATATTTTAACAAAATTTCTTCTAAATGATGAGGCAAATCCATCTAATGTAACTCATCATGATTTTGTACTACAAATTGGACATGTCATGAGGGGAGTACCTATGTAGCAATAATATTTTTAAACCAAAATTTTCTATGCCAAATCGAGACGAATTTTAATAAATTTAGATTTCGGCATGTGTTGACTGTATCGATGGTGTCGTATCTAAAATATATTTATTTGTTATTTTTTAAAAAATAAAATAAAAAATTAATTAAAAAATTTAAATATAAGATTTTTTGATATGTACCGTGTAACAGGCACGTATCGTCTGGTACGTACTGTGCCGACCCGCATAAAAAATCATGCTTTAAACTCATTAAACCTGAGCACTAACGAGATCAGCAATTCTCCATATCTTTAGTGGGGAGTTGAACATATAACTTTTACTAATTATAAAGTAGGCAATTTTCTAAATTTGTATACCATTCAGTACCCTAATAATAGCAAAATGATAATTTTGTTACAATGGTAACAAAGCATTATTATAAGATAGTATTCGAGCCGGCTCCGATCATAAATGTGAGTATTTGTAGCAAGAATGTGCATCCTTTGGGATTGTAAGTTGTTTATCTCAGAGAAGAAAAGGTGTACCCTTCAGAGTTCTGTATTGTTTATCTTTGATCTCACATGCTACCGGAGATAAGTTTGAAATTGTACCTGTTCGACGAGGACGTCGTATCTGAATGAGGGAAGAATAAAGATGTGGCGACTTTAGTCCCATATGCCTAAAGTTAGAAAAAAAAAAGGTTAATGAACCATATGCCCTATGGTTATAATTTTGATGTGATCTATAATTTTAATATTCGAAAAATTTATAAAAAATACTTTAAAATAAATATTTTGTGTCTCCAAAATACTCGTGGGTTCAAGAATTATTTTCAATCCATTAAGGCTTTCCAATTATAAAATATCTATTTTATAGTTTTATTAAAGAATTTTAAATATCAAAGATGAAGATTATATATATATATATATATATATATATATATATATATATATATATTTTTTTTTTTTTTTTTTTTTTTTTTTTTTGGGTATCAAAAAATATTTAGAAAGAGATGTTTGCTAGGTGATTGTACCGTAATACCATAATTTCAAGCATATATCGGATCAGCACTCTAAGCTATATTTAGCATATGCAACAGAGAAGGGTAAAATAAATATAAAAAAAATAGAAAAAAAAAAATGAAGGGTAAGACATCCAAACCCACTGTGAGTTTTTGAAATGTAGTTGAACCTATTTTCGCCTAACATAGAATTTCAATTCAGGCAATACAAGATGCTTTTAATCTGTATATAAATTTAGAATCTTTTTTTTTTTCAAAATTTTATTGAAAATATTATGCTCTAACCCGTCCATATTTTTAATAACCTTCATAATATATAAATTCACAAATACCACTGATCCGGTCTACTAACTGAAGAGTTTCAGACCTCATCGTGATAATACCAATACAATGCAGCAAAACTCGCATATGTATCAGTTTTGTTATTATAATACTTACTGCTATTCAATGCTAATACTATATAAAAGGAAAAAATATATATAAATACAGACACTTATTCATACATGTATATTACTTCTCTAAAAGAAAATATATAGAATATATATTTTACTTCTCTAAAAGAAATTTTTTTAATTTTCTTCTAATTTTTTAAAAGAAAATTAAGTTTCTTTAAAAGAAAAAAAAATATATATATATATATATATATATATATTCAGACACGTATTCGGACACTTCTATATGGCACGCCCGACACGCATGTCTGATTTCTTTTTTTTTTTTTTTTTTAGCGATATAATTCTTCTCTGACGTACTCGACGCGTGTCGGACACTGCATCGGATAAAATTTTAACGTGTCCATATTTCCTAGACTATATGTTATCTTTCTTTGAGAGTTAAATAAAGCACACCATGAGCATTTACGGATCAACTCAAACATCAATTTATAGAGTACCTAATCTCATGTCCTTATCATGCTTTTGAGTGCAAGTTTTATTCATATTCATATATAGTTCAACAATATCTCATGTTCAACCCTAGTTATCATTATCTAAAGAGCCACGCACGGCTACATTTTCACCAGCAACGTTGATGTTATTACACTATAATGAGGATGCTAACGCACATTTGATTGCATACTATAAAATTTCCTCTGCTCGAGTGATGATCGGATGGGGATGACGAGGTGCCGCATTGGATGAAAGAGGCTTAGATTTTTCTAACCTTAACTTTTTGTGCCGCTTGTTGTATTTTTACGCCCTCCAACGTGCGATACGATGAAATATTCCTATAATAGAAGTATACTTTTTGGAGAAATCATATGATGATAGTTATGGCCAGAGACTTAGTTCTGAAGAAATATCCAGATTCTAGTAAAAGTGATGCCTCATCATTAAGCTTTCCAATTACTTCAAAGTTCAGCAAATATCAAGACAAGAAAAAGCTCCATTGTATCCTAAAAGTATCGAATAACTTGTATTACATTATCGAATAGGTTTTATTGTATCCTAAAAGTATCATGTAACTCTTAGTACATTATCTGGGAAAAAATGAGAGGGATAAAGCCTTAAAGAGTTTTCTTACAACACGCCTTAGAATCATTTCTGTAAACTTCAAAATCGCCAGTTTTGTACTAGTTATCAAACATGGTGTGGGATTATATAAACATTGCCCTATCCTCTAAAAAAAAAAAAAAAAAAAAAAAGATTTTTTCATTAAAAATAATAAAAGAGTCAACAACGACAAAACCTTTTTTTTCCCAGCAGAAAGAATCAGTTAAATCAACCATGCATTATTGTGCTGCATGTAAAACAAAAAATAAACTTAGAAAAGCGAAGAAAAAAAAAGCCTTACAAGGAAAATCATGGATGCACCATTAAAAAAAAAATTGTGGAAAAAAATAACCATAAATTTAGAAAAAGAAAGAAATTAAGCACTTGCACCCAATACAAGAACCAAGTGATTTCTTGGATGATTACAGAGGATGAAACCAAGTATCGATCTGCATAATTCGCAGGCGTCAAAGTTGCGTAAAACATCCATAAGATCTTTATGCATACAAGTGTTTGTGAATAAGTTCAGCACTAAAATACAAATTTTGAATCTCCCCTGTGGATTATCCAACAAGGATAAGCCTATCCTTGATGATAGTATTACCTTTTCCGGAGAGGAGGAAAAAATTCCAAAGTTCAAAGCCAAGGATGAATTGCCCGGGAAACATCAGACACGAGCTAAGCTGTTAGCCGTTCATTTCCCCTACAATGTTTACCTCATAGCGGGCACCCGGGTATGTGACCCATTCGGAACCATTCCATTTCCGCCGACATGCAGATGGAAATCGCTGAACCTTAGATGATCTTGCTGCTGGAATGTAGAACCGGAGTTTGATACAGATGTCACGGAGGCTCTGCCGCTGCCCAATTGTAACATGGATCCCGAGATGTTCGGGTTATCAGGTGCAGAAGCGGACTCGTATTGCTCATTCTTCTTCGTGTTGAGGAATCGTCCGCCCGCTCCCCTTGCCCGATTCATGGCATGCTTATGACGGGATTCGTGAAGATATGGCTGGTTGAAAATAGGAAGTAAAACGAGTATGAGTCTTAGAAATTTTTTTTAAAAAAACAAAGTAACGCTATATATATATATATATATATATATATATATATATATGCTATTCTCAGCTCGACCTGATAATAGTCTTAATAAGCTAACATCTCAGCCGTTGATCTTTTTGATCTAACGGTTGAGATTTAATTTTTACACTTAATGGCGTGAATAGTTATTCCGTTAAGTACAAAATTAAATTCAGCCGTTAAATCAAGAAAATCAACGGCTGAAATATTAGCTTATTAAGACAATTCTCAGGTCGAGCTGAGAATAGTCTTTATATATATATATATATATGCACACACTTATTCGTCAAATATTAAAAACTGAGTGCAAGGAGAAAAAGGGATGACTGACAGCAGCGCTACAGATCCCGAAATTTATCCCAGAACGTATTGGTTACATTATTTAGCAGCATAAAGGTCAAATAATGCAGGATCACCCACAACTTTTAAAAAACTTTGAGAGGTGATTTAGGAACCCTAGCATTCTTGTCTGGTAACTCGTACCTTTCGAACTTTGATGAGCTTATTTTCAGCTTCTTGCTTTGCACGCAATTGTCTCCTACGGAGGATCCCATGATATTGTTTTGCATTGACGTAGATGGGTTCATCTGCTGCAGGTTCAAGAGGCAATGGTACTCGAGTAGCAGGCATCGTTCCCGCCATCTGTTGGTGAAGCTTATTAAAAAAGGAATGCAGTTAGAGGTAGGACAAGGATGATATATAAAGCAAGTTTTCTGTGACGTGCTAAGCCGAGTTTCGGTGAATCCCAAACTCGAGAGGTGCCGATCGTGCCGTGTCGATCCGTACAATTGTCATATTTTTTAAGTTTTTTTATAAATTATACAAAGTAATAAATAAAAAAATAAAAATAAACTTTAAAAAAAAAAACCAAAGAAAGGTCGCACTTGATGGGACCTAACTGGTTGCATCGCTTCACGCGACATTTCGGGTCGCAGCATGCAACCACGAACAACATTTTGACGGGTATTGTTCAACAGTACCCAACCCTAAACAAAAACATTCGTTCGTCAAGGCTCCAGCTCTGTGCCGGATCCCCACAGATCCGGTCGGCACATAAAGTAAAGAATAAATAGGGAAAATGTATAGAGGTCGTCTTTTCACTTCAAGTAAATAAAAAAATTATAATAACAATAGGATTCAGATAATGAGAACAAGTGAGCCAAAATGAGAAATTCAAACACTTATTGTTTAGGGTCTCCAGGTAACAACAGAGTTCAAAAAAAAAAAGTTTATACTACTCCTATCGCTCCTCCCATTTTCAAAATACATCTCCTATCACCTATCTCGAGAGGCTAAACCACACTCATCCCCACGGTACAATAAAGGCAGTGAGACAGAAGGAGCGAAAGGAGCAGCTGTATATCTACTACTGGAGGTTAGATAGATAGACAAAAAATAGGTTAGTTAGATACAAACAAAAAGTACAAAAGAAAGAACTTCTGGGGTCGAGTATTACTGAATAAAATAAATAGGATATCCTCCATGAACCATAAACACCAAAACCAGCAATGCTCTTAAATTTCAGATATAGTTAGACCAAAAATTTCTCGAATGATACGAACAGATTTTCTCTTGAACACACGAAGAAAAATAATTGCTAATCTCCGAAAAGCACTGCAATAGTTCAATGATTATAAACACATAACAACATAAGAAGACCAAAAGACAGATGGATTACCAAAGACCAAAAGCTTCAGTTAATATAGAAATGTTTTTCTTAAATTCAGAAATTTGATCGCATGCAAACACAACTATAAAAATGTGTAGTTACGAAATTTTAAATGACTTACTAAAACCATGTTCTGGATTGATGGTAGCCAACACTACAGCAGATTACATGTAGATTATCACTACTGTTTCTTACAGTTTTCCATTTTGAAAATCTTATCCAAAATCCAAAACTATATAAAAGATGAAAGGAATTGCAGGATGTCAGATGGCATGTTCTTCTCTGTCGAAATAACATTTTCTTATAGAGGATGAATAACCAAGAAAACTAAGCAAAATCTAAACTCTTTTGGATTCAATATGCAATGATCAGCTTAGACAATATGTTGCTTAATTTCACAAACATGTCGTATGATATAAATGAGAAGCACTTAAAAATTAACCAAGAAGCAAATAAAATATATTACTGGATAATATTTTGGATATTAAGCCATGAGAGCAGAAAGTATATTCTCAAAATCAACTGCATATACCAAAAAGAGGTAACCAATAGCAAGAAGTATATAACATATAAGTTGCGTTAACGATTTCTCTAGCAACTGCACTGCCTTAATCTACTTTCTCATTTCCAATAAAGGATCTTACTTTCAAACAAAAACAAAAATCAGCATAAAAAAGTAAACTATGTCATTACTTAGTAAATTGGACACAGCATACTTGTGCTCTTCGAACGTACTTACCAGACCGTTCGTCCCATATGCAGGAACAAAAGCCCCATAGTAAGGATCAGCGTAATTGAATGGAACACAAGCCTGCTCAAACATTCGCATCAACAAGTTGTTTAGTAAATACATTCAATGTCATAAAACGGACTAAAATTTTGTTTGTAAAGATATGCTTACAATGGACTGGCTATAGTCAAATTTTCCAGGTTGAAAGGCTTCTGTATTTCCCATGAATAGTAATGACTTCGTTGGTGTCTCTCCCTGCTTATTATAATTGCTTTCAGTTCCTAACAAAAACAGCCGTATATAAGAGGCTTGACATTGAAGCCGAATGGAGAAAAGTCAAAAAAAAAAAAAAAAAACCATCCAAGCCTATCGGGGCACCTTTCAAGTTAAAAAATTCATAACTAAGAGAAATCATAAAACATTTATTTATTTGTTAAAGACTAATGCATACCAGAATGTGCGGGAATAGACTGCTCGTGAACTTCATCACCTCCAGAAGTGGATCCATCTTGAGATTGACCTGTTGACTGAGCTGATGATGAGTCTTGATCCTGCAACCGAGTGTTAATGCTCTTTGTCTGATTCCCCTTATGCGCAAGAGATCCCATGTTCATGCTTGGGTTCTCAGTATTAAATGATGCCGGAACATGCGATCCATTATTATTATTCCACCACAATGCAGAACTGCTTAAGCAATTAGAGGAACGAGGAGCAGAGTTGTGTTCTAACACTTTGTTGCAAATGTTTTGCATGTCTTAAATCTTGCTGGTTCTGAAGCGACTGCAGAGATATGATTTTGCACGTTACTACTGTTATGAATACAATCAATCAATTATATCAGAAATTACAGAACCATAAAAATTATTTAAGAAGTAGGATAACTCGAGGAATTTGTGCAAGAGAAAAAATATGCAGTTCCTTTTACAGGAAACATTCCATAGAGTTTGAACTACAGATAGAGAAGACACAACTGTCAAGATGACATGCAAAAGTGAAGTCAGAGTATATAAAAAGCTTAGAAGCAAGCAGAGGTTTAGCAAATAAAATGCTTAAGAACACAAAATTTGAAGTTTAATTTAGAAAAAGAAGAACGAATACAATATCCCAATCCGACAAGCGTGAACTACTGAAGTTATTACGATAACAAAAGAATAAACCTGAAGAAGCTTCAATACGGCATGGGACATATGATTAGCTCTACGTGGATGACTTAATGAGAATGTACCACTACCATGCATACTAGATCCAGAAAAAGAAAAGAATTGTAAAAGATAGTTCTGATAACATGTCTAGTAGTACTTTCAAGTTTCAACAGGTAGCAGATAGTTCTGAAAATTCAAATTAAAAATAAGCAAAATACCTTTTTAGCCTCTGAACTTTACAAAAATGTGCCTCTATAACTCTGAACTTTAAACTGTACTCGCGTTAACCCTGAACTACAAAAAAACGTCCATAATAACCTTACCGTCAGTTTTTCCGTCCGCCGTCGTTAATTCGCTGACATGGCAGATTCTAAATTAATTTTTAATCAATTTTTAATTTTTTTTAACTTTGTGGAGGGACAAATATGTCTTTATATGTATTTATTTTTAATTATTTTTCTAGAAATAAACCTCTCCTCCGGCATTTTTGTCCTTTATAAAGTTTTAAAAAAAAATAAAATTAATAAAAAAAATAATTTAAAAACTGCCACGTCAGCAAATTAACGGCGACGGACGGAAAAACTAATGACAAGATTATTATGGACGTTTTTTCGTAGTTTAGGGTTATTATGAGTACAATTTAAAGTTCAGGTTTATAGATGCACATTTTTGTAAAGTTCAGGGGCTAAAAAAAGTATTTTGTCTTAAAAATATTGATCTAACCTCTCACCAGATTTACGATTCTCTAAGTAATCATTTAGTGAACTTATTAGATCTATGAGAAATACTATTCTTCATGGTCATTTTGACCTTGAAGAAATCAGACTGATATGGACAATGCTACATCAATGCATCTTTTATTACTTTTATGTATTAAATGTGTTGAGAGGAACCACTTTCCATGTGACTTCTTTGAGAAGTGAGAAGTGATTCCTTTTAAAAAAAAATTGACTGGTGGAAACAATCGTTCCCAAATCATTTATTAAATGCTTGGGCTGACGTGGCATTGTCCACATCAGCCTGATTTTCTTGAGGGTGGAATTGACCACGAAGAATAGCATTTCTGGATATCTATATATTAACTAAGAAAAAGATCCAAAATAGCACAACAACCACAACAAAGCGATTTTTAGCTAGGTGGAGTAGACTACATGAATCCTCGTACGCTACTATGACTATTATGAAAAATATCTTCCTTCAAGTCCAAAACCACCCATTCTCCTTGGGCTTCTCCTATATCTCTTGATAATGGGTCATTTCTATCACTCCACATCTACTAAACAACGCATGAATAGATCTTCATTTTCATGTAAACAATCTCGAACAATTCTCTTGCTCTTCATTTGCAGTACACGAACTTTATCTAAAATCATTTATAATGCGAACCTTAATCAAGTTCCATAAATCAAACATAATGTTCTCATCTCTGCCATGCTTAATTTCCGCAACATTGGTCTTGCACAACCTACTTTTCAAATAGACCCTCGCTAGTCCTATCGCAACGCTATAAAATTTTCCAGTAAATTTCAAATGTATGTTGCGGTTGCAATGATTAGTAAAAGAAGAAATAATACCAATTTGCAAGACTTAGAGAGATTCAGGATGATGAACATTTTAAGTGTCTTGAGATTATTTCTTCTTTAAAGTAAGAAAAGGATCCATATCGACAAAAATAAAAAAACGATTAGCTTTATCTTTATGTGAAAACATTATATGCAACTAAATATGTACAAGAACAACCCTTTTTTATGAACCCTTTGCAAAAACATGGAAGATTGTGATGTTATTTGGAGTTTCATCGTGTCGCATTTCGTGAAATTATTTCTTATACAAATGTGCATGCAGAGTATACATAGTGAAATATTCAGAAACTCAAATATATGGTTGAAAGTAAAGACAGATAGACCGAACCCTCGAAATATGTGCAATCCTTAAGAAACTAGAATCAAATTTATTTTTGATGAAACCTTTGCAACTATAAAATATCAACGCAAACATGGAAGATTATGATGGTATATGGAGATCCAACGTGTTCTCGTGAAATAATTTCTTCTATAATGTGCATTCAAAGTATACATGGTGGAATATTAAAAACTCAACTATATGTTGAAAGCTAAAACAGATATACTGAACCCTTGAAACTATATCTACCCTTAAGAAAATAGAATAGAAATATATCAAATTCAGGATGATGTGGAAACTCAGGATTTCAGTCAATAGTGTAGAATTAAGTAATAAAAAAATGCATAAAAAACCAACAATATTAGCAAAAATAGACAAAAATTAAAATAACAAGAAAAAAAAAAGAAATCTAAGGAAGTAGACAACCAACAATTGCAAGGAAAAAATCTAGAAATAGTTGAGCTAATCAAATTCTGCTTCTATCAAGTAAGGAACAATTTATAAAATAGCATCTATCATTAGAATATAATAAGAAAACAAATATATGAATCATCACAATTAGATGCATGCTACAAATAACAACTGGAAACTGATATTCCAGATCCCATGAGAATCCAGATCACAGAAACAAGCAACTTACAATCTCCAAGGAGAAATGAAAACAATCATCACCATGCCCTTTTTTCCAAAAGACAGCAAAAAATCTACAAAAAATTTAAGAAAAAGCTCCACATATCCACATGAGCAGCAACAAGAATTCCTCAAAGTATCTTGAAATTAACAAAACCCCCTATAATCCACATAACCAACACCCCGACTTCCCTCTAAATCTGTTCAAATATCAACATCAGCAAATAAACACTCAAATTCCTCGCAAAATCACACTATTTAACAAGTATTTGATATTCCACATAGCCAACACCCGAAATTTCCTCCAAATCTATTTAAACGTAACACAAAACTCCAAACATCCACATAAAAAAACACTCGAAAGTCTCTCCCAAACACTCAAAATTCCCTCTAAGTATGTACAAAACTCAAAATCCCCTCTAAATTTATTAAAAATTCAATTTCCCTTAAAATCCCTCAAAACCTCGTCAGTATTAACAATAGAAAAACTCAAACGATCTCCTCAGATTTGCAGAATTTCCTCGAATTTGCATGAAATCAATAAAATTGAAACAAAGATTGAAATTTTTGTGTACTCACCACCCAAAAGAAAGAAACTTGACCACACCAAACCAAGAAAAAGCAACACAATCACCTCCAACAGTACACAACACACAATAAAACGAGAGTGATGGCGGAGCTGAGGGACAGGTGGATGGCAAAGACGTAAATAAAGAGAAGGTTCAGGGACAGGAAAGGTCAGACCTTCGCTTGTATTCTTCTCCTCTCTCCTTGTTCAGTTGTTCTTCTCTCTGGTGGTGTTTTGTAGCTTCAGAGGAATTACTGGAGTCGATTAATGGAGTTAAATGGCTTTTTTTTTAAAAACAAAAAGAAAATAAAAAAAAGTGAGATTTGAGACCCACTGAAGGACCCAGCCACCACACCACTACAACAAGAGCCTAAATTTTTTGAATTTTTAATTTTGGATAGTTTGCAAATCAGGCTTCTAATTTTGAAACTTTTCAGTATAACAGTATTTCATAATTACTTCTGCTAAATCCCAACCCTAATGTTAGAACTTTTTGGTCTTTTGATAAATAATTGTTCCTAGGTTGACAATTTGAATATTTAGATAAGAGTGGAATTTGGTTTGGAGGATATCCTACTTTAGATACTTAAATATGAATGGTATCTACATATTTGGTCCACGATATATTTTTTTTTTGTCTATGAAGGCCGAGATCTGTTTTTATCAAGGTTTACCGTTCCGTACCGTTTCGAATTTCGGTAATCTCAATATCTCGAGACATGCCGACCGCGCCGTGCCGACCGTGCCAAATCGTACAATTATATAAAAAAAAATTATAAGATTTATTATATAAATGGTAATAAAAATTAAATAACAATAAGTCTCATTCATTTATTAAAATTCAAAGTACATATCATAAATTATTACCACATTAAGTGTTGGTGTGGTTGATATCGACGAAATCTAAATCACGTAAATCTACCATATGCGTTGCTTGAAAATAATATACCTACATATTTCATGAAAGCCAAAATTTAGTAAATGCCCCTCTACTATGAATCTTTGGACAATCATGCCCCTATATTTATTTTCGTGACTTTCATGCCTCTTTACTAGAGGTGGCAAAATTACACCCGGTACCCGCGGGTCCGTGGGTACCCGTCCAAACGGGCGGGTACGGGTAAAAATTTTAGTTAAAAATATTGAATACGGGTATCACCCGCCCGTACCCGCAACTTGCGGGTCAAACGGGCGGGTGCCCGCGGGTCCGCGGGCACCCGCATTAACTATATATATTTTTTTAATTTCACGTTTTATCCTAAAAATACATAATTAGAAATATTTTTTGAAAAAATTTTCAACATAAAAGTTATAGATATCATTGGGATCTATAACTTTTATGTTGAAATTTTTTTTAAAAAAATATTTTTAATTAGGTGTTTTTATGGGTGAAACATAAAACGCGTACAATTTTAAACTCGAATTTTCAGATTTAATTTTTGGAACCTAAAAACATTTAGTTAGAAATATTTTTTGAAAAAATTTTCAACATAAAAGTTGTAGATCTTGATGATATCTATAAGTATATGTTAAAAATTTTCCAAAAAATATATCTAATAGGTATTTTTATGGTGAAACGTGAAATACATACATTTCAAACTCGAAATTTCATATTTAACATTTGGAACAAAAAATATTTAGAAATATTTTTTGGAAAAACTTTCAATATAAAAATTATAGATCTTAATGAGATCTATAACTTTCATATTGAAAGTTTTTTCAAAAAATATTTATAAATATTTTTTTTTCAAAAATTACGATTTTTAAATATTAAAAATTTTAATCCGGGTACCCGCGGACCCGCCCGCAAACTCGCGGGCGGGTATGGGTACCAAAATTGTAACCCGGCAAACATAATGTACCCGTCGACCCGCACCCGTATGACCCATTACCCGTTGACCCGCGGTCGGGTCGATCCGACCCGACCCGTTTGCCACCTCTACTCTTTACTATTAATTTAGGAAAGCGATACCCCTGAAGAGAATTTAGGTGTTAATTACGCTGATGTGGTACCAATTAAGTATTATTTAATTATTTTTTAATATAAACAGGAGTATTTTAAAAATATTAAAAAATATTTTAAAAAGCTTAATTAGTGCCACATCAGCATATTATTTGTAAATCGTCATTAAGGTTATCGCGTTCCTAAATTGATAGTAAAGGGGTACGAAAGTTACAAAAATAAATATAAGGACATGAGTGCCCAAAAATGCATAGTAGATGGGCATTCACTAAATTTTGGCCTTCCATGAATAAATATGATGTGTTCATTAAAAAAAAAATCGAAGTGTGCCGACCGTGCGGACAGAAACGGTCGTCACGGGTCGAGACGTCCGAAACGGCCGAAAAACAGCCGTTTCGGCCGTTCCGGTGCCGCCACTTGGCGGCACCGAGACGTCAAACTATGGTTTTGATCATACATTTCGATCGGAAATAAAATAGTACAATACTTTCTCTCGATTGACACTTGTTAAAATTCTAACTCCCAACTTATTTTTTATGAGAGCTAGACAGTGGTCTCCTTCTTGCACCCTGGCCGTTCACTATCTATCACTACTTTTCGTATATTATTATGGATGGCAATTGGTCTTGTGTTAGCTACATTTTTGTATTTTTATGTACTCATATACTGCATGTGTACATTAAATTTTGAACTATTTAGATTATGTTGGCGACATTAAAATTTTATTAAATAAAGTTTTAATTATAAATTCTTTTCTAATTTAAATTTTATTGATTTTATTATTACTAATTTTTAGTTTGAATAGCTTTTTGTAAATCATGGACATTTTTATTGATTATGTATTCAAAATATTTTTTTTGGAGCCGTAACACTTGTTAACTTATATTTACCATTAATGTATATAGGATAAAATTAATATCAACGTTGGACGTACAATTGTGTGTACGTCTTACAAATTGTTATATATATATATATATATATATATATATATATATATATATATATATATGTATTGTGTCATAATTACTTTTATTCATTCTATGTGTCCGTATGCCATTTATATAACAATCGAACCATCAAATGAAGGTCATGTATCCTATTCGCGGCACTGGTTCTACTACAAAGCATTTAAAAAATATACAATGCTATTATACTTCTATAACTGCTATTTAAATTAAATTTCTTTTGTGAAATTTGTTTTAATGTGTTGGAATATTTGGGTCAAACTCAACATATACAAATATCCATCCAAAATTTATGAGAGACGAAAGATATAAATATATTTGACAAATATTTAAAAATAAACCACTTGAATAAGAGTCATGAAATTTTAAAAATTCACTATTAAAATAACTCTAATAGCCATCTCGTAATCGGAGAGATCGCCAGAATTATACCGACGAAAGTAAGCACGAGTAATAAAAGCAGCAATTAAGATAATCTGAAAATTCTACTTACTATATAATTTATGCTTTAAAACTCTTGATAACCTTCAAAATAATTAAATATTATTTTTGTCAATTCCAGGAAATGACTAGGATGCTTACAATTTCTATTGCTGATAGAGAAAGTAATTTTAAAAACTATAATCTAAAATATTATTAAGCAGTCATTCTCAAATAAAATTACTGGATAATTACCTCTATGGTTAGTATATATTTGAGACCCAAGACTATGGTTTGACTTTGAATTCTTAAACATTTACGGATAACATTAAATTTTATGGAATATTCTTCAATTCAGTCCCGATAAAAATAATTATTCAAAGCAGTCCTTGATAAAAAAACTAATAAGTAATGACTAACATAATATTATCATTATTATGTCATAATTTTACTAGTATTGTATTGTATTATTTAGATTGAAATATTTTTGATGAGCTAGATTAGTTTTTCGGAGCTATGTTAGTTTTATAGTATAAATTATAATAGTATTGTGAATTTTAAATTTTACGTTATTGCAAAATGAAATTAAAATTGTAGATGGCTAAGTTAATAGTATCAGTTAAGGGATAGAATAATAGAAAATGGAATGTTATGACAAAATCCTAAAAACATTTATATAATTTTGTTGCAACTTTTAGGTATCAAGAGATGGGTGACAAAAAAAACCAAAATTTTGGACCTCTACTTGGAATGCATTCTGAAATGGAAGCACCGGATTTATGCACTTTTTCACACCTCTTTTTATAGTAAAATTATTGGTTTTTATAAGATGTTTAATTTTATATTAAATTTTTTAATAAATAACTCTAATGATGTTCTGAAACTCTAAAATCTTAAAGATACTAAAAATTAATTTTAGATCCGTTAAAATTTTGAAGATATAAATTTTTTTTATAATTTGTTTTTAAAAAAAAATCCAATATAAAAATTATAAATCTAATCAAAATTTATAACTTTTATATTAATTTTTTTTCAAAAAATACATGTACATATCTTTTTTAAGGTATCGATGTACAGAGCAGCATATGAAATTGGATCAGAGAATCCTCATCCTTCTGAAATAGGTAAAATAGCAAATTTTTTTTATTTTTAGTTTTCATATTTGTATCTTGTTTTTATTGTATTTATTTTACTTTTAATTTATTACTTTTGTTACTATCATAGCGAAGGTCATACTTATTTTGGTAATGCTCTATTTTAAATTTTTTTTTTTTGTTCTCTAAATTTATGTACGTATATATTCGTGTGACTTTTTTTTTTTTCCTCAAACCGAAGGCTTATGAAAAAGATTTTATTAGAAGTGTAATTGCGTAAATCTTATCTTTTTAGACTCCATTCTAATAAGTTATGACTGAAACATAATTTTTACTGTTAGTGCATGAGCATGTGCACCCAATTAGATATGTGGTCCATGTATTATTAGGGTTATAAGCGACTGTTTATGGACAACATTTTGCCGGAATAGATATTTTTTATTAGCATCGCTATAAAGCGCGTTATTTAATATATTTCTATTGTCATTTTATACTAGGGATAATTGCATATTGCACGTTTTGTATTTCAGCTTCCAGAAATGTATTTTGCGCTGATGTGACAGCGTTTTATATTTCAGCTTTCAAAGCATTTCACGCTGACGTGGCGGCAAGCACTGTTATATCGCGTATTTTTGTATTTTTAGAGGCTAAAACGTGTGACTATTATTTTATGGGGGCTGATATACAATTATCTTTCATGCTATCGTCCGATAAGATACAGTCTCAAGCAAGGGTAACAAGAATGTGATTTGAAACATTTTATAACTCCCGCTTTACAAATAAATCTTTAATATTTACAATAAGGCTTTAAATTCAGGTAATAAAATGAGCTCTAGCTGAACTTTTTTTTTTAATCTTGTTCGTATTTAATTTTATAAAAATCTATACATTGATAGAAAACCGTACACAGTAAGATAAAGTTTTTTTAAAAGATTATTATAAACGAAATCAGAAGTGTAATAACTATAATGTGATCAAATTTTGATAATTAAGAAATATTACGTAGAAATATTTTAAGCTTTTCTCGAAATATTTCCACACAGAACAAGAATGTGGATCTTTTCTCGAAATTTTTTCTCTGTAGCAGTAAGTGATACTGGACGTCAACCTCTGCGCTATCTCCATTAAACTTCATTCTCGGTTTGCTCCGCCCCCTCCGCCCCCGCCGTGGGCTCTGGCGCCACCTCCACCATGCTCATCAAGATATGTAAGTTAAAGTGATGATGGACACAAGTATGCCATACAGTAGAACTCTTCAGGATGTGTAACTTTAATGTGATGCTTTGAAAAGGCAAACTCTAAACTGAGAGCCGTGCAAATATGTTTATCTATACAATGTAAATAAAAAAAATTATTAGTGTTTGTCGAAAAGAATTTTAATATAAAAAATTAATTTTGATGAGATCTATAATTTTTATATTAAATTTTTTCAAAAAAAATACTGTAAATAGATATTTTGAATCGATTTGAAAATAAATTTTAAAATATTTTTAATATTCGTTAATATTTTAAGTTCTAAAATATTTATTTGAAAATATTTTAATATAAAATTATAGATTTTATCAAAATTTATAATTTTTATATTTTAAAAAATTTTAAAAATATTTTTAATTTTTGTAAAAAGAATTGGACGCCACGTAGATAAAATTGACACGAACAACAGAATTTCCCGAAAGTCAATGGTTCCATCACAGTCCAAACATGGATGCTTCGAGATAAGCAATAAAGAGTCAATACAATAATTCTTCTTTTTTCCCCCTACTTTAATCTCCACCTTGTATCTCCTCGCACCCATCCCATCACTTAATATCACAAATTCCTACTGTACATTTAAAAATAGAAAAAAGATGAACTAAATTCATGAGGATAATTAGAAATCAGCCCCCTAAAGCAATAGTCGTGTATTTCGGCCCGAGCGCCGCAATGTCAGCGCAGAAATGTATTTTGAGGCTGAAATATAAGACGTAAACTTTGGAGGGATGATATGCAATTATCCCAAATTCATGAGCTGTGCATACTTGTGCTAATTTTGGCTGGAGATGAGATCGTTAGCAGAAACGATTCTCTGTGGTACGTGATCTGGGCCATTAATCCGATCCAGCACGTATTACGAAATTTTTTATTAAATTTTGGTCGATTTATTTGCTCTATTTTAAAGTATTTTTATTAAATACGTTGAACTACAAAGTTGTGAATTGTGATAAGATCTATAATTCTGTAGTTCAAAATTTTTTTTTAAAAAAAAGTCAAATAATATGTCAAAATAATGATCAAAAATAAAATTTTAAACTACAAAATTATAAATCAAATCAAAATTTACAACTTTATAATTAAAATTTTCATAAAAA
Source organism: Xerophyta viscosa (assembly GCA_002076135.1). Taxonomy (NCBI): domain Eukaryota; kingdom Viridiplantae; phylum Streptophyta; class Magnoliopsida; order Pandanales; family Velloziaceae; genus Xerophyta; species Xerophyta viscosa. Next base: position 1,010,976 of record MJHO01000056.1, read on the forward strand.
TTTAAAAATATCAAATAAATAATAAAAATTTAATAAAAAATTTCGTAATACGTGCTAAATCGGATTAACGACCTAGATGAGCGTCACAGGGATTCGTTGTGTCAGACGATCCCATCTCTTTTGGCTGGGTCCTGAATGTCTTGCAATGTATCGTCATATTTCAAAACCCTAATTATAGACAATGGACACACATATTATGTGATCCTTTATTTGACATATGCCAGCCTTCTTTTGCTCCCTTTTAGTTAACATTTATGGAAAATTAAATTTCTACATACATTAAAAGGAAAAAAAAAAACCCTCGAAAGTCCTCACGAGATTTTCTCGGCCTCATATTTTAAATAGTCGGTCTCACTGTCACTTAAAACATCCGACCCAACCTTTTTTTTTTTTTGGATTATTTAGCGTGGAAACTCAAGCTTCTAACGGACCTAGTAGAAATTTGTTATTTCTTTTCGATAATGTGACACTGCCAACCACTCTAAAAATTTGTAAAAATGATCACATTTCCCTTATTGTCAAACATTTGAGCATCTTCTGTCATAGATATCGTAAAAACTTGTATTCATAATTGGCCCAGTTTCAAACGACCATTCTAAAATACAAATTCACAGATGTACCATCTAGAATTTCTTTAGAAAACTGTAGCTAAACACACCCATACATTGTAAGGCATTATTATATATATTCTACAGTAATATAAAAATTGAATATATAACACCAAGTTACCCAATATAATGGACCTCTGTAGTTCTTGTTGAGTGCCTAACAATGATCTTTCCTTGTCCATCCAGCAAAATAGAGTGGATCACTACTTTTGCTCTCCTTTTAGAGCCCTAAGTGGTCCAAAAATATTGAAAAATAAAATAAAAAGGGGTAGTTGTATATGAACCCCCATCATTTAGACTGTACAAATTAGTCCTTTAAAAAAAAACGCGCTGATATGTCAGCACGTACATGCTACAATATGAGTGTATTTTTTATTTTTATAAGCTGATTTATACAATTTTTGAATAAGAAAGGGTATGTGCGCTGCCACATCAGCAAGGTTTTTATGTTTTTAGAATTTGCACGTATTCTAAAAAAGAGATGGCTAATATGACATTAATTTAAATAAAAATGTCTGTAAATAAATATAAATAAAAGAGATGACATACATGTGGTTGCCATCTTAAGTAAGCCTAGTGGATATTATTCTATTCTTAGGTTTAATAATTGTATCATAGACTTAATTATTATCCTAATCCCATTCAATTATTCTAATTTGGGTCTATCCAAGGTGCCCATCACTTGCAAATCCAAGCACATATGATCTTTATTAGTTTATTTTAAACTATTAGAAGCATCATATAATGATTTCTAGGCAGAATAATCCACCTAAGATAAGTATTATTTTCTCTAAACCTACTCAATTTAGTATTATTTATATAAGTTAGGGATAGAATGGTTGTGCGTTTCTATATTACGGACTTTGCTTTTTAAAATTATGGACTGCCTTCATTCCAGGCTCAGCTCTATCTGGAAAGAAACTATCCTGATACAAACATCCATACGATATCTCTATATGAGAAGACGAATGTGCATATTACCATCAGCTTTCTATAGTTCGGAGATATAATATAAGAATATACAGTTTAAACTCATTTAATCAGAATTATTATTTGGACTCTGTATCCTTTACCTACCCAAATCTAATTTTCATCGTCTTTTTTTTTTCAGTCTTGACCGTGAATAATCTTTATACAACATCTCAATCGAAAGTAAAATGCGTTAAGATAAAATTCATCATAACCAAATATTATTGAAATTCAAAATTTGAGTTCCTAACCGTAACTTTCTTCCAGCATTTAGGCGCGCTAAATTACATTAGTTGGTTAATTTTCGTTGGTTTAGGAGTTAATTAGTATTATCTTTGGGACATGTAAGCGTCAAAGGTGTTAAATAGTCATTTAGTTTTTAAAAATAATTAAAATATTAAATAGCATACGTTACAAATTTACAGATGGAGGATTATATATATTAAAGAACCCAAAAATTCATGATATGTGGTGATATTAAACTAGAAATTTTAGCTTTTATTGTTTATATCATTTTTTAAAGTTCTAGCTTACATTTATTTGTGCAGTTTTTTTTAAAATTGTTTTTTGTTTGATTGTAGGGTTGGGTTACTTCAACTCTTTTCTAATGGCTATTAAAAAAAAATCTTTTTGTTTATATATTCTTTTCTCTTTTCTATATAAAGTCAAGAATAACTTTAGGAGGTAGTTGGTTTAAAACATAACCATTAAAATATAAAAATTATTCCTATTTGATGGTGTTTAGTTTATGTCATAACCGTCAGATTTAAAATTATTTAAATTTGATTTAAATATAATTTTTTTTGCTTATACCAATTTTTTAAGTTCTAGCTTGCATCTACTCGTTTAGAATTAAAACTAATGTCACACAAAATGAAATATTTGTTTTTTTAAGTTTGTTTTTTTTGTTTAATTGTAGGGTTGTGTTACTTATTCTCTTTTCTAATGGCTATCTAAAATGTCTTTTTGTTTATATATTCTTTTCTCTTTACTATATATAAGATCAAGAATATCTTTAGGTGGCATCTGGAAAAAAAACCATTAAAATATAAAATTATTGTATTTGGTGGTGTTTGGTTTATGTTATAACCTTTAGGATTAAAAATTATTTCCATTCCATCGAAAATATGATTCCAAAGTTATAAATCTTTTAATTAATGAATATCCTATAATAATACGTAGAAATATCAATTTTCATTTTTTTCTTATTAAATTAAAAATGACATGATATCCTTCATTCCCATTCTAATTCCAACTCCCAAGTATTTCCATTTTGACGAATCTGTAACCAAACATCACATTAATATACTTTTAATTAGATTAATCGGCCAGGATCCAGTTCCATAACCTTTTTATTAAAATCCTAGATTTGTTGTAATTATTTTTCTTTTAAAAATGCACCATACATTTTTCTTTTGGCATTCAATTATTAAATAGAAATACAGTCTCTCGTATTTAACTTCATCGTATATATTTTTGTACATCGTATTGTCAAATAGAAGTACGATCTCTAATAATCAACTAAAGAAAACACATATTTATGTACATCATTAAACTACTCTAACGTACAAATATTACGTACTTTAAGTACGTATTTTGCTTAGTGATCGAGCGTGTACTCGACCGATCTACTATGTGTTCAAAGACGAAATAGGTTAAAAAAAGTCAGCAGAGAACAAACACGATTTTAACGTGGAAACCCTCGGTTAAAGCCGAGGTAAAACCACGGGTCGTACGCGACCACGAGAAAAAGAAGCACTAATTGAGGAAGAGGAATACAAAGGATCCGAGGTTAACGAGTAGTTCGGACTATTTCACTCAGTCTCTCTTGAATACAATAAAAAGCCAACCCCCTTAACATTAGCGGGGGGGTCTTACTTATACCATTCATCAAACGGTTAAGAGAGAAGAATCCGGATCGTTGGGATCCGATTTACGCGGTCAACATCTCCCCAGAGCGCGCCACGTGTCATCCTCTCAGCCGTGAGACGACCGAGTCTTTCGCTGCCCGCAGCCTTTCTTCGAATAAAGTATATACCACAAGACGTCGGTGCAGTGGTTCGCTACCGACGTCGAACCTTTGCCACGTGTCCAAACGCACTACCTCCTATATCACTTAGTTAATTGTTGGAGATCATACTTCTATTTGATAATACCATATAAATATCAGTATTTTAGAAAAATATTCTAAAAATTATAATAATCAGACATACATCATGTATAATGGGCGTTCGGACTTTTCTTCTCCCACTATAATCTAAATATTATGGCTAGAATAATTTATACATTAAAATAATTTGGTGTTTATAGTAAAGAAAGTTTCATTTGTCGTTAACAAAAAGGCAATACATGGGATAAAATGTAAATAATGAAAAGAAAATTATACGAATCGTACACGTGTTCCACCTGTAATTTTTGTGTGACGTGTCCGAATTTTTCGTTAATTTTTAAATTTAGCCCCTGCCAAGAAAACTGTATATCATTGGCTTTATTATTTATTGGAAAATGGGAGTTATATATAAATGATAATTTATATACCACACATCTGTTGCACAATAATTTGGATATGTAATTTAATTAGTAATTTTAGAGATTAATCTGTAGTGCCTACTTCGGTACACAATTTTAACATTGTAAACAACTCTCACTGCTTGTCAGTAGTTCGAACTCGACTTACAAAATACTCGATCCAAACTCGACTAAACTAGCAGAGAGCTCGATCCATGTTAACTTATCCGACAAACTCGAACAGGACATGAAATTAATCTACTAAGTCTCCATAATATCATATTTCATAACTTAAAATAAAAGGTATCAGCAAAGATAAATAGAAGGAAAACATAACTAAAAAGATGAAAAGAATAGTTAATAGCATATGTTAAGCACTGTGCATGCGAGTAGACCTGAGGCCGAGTTTCTATAGTGATTTTTGAAAGGTACACAGTAGACCAGTATGAACTTGAATTGGGCCAAGTTAGACTCTAGTTTGTGCAAACAATACTATAGCTCATTAATTGTCCTATATCGGTTGATGGCTGAAGAATAATATTAGAACATTTTATTTTTAAGTGGAACAAACTGATCCTAAAGTATAGTTTTAGATATATATACGGTCTATCTCAGATTGCAAACTTAATTTTAAATTTCAACAAAGTAATATTCAATTGGAATCGACTCGAACCCGACTTAATTTTAAAATATAAGTTGATTTATTTGAGAGCTGATTAATATTTGTGATAAAGTCACGAAACTTTCCATTTTAGACCTCTAACATTGTTGAAATCAGAATAAGCACCATACAAAGGCCTAAAGCAATTGTACATCGAACGGCCGTTGTGATTAGGGGTGAGCATTCGGGTCAACCCGACCCGACCCGACCCGACCCGAATATAAAAAAACTGACCCGACCCGATCCTATTAATACCCGACCCGACCCGATCAACTGAAAAACCCGACCTGACCCGACCCGAAATTAAATCGGGTCAGATCGGGTCCGGTCGGGTTGACCCGATTTGAGCTGTTTGAATTTTGAAATTTTCAACTAAACAGATGACACTCAACTTTAAATTACATACCATCCATAAATTGCAACTTTAACTTAATTTAAATTTCAATCTAGACTACAATTTACATTATACAACATCAACTATAGAACATTATATAAAAGATTATAGCACATCCTATCATCCATTACATAAACAATTACAATCTCAAACCATTCTATAAAACATTACAGAAGCTTAGATAAACTGCAATCCCAAACCATCCAATCTCAAACCATTCAATAAAACATTCAAAACTGCAATTCCAAACCACTATAAAACCATTACATAAACCATTACATCACAAACCATGTAATAAAACAGAATAAAATATGTATAAAAACCATTTAATAAACCACAAAATAAGTCTTTTTTCAATAACTGCTTGCTGCTGTCCATGCTTGCTGTTGCTAAAGTGCCTGCTGCTAGCTGTTGTTGTCCATGCTTGCTGCTGCTTCAGTCTAATCTACTAGCGAAGTACCTGCCACAGGACACTACAAATTAGAGAGCATGTTTTATACTTGCAATGGTGATGCTCTTAAATGCAAGGATTAAAATGAAATTCATGGGCACACTAGCTTCCAGAATATTTACTTTACATAATTTCAAGTCAAGAACAAATAATACAAATTAAAGCTCATAAATATATAATATACTGAAATCTATGAAAAATCAAATATACGAGTACGATTACTAATTTCAATTCACGGACAAATGAAATCGAGCAGAAACTGTGTAAGGAGGGAAAGAATGAGCTGAAGAAGGCAGCAGCAGCAGACTGCATATCTAACGGCAACAAAGCCTTCAACAGATTCACTGTAAAGACAAACAGTATATCAAAATCACATATTCTATATATTTAAGAAAAAAACATCAACTCACCATCGGAGTCTTAGATTACTTAGACAAACCAACTGAACAATATGCTTAGACAAACCAACCGAACAACATGTATGATAGATTGGGAAATTAAGCAACATCTTCGTATATAAAATTACAGTTTTTAAAACTGTTCTCTAATGATTGGAATAAAATTACTTTTGAGATTTACATGAGAGTTCCTGAAAACATTAATTAAGCTAAAGAAAGTAAAGAATCAACAAGGATCTTTAGGGTTAGGGCTCGGGTTCGGTGAGGCCGCGAGATGCTAGAAGATGAGTACCTGTCTAGCTGGAGTCTGGAGAACAGGAAAGGAGAGGTTGGAGTCTGGAGGACAGGGAGGATCGGCCACCCAGGGACGGCAAGGCTCGACTGCTCGGTCACCCGTGTTCGGCGTCGCGGCGAGAATTAGAGAAGACAAGTGATTTTAGGGTTATTACGGGAAGAGGCATATATATGAGGTGAATACTGAAGGGCCAGAGAAGGCTTGGGCCTTCGGCGGGCGGCCTGTTAATTCGGTGCTATAATGACCCGACCCGAGCTTGCTTCTTCAAACCCGACCCGAACTGTCTAACCCGGAACTATTCAAATACAGGCCCGAACCGAACCCGACCCGACCCAAACCCGAAAATTTGGCTTTTTTCGGGTCGGGTCGGGTCGGATTCGGGGTCTAAATTCGGGTAATGCTCACCCCTAGTTGTGATCCAACTAATGGTAGTTATGTCCACCAAGAAACGCTAATAGGCCGCCACGTGTAACGCGCGTAACGACGAACCGTATAATGGATACAATAATTTGATAGCGGACGTGCATGCGTTGTATGGTGTACGTGTCTCGGATTTACCTTTCTCTTGAACTTTTTCTCATTTTTCTAAAACAATTAATATTAGATCCACGCATTCACGAAAGCTTCGCATGGTTTTTCATCAACATAATCTTACATTCCACGTCAGCATCATCAATATTATTCTTGTAGCAGTAATGATTTGGCATTTATTGTAAAAAATAAACCATATATATATATATATATATATATATATATATATATATATATATATATATAATGTGTGTGTTTGTGTATTTATTTATCAATCGATCTCACAATTCTATATATTTTTATCATTTGCACCTTCGTATGACTAACAACTCAACAGCTATTCAAATGCATGTGTCTTCAATAGGGTGACAATTTGATATAGCTTTTTAATAATAGTTTTGGTAAATCAAATGTTAAATTTTTATAACTCTTATTTAAATCATGATATTATATTTGTCCTAATTTTTAGAAAGTTTGCTAACGGAATATAACAAAGTTATCTCCACGGTACTTTGAATACAATGGGTATCTGGTAATACCAAAGAAAATTTTAAATCCTAATTGATACTTATCACAATATAATACATTTTACTTTGCGCATTACAATCATGAGTATGCCCGTGTGTTCTCGTAAATTGCAGCATTAATTTAGTACCCAACTGTAATTATTTCATCTTTCTTGAAAATAATAATTATTTTTTTTAGATAACGAGATCAAACCTTTTTCGGATATCTGCTAATTTGTGGTCTATAATTTTTTACGCACATTCTCAATCCACATTGGACCTAGGTGTGCTCAGAGAAGTAACTTTGGTGCATACATATATGTGAGCACGCGCGTGCGCAAGGATATTATAAGGAATTTAAGGCATCAAATAGTATGCGGATCACATTTTTCTTGAAGCACTAAGTTCGTCCTACAAATTCAAGTGAAACAACCGATCTTAAACTCACCGAGCTCAATCAGATTAACAACTATTAGGAGTAAAACGAGTCGGTATCATGTCACGCACCACATAACTCGAACTCAACTATGTTGGTTAATCTTAAACTCACCTAGCTCAATCCAATTAACGAAAACACAGCTCGATCATGAGGTCTGTTCGAATTGTTGATACGCTTTTGATAGCTCAATTTCATTTTGACCATATATCATGTCTATATTGTGTATATATCATGTCTATATTGTGTTATGTACGTATCGGTGTCAATGTCCGTACTTTCTAACTGGTCGGGAACATTTCTAAATGTTAAAACACATGATAGATATATAAGAACACCCAATTAACGATAATGCCAACTTTGAAAATGAATATTTTGAAGCACTTGACAATAATGCTACATATTTTAATGTTAATTTTTAACATATCCGAACAATTCAAAACATGTCAAAATACCTCAAAATATCTTCAAAAACATATTGTACCTTAGCAATAATTTTAGTTGTAGCGTTTTGAGGGCGGATTGTGCGAAAACTACTGATGTAAGCATCAATTTAGCCACTCTTAGGACGAACGGTAGGATTTTCGCTCAAAAATTTGAGATTTGGATTTGAATTCCGCAGATGTCGTCTGCAAAGGTGTGAAAAGCGAAACTCTTTCTGTATGCTGAAAATGTCAAATGGGTCGAAAGCCTGTTCTATCCATATGAATGGGTATGTAGAATAGAATTTTTTTTTTAATTATTATTATTTTAATATTTATTTATTAAAATATAGTTAAAAAAAAATTATTTGTCAAACTAAGGTCCGCGGCGCCACGTCACTGCCACGTAGGAACAGCGTCTTTTGAAAAAACGCTCTTCCATGCTGACTCACCAGGGAAAGAGCGTTTTTTCAAAAAACGCACTTCCTCCGAAAAACGTTTTTCGAAAAAACGCTCTTTCCTCACTTAAAAACTGTATAAAAAGTTATACGGAGGAAGTGCGTCTTTTTCCTCTATACATTTAAAAAAAAAAAAAAAAAGTTTACGACACGCAAATCGAGAACTCATATAAATTTTTTATGTACTTATTTAATCTATTTGGCATATTTTTAAGCATTTTTAGGAAAAATTTTGAACTACAAACTTATAGATTTTGTTGGGATCTACAACTTTGTAGTTGAAAGTTTTTCGAGAAAATACCAAATAATATACCAAAAGAATAATTAAAGCTTTGATAATCTTTTTAGCATAATATTTAACATTTTTAAAAAATTCTTTCAACTACAAAGTTATAGCTCGCATCAAAATCTATAACTTCATAGTTCAAAACTCATTCTAAAAATGTTTAAAAATATGTCCAATGAGTTGCCGTAAGTTTACAAAGTACAAGACGTTATACGAATTTGCGGCAACTCGTTTAATATATTTTTAAGCGCTTTTACTAAAAATTTTGAGCGGTAAAGTTATAAATATAACTTAAAGTTATATCTTAATAGTTCAAAGTTTTTAATAAAAGCGCTTAAAAATATATTAAACGAGTTGCCGCAAATTCGTATAACGTCTTGTACTTTGTAAACTTACGGTAACTTATTGGACATATTTTTAAACATTTTTAGAATGAGTTTTGAACTAAGAAGTTATATATTTTGATGCGAGCTATAACTTTGTAGTTGAAAGATTTTTTTAAAAATGTTAAATATTATGCTAAAAAGATTATCAAAACTTTAATTATTCTTTTGATATATTATTTGGCATTTTCTCGAAAAACTTTCAACTACAAAGTTGTAGATCCCAACAAAATCTATAAGTTTGTAGTTCAAAATTTTTCCTAAAAATGCTTAAAAATAGGCCAAATAGATTAAATAAGTATATAAAAAATTTATATGAGTTCTCGATTTGCGTGCCGTAAATTTTTTTTTTTTTTTTTTAAATGTATAGAGGAAGTGCGTCTTCTCCGTATAACTTTTTATACAGTTTTTAAGTGAGGAAAGCGTTTTTTCGAAAAACGTTTTTCGGAGGAAGTGCGTTTTTTGAAAAAACGCTCTTTCCCTGGTGAGTCAGCATGGAAGAGCGTTTTTTCAAAAGACGTTGTTCCTACGTGGCGCCGCGAACCTTAGTTTGACAAATAATTTTTTTTAACTATATTTTAATAAATAAATATTAAAATAATAATAATTAAAAAAAAAATTCCGTAGAATATGGGATAATATTATTTCTGTGATTTATTTATTACGACGTTAGCTCGAAAAGGACCGGTCACGGAAATAAGTTTTTTAAGATGATATTAAAAAAAATAAACTGAATATTTTTAGATGGTGATAATCTTCGTGTTAGGTGGTTGTTAACATAATTAGTATAATACCAAACGTGCACTCACGTTCTTTAATCGTTTATTTATTTATTTTCTTTTAAAGAGATTGTAAAGAGGGAGACCTGCCATTTATGTGGATAGCCTGCCGTACAAACTTCCGACATCTCATCAATTATGTAGTACAGTTTTAATATATGATTACGGAATTAAAATTTAATATATATTATTAAATTAATTTTAATATATATTATTAAATTAATTTTTTTAATTAAAAAATTGTTCAAATATTATAAATATTTATACAATTTTACTTGAAATAATTACATATCAGTCCTCCGATTCGAACTGTTTGTAAATCAGCCTTCCAAAATGTAAGACTGTTGAAATAGGATGGCTGATATATAATTATTCTATTTACTTTCATGCCTTCCACAATATACTGTAGTAATATTTGGTATTCATTTTTTATATATTATTTAATTAAATTTTAGTATATAATTTTAATTAAATAAATTCATTTTTAAATTTTAAAATTTGCTAAAATTATAAAGATTCGTACAACTTTACTTTAATTCAAATTTTTTTTATTTTAAATTTCAAAAAGTTTGTTTGCTTAGTAAGTACACATTTAAAATTTAAGTGATTTTATCTTGATATATAGAATAATGATATGTTAAGAATGAACATTATATATAAATTTTCGTACTAATAAGATATCACAGGTATATATAAAAAATGATCTGTCTGCACCCATAAAATTTCGTAGGTGCTGGCGTCGAGGACGACTTGCCACCTTTCACAAGGACCATTGAACCCGTCCGCCTTCTTTCGGAGAATATAAACTCGTTCAACTTATATTTCACTATTATCAACCAGCATTCTAGATTAAAAAGTAACTGAAAGATTAATCAGAATAATGTCAAAAGTTTTTATTTTTTAAAACTTGTGCAATTAGCTCTTTTTTTTTCAACTTTTCTTAAATATATTTTAGGTTGGAAATTCATAAGTGTTCTGAATGGCTTGTTTAGTATTCCAGACAGTATATAGTATTGTCAATACTTATATTATAGCATTTCAGACTTAAGTATTCTAGCCAAACTAAAAAGATATTCAAGACGAGCTAAAAAATATTCCGTATGAGCCAACTTAATGTTTTTATTTTAAGGATTGATTTATTTAAATTTTACAAATTAGATTTTTTTTTAAAAAAAAAAACTTTACGATACCCTTGTGTTCTTAAAAAATTATGGATGCTAAATCCAACTTGAATGGCCACTCATGGACCATTGGAGTTTGATTATAACAGTTCGACCCACAATGAGAGCTTTCGGTGAGCTAATGCATCAGTCTAAGGCAAGAAATTGGGCGCCGTTCCTGTGTTCGAATCTTTGGCATTCATAACCATCGGACTGCACTTACTACATATTTCAGATCTATTATGCGATGTGGTTAGTAGGAGTGAAAACGAGTCGAGTTGGAGTCAAATATTACTAAGTTCAAGTTTAAGTTCAATTGGTTTAATTTGAGCGCAAGCTCAACTCGAGCAGCTACATTGTATCAACTAAACCAAACTTGACTATAATTCGGATCGATTACATCAATTAGGTCAAGCTCGAACTGTTTAAATAATATTGTCGTACAAAAAATTTGAATAAAATAGAAAAACTTGTTTAAGCTCGCGGGAACTAATAAATCGAATAATATAATACTTAGGCTCGACTCGTTTAATTACTCGAGTTCGTATCAAAACTTAAACTCTTAAGCTACTCGTTGACAGTTGGCTTATTTCACCCCTAGTGGTTCATAATAAAATACGTTAAGAGACCGAGTACGTGTTTTGATCCTACTACATCTTCGGAACCTAAAGCACATATAAAACCCATCAAAATATGAAAATTAGGTAGTAACTACTACGTGTTTTTAAATAAAAAAAAGGTGGAATGACTACATAATTCTAACGCTCTTTATACTCAAATTACATTGTTTGTTTAAAATTTAATTAATCATATGTAATGTTATAAAATATTATTTAGTTTGGTAAATTATGATTAATGTTAATTTAATTGTTATTATGTTTAGTAAATAACGTATTTTTTGTAAGTATTTAATGTATATTTTGTTGAACTAATAATAAATTTATAAACTATTTTCTAACATTAATGACCAATATAATTATATCCCTTGATCAGTTATATAGACTTACAGTTAAAATATAGTTGGTCTCTATTGGTGTGTGTGTGTGTGTATATATTCTCTAACGGACGTATTGACTACTACCTATTTTTTAAAAATGAGTACGTTATTACATTGTTAAAAAGACGAATGGGCTTTATATCCCAGCCCAAAAGAACTATTGGGCCAACCTCACAATAGCCCATTTTTCCATTTTCCTCAACCTCAAATAAAGACGCCGGCGGTTACCAGATTCCTCGTCGACTCCACTGCCGCCGCCGCGATAATGTCCTACATAAGCACGTTGCTGTACGTAGTGGGAGGGATGGCGGTGGCGGGATTAGCTCTCCTGGTGGCATTCCAGGAGCGACTGGTCTACGTTCCCGTTCTCCCAGGGCTCGCGCGACCTTATGCGATCACACCGTCGCGTCTTCGCCTCGCCTACGAAGACGTGTGGCTCACCGCCGCCGACGGCGTGCGATTGCATTCGTGGTTCATCAAATTCGCCCCTAATTGCCGAGGTATTTGTTTGACTCAGTTCCTTCATCTTCTCTCCGTTGTTGTGGTAATTGGGTCCTCCGTTAGTCGGTCAACTGGTACGATCACGGCTTAAGAACCCTCCATGGATCACACGTTTGATTCCCAGTGGTCTACCTTTCAAGGTGTTTCCTAGGGTTCTATCATCGCACACGATGGGTGTGCATGCGACAAGGTATTGGGTGGAATTGTTCAGGGCATGCTCCATAGTTCCTAAAGGTTTGAGCCGGGTCGGATATAGTACTTTTTGGTTAAGCAGCTGTTAAACGAGGGTGCAAGTCCTCCCTTCTCAAAAAGAAAACGAAAGAAGTCATATATTAATGGTATGGGAGGAATATGCTCGCCTTTCCCAATTTTGAGAAATGTGGTGATTGGTTGGCTTTGAGAATTGCTTTCGTTATATTCCTCTCTTTTAGTTTACTGTAATCTCTTCTTGTGGTGTTGCTAAAAGATTGATTCTCAATGTGATGATTGCTATGCCCTGGACATCGTTTTTGCTATGTTTCACCCTTATTGACTTTAATACAATTTTGGCGATTCGCGTGCTTTGTGCCTGAATTTTGTTGTAATGCTCTCTTTTCTTTTGAAATTTCTCATATTATTATGATTGGGTTTCTCTTGCTCTGATAATTGGGTTGCTCTGGGAGTGCATTTTGCTACATGCCGCCCTTCTCGATTGTGAATTGATTTATCATTACTGTAGAGTAGTCAAAGACTCAAAGCTGTACTAGAAAGTCATAGTTTTGTTTAGACGCATCATCATGGTGATGGGTGAGCTTTCAGACTAGGTAGTTGTTGGTCATATTTGTTTAAGATCAGGGCATACCATGTCTACAAAAGGTTAGTTGTGTAGATTGGGATTGATTTATGTGACGAAATGCAGGTAACTATATATGGTGGCTTGTCTGTTGTGTCAAGTTACTCCTGCATTTTTCTTTACGTATATAAGCATGGATCAATAGGATTGTTGAAATAATCCCCTTTCTATGTCGAACCATTTTAGTTGGCTTTTGATGTTGGTGGTTGGTTTTTTTTTTAATTTCCTTTTTTTGAGTAGAAAACATCCTCTTTCTCTTGCAGGCCCAACTATACTATTCTTCCAAGAGAATGCTGGCAGTATCCTTTTCCCTTATATATTGTAGTGTTCCATTTGTTCTTCTGTTGTCAGCTTGCATGGGTTTTTTGTCAGTTGACACATATTTGCTTGTTAGATGTTATACAGACTCCAACTTTACTTGCTGCTTAGCCATTTGAATTCTTATGACTGTTGCTTCCTTTGATCGTAGATCCTAGATATTGCTCACCGTCTTGAATTTGTGCGAATTATGATGCAGAGGTTGCATTGCAATGTGTTCATGCTCTCCTATAGAGGGTAGTTCTCTCACGAAGAAAAACATTGTTTGTTGGTTTAGCTTGCTCTATCGGATGCTTGTTGTGCTTTTTCTATTTGCTTTATGATACGGGACGATTTTGGACTATGTACACAAAACAACCTAGTTTAGAATTTCAGCTCGGTCAAGGATTTAGCTTTGATATTGGGCTGAAGCTTGGCTATTTGGCCTTATCATGATATTCGAGAAGTATGTCTAGGTGCTAAACCGAACTCTGCTTAAGACATGGAGTACATACACATGCAGTGAAGGAAAATCGGCTCGGTTTCAATCCATTTGATATCCCTGTGTAGTCAATCAAAATCCATATTTTAGGAGCCCTTCTAGAAGCTATACACTTGGAAGAATATCCAATAGAGCACCTGGAGGCCAATACTAGCTGGCGTATTACCGAACTATATAATAGTTAGAGGAGGATGAACAAAACATAGGACTTAGAATAATCAGCAACCTCCTTCATCTTTCTTTTTGCAACTGAGCTCCCAATGTTCCTCCATTAATGGCCTTCTCAAAATGACCTTCTCAAAAAAATGGCATTCAGCTAAACCTCCCAAAAAAAAAAAAAAAAACCCAAAGCCCTACAAATCACTTTAGTCTGAAATCTGATTGATAAGATGAGTTACTTATTTTCTATGCTGTAACAGCTACGGCGAAAGTGATGGCTTCCCATCTCAGCGTGGCATTACTATGGATGCCCAGGTATCGATGTAAAGACATCTTGCAAATTCTAATATGTTTAAGTTGATTCTGTTCATTACTTGCAATTTTTCTTAATGTTTTTGCTGTATTGGCTAGGCAGCACTTGACCATCTTGTCCAGAGACAGGATATTGACCCTTCTAGGATAGTTATTTTTGGTAGATCTCTTGGAGGTGCTGTAGGAGCAGTCCTTGCCAGGAACAATCCGGATAAGGTATGCATCTATGCTTTTTACCTTTCCTTTGGAACATATATATATATATATATATATATATATATATATATATATATATATATATATATATATATAACCTCCCGCATCCATTTGCATGCTGCAGGCTATCTACTTAATAAATTTCAAATCCTCAATATTTTGTGCCAAACTTATCTTTGGTGCTCTGGAAGATTGTATCCATGTTTTACGTACTTCTGATCTAAAAAGCAGCAGATTCCTGATTAGTTGCACTCCTAATAACTGCTTGAAGAGAAAATATGCTACC
Source organism: Xerophyta viscosa (assembly GCA_002076135.1). Taxonomy (NCBI): domain Eukaryota; kingdom Viridiplantae; phylum Streptophyta; class Magnoliopsida; order Pandanales; family Velloziaceae; genus Xerophyta; species Xerophyta viscosa. The sequence continues at coordinate 1,026,323 of MJHO01000056.1, forward strand.
GCAACAAAACATTTGTACCATTAGTTAGTTAGATGCCTGTAATTGGTGTTGGGTGGGAGCTTCTGTCTATTCCTTTCGACATGCTATAACCATAGCATCTAGTTACGTTCTGAGCAACTGAAACTGTAGGAGTCCTTGTAGTTATTTATAATTATAAGTTCCTATCTCACAGGCAACTTGTTAATATGCAGGTTTCTGCACTAATAATAGAGAATACTTTCACCTCAATCTTGGATATGGCTGGAGTCCTATTACCCTTCCTGAAATGGTTTGTTGGTGGTACTGCAACCAAAGGCCTAAAGATTCTGAATTGGCTTGTGCGCTCTCCGTGGAGCACTATTGATGTGATTGGACAGGTGTGCTTTTCTGAACGTTACTCAAAAAGTGCACTTACTACTACAGTATCAGGCTGGTTATGTACTTATGCCATATCATAATGTGGTACCCTGTGCATGACTTTTGTATTCATCGATCTATCTTAAGAACCTCATAAACTTTTCCTATAGAATATCGTAAAATTGAAAGCAGTTCCTAATCAAGTTGTAAAACCCTAAGGTTTATTTGTGTGTTTTCATGAGGGTTATGTATAAGAACTTCATCCTTTCGGGATGGCGTGCCTTAAAGCACAAGTTGTGGGTACAACAGGTTGGCTTCGAGCCCAATCCCCAAAATCTGTTTCTCAAAAGAATAATGTCCTTTCTGGTTGGATTGTGGAGAATTGACATTAACTATGCACATGTGCGCAAGCTGCAGTTAACGATAATACCAAAATAAGGAACAAAAAGAAAATAATAATGCAACTACAATTTATTCAACACATTTAAAAAAAGCAATTAGAACTAAAACTTCATTAGCCTGAAAGAGAAGTAGTATTCAAATGTATACTTAATTTAGATTTAACTACTAACACCCGAGACAGAATTATGCTATAACAAATAAATTAAATGAAAATGTATAAAAACTAATTAAAACAACAAACAGAGAGTAATATGTGCTCTAGACAATTATAGACTGTTTTGTTTTATCTGGCTAACTATATTCATTTGAAGGGAATAGCTTTAGGTAACCTGTCCAACTTCCAATAGGAAAATACTCCCTTGACTGTCATTGTCGCTTTACAGTATGTCTTACAAGCTGCTTGCTTCATGGATAGATGGTATCTAGCTTCATGTATTGTCTATGTCAACTTCTAGAACAGGGTATTCTAGGCTTATTGTTTGCGACGAATAGTCCTCACCAATGGCTGCAACCGAAGAGTTATCAAGTGAATACTAATCGTTCTTCTTGTGCAATTTCCTCGAGCTGAACACATTTAGTATTTTGAGATTGGGAAATGAAAATACATGGAAAGCTGATGCATCCTTTGTTGAGGACCCAGTAATTTGGAAATAACACCCAATAAGGAGTATTAACTTTGGAAATAACACCCAGTAAAGATTTTCTAATGTTAGAATAGCACCCAGTAAAGAACTCCTAAGTTTCTGCTTTGACTTGAAGCTGTATACGCTGATTAACGTAGCATTTTTACATGGTTTAGAAGGAACTTGGATAATTATGTCCACAAAATAAATAACTAAATCGTTATAAGAATACTTGCAGGTCAAGCAGCCCATTCTGTTTTTATCTGGTTTGCAAGATGAGATGGTTCCGCCAACACATATGAAGATGCTACATGACAAAGCAATTGAGTGTAATAGAAGCTGCCTTTTTGTAGATTTCCCTAATGGTATGCATATGGATACCTGGCTATCTGGTGGTGACCGCTACTGGAGAACAATTCAATTATTCCTGGATGAATATGTTCCTCTGATGAAAGGAAACAACTCGAGCCAGAAAGATCAAGCTGATGGTAAGCTATAATAAATATGAAACCTTTACTTGCAATATTAGATCAAAGACATCGTCTGCATTAAAAAGATTCCACGTCAACCTCGACTCATGTGAGATGGGGAAAGTACAAGTAGAGGTCACAACATATGAGTTTATACAACGGAGCTGCAAACAAGAATAGCAGCGTGCGCATTACATAGTGACTATATCAGTAGCTGTGTGGTACTGCATGCTAGGGCTATGGCAGCAATGCTGCTAAACATCTCATAGAGATGGATTGAGATGTGTGGCTCTTATTGTGCCACATCAACTATCATGATCAGCTGTGCCTGGCTTGGCTTGTGTATGTCAAGCTGAGCCAAGCTATGGTAAACTCAGATCTTGACACGTGCCGATAGTGCCGTGCTCATATACATTTATTTTCTATTTTTTAAAAAATAAAAATAATTTTCAAAAATTTAAGTATAAGATTTTTCAGCATGTGCTTAGATGCACATTGGTAAGATTGTTGCATGTTCTCCTTGCAGGCTAGCTTGTACCCCATGCGGTACTGGTCGTATAGATTTCGAAGGTTGAATCTCCGCGTTATCTAGAATGTCCTGATTTGTAACCAATCTACGGATTTTTGTGTCTGTAGATAGATGGTGTTTTCCTAATATTCTTTAAACTCAGGTTGTAAGTTTACCAATTTCACATTGTTTCTCTTCTCTTTCCTTTTTTTTTTCTCCTTCAACCAGACCAAATCATTCGTTTACCCAATGTATGTGAAGGCTGCATATATCAAGTGGTTTGTAATTGGCTGTGAATAGTATGATGAAGAGCGTGTTAATCGTGCTGCTTTTGCTTTTTTGGGATCTTTTAAAAGTAAATACAACTTGAAATCACCCGATACTCAGGACACCCTCTGAAGTCCTGATGAAATTTGAACTATACATGTTGCATATGGATGTGTTAAAAGACACATGTTAGACATCAGCTTCGTCCGTCGTACGGCTTCGTCCGTCTTAGGAATGACCAGGTTAATCTCAAAAGATACATCGTGATTTTTTATATGCAACTAAAAAGGAAGCATATATTTGATCATTTGAATTTAACTTAATACAGGCAGAGATCTCCATTAAAAACATGCATACTTCTTTAAAGAAAAGCAGCATGGCTATACTTCTCTTGAAAATATTAAAAGCTGTTAACCATGAATGTGGGTTTAGCTCAAGGCAGCTGCTCATATAGTCAAAATGTGAAGTTCGACTATTAAATACTTGAAATTATAGTTTCTACACCACCTGAAATAAACACATGACGTACAAGATAAAATCTAGTTGAAGTTTAAAAAAAAAAAAAAAAAAAAAAAGCACGAACACTCAAAGTTGCTCCAGCTAACAAGTGTTGGTCTAATTGGTTTACGCGGTTGGATATTAGATGATTATAGTATGTCTTTCGTGAAAGATAGATTAGATATTTGATTTCCAATAATATCTGCTCATTATATATGTACATCTCTCTTGTCAAGATTTCACTGCTATATATATATATATATATAGACACGTCTACATGCACATACATATATGACGAGGAGAGATGGTTGCCCGATCTGGGGACCTCTTTCCTTCGCCCTCGGCCGCCGCGATAAGGGATCTCTACAGCTCTCACCACTTCCACACCAAACTTTCGCTCGATAAAGCCGCCGCGATCATCCTCCGCTCCAACCATGTTTCTGCCCGGCGGAAGCTCCGCTGCTTAGGGCCTGTTTACATTCCTGAGAAGTGAGGAAAGTGAGGCAAGTGGGAAACTCACTTGCCTCACTTGCCTCACTTTCTCTGTTTACTTGAAAAAAAAAGTGGAGAAAGTGACTTTCTCCACTTTCCAATTACTATTCATTTCAATGCATTTTTCACTTTCTCCACTTCTCTCCAAATTGAAGAGAAGTGGGAGAAGTCATTATTGCATACAATTATATATATATAATAATAATAATACTACTATATTAATTTATTGTTAAAATAAATTATTTATAAAAAAATATATTAGTATATTATTAAAATAATCGTATAGTAATATTATTAAATAATATTATTATTTTAATATATCATTAAAATAATATTATTAATAATCAAGTATACTAATATAATAATATAATAATAAAAATATAAAATATATATGATAATATTAAAATAACATTAATAATAATACAATATATATTATATAAAATAGATAATAATAATAATAATATATTGTTAATTAATAATAATAATAATATATAAATTATTATTATTATTATTAATATATAATAATACAAATATACTATTAATAAATTTTTAATTTTTAATATTATATTAATATTTTAATTTATATATATTAATAAATTAATAAATATTATATATTATTAATATATTTAATTATTTATAATATATAATTCTTATTTATATTATATTTTAAATATATTTCATCACAGTTTTTTCCCACTTTATAATTGCAAGTAAACAAAGAAACTCAAACCTACTTTTCCACCACTTTCCACTCTCCCACTTCTCTTTCACTTTCTCTTATCCACTTACCTCACTTGCCTCACTTTCTCCAAAGTAAACGGCCCATTCTCCATCTGGTTGCGGCTGCAGAATTCTAAAATTAACCTTCGTTCAGCTATAGAGAATACAAATCGTGCATGTAATGACAAACATGCCCCTTACTCGAGCATAATGTTGTGTTTTTCTTTTCCAGTTGATCTGGAGCCTTAAAAACGGATGGACGGTTGGATAGGATTATAAAAAATACTCCCAAAAAATCTGGTAAACAAGTAATATGGTGATTGGCTCGAGATTGTAAAACGAGTAATCTTCATGTAAAGTTTAATTTGACAAAATAGAAGATGTAGAACTTTAATCCGTTTAAAAATTCGTGAATTGAATTCTAGAAAATGTGGTATAATTATAAATTTGATACCAAACAGACACAACCGACCAAGAGTAAGTATATTTATTTTGATTTACAAATCAAAATTCTGAATTGAATCCGGAAAATGCAGTTTCAAATATCATCCAGCAAATTAGAAGTCCAAAGTAAATTTTCTGGGAACGAAAATGAACATAAAAGCTCAACAAGTCCCTTAAAAACCCACCAACAAATAACAAACTTGTTTATTCCCATTACATAAGTAAGAGGATTCAACAGAACTAAGGGAAAAAAAAATGTTCAATACATTTTTTGAGATAATGCAGTTTATTGATAAATGATGTTACAGACGAACAAATATGCTAACCAATCTGATCAATGCCTCCAGATTTTCGGATCATCTAAATTTTACCCAGATAAAGGACAAGCAATGTCTTATAAATAGATATTATAAAAATTCTCAATAACTCAATCAGAAATTCAAGCCAAGGAATCACACACAAGATAAAAGATGAAAAGGGGGTTTTAAAAAAAGTTCACTGCTATTCATTAGGGGCTAATGAATGGCATTTTTCTTCACAAAAAAAAAAAAAAAAAAAAAAAAAAAAAGACAAAGAAAACAGGCGAACAAGTAAAACAATGGACTTGTCCTACCAACCCCTCCGAGCTTTTGAACCAAGGGAGAGAGGTTTAGGCGTAGAAGTAAAACATGACGGGCGCTTAATTTGTTTTGCTATCCTGCTTATCATCAAGTCCTTGCTTTTCAAGCAGCCTTTTTGTTCCTCCAATTCGAAAGTAATGAACTTATGTTTCTTTCTTTTTGTTGTATGTAACCTCTTAGAGGTATTGCTGGTGTATCCTGGCGCGGTTTTCCTCCCACCATAACCTTGCATGCATCTCCCCAAATCTCTCTCGGCTGCCAAAAAAAAAAAAAAAACAGAGGATCCCCAAAAGACGGCTCTTAGTTTTTGTCATTAACAGTTAATCTGGAGAAGTTATATACTTGCAAATGAAGTAGATTTCCCCAAGTTATCTTCATTAGCATATAATATTAGTGTGGGTGCACTCGCCGCGGAAAAACCGCGGTGGCTGGGGAATAAGTGCGGCGCCGCGTTTTCTGGCGCCTGTGCGAAGGTGGTGGACCAATGACTACTCCACTACGTGGTTTGGGGACGGACGCCACGCCGGAATTTTACTACCTGACCGCAGGCCGAGCCCAAAGGGGTTTGATGCCTGTCAGTTAAAAAATGGTCTCGGATAGGACCATATAGGTTTTGCCTTGCATATAATATATTGCTATTCAACATATATTTAAGACTGAACTATAATCATGTAATTGTAATTGGTTATCGACATAAATTAACTACTATGGAGGAAAACTATTTCCCATACAAAGGGGTATATGTGACTCTCTCTCTCTCTCTCTCTCTCTCTCTCTCTCTCTCTCTGTGCAAAAAACTATAAATAATAAATATTAACAAAAAAACTATCAATCAGCTTCTACTGAGAAAGGTAGCCTAAAAGAGATGCTTCTCAGGCAGGGCTTAGAGGTTTAAAAAGTTACCAGTTATTCTCAAAAGAAATTATTTAGATCAGGATAACACATTGAAGTGCCAAAACTGTAGCCGGTAAGCCAAGCCCAAATAATGCTTGTAAATAAGGAAAACTGAAATAAATAGATAAATAAGTAAAATTACTCAAATAGAGGAGATGTACTAACCTAAACCTTACACGCCGAAGCTCCCGAATGCCACCAGGGAGAGCACGAATAGTGATATAAACTCCTGGTTCATCTTCCTCTACCCATTCAGACTCTTGTTCGCTAGCATTACTAATTGAGAGCTCATCTGAGCGGTCAATCTCCTCCTCCCCTCGAGAAGAGCTCGTTCTCACCGAAGCATCCATTGATGACGTCTCTGTCTTGGCACCGCTGATGCTTGACAGCTTCGGGGTTGATGTCAGACCACCGGAGTCGTAATAATGACGGCCGTTATGATGGTGATGTGCATGGCTAGAACGTTCTAGAGAGTCGGACGAAGAGTAGCCAATATTACTACCAGTTATAGTCATAGGTCTGTGGAGGTTGCGGGGGAGCCTCTCCTTGCTCAGCGGCGGTGTAATTGGGCTGGTCTCTGCTGACTCCATCTTTGAACTCTAGTAAACAAAGATCCATCAAGCAAAGAAAGAAAATAATTTAGATCTGGGCGTTATGCTTGAGCTCCAAATATTCTATCAAAAACAAAGACTCCACTTTTAACACCACTCCAATTTCGAGCTTTTGCTATGACCTTTGGGAGCTCTAGCATTTCTTTTGATCAAATTTGGAAAGACATTAAGCATTGAGTCATGCTAAATTTTACTTTTGAACATCATATAGTTTGTTTTCAAGCTCTTTGGAGAACTTTTGGGTGCTCCAGCATTTCTATACATATTAACTTTTAATGGCTGCTTACATGATGAGAAGGAACAGATGAAGATTGTTATCTAACCTCGTCTTCAGATCTTGGAGGTGTGGGGAGAGGAACTGCTTGGTGATTAAATCTTTGGACGTTATAGAGTTCCATGACTCTGTCATAATTCTCAGCCCACCATCTTTGAGCTTGCCACTTGTTGAACATCTCCCGGCTGTAATCGTGTAACAATAAAGCAGCGTTTTAGCACTTATTCTAAAGAAATAAGTAAATGGTGTATCCTCAAAAATAAATAAATAAATGGAGCGAATTACATTAATCAGGATAGCTGATCAATAGATCCTAAAAAGGAAGACTGATCGATAATCTAAGTATCAATGAGAGACTCCCATCTACAACTGTCCACTAGTTAAATTAAAGGTCAACAAGTTCATAACTTGTCGGTTTCATGTGTTCCATTCATTACCCATTATGAAGAAGGTGGAGCTTTCTACAGCCAAACCTAGATCTGGGGTACCTTTCCCAAACAAGCAGTTTTTCAAAAGGAGGGTCCATGGTGTGGGAAACAGGAGAGGCACCATGGCATCTCTTTCATAAAAGATAAGGCACAAAAGAAAAAGCAGCAAACTGGATATCTAGTGATCTTTCCCTGTTTAAAACATTCTCATTAACCCTCCAAGACCATCCTTTCCAGAATCCTATATTCTTTTCCAGCTATGAGTCTTAAAGCCATTACCAGTAAAATATAGTCAAAGATTGTCAAAAAAGATAAATAATAATAATAACTGCTAAATAGACTTGGCGTCGAGCATGCCAATTGAAGGCCAACTCTAAAATTCCAATCAATTAGAAAATTCTAACCACAGTCATACTTCTCAAGCATGAATTTTACTTGTATTCTTCCATTGGAAAATGTGTGGTAGATATAAATTTAATCCAATTTAGGAGGTGTTTTTCTTGGATTTATAATATTTTTCTTTGTAGTTTTTATTCTTCAATCAATAGCAGTTACTAACTTGCTCAACTTACACGAAAATTGTACCTAATCAGTACATTAGCAAGTGTTTCCCTAATAATCTTTTGATTATTAACCAATCCATTAATTTGGTCATGATGCAAAGTAGGGATTCTCGTCATGACGTTGATCAAAAAATGCCTGGCATGCTTACATTCACAGCACAGCATTAATTACATTGGCAAAGCACTCTTTATAACTTAGGGAGACTTGCATATCAGTCCTTTTCTCGAATTCCGTATTATAATAAACTTCTCATTTTAAAATACATTAGTTTTTACATTCCAAAATATTTATCTAGAAATATTTTTAAAAAATATATAAATTATAGACTATATTAAAAAATTTATTTTTATTAAAAAAAATTCAAACAAATACTTCTAAATATATATTTTAAAATTCTAAAATTTTAGCGAGCACATACGTTTATAAATATTTTTGAAAAATTTTAATTTTAATTTATAAATCACATCAAAAAATTTAATTTAAATCTTTTAAAAAATTTTATATAATAATAAAAAAAAATCTCTAATTCGAGACAAAAATTAATTATACGAATTTTGAATCCAAAGCGTGTTTGTAAACGGCTTTAAAATTAAGCGTTGAATGCAATTATCCCTTTTTAACATATTAGATTCCGCATTCCGCCTTAGTACGGATATACCCCCGTATTCCGCCCTACAACGGATAGCAATCCATGTGCAGATGAATGGATCAAATCAAATTAATGCAGCACATGATTATAAAATTAATAAATAAATAATGTTGCACATATCGCAAGTCTATTGTATCCTGCTTGAAATTTAAGATAATATTATATAATTTACAATACATTAAGTTAACAACACCAAAACACATAATCAAAAAATATTTTTAAAAAATAATTTAAACTTAATTATATTTTATCGTGTAAATTTTACTAAAACTTGCTTTGAAAATTTTAAAAAACACCAAGATTTTACCCTTTCACAATATTGTTGACCTTTTCGGAAAAAAAAAATAACAAAAAAATTATGAAACGCAACACAACTTTTTTTCTTGAGAAATACTTCACAATAGATGACTTTTATTTAACATAACGAAAACACAATACCTGAATCTGATCCGTTTGAGATCGTTACCGCCGTGAGGCATGGAGACGAAGGTGATGAGCACGCCGGGCTCCACCTGCGCTTCCCACTCCCGTGGCACCTCCTCTTCCTCCACCATAAACACCGACGACGTGGCCGTCACCTCCGTCCGCCCGCTAACCGAGGCTGCCGGCGTCGCATCTCCGCTCGACAGCCCTCCTCCGTTACTACTAACGCCGTTAACTCTGAACTGCTGTCGTGCCGTGGCTGTTCTTCCCGGAGTTGACCCCGCGCTTCCCAGCGCCGCTGCGGCTCGCCGGTAAGAGTAGCAGAATCGTTCTGATGATGATAGACCCGCTGCCTCAGGATCGGCGTATCCCGATGCGACCGCAGCCGCGCCGGCGCAGGGCTTGCAGTGGCGGTAAGCCCCTGACGCCTTCATCGCCATGTCCTTGATCTGTAAATAACGGACAGTTAGCAAGCCGTCAGTAATGGCAGAAAAAGCTAATGTTAATCCCCAATTTCGAGTTACAAACCTGAGCAGTGAGCGCTTTGATGGCCTGGCGAGTACTAGGAGTGGCGGCGCCGCCGCTACCGACATCGTCGTCGTCGTCGACGGAGGGATGGTGCAGCGGCCCCGCGCTAGCGGCGGTGGCGCCACCGAGCTTCGAGCAAGCGATGCACGTCAACATCGACGCTCAGATCTGTACCGGAGAGAAAACGAAGAAGGATTCACTACATTGGTGTGAAAAATTGTGAGTACTGAATTGAAAGCGGAGCTCAGACTGGTTGCAGAGTGTGAGTTTAATGGCACAAGGAGCTAGAGAGCTTGAGCTGAGAGCGTTAATGCCGGACTGTTGACGGAGAGAAAAGCTTGACGCGTTGATGGCGGATTTAAGGGGAGAGCAAGAGAGAGCGAGAGCGATGGGGAATAAATGGTTGAATTTATTTGAGCTCATTTTGCATGTACGAGCCTTTACAAATTGTTTTACATAATCCACCTCACCCGACACTAGAAATTGGTTCGTTAGGGATCGAGTGAGCAGCCTACTGAAGGGCACCCAATTGGTCCACAATCTTACATTCGCATAGCATGCACACTCACTCCACCAGACAGCTTAGTTTAGGATTTTTGGACCAGCTTTCAAAATCAGTTTTATTGTCATCCTACTTTACTGTTTCCAATATTTTACTAGTCAATTGAATAGATCAATTTATTAGATTACTGCAACTAAAGTACATGTATTGTTTGCCGTGAATATCCCTCCGTAAGGTGAGTCGTGGACCATTGGATCGAACATTATGATCATAATCAACGGTCCGAACGTATATTTCAAGATATAATCTAGACCGTTAATCGAAATTTGGATCGTTAATCATGATCAATATGTTCGATCCAATGTTCTACGACTTATCTTATACATAACTATTCTCAAATCAAACTGAAAATAGTATATATATATATATATATATATATATATATATATAAACACCCTTGTCCAGCATAATTCCTAGGTACTAGATATGCCTCGCTAGAAAACACAAAACTCTACAATTTGGAGGCCGATATTGTAAAGTAATTTGTATACCATAGGGGGGAAGGCGCATTTGATTTTTTTAACGTGATAGCGGTAAACTTACTGGGTGCAGCTTTGGAAGGTTACCGGATCCTTTTATGATATGCTTTGCTTTGACAGGAAGGATGGGATGAATTGCATGAAGAGGCTTCTATATTAAATATTTGTTTTTTATATTCTAGTTTAAAAAGAAAACACAAATATCAGGCAGTATTTGGTTTGCTGTGATCTGCATGTAGATTAGATAAGATTTGATGGCAGCATGATGAGGATCAATAGCATTAGATTAGATTAGATTAGATTAGATGAACTCAAATAAGAGTTCGATATATATATATATATATATATATACACACAGAATTGTAACTTAAAGATGGAGAACTTGCTAAACTAGGTATGGTGCAGAATGTAAGATTGTAAGGGAAAGTTATGTATCAGTCATCTGTTTTTAAAAATGTATATATTAATTCTTGAAAACGGAAAAATGTGCTTGTGCAACGTGTGCATGCCGTCACGTCAGGCTTCAGCTATTTTTTTAATTTTAAAAACTAATTTTGTATAATATTTGAAAGTATGGGACTAATACACAAGTAACTCAAATTGTAAAGCTATTTCAACGAGAGATCAATTTAATAAATCCTAAAAATATTGGGGACTAGTGCTGAATTTTGTAGTTTTGTAGAAAAAGTCTGTGTGGGAAAAACTGAATTTTCAAGTAAGTTCGGTTTTCCAAAAATAAGTTCGGTTTAAAAAAAAAATCTTTAACAAAAAAAAAATATGTGCTGAATTTTGGACTAATGCTGAATTTTCAAATAAGTTGGGTTTTTCAAAAAAATTTTAACATTAGACCAAAATACATACATAAGTACTTTTTTGATAAATTTAAATTAGAAAAAAAAAATATACTTTTGTGTGTGCTTTATATGTTTGTGTTAAATTTTTTTTAAAAAAAATTATAAATAGATATTATGAGTGTTAAAGTTATGCAACTACTAAAAATTTTATAATCTTAATACACCTATTTTAAAACAATTTGATAAATTTGTAATACAAAGTTTATACAGCACATTAAAACATATTTTATATTTAAATTTTACAAAAAGTATTTCTCCATATATTGACTTGGTTTTATAATTATTATAAAAAATTAGAATTTTGTTTGAAATTATCATTAAAAAAAAAAAAGACGAATATGTAATTATTTCCTTAATTGTGGCTAACATGATTGATTCTAGTCACTTTCAATGGTGACTCTTTTGAAAAATTTATAAAATCATTCGAAAATACATTATATATATATAAATAAATATTTTTGTAAACTTTTAAATACGAAAATGAGATGTTAGTGTATTATGCAAATTGTATGTTAAAATTTTTCAAAACTTATTTCTAAATAAATATTTATGACTTTGTCAAGAAAGCCATTTGTCAGAAAAAATTATAAAAAATTAACCTCTTATTTTGCGCGTTTGATAATTTTCCTTAATGTTTTTGAGAGAACAGCACAAAATAAGAGCTTATATATTCTTTTTTCTCCCTTTATACAGTCCAATGAGTACTTCCAACATGCAACAATTAGTCCTTCAAGTTAGGAGCAGTGTTAATATCATTTGTAAAATTTATAAATTTATAAATTTATAAAATTATTTTAGAACTAATTTCACAATAAATTTATTGATAAATTCCTGAACTTGAGAGAAAAAAAAAAAGAAAAAAAAAAGCAGAGTCTGCAATGAAACTGTATAGGAGGCCCTTGCAACAGTCATATAGGTGCTACAAGATAGTATGGGCTCGTGCAATGAGTGGATCCCAAAACAGCTGTGAGTAATAAAGGAAGCTCTTGTGTGGTAATAATCATGGCAAACTTGGATATCAAAGCCCGTTAGAAATCAGCTATTTATTTTAAATACGTTATTTTTAAATTTCAAAATATATTTTTATTATTTTAAATACGTTTTTCTAAAATTATAAATTATATTTAACAAAATTTTATATGTAATATATTTTTAAAATATTTTTAAATAAATACTTGAAACTCTGAAATTTTAGCAGATAAACAAATTAAGTTTTAAATTCGTTAAAATTTTAGAGTCTTAAACTATCTATTTAAAAATATATTTTTAACAGAAAAATGAGTAGGAAATAAGTAAATTATATCGCTATCTTTTTTTTTTTAAATATTTATTTAATATGAAGTTTTTGAAATATTATAAGTTTTTGGCACTTGGAAACCGTATACAGTTTTAAAATAAAGGGTTGATGTGCAATTATCCCAATAATCATAGAGGAGATTGCTAAGATGATTAAAGAAATATTACTACAAATTACTTTGAATTTTGATGAAGCTGGTATAATTGTATTCTGAAAATTTCTAATTTTTCTTTTAAGTTATTAATATAACGCCTAACATAAGTTTGAAATTTACATAAAAAAATAATCTGAAATTTAAGTTCAAAGTACAAATTTATTTATTTTTAAACCGTAGTGTTTCTTTGATTTCGTTTTATTAAATTATGGAGCAGAAATAATATAGAACACAATTTATTCTCACATTTTCTAGTTACTGTTTTCTATATATAAAAAAAACCTTTCACAATATTTTTATACATTTAAGAACTCAGAAAATACAGTCATATATAGGCCCCAGTACTACAAGTTTTGTTAAGAGGTGGATTACGCTTTACAGGAGATATAAAATTGATGTTAATTTTTTGTTAAAAGGTGGAGATTGAGGCTGAATATTTTTTTTATTGATCTCAGTTTTTTTGTACAGTCCTTTAATTAAATTTCTTTTTTTTTGTCATTAAATTAAATTAATTTCTATAATTATTAAAAAAACGCTAGTGCTCTGAGTGTACCACCCATAAATATACCAACATTCAATAAGTAATATGATTCAAAAAATATTTAATATAAACCTTTTTAGAAATCCTTTAGAGGTTGGAATTCTAAACTACCTATTTAAAATTTTATTTTTTTTAAAAAAAATATTTAATATAAAAATTATAGATATTACTAAAATTTATAACTTTTATTTAAAAATTTCTCCAAAGTTGCTCCTACTTTTTTTTTTTTTCAAATTTTAGTAAAGTGAATTACAACTTTGGTGGATTTGTTGGTGCGCTCGTAACTATTTTGTATAAAAAAACAAAGTTAGTATACTCTATAATTTTTATTAAAGTTTTTTATGAAAATATCTCTAAATAATATTTAATATATTTATTTTCGAAATATTTACTGATTATAAAAATTTAGATCTTAAATATTTATTTACAAATTATTTTGAATAAATATTTAAAATAAAATTTATAAAATATATTAAATTTGTTATATTTATATTTACTTTTATAAAAAATTATATATATATATATATACACACACATATGTATATATTTGTTTATTTATATTTGCACACATGTGTGATGCATAGAATTTATATTTATTTTCTTCAACGAAACCCAGAAAAAGAAGACAAGGGAGTGAGGGACACAGGAGGCGTATAAACTATATATATATGTTTAATTTAAACTTACAGCATATTTTCTTGAGCAATGTTAGTGACCCCAATGGATTCATCAATTTTTTCACCAAATATGATGTGGTATTTTTTGGAGTGGTAAAAATTGATGTTTGGTATAATGTATGTGGGGAATAGTGAGATTAAAGTTTGTGGGATGTGTGTGTGAGTGAATTTTTTGGTGAATTCATGGGACACAAGCATTTTTCTATTTTCTTTAATAATTGCATTGACAAGAACAGGTGGGCCCCTTCTCTTCCTGAATTTCAGGATGCTGTAGTTATTACTTAACACTTTTCTTTTTATTATAGACGTTGATATCAGAAATATAATAACAGAATAATTGTACATCAGTCCTGTAATATTAACATTTATATATAAACTAGATTCAAAAATTTTATATATATTAAAATTTATATTAAAAATTTATTATTATTATACAAATATTTTTTAAAAAAATTTGAATATAAAAAAATAAATTTAAATGTGATTTATAATTTTAATATTGAATTTTTTTTAAACTATTTTACTATAATTATTTTGAAGCTCGAAAATTATAGTAAATTTAAATTCAAATCTAATAATCCGTTAACATTTTAGAGTCTCAAAATAAATTTATTTTATAGAAAATTTTAATTTTTTTTTTAAAATTGATATTAATTTATAATGTTTGTTTCCAAAATATTTTGAAAAATATATCAAAATAGATGTTCTCAAATATAAAAATAATATATTTTAAATGAGTAGTGTTTCTTTTAGCAAATGATTGGATAGGTTGATATGTATGTCTCCCTATAAGGCTATAATAATTCATATGTTACAACATAAAAAAGTTATGAAACTGACATCTAAGTTATTTACGTTAAAGTACCTTATGCCTCGCCATAAGTAGCGCATGAAGTTCAAATAATATTTAGCGAATAAATGTAATATTTAATATAAATATTAATGAATTAATATGAAATATAACAATGTATATATAGACAAATTAGTTTTCAATAAATAAAAAAAATATTAAAATTAACAAAAAAAGCTATATATATTATGTAAAATTTAGATTATTTTTTTATCTTAAAGATATTTATCTCTTAAAATGTACTTAAATAATAACAATTTAAATATATTATGGGTGAATAATTTAAATATGTTAAGTAAATTATCAGTGAATTGACTTTTTTTCATAGGTTTTTTGTTATATTCTTAACAATTCTTTTCGATTTATATATAACTAAATATTCAATTTAAAACAACAAAATGACTTTATATCTAATTTTTACTATTTATACCTCCGGAATAAATAGTAATTATACATTATTGCTCATTTATTTTCATAACATGAAAAACAATTAGTTACAAGTAGATGCAAGAGTTACTATAATTTATAATTAGATATAAAAAATACAAACTTTTAGAATATTAGTTAATATTATGATTTATATAAAATTTAATACTCACATCTGCGTAACGCAAGGACGTAAAATTAGTATATATAATCTACAATAACAACGAAATTGCATTATAGAGAAGTAAAACAGAGGCCCGCTTCCATCATACCTGTTTGCTTTTGTTGGGAGTTGGGACGTCGGATTTATTATTATTCATCTCTTAATTAATTTAAACACCCTTGACATAATGGCAAGCTTTAAGGAGGTTCCTTCTTTAGGGCAGACAAAGTGCTCTTATTTAGCTCCAATTTAAGACAAATATAAATTAAATAACTCGTCCTTATTATGTCATACCTCTCTCTCTCTCTCTCTCTCTCTCTCTCTCTCTATATATATATATATATATATATATAATGACTAAATCCCTTCAATTATGGTGAGACACACAAAAAAAAAAAAAAAAAGAATTGTCGAGACTAACGCTTTATTGGCGACGGCTTTATCTTCAGGTTTGTATTAGGCTAAACGTCGTTATAATGGCCAAAATCATGTGATTGAACAGTGATAAATATATGAAATTTAGTCCCTAACATGAGAATTTTGATCTCACAAACGCACGATTGATTATATATATATATAGTCCCTGACATGAGAATTTTTTATTTCACAAACGCACGATTGATTATATATATATAGTCCCTGACATGAGAATTTTGATTTCACAAACGCACGATTGATTTTATATATATATATATATATATATATATATATATATATATATATATATATATATATATATATATTCTGAATGGCTATGAAGTGAACAATATCAAGCTATTTTCAGTTGAATGTAAGATCCTTTAGATGCACCATTTTACTACTCTCAAACTCTAACGATGTGCCAAGGGTACACCATTTCACAGCTCACATGCTCCAATGATATATAAAGACAGTAAAATTGTCATACACGCACGATTAGGTTCGACTCTGATACTATTTTATAACATCCCATATCTTTCGACCCATAACCAGCCAAACACTCCGGCTACCTCCATCGGCCGAATCCTCTAAAATGAGCAGATAGCTTTTGTGCCTCCGAACTTATAAACCCAAAAAAAAAAAAAAAAATTTAATAAATGATGTAGAACTAAACCACCAACATCATATTCTATTTAGGTCTAACAATCTGTAGAGTTTTTTCCAAATGGTTCTAAGGCCTTAATTAGTTAAGGTGTAGATTTGACATTAACCCCCTTTTAAGAGATAATTGCACATCAGATTATTGCAAATAAGCGTTCCCTACATTTAAAGCTTGTATTTCAGCCTCTATTATCACGTGAACTCCGTGCTAAAAGGTAAATCTAAAAATTGATTTGTATACATCAACTCCCGCAAAATCTTTTTTTATCATTCTTTTGTCATGATGAATTGACAATCTTGGTGGTGGCATATTCAGCCTTTTGTTTG
Source organism: Xerophyta viscosa (assembly GCA_002076135.1). NCBI lineage: Eukaryota > Viridiplantae > Streptophyta > Magnoliopsida > Pandanales > Velloziaceae > Xerophyta > Xerophyta viscosa. Next base: position 1,043,484 of record MJHO01000056.1, read on the forward strand.
GCATATTTTTTCAGTTCTATTGGGCTATATTGATATGATCAATAGGGCCTTGAAGATTTAAACATGGTTAACGATAACACTATCATTGGAGTTTCATAAACTGGTCCGATCGGGACTGGTGTAAGGGTTGGTCCACGGTCCAGCTTATGTTCTTAACCGGTCCTCAGTCCATTTACGTCGAAGACCAATTAAAATGGTGACCGATGACCGGTTAAGTGGCTGGCCTAGCGAGCCAAGCCAACATATTATAGGAAATTTCAAGGCCCGTTGAAATCAAAAGCAGATGAGTTTTGAGGCCCAAGCCCAATAGAGAAAATGAAATTGGAAGTAGAAGAGATTGAGAGAGAGATGAGCGGCGACAACGTCAGTCATCTCGTGGTGAACGAAGCTGCACTGTCGTCAACTCATCGCTTCGGTGAATGCCGATGCCATCATCCGCTTCATTCAAGGACGTTGTACTAGGTCGAAATTGACAAAGACTGCATCATTGCTCGATATCAAGGCTGCGTCGTCTCTGCCTTTCTCCATCGAAATCAAGGCTGATGCTTTGCCATCATCACTCGAACTCAAGGCTGCGCCATCATCTTCGCCATCTTCAATTAGATATGGATCTCACATTAATTGAAAAAGATGATGGCAACTCGGATATAGTTTCAATTTTGGTGGAAACTCACATCATCTTCGTGGTAAAATCCATAATGCGAGTACACGCTTCCGTATGAATCTCATACTCACGAAAAATTTTCACGCTCAATTCTGACTGACGCTCAATTCAAATACATGCATTTCATGAATGATATCTCACGTCACGTGGTACAACAAATTTTTAAAAAAATCGTGCAAAAGATTTATCTTACACTGACTCGAATCTAAATAATGGTACTTTCTGCTATCATCCAATCAAGCTAACTGCGCTCGGCCTCTTAAAAGAAAATTGTTGGTTGTAAAAAGTTGAGGAAGTTTCAGTAAAAGAGATTAATCCAGCCTAGAACTTTACAAAAAGCTGAAAAGCTGACTGCAAAATCCCTATATACAATTCAGCCTCTTTTGGCCCACATACAAAGTGATATTTAAAAAAATAAAATATTTCAGTTTTTTTAAATCCAAACGATTAGAGAAAGATACTCTTCGTCGGCACAGCAGTATCAGCCAAACCAAAATAGCTATCAGAATCCAACAGCGGACAAAATTATCACGTGTAATATCTGACCACGTGTACCGTAACAAAACAAAAGGGAAATAACTACTCTTGTTTGGCTCATGTCCTTTTCCACGTACAGTTAGCACTTGAAATGACTTCTGCACTTGCTCCGAATGGTGCTAATTAGTTGAAAAAGTAGTATAAAATATGATTTTATATTAATTAATTAATTAAACTAAAGACAATAAGAAACTATTTCTATGTTAAAATGTAAATATTATGTCATGAAATTTTTTTTTATCTATAGAAATTATCTCACACGTATACATTTTAAATTTTGAAAATTTAGAAATATCTAATCGAGAGACTCTAATTGATTATTTTATTAAAAAATAAATACGATCATTTACAAATAATTGAAATTCAAATTCATTTAAGTTCTATTCCAAATCTCAAAATAATCTATTGGAAGTTCACATAGATAATTATTCGTTCCGTACACACAATATATATGATTTTGGGATTTTTACGTATCAGCCCCCGTTTTTTTTTCACACAAATCAGCCTCAAAACGCATTTTCAGAGACTAATTGCTTTTCTTTTTTACAAATCAGCCTCCCGAGAATATATTTTCGGAGGGCGATTTGCAAATTCCCAATTATAGGGGTTGGTATGTAATTTTTCCTTATGATTTTTAATTTAGAAAGAGTATTAACTATTATTCTATTGTATCACTAGATTGTTCTTTCTTTTTCTAAACCCTCATCGATTATTCCTACACATTCTCCACAACTTTACAATTTTTGTGTTCTCCCACATTTACAGTTATATATGGCCAAATCAAATTTCGGGGGGCCCAACTAACACTTTTGTTTTTGCAAATCTTATTATTTCTTTTATAGTATTTTTAAATCGTCGTGCATTAAACCAATATTTTTTTATTCTTTAAATAATCCCAAATAGGACAAAAAAACAAAAGAAAAAAAAGGCTAATTTTTTAATCTTATTCCCGTTCCTTTAAAAATAATACATTATTAGGTACCTAATTTACAGTACACCAATTATATCAAACTTTATTTAACTTACATATAATTTATTGAAAAGGTCTGAGAAATTATAAAAATAAAAGAATAATGTTCACGACCACGCTTAGCAAGATTATCATCAATATCTATTAGCTTTCCTCAAGCATAACGCAACCGTTTAGTAAAATATTAATCTATTTTATACGACCATCTAAATTGAAAATTAGTTGCGGTCACATTAACCTAAAATCTTAATATTTTTGTCTGAGTATTAGGTAAATTCCGTGTCCTTCTAGCGTTTGCGGTATTTTATTTATATATATTTTTTAATTCTTTCGATTTCTAGCAAGATATATTTTTTTCTATAGAGTATGTGCACTATATATATATATATATATATATATATATATATATGGACGATCTCCAAACACCTTGATACTTGTGTAAAAAATTCACATACTAGAAAATATATTTAACTTTTTAACAATTTCCCAAATAATATTTTAAAATTAAAAATTTAAATGAATCTACCAAAATGTCTTATATTAGATAAAATTATGAACTATCTCTGTCTAGAGGGAGACTTCCAGTGTTATAAACAAACCTTCAACCCTATCTAATTATAGTGGAGAGCCAAAATGATTTTAATATAGTCAGTTCATCTTCCTAACTGATGTTGGAGAGTCTCGAATTCGACATCTTTGCTCCCGAATGCCGCTTTCTAATACTAGGCGACTAGTCATGTATTAAAATTTATAAGTATTTAATTGAATTGAATTTAATATTTAACTTTTTATGATTATTTAAAAAAATTCAAGGGATTGCCGGCATCTATGCAGCTCCATCACTCTTACTTTTTGATTATGTAATAACAGCTAGTTTTATTCCCATTAATTAATGTATAAATATTAGTCATATATATTGACAATAATATTAAAAAAGTAATTTATTATATTATTCATATTTTCAGTTTTATTAAATTAATACTTATTTTTTATTAAAATATTATTTATTATATATTAGAGCAAAAAAAAAAAAAGAAATACTATACAACATATATGAACTTTATATATATATATATATATATATATATATATATATATATATATATATATATATACATCAGCTATCCTCAGGTGCATCTAAAAACAAAATTCGTAAGGTGAATTGTCGATCGTTGGATTAAATATTTTGATCGTGATTCAATGATTTAGACGTATTTTAATATATGATTTAGACCATTGATTATGATCAAGATGTTTAATTCAACAATCGACGATTCATCTTACTGATTTTACTTTTTTTGTTGATCTAAAAATAATCCATAAATATATATATGAGGCCTAATATTTATAAATTTTTATTTATTTATGTATTTATTTAAATATGATATTTTTTATATTTTTAAAATAAATTATATAATTTTTTTTAAATTATTATGAATCAATATAATGCCCCGTAACTTTAAAGTTATATCTTAATAGTTCAAAGGTTTTAATAAAAGCGCTTAAAAATATATTAAACGAGTTACCGCAAGTTCGTATAACGTTTTGTACTTTGCAAACTTACGGCAACTCATTGGACATATTTTTAAACATTTTTAGAATGAGTATTGAACTAAAAAGTTATAGATTTTGATGCGAGCTATAATTTTGTAGTTGAAAGATTTTTTTAAAAATGTTAAATATTATGCTAAAAAGATTATCAAGATTTAATTATTCTTTTGGTATATTATTTAGCATCTTCTCGAAAAACTTTCAACTACAAAGTTGTAGATCACAACAAAATTTATAAGTTTGTAGTTCAATTTTTTTTCTAAAAATATTTAAAAATAGGTCAAATAGATTAAATAAATACATAAAAAATTTATATGAGTTCTCAATTTTGCGTGCCGTAAACTTTTTTTTTTTTAAGTGCGTCTTTTCTCCGTATAATTTTTATAATAGTTTTTAAGTGAGGAAAGAGCATTTTTTCGAAAAATATTTTTCGGAAGGAAGTGCGTTTTTTGAAAAAACGCTCTTCTCCTTGGTGAGTCAGCGGAAGAGCGTTTTTTCAAAAGACGCTGTTCCTACGTGGAGTGACGTGGCGCCGCGGATCTTAGTATGGCAAATAACTTTTTTTTATCTATATTTTAATAAATAAATATTAAAATATAATAATTAAAATTTTTTTCCAGAAAACGGGGTATCCGGTCTCCATTTACTCATATAATACGCCGCCACGTGTCCTTCTCCTGTTCTGCAATCTTGCACCTTCTTCTCCACGGCCAATAAACATCTTTCCTGCTCCTCCGCCCGCCCGTTCCTCCTCCGATGTCAATGCTCCGCCGCCGTCGCGGCGGCACCTCCGCCGCCGTTCCAGACGATAAAGACAAGGCCTCTCCTCCTCTTACTCCGTCTCCGGCGGGGGAGATCGCCGACGACCGCCGGCGGCGGAGGCAGTGGGGATGTTTTCACAATTGCTGCTGGCTGATCGGCTGCGTGTGCTCTCTATGGTGGTTTCTGTTATTCCTATACAACGCGATGCCGCCGTCGTTCCCACAGTACGTGACGGAGGCGATAACGGGACCGTTACCTGATCCTCCCGGCGTTAAGTTGAGGAAAGAAGGACTGACGGCGAAGCATCCGGTGGTCTTCGTCCCCGGCATCGTCACCGGCGGACTCGAGCTCTGGGAGGGCCACGCATGCGCCGATGGGTTGTTCAGGAAGCGACTCTGGGGTGGAACATTCGGCGAAGTCTACAAGCGGTAACAATGTTGATTATCTACTGCTAATAATTGTTAATTACTGTTAATTTCTGTAATTATTTGCTGCTGTCCTGTCTGCTCTAATAATTTTGCCGGTAATTTAGCTCGATGGAGGTGGAGCACGAAATGTTGCTTAAGTACGAGCATCCCTTTGGAAGGACAACTTGTTGCGATCAATTCCCTCTCCTTGCAATGGATCTTGGGGTTTGGGGGTTCCAGATCACCTCCAGTTGCATACATCTAGTTCCCTCCATTTCATGGTCATGGTTTGCCTACAAAAATCCAACAGCTCAAATTCCTTCGCAGACCCAAAGCGTGTATTTTGCTTATGTACACCTTTGACACCTCCAGACTCCGTCCTTCTACCTTTTCTCCTCTTCTTCTTCCCCTCCCTGTACTCCATCTTGGCGAATTTTCTATTTTAGTTCTCTGGAAGTATAGCAGTTCCAAGTTCGTGCTCTCAAAATTTTCTTCCTAAATTTTATCTTAAACAATAATTCCATTGTTTACGAAAATTCCTAGTTCAATTGTATTTGACATTGAATTTCTGCTGGCTGTGGTGGGAGAAGTTTACAAGGTTGATCTCGGCTATTGACTCGCTAATTGTGTTCAAGCCATTCTTGCTGGATTTACTTATACTTCTTTTCTTGACGCTTCTTGGCAACAGAGGGAGATTTCCTTTTGTTAACACACAAAACTTATGCTTTTTCTTAGTAGTTATCATATGTACGAGATGGCTCTATTGCTGTCTTATTATTTGTTAGTGTTGTTATAACTACAGTGTAGAAACTGTGCTATCTAATTTTTGGCCATTGAGAAGGTCCAGTTATTTCTTTCTAACATTCTCTATAAAATGAATTGCTAATTATATTTTAATCTTTAACTGGTTGTATTGGATTAAATTTACAATGCAAGCTACAATTTTTGTTATCCTTTGCCTTACATTTCACTTAAGGGGTTGGATATCTCCTCTATAGCCTTGCTATCTTTATAGTAGAAACTAGAAAGTCGTGGTTCTGCAATTTAATAATCCAGGAGTCCAACAAATGCCTGATAGCAGTGGGGAGGAAAAAGAAATAACATGTAATGAAGAATTCATTTACTAGCTGTAAACTTTTGATTACTCATTCTATGTCTTTGTTTCTAACCATGATTAGTATAGCATTATTTTGATAGCATGTTCCAATGTAAACCGAACTGCGTAGGAAGCACATTTTATAGTCAGACGGAGGAGTTAAAAAGTGCAGTATTATTATTTACTGTTTGCTTCTTCTATCTTTGGCACAATTTGGTAGAAACTTATTCAAGTTTTAGGCTCTGTATGTTTTTAAAGGCAAGTTTGCATGGGCTTTAAGGTTTCTTGTCTCTGACTTTGTGGTGGTAACTTTCTCAGACCTTTATGCTGGGTTGAGCATATGTCACTAGACAATGAAACTGGATTAGATCCTCCAGGTATCAGAGTCAGACCAGTCACAGGACTTGTGGCGGCTGATTATTTTGCTGCTGGTTATTTTGTGTGGGCAGTGCTGATAGCTAATTTGGCACGCATTGGATATGAAGAGAAGACAATGTACATGGCTGCTTATGATTGGAGACTATCATTTCAGAATACAGAGGTACCTCTGGTTTTAGCTGCTAGCTATTCATTTTTTTTTAATAATTTTGTGCTTTTGCCTATTCACAGTTTTATTTGTATAGTCACATATGTGCACTTGATAGTTTGTTTCATATGCAGGTAAGAGATCAAACATTGAGTAGGATAAAAAGTAACATAGAACTTATGGTGGCTACAAATGGCGGAAAGAGAGCTGTGGTTATTCCACATTCTATGGGAGTTCTGTACTTTTTGCATTTTATGAAATGGGTAGAGGCACCTGCTCCAATGGGTGGAGGTGGGGGTTCAGACTGGTGCCACAAGCATATTAAAGCAGTAATGAACATAGGTGGGCCTTTCTTAGGTGTTCCAAAAGCAGTTACTGGGCTTTTCTCTGCAGAAGCCAAAGATGTTGCTGTTGCAAGGTAATGATAACTTGTTTTGAGGATTGCATCTGTTTGTCAAGCAGATTTTCTGTCAATTTTTTCTTATGCTTCCCTTGCCGATGTAGCTTATTTGTTGTTAAGTGTTTCTTGTCAATCATGATTTCTTTTGTAAGATAGATTAAGCTATCTATAGTTCTTTGTATTGAACTTAAAAAAGTCTGGATACAACATTTCTTTTCTTTTCTTTTTTTTTTTTTTAAATTTTCTGAAAATGCAGGGCAATTGCACCTGGAGTATTGGACTCTGATCTTCTTGGTCTGCAAACCTTGCGCCACGTTATGCGTATGACACGCACATGGGACTCAACTATGTCGATGATTCCAAAAGGTGGTGATACTATTTGGTGCGTCTAGACTGGTCGCCTGAAGAAGGCTATCATTGCAACCCAAAAAAACAAAGGAACAATGATACAAATCTTCCACAAAATTGTAAGGCTGATAACGTTGACTCACAATTGCCCAAAGTCAACTATGGAAGGCTAATATCCTTTGGAAAGGATGTAGCAGAGATGCCTTCATCAAAGATTGAACGGATAGATTTCCGGGTATGTATCTTTCCTATTTAAACTAAATAATGTTTGTATGTGCCTACAACTTCCATCTTATCTATTGGTTTATGCCTAAAATACAGGACGCAATTAAAGGCAAAAATGTTGCACACTCAAATGTTTCATGCCGTGATGTTTGGACAGAATACCATGAAATGGGCTGGGGAGGTATTAAGGCGGTAGCAGATTATAAGGTATACACAGCTGATTCCATATTGGATCTTCTTGATTTCGTTGCTCCAAAGATGATGCAGCGTGGGAGTGCACATTTTTCATATGGGATAGCTGACAATTTAGATGATCCGAAGTACCAGCACTACAGATATTGGTCAAACCCCCTGGAGACAAAGTGAGATTGTAGATCATTTTTTTTAAGTTAAATTATTTATATTTGCTCGGAGTTTTTCTTTAAAAAACATGGAGTACTTGTGTGAACTTAGCTGGTTTTCCTGAAAGAATAAAAAAAAAAAGTTGGAAGGTAATCATTAAAAGTATGACTGGAGTTACTATACTGAGCCTGATTTCAGCATTTTTTTCAATATGAAAAATGCTTTATTTTTCCTGCTTTCTTTCTGCCTCTTAATATACGGGCAGGACCTTAATATTCCTGACTCTAGGATGATGAGGGCATCTCTGAATGAATTGTATTTTATCCAACGAGCAGGCTGGATTAGCTCTTTTGTATAGAATGATGGAAGATATTCTTATGGACATTGTTGCTGGGCTCTGGAAAGATATATTTGCAAAGTTATCATCCCCTAATACCCATTCTAAATTATGATAATTTTTTTTTGTATTTTGCATACTATTTGAAAAGCTCAACACTGGTTGGTTAACATCCTCTATAAGAAATTGAAAAGTTTCCCATACCTACAAATGCGCTTTTTTTTCTTTTCATTTGATTGCCAGCTATTTTAAGTTGTGTATAAATTTCATATGTTTGTTTGCATCTCTGCTTCGTATGTCCTTTTTTTATGTACGTTAATATTTATATCTAATGATTCTATGCCCCTAAGAAGACTAGTCACTAAATTATTGCTTCATATGTTATTACTTGATTTTACTTTGTCGTTATTGGATGATGGAAAGAGTAGTGAAGTTATCCGAATAACTTCTCCTTTGCTTTTCCAGATTGCCAAATGGTCCTGATATGGAGATTTATTCCTTGTATGGTGTTGGAATCCTCACAGAAAGAGCATACATCTATAAACTCTCGCCCTCAGCTGAGTGCTATATTCCCTTTCAGATTGACACCTCAGCTGATGGTGGAACTGAGGAAAGTTGTTTACATGGGGGTGTTTACTTAGCCGATGGAGATGAGACTGTACCAGTTCTAAGTGCAGGGTACATGTGTGCAAAAGGATGGCGAGGTAAGACCCGGTTTAATCCCTCTGGTATCAAAACATACGTCAGGGAGTATGATCATGCTCCTCCTGCTAACCTGTTGGAGGGCCGGGGCACTCAAAGTGGTGCCCATGTTGATATAATGGGCAACTTCGCTTTAATTGAAGATATAATGCGAGTGGCAGCAGGGGCAACTGGAGAGGATTTGGGTGGTGATCGGGTTTATTCCGATATTTTTAAATGGTCTGAGAGGATCAGCCTACAGCTTTAGATCTCCTGGTAATTCCTCACATCTGTTAAATGCATTGGTACTCTTTGGTGAGCACTCAGTGTAGTCCTTCATATGATCCTGCTTCTGATTTACAATAGGACAACAAATCCTCGACGTATTATCTACTTCATGAGTTTTTCTATATTCTCGAGTAGGAGTTGCATGACTTGCCCCTTTCTTGAACTGAATTGTAGACATTCTAAATTTATTTTGCCATTAGCTTCACACATGATACATATAGCTGCATTTTCTGGACGATAGCAGCTGCGTCTTCCTAGTAAATATGATTAATTAAAGATGGTATGAAAAATCAGCTAGTACTATGTTCTAAAGTGGAAAAAATGAAAATTAAATAAGAAACCATAACAAGAGAACACAAGCTATGATAAGTTCTTGATTACAATCTGTTATTGATCAGACTCGCATGTCAAAAGCCTCCAAACTGACTACATAATTGGAGGAGTCTTGATATGGTAGAATTTCCTAGGAATGTATGATAAGCTTTGATGTTAGTAATTGTGGTATGAGTTCTAAAAATTGTGGAGCTTATATTTGGTAAAGAATTCTTGTATAAAGTTTTGATTAGTGAGTTATTTGTACATAAATGTTTAAATCCCTCTGGTAAGGATGGAATAAGGATGGAGTTATTTATTTTGTTTAATAATGTCTTGTTATCTTAGAAGTAGAGTGACTGTAGAGCCGCCGCCGAAGTTGTAACAATTGGCTCGGGCGAGGGGCCCAGCTCGAGGTCCAACTGGTCTGGGCAGGTCAACCTAGGATAGCAAATCATTTAAAAGGACAAATACAATTCAATTGAAATGTAACTGAATCTGGCCATCCATGATCCATCGCATCCCACAACAACATCAAATGATCCATCTAATTGACCAAAAGGGTTTATGTTTTACGGTTTATTTTTATTATTTTTTTTTAACTATATTGGTTTTACCAGGACAGTCAAACAGGTCAGTTTGACTCGTTCTGGTTCTTATAACCATGGTCCCTACCATCACCCTAAGTTGTACAGATGCAGGTGAAAGAGTGGACTGGCGAGACAGGAACGAGCAAATAGAAAACCTTGCATTGGAAGCAGCTGGAAAACATGTAGACTATATAAAGCATTTTTAAAACCTAATATTGCAAATAACAAACTTATAAACACAACATGAAATAAAGGGATCGACCAAAATGACAATTTGACATTCGTTATTTGAAAACAAAAGCTCAGGACTTCTCAGCTAAATTTTCTCTTAGTTTTTTTTTGGTGTTAGATAACTTCTCAGGACCTTTCCTCGTAGCTTAGCACTCCATTATTTGCATATATACTGCATCCCTTGTTTATTTTTATATGATATATCTATGCATAGGAATTTAGCAGTGGTAATGGCTAGTTCTTGCGGCGGGAGAGGATTCTCTTTAGCTCTCCAGTAGTGTCTCAAAAGAAAATGTGAACTCACTCCATCTTTTCTGATTGTAGTTGTTGTTATCATCATGCAGAAGGCTTGTGCAGAAGAACTTCTCTACATGCTGTCACATGGAGGTGGAGATTTCGATGCTATTTTCCTTTCCCCATTTCAATATTTTACTCAAACCGGTCCATTCTATCTCTTCTGTAAGCGGTGGAAACGCTAATGCTCAACAAATATGGCGCTCTCTGTGAATAGCCCTATTGTGCTTCATTAGGTGCGCTGGTTTTGATCTTACTAATTGAAAATAGAAAACTCACGAATCGCTAACTGTATATTATTTGTTGTATTCTTGAAATATATACGACATGCCGTTTCTTACTGTGCTACTTGGAAGTACGAGGCACACGAAGTTTTGATTCTTGCCGTTTCATGTATAGTATTTCGGTGTTATTGAATTTCAATCTCATCTTCCTTCAAGCAATGAGTATTTCTTGTTTCCCTGCATGTTCTCCGAAATTGCTCGGATTGAATTTATGATCCCTGCAAATTACTAGGGTTCTAGTTGTATGTTTGTAAGGGTTATCCTTAAAAATAAGGGTAGTTATATTGACCTGATGCTGGAGCTCCAAATATCAAAACTTCTGGGTTTCACTACAACTAGCTTACGAGCACTACATGGTTCAATTTATGCAAGCATAGCCTTTGATTTTTGCCTACGAGGAGGGGCAAAGTTATAAACATGGTTCAATAACGTGATAAACATGACTTTGCCAAACAACAAACAAAGACATACTGATTCACTGAGCATACTTCAACTTCCAATAGATAAGATCCAAAACGTTAATACCCAATGAAATAACAATAAAAATATCGACTTTATAGGCTTCATCTAAACCAGGTTCTGTGGCTCTTTGCATCAAGCAGCATTAGGAACTCTAAAACTGGCATGCGAAAGAATTCTTCTGTATCGTCGTTCACTCTTTGATCACGTAAATGGCAGCAAAAAATGTCATTCATGAGATCTCCACTGCAGAGGGCAATTTTTGAAGGGTGGATATGAGTTTCACTCTGACCAAGGAGAAAACAAAATGCTAGAGTTTCCAAATTTTATCTCAAACTTAGTGCTGTTATCCTACATTGTTCCGTCCCAGAAAATAACCATGACTTGAACTTTGTTCTGTCCCAAAAGGTGAACTTGATTGATTTCTTGAGATTTTTGGGATAATATTCAGCAGCAAGGAACGGCATCGCGCAAATGCCTTCTCGATACATTAAAATCTCAAAAAAATAGCAGCAATTTGAGAGAGTCATGTCAGTCTATAACTTCACAGCCACATTCTGCATTGAAGTTTTCTTCACAACACCTCTAGAACACAACTCCGTTAGCAGCTCCAAAGCCTCGTCCGGCATACCTTGGAGAGCTAGACCTTCGATTAGAGTCGTATAAGTCGACTCCGTCGGTATGCACCCATTCGACACCATCTGTGCGTACAAATCAATTGCGCGGTCTGTTTGTCTAGCCTTGCAGAGCATACTAAGAACTGCATTGTGAGTGTTAGCGTTCGGTCTGATACCACGGTCTTGCATTTCACGAAATACTCTCATTGCATCATTAATTTCCCCCTCTCTGCAAAGACCACTTATTAACGAAGAATAAGTGATTACGTCGGGTCTCAAGTTCTTCTGTTTCATCTCATCCAAAAGCTCAACGGCCTTTCTCGTATTCCCTTCCTTTGATAACCCATCAATGACCGTATTATAAGTAATTAACACGGGTGAACAACCCTTACTACCCAACTGTTGCAACATTTCTACCGCCGCGTCAACTTTCCCGTTCTTGCACAATGCGGTAAGCAAAGTGTTATAAGTCACGATATCCGGGTAGCACCCTCTAGCCACCATGATATCCAATAACCCGATAGCAATATCCATCCGCTTCTCCTTGCACAAACCATGGAGCAACGGGTTGTAACTGAGCGAATTGGGCGTGCACCCGTGCTCGGGCATTCTCTCCAACACGTCAATCGCTCTATCCAACATCCCTTTCCTGCACAAGAAATTAATCAATATATTGAATGTAACGACGCTCGGCTCACAGCCCTTCCTCACCATATCTTCCAACAACCTCTCCGCGTCCATCCAGCGCCCGGTACTACACATACTCCTAAGCACAATATTATGTGAAATAACGTTGGGATTACAGCCGTATGATGGCATACTATTAAGAAATTTTAATGCGTCGTCGAGCCGTCCCTCTCTACATATCCCATTAATAATCACATTGTATGTGACAACATCGGGTTTACACCCCTTCTCTCTCATTTCGTCGAGCAACTTCATTGCTTGTCCTACGCCACTGTCTTTACACGCAGCTTCGATAAGAATTGTGTAGGTGAACACATCGGGTGAGCAACCTGATTTAAGCATTTCATCGAGCAATTGGAGGGCACGAAAGAGACGGCCCTTTTCACATAGACTTTGAAAAATCGTATTATATGATACAACATCGGGGGGCACAGGCATTCTCCGGAGCAATTGGAGGGCAGCGGCGGTATCCCCTGACTTGCAGAAGCCACTTATCATGACATTGTAGGTGATTATATCAGGAGAAGCCCCAGAATCCTCTAGAAGGGCGAGGACGCGGGCAGCAGAGGCAGTACGGCCAGAGCGACAGAAGCCACGGATGAGGCTGGTGCAGGGAATGACATCGGGGACAGCTGTCCCGCCAGCGGCGGCGGCAAAGCGCTCCAGCCAGCGGAGGGCCTCATCGAGCTCACCATTGCGGACGTGGCGGTGGAGGCGACGGTTGAAATCGGAAGAGGATACGTTGCCGGCGGCGGCGGAATGGTGGCCATTGGGCGCTGCGGCGGCGCTGGCCACGGTGGTTAATTTGGAATTGGAAAAATTGGGATTTTTGTCTGAGAAGTTGGCAAAATTGGGAATTTTAGGTTTCATTTGGAAGGAGGAGAACGAGGGGATGGTAATTTTGGAATTAGGGTGAAGAAGATACATTCTGAGAGAGAGAGAGAGAGAGAGAGAGAGAGAGAGAGAGAGAGATATGGAAGATGAGAGTTCCTAGAGAGAGAAAGAAGACAACTATAGAGAGAGAGAGAAATTGAGAGAGAGAGAGAGAGAGAGGTGAATCTTAAGCTCTCTCGGGTTTTAGAAAGGGAGAGAGAATGCTGAGAGATTCGGGAGAAGAATCAGAAGATGATAAGAGAGAGTTTTTGGATTTATAAGAGCTTATATCCAAAAAAAAATCAATATTTGGGCCATAATTAAGCTGACAAAACCTATAAAGTTAGATACTTCTTGAAGGGCCAAAATTTAGTAAATGCTCATCAACTATGTATCTTTGGACACTCATGCCACTATACTTATTTTCATGACTTTTATACCCTTTTATTATTAGTTTGGGAATGCGATACCCTCAAGAGAATCTAGGTGTTAATTATGCTGATGTGGCACCAATTAAGTATTATTTAATTATTTTTTTAATATAAATATGGTTATTTTTTAATGTCCAACTAATGTTAAAAAATAATAAAAAATATTAATTAGTGCCACGTCAGCAAAATTAGTGACGTGTCCGTCTAATTAATCGAATAAGAACATCGCGTTCCTAAATTTGAAATAGAAGGGTATGAAAGGTCCCAAAATAAGTTGAAGAGTATGAGCGCCCAAAAGTCTATAGTAAATAGGCATTTACTAAATTTTGGCCCTTCTTGAAGGCGACTGTGATTATATCGAAGGCCAAATTGTGTAAAAAAAATTTTTAGATAATAAGGCGAAATTTTTTTCTGGATCTTCGCTAACTTGCGAACCACAGTTTTCTACGCACGTCTATAGGATCATTTTGAACCTAAATACGTACAGTAGAGTAAAATTTTAATCTGACGTCCTTTTTCTGATCAGACATGGAGTATTAGGAGTTACCGGCCATCAACTTTTTCGCAACAGTTGTAAACTTGCGATCATGGGAACATCTGAATTTCAGCCAAATTGTGTACCTTATATCCAAGATATTGTTTATGTTTGAATTTTTCGTCTCTGGTTTTTGAAGGCGTTGGTGTTAATGTTTTTATCCATAATATTGTTTAGGATATTAGATGTAATGACATAGTTAAAATAAACTAACGTTTCAAAAATAAGTAAAAAATATGCGAAGAGAGAGAGAGAGAGAGAGGGGTGGAGAAGTCTGAACCTTGTTTAAGAGCTCAAAATCAAGCTTATTGTTTAAAAGCTGATCTATCTCTATTATTTTTAAGTAAACAAAGTTTCAATACGTTCTTTATATATTACTAGTTTTACATCCATAAGATTTATGAATATTAATAATATATATAAATAATTTTTTTTTAATTTTCTTATAGTTTTTAAATTTTAAATTTTTATATATAAATTAATAACTGTGTTTAGTAAAAAAATATAATTTATTCGCTATATGATATTAGATTAGAGGCAGAATAAATGTCGTATCGCATATATAAAAGTATTGGACATATGGCGTGAAATGATGGTAATTTTAATTATCAAATGGTTTTTTCATATATGAAAAATATTTATTTAAAAATTCTTATTATATGTTTTGTGTTAATGTGATCAATTCTCTATAAATCATTTTGATTAAGTTATTATAATTTATTTAATTTTTATTTTAGAACTTTTATATTCGTACAATTAGTTATATTATTTTTTAAATTCTTATCAATTAATATAAACACTATATAACATTTTTAAACAAAGAATAAATATCACTTACACACTGATAATTATTTAAGATATTACGTGGTGGTACTATCTTTGATTACTCAAATTTATATATTATATTATATTTGGATTATCAATGTTTTTTAAAATACATACAAATTTTACTGGATTAACTTTTATTATTTTATAAAAAAAAAGTTAATTACATTGATACGTGTGTGTATATATGTACACAACCACACACATTGATTATTTTAATATAAATTAATTTTTATTTTATTAAATATTTCTATCTTAATTAATTTTAATTGTAGGCATTTTGTATAATTTAAAACCTCTTTGCAAACTTCAAATATTTAAAAAATATTACAAATTTATAGGTGTTTAAGAGAGGGAATCATCGAAACGGTACCCCAAAATATCAGTCGTTTGTTACCGTCCATATATGTTACTAATTTGACTAATGCGAAGAAATCATGAGAAAAGAAAATTGATAATTTAAAAAAGAAATCTACTAAATCAAAATCACTGCCAATTGCAGATTTTCCCATCTCGCTGAGCTTTCTTCTCCCAAGAACAAGCAGCAGCAGCGAAAGAAGGCATCTTTAGGTAATAGAGCCGTAATCACCGTCGTTCTCACCCTCGGCGCGTCAAATCAACAGCTCCAAATCTTTCGGTAATTCATTGATGATAGTATTGTTTCTGATTTGGTAATCCTCTGTCTTTCGTTTCGATTTGTAAGGTGAAATCTCAACTTAAATCTCGGATTGCTACTCTAATGGCGGCGGCGGATGAATTCACTGACTTCGGGATGGGTATTAGGCGATCGAATGATCCTAGGAGTGATCGACCCTTGGGGAGGTAGAATAATTTATTCCAAGTTTATTCGAGAGGTAGAAAAGAAAT
Organism: Xerophyta viscosa; assembly: GCA_002076135.1. Taxonomy (NCBI): domain Eukaryota; kingdom Viridiplantae; phylum Streptophyta; class Magnoliopsida; order Pandanales; family Velloziaceae; genus Xerophyta; species Xerophyta viscosa. The sequence goes on from MJHO01000056.1 coordinate 1,059,623, forward strand.
AGGATGGATTGGGAACTTCATTATCCTTTAAAATAGATATTTTGAAGAAGTATGTCGACAAAACTAAGTTTATGAAGTGAAGGCATATTTGTTCAATCAGTTTCTATTATCTAATACTCAGGTTAGCAAATCACATGTCCGATAGTTGTGCTCAATCAATTTTCTGATAGACAATTTCTTCTTAGTTAGTTAGTTCAGTAATGCATAGTATTGATGTCAACAAACTTGTTCAATGATCAGTTTCTGTGATCTAATACTCGGTTGGCACTATGCATGCTTGATAACCGTACCCAATTAATCTTTCGATAGACTATTTCTTCTTTGTTAGTTGATCAGTTCGGTTAAAAGTATCATTGATGTCAAGAAGAATTGTTCAATCAGTTTCTATTATCTAATACTGGGGTTTGCAATCACATGTTTGATGCCTATGCTCGATAAAATCTTTTGATGGACAAGTTCTTCTTTGTTAGTAAATTAGTTAGCTTAGGAGTAGCATAGATGTTCAATAATTTTTGAGTTTTGAACAATAGAAAAACAGTTCGTATAGTCTGTGTGCACTTGGATGACAGTCCCTTTTTATTAGTTGCTCTAGTTAATAATATCTCTGTCAAGATTTCAAGTAGGGACTTACTTTGTTTAAGGAATTATCTTGAAAATTTGCGTTCAAGTAAAAGATTTGACAGTTCTTGTTTTCTATTTCTACTATTTTTAAGTGTCAACATCATTTGGTTGTAACTATGCTTAGGCATTATATAGCCTTATTACAGTCAATAATGTTATATATGCGAAATTCAGTTGGATAAATCTCGGATGTCAAGCCTCAAGTTGAACCTTTCTCATTTGATGTTGAATTTCGTAGTTGAAAAGTTTGTTGGGGTGACCGACAATATTACACACAAATTCGGTCCCAAGAATAACACCCCTCTTTGCATGAACAAATAAGAATTACCAATGACAATCTCACAGAAGCACAACAATAATAATAAATAACTAGAGACACCGAAATTTTAACGTGGAAAACCCTCGTAGAGGGAAAAACCACGGGGCAATCTCCGCTCACCGAAAATCAACTTCCACTATGTAAAATAGTAGGTTTACAAATATCCTCTCTCGTTTGCCCAAACTAGAGGATTACAATTATCCAAGAGAGCACAATAATCATCATAATCACCACATCAAAACATCACCCAACACAAGGTGGATTAAGAGAAATTGAAGAGATTTCACCTAGGATTTTGGAGAAATCAAATGCTACCAATTATATCTTCCACTTGAAAAGCTAAGAGCAAGTGGGATTGTTGAATGCTTGTTCTTCTTCTCCTAGTCTTCTCCAATTTCTCCCCTAATTTCTCAGATTTTCTGCTTCACACAGAAGCTCTCCGGAATAGGAAAAAAACAGAAAATCTGGAATCTCTCTGGCCGCCCACAAATTGCTTTTTGGTGGATGTGTTAAGGAAGGAAAAACAGCACATAGGTCCCACTATTCATTAGTTCATCTAATGGGCTCTCTTTTTGGGCTTTAGGAACTCCTCCATGTGGAGGGATAGCCCAACAAAGTTCAAGTCTATGACCTTATGATTCATTTGAGCTATGACTTGACTCAGGGCTCAATTTGGACTTCCAAAATTCTGGACTTAATTGAAAACTCTAAGAATTATTCTCCTCCATAAGGATTTTGAAGCAACTTATACTTGCTTTTTTGTAGGCGTCTTTCAGATGGCGTTACAGGAAAGCCTGAATAAGTTCAAACAGCAGCAGGAGAAGTGCCAGTCTACGCTTACTAGTATAGCAAATAGATCTACAACCAAGAAGGCTCATAGGGCAGCATCAACAAGCTCCTCGGCTTCACTTCCGAAAGCTCCTGTTGCAGCAGTGAAATTCTCGAATGATACTGAGAGGCTTCAGCACATCAATGCGATTAGGAAGTCTCCCGTTGGCGCTCAGATCAAACGTGTTATTGACCTTTTGCTAGAGGTATATTATTCTTTGTTATTTCCTGTTTAGTCCATCATCAAATAATCTACAAATACCACGTGTAATATGAGACAAGAAAAATACTTATTGTAGACGTTTATTAAACTATGAAAGTTAAGTAAAACTACTTTTTTTTTTCTATCATCGAATCGGCCATTCTCAAAATACTGTTGGGCATTTAGTGCAGCATAAATAAGGAAGTTGATGTTAATTAACGGAGCGTTGCAATGATGTGTGTTCTTCGTAATACTCCAGACAAGACAAGCATTGACACCTGAAGAAATAAATGAAGCATGCTATGTAGATATACTTGGCAACAAGTCTGTCTTTGATAGTTTGAGGAACAACCATAAGGTGGCTTACGATGGAAGGCGGTTCTCGTACAAGGTACTTCCTTCACTATTTGTTAATTCTGAAGACTGATTATATGTTTATTAGTTATTTAGTTTTTATTAAGCAAATTCTAGTAGTTGCTGTGAATTTCAGTTTAACTGTTTAGTTGTGTGGTGTTATACTTTCATTAGTGCATGTGGTTTTTGTTTAAATCAAATTACAGTTTGTTTTAGAGGTTAATGAAAATATCTCTTACAGTTCTTTAAGAGGTTAATGAAAATATCAGCTATCTTTATATGTTAAGAGGTTAATGAAAATATCAGCTATCTTTTTATGTTAAGATTTAATGAAAATATCAGCTATCTTTTTATGTTATCCCCCGTAGAGATGGCATAGCTTTTTCTTGGAATTGCTGACATAGTACTTACTGTTTTTTCAGTCCAAGCATGATTTGAAGGGAAAAGAACAATTGCTTGCTTTGATAAGAAAGTACCCAGAGGGCCTTGCTGTTATTGATGTGAAAGATGCCTACCCTTCTATCATGGAGGATTTGCAGGTATGTTACTGATGTGAAAAAATACTTTTAAAGTTTGTCTCTATAGGAAGTAGGAACTATTCTTGTCGTTCTTCATAATTAACCTCACCGAATATATAGTGCAAGTTGTGCATAAGCAGTTGCTTTAGCTTTTTTTAATTTTGTAGGAAAAGCGAATTTTATTATACGTTTTTTTTGGTGTTCCAGAATTCATATATGAATCTATCAGCTTTTAAGGATCCATGCATCTTTTATTATGTCTGAACAATGTATTTAGAAAACAAAACTAGTTCACTCATTGCTAAAGTGCAAAGCATCTGCTACTCTTTTTTGTTCTTGGTTGCAATTGTAAATAATCATATAGTAGTCTACAATAAGCACTTTGAATTTGCTTTCTTGCTCTTTTTTTTTTTTTAATTTTTTATTTTTACCTGGAGAGCTAATGTTAGGAAGTCCTGTGGGGTTATATATCTCCTCAAAAACTTTAAAAGATCATGTGAAGCAGTATATTGTTATTATTTTGTTGATTATGGTGTACGCTCTGCACTGGACCACCATTGTCTTTTGATTTGAGTTTTCAATTTTTCTACAGTGAAGTTGTAACTTTATTGCAGATAATTAGTGGCTGAGACAATTTAATTATGACCTGTCTTCTCTCATCCAAGCTTTCCTTGTTAAGTTTCTAGTCCCTTGCATGCATATTTTATGTTCCGCATATTCTTTCTTCATAGAGCAGGCTTAAAAATATTTGAGCACACTAGTTAAAAGCTTGATCTGTCATGCTCTTAAGTTCTATAAGTTCAAAAAGCAAATTTTGTTATTTTGGAGTATCATGACACAATCAGTATGAATTAGCTTGTGATCTCCCGGAGTTTTTTGTCCCCACATGATAACTGTTCCTAACTAAATATTTTACAAGTTTTTAAGAGTGCTTTATCTCCATTGTGATGATGCAATCAATCATCATAGATTGGCATGTCTTCTGTAGATATTCTTTTTGCCATGGAATAGAAAATATCAATATATGATATTATGATCTTTCTACTACCTATTATTAAGAAGTTTTACAATCTTTTACTCCGATGATCATTACTACCTTATCTTTTATATATATGAAAAAAAAACCCACAAACTGAATATGAATGCTTCCCCAATGTTTTATTTTTTCCTCTGATTTTTTTTTTTTTTTTTTTTTTATCACGATCATTATTTCTGTCAGGCTCTGAAAGCAGCAAATCATGTTTGCCTGTTATCAAATATAGACTCGCAAGAGGATATCGTTTACCCTAATGATCCCAAAGTAATGATGAAGGTCGATGACGACCTAAAGCAGCTCTTTCGGTCAATTGAGCTTCCTCGAGATATGGTCGATATTGAGAAAGAGCTTCAAAAGAATGGAATGAAACCTGCAACCAACACTGCTAAGAGACGCGCCATGGCTCAAGTTCATGGTGTTCCTCAATCGAAGCCAAAGGCTAAGAAGAAGAAACGTGATATCAGCAAGAGGACTAAATTAACTAATGCTCATCTTCCAGAACTTTTCCAGAACCTCAATGTGCCCGATTCGTGATCGTTTAACGTGCCAGAAAGAAAGCTGTACAGAGAGAATGGCAAGAGAACTGCTTTGTACCTCTAAAAGTGGAGCTCTAAAGAAATCTCTACGAAGGTTCCTAGCATTGTGTGGTGTATCTATTATGGGAAATCAGCGCAATCTCATTCAAGAAATGCTGGAGCTTTCAAAAATTGTCCCAAATTGATACTCGACGTTTGTGGGTGAATCCAACTGTCATGCACAAAAGTGAACTGTGATATTCTAAATGAATTTGATTTCATTTTGGGTGGAAGTTTGGGGTTGATTTGGAAGCTCTAACATTGCCTATCTCATACTAGCTTTGTTTTTAGAAATGATATTCTTCAAGCTGATGACGGCGATACATCATAATCATATCGGGATATGTACCATATACATATAGATATATTCTGTGTAGTTCTGATTGCACCAGAAGTTCTGATGGTCGTAATAAATAGTAATGTATTTATTATTTTTAACCAAACGTATTGGAAAGAATTACTTACCAAGTCTTGTATCACAGCAAATATACACGTAATAGGATTTGCCCTTATTGTTGTATTAGAGATACAGGGTGGTATTTGATCAACAGGTGGTTAAAAAAAGAGAGCTTCATTTGCTCTTTCTTGCCCCCTATCCCCACCAACCTAATAGGATTTGTCATTTGATTGGATTTGTCATTTTTATATTTAAAAATATTTTTAAATATATATTTTAGGATTCTAAACTTAACGGACAAAAATAGTTTTAAAATTCGCTTGGAATCCGCTAAGATTTTGGATTTCTAAATTACATATTTAGAAGTACTTTTTAGAAATACTTTAAATATAAAAATTATAATCTCATAAAAATATATAACTTTCATATAGATATACAATATTTATGTTAAAAACTTTTCAAAAAAATATCTTCACATATATGTTTGGTTATAGTCGACTTTACCGGATCAACTCACTTGAGTATTACATGTACATAACAGCATTATATATTTTAGGACAAAGAATGCCTTTCATCTTTCATGCAAATTGCAATATGTTATTTCATTTAATTTACTTATTATTGTTGAATTAAAATTATTTAACAAAAACATTAAAGTCAACAAAATTAAACCAACGTTATAAAGTTGAATAAATAATTTGGTATTAGTAAATTATACAATTTAACTTAATTAATTTAATATTGTTAAATTTCTTTTTTATATTTTATACAAAATATATGATAAAATTGGTATTAGTAAATCAATTTAAAATTATAAAACTGGTATTAATAAACCAATTTTGTATTTTATACAAAATGCAAGTTCTTTAAAGAATGGTATTTTTTTTTTATCCAAATGGCTATTTTGCCTTGGATGTGTGGTATTTATCTAGACTCATATATCAACCCTGATGCCATGCAAAGTGGGGGCCATCCATAATTTTTTCCAAAGTCCATTTTTGCCATGTTATAAGCAAACTTGATTGACTCTACAAAAACAAAAAAAAGGAAAAAACAGAAAAAAAAAAAAAAAAAAAGAAAAAAGGGAAAAAAAAAGGTTCAAGAAATTGTATCAACAGATAAATTAGATTCAAAGCTGTTTTTGAGAACCAAAAAATACACATCCCAACTATGCTGAATAACATCAAGGCATGCTATGAAGAAATGGAAGCTCTGCTACAAACTCAGGCCAACTTGAAAGAAAAAGAGCCTGCAATAGCCGAAGCAGATGAAGGGCAGATGAGCTTGCAATTATCAATGTAGATGCTGCCTTGAATACGGAGAAGAACAGAGCAAGTCTGGGGATGATGATAAGGAACCATGAGGGGAGATGGGTTGCTGGAAGCACACAGAGATATCAAGTCTTAGAGTCGGTTGAAGCTCTAGAACTAACTGCCATCAAAGAAGGGTTGCACCTTGCCAAGGAACATGGACTTCATAGGATAAGAGTGGAATCGGACTTTCTGTGAGCTATCAACCTTATAAAGGGAGAAGAGACTACATTTGCTGAGTTAGGACACCTGGCGAATGATATTTTTAGCCTCGCTGGGTCTTTTGATTTATGTCACTTTAGGTTTATTAATCGAACAATTAATGTTGCTGCTCACCTCAATGCAAGATATGGGCTCTCACTTAACACATGTGAAGATTGGAAGGAGGCTCCAGTATTTTTATCCGACTTGCGATGTGGGGATGTAACAGGTTTTCAGCTATGATATAAAGCTGCTTATGCATATTATCCAAAAAAAAAAAAAAAAAAAAAAAAAAAAAAAAAGAAAAAAAAGATAAGTTAGATTCAAACGTTAAAGAATAATTAAGATGATGATGACAACAAAATATCACCAGAACAGGAACAATGGTGTAGCTATCTAACTGAAAATTTTCATAGATAGCATGACAGACAGCCATGGGCGGACCTAGCAAGCCCAAGTGGGACCTATTGGGTTTAATTATGGACTAGGATATATATATATATATATATATGTCTTTTAAATTGGGCTTTTGTTGGGCTGAGCTGCAACTTTTTTTTTAAAGATAAAGCTAAGGACAAATTTCATATCAGCCGTTTCCTCCAAAATAATTTACAAAAAAATAATTTACAAATCAGCTCTTTCTTTTTACTCGTTATTTTTAATATTCTAAAATTTTTTTTTTAGAAGTATTTTTTGAAAAAAACTTTCAACGTTAAACTTATTTTTTGAAGTGTCTTTAACACCTCATTTAAAGTCAGCACTCTTATTTTATTCGAATTTTTTTCTCCAATTTTTTATATTATTATTTTTAATTGTGATGAATCATACTTAAATTCAAAAGTGTTAGAATATTTTATGACAAAAATTAATTGTAAAATCACACCAAAAATATATTTTTAAAATTAAGTCTTAGGATTTCTTATTTTTGTCACTCAAAAATTGAAAAAAAAAAAACTACCCTGACGAAGAGTGTTATCAATTTTTTACCCCACTTGACAGAATTATGGGTCCGCCGCTGCAGACAGCAGCTTCAATTATTAAGATCAGATCAATGCTTATGGCAGCAAAAGTTGAAATCTCCCTTTAAAAAATTGCAAAAAAAGGTCGGGCAAAAATAGATAGAATTTTCCCTGAAAAACTTAGAAATAATAAAAGAAAGCACGATTTCGTCGAAAAAGCTCCTTTGCAATTTTAACACTTTCAAGAAGAATTGGAAAACAGTGATGATATATGATGCAACTGTCCGTGAACTATCATATTTATAGACACATAGCTATATAAACCAAGTTTGGTAGAAAACCAAACAAGCAAGGCTTCATTTCTTAGCTACATATAAGAAAGATTACTACGCATGTAGTCAACAAACAAAGATACAATAGATTGCAACACGATACGCCGATACCACCTACCATAAGTTCGCGGATCTACTTGTATGGCCTTTGCGACCTCTCCATATTCGATGATTGTGACAGAATCTGACCGAACTTCTTCCCAGAACTTCACCTAGAAAACAATCAACGCATGATTGGGAGATATTCGGGACAAATTTTGGGAGCTATACAATTTTACCCCGGCCTTATTCTTTTTTGACCGGGTTTTCCGTCGGACCGAAGGGTTCCAGCCGAGTCTCCCTCCGACGACGTCTCCATTGATTTAGTGAAGGAGCTAGAGAGGTCCGCGTACAGATCGACTACGCGACGTATGTTGTTGTTGAGTTCGCGGATGAGCACAACATTTCGACTCAAGTTATCGGGCAGTTTGGATTCGTGGTTCTGGTTGATCTCGTTGATCAGAAGACGGTTCTGATCTAATATATTCTGAACTTGAAAGAAGCTCTTCTGGAAGTTCTGAATGACTTTGCCGTCTACCTGCGTACCATTCCCTAGGCTTGAGAATGTGTCACCCTCCATCCAATTCACTTCTTCCTACTCCTGCTTGATCAAAATAAAAGAATATAACAAATAAGATAATAATATTACAATCATATTATCAAGTTTCATGCTTAGATTAAGATTTGAAGATGAAGAACAGCTTGACATGGAACAATACTGAAGAATGCACATTACAAAACTAGATAATAGAAGTGAAGAAATAATAGTAAGTATATAATTCAACAAGAACTAGAGCAAGAACAAATTACAAGAATAACGGAAGAAAGAAAAAGAAAAGTTGTTGATTGGGAATACCGATCTCTACTTGCTGACGAAAAGAAGAGCCTTGGAGAGCATAGGTATTTTCAATCTATTTAAAGTGAATATTACTGTTTGCCAATCTTAAATATTTAATCTCTTGATTAACTAAAAATGCAACTTTGATCTTTTGATTAATGAAGCATGAAAGAATGTCTTAAAATCTCATTCTTCAACTGGAATCTCTCCAAAAACTAATCATGGATCCACTTTTAAGGTAATAAAGTGTAAAACAACCAATATATATATATATATAGAGAGAGAGAGAGAGAGAGAGAGAGAGAGAGAGAGAGAGAGAGAGAGAGAGAGGATACTGGAATTTGAGTCCGGAAGCATGAGAGACAAAACCTGTAGAGGAATCATGGCTTGCATGTCTTCTTTTCAGAATGACCTTATTAAATTATTATAATCATCATCATCTACAAATAATGAAAAATTTTCTTCCTTTGGTAGAAAATAAGCCACATGAGATTTAGGAACCACAAAAGTCCAAGAGTACAAGACATCGGCAGATTAAAGGATGACAGTTTTGTTGCTTTTCAGAAGTACCTTCCTCAGATTTCTCTAGAGCAATGCGAAAGCTCCCAAAATTTCACCCAAGAACAATAAGTTAAGTATGACATCCCATAGCTCATATTTGACTAGCACCTTTGTTGCAGTAATGCCTGGATTTTTTTTTTTTGGGTGGAATATTGGGACAGGTTAGGCAAGTTTTAGCATATTTGTTATTAATTCTTTTTTGAGAAACGAGCACTCACGTCATCCCGGACCCGGCTCTATTCAGAATGAGATTATTATAGGACTGATAGCCTAGTCTCCTCTCACACGTGAGGGGGTGTACGTGTGCATTACTATCAGCACTGGAACATATGTCCTCCAAACTGACGATGCGCGGATTCGAAGCTGGGTAAGGAGGGTTCATGCACCTCCGCACATCCACAGCAACACCGGCCACTCCTTTTTATAATTAATAAAACACTTTTCATCCTACTGATTGTTCCTCTTATTGTTTCTTTTTTCTTTATAAGCGAAGAAAATCATGACAACTATAATAGTAGAGTTTCTCTGCTTTAAGCACATTTCAAGCTTTAATCATAACAAAAATGAAAAGATCACAACAGAAAGAGACCCACATAAATGAGAATCAATTTTCGTTCAACTTCTCAATTTTCTTTCAAGAGAAGGAAACGATAAAATTATCATAATATTAAATATTTCTCCAAAAGATCAATAAATTTTACATTGAGAATCGAATAGACATAGTTCTGTTTCGTGCAGCAGAAATAGTTATTACAGATAGTCATGTTTTCCGGGACAAAATTTTGGAGAAATTTGGAGATATACCTTTTTTAAGAAATGAAATTTGAAAATTTTAGGTACTGTTGAGGATCAGAAGAGCGGGAAGAGGACAGAATTGGAACAGTTCCATAAGTAGTACAGTAATGTTTGCAGAAAAAAGTTGCTCATAAGAAATGCAGATATAGGCAAAAATTATAGGACAGAAAGTTATTGTCTACGAAAAAGGCAAGGAAAATCTTAAAAATACAACAGAACAAGCACTTAAGATTCAAAAAACTCAAATTAATTAATTTTAGGCCGACTTTTAGGCTAATTTTAGGTACGTCTAGCGTTAGTAATTCTTTCTCTAAATAAAAAATTACAACAGAAATAGCATAAAAACACTCAGAATTATATTTTAACAGAAAAAAACATTTAAAATTCAGAAAATAAAAGTTCAACAGAGAAAAACTGAAATTCAAAGAACTGAATTAAGGGATTCCAAGCTAAATTTTTGGATACACAACATATAAGAAAAAATTCTGAAAATAAGGAATTCAGCAGCATTTACTGATGTTACTATGAAATTAGACAGAAAAGCCCACAATAACGATACTACGATCAAAATTTGAAGCAAAACCTCAATTTATCAAAAAATGAATAACTAGAAGCATAAAAAGACCACCAAATAACAATAAGCCCACCAAAATACCAACAATTCCAGCCAGTTGACCAGCCGCTTGGGGCTCGGGGTTTCCATTCCATCATTAATCAATGAAAACATCATGGAATGATTTCAGCAGTATAAAAATTATCAAAAAGTGAGTTTGAAATCGGTTTTTGCAAAATGATAAATTTAGATTAATATATCAACAATAAGCACAAGAGCGAAACTTTTTGAAGATTAAGATGAAAAAATAAAGATCGATATTTACGAAGCGTACGTACCTGATCGATATTTTTCCTAAATGATATCATATCATGGTGATTCTGGGCAAGGAAGAGAGATCCTCGGAGAAACCATCAAAAGATCACTGTTGGCGATAAAATCGAATCCTTTTGAGGACCAGGAGATGACATAGAGAGAGAATAAACATATGTCGGCCTGCTTCTGGAGAGAGAAAAAAAAAGATTAGGAATAATATAAAAAAACTCGTAATTTTTAAAATTCGTAAAAATTAGTTCATACCTCCTCAACTTTTTTCGAAAAGAAATATAATATGATGCACCAATGTGATAAAAAATCTATTGAATATTTTATAATTTTAATATTGTATTGTGATGTGTTTTATAAAAATATCGAATGTGATATTTATTGTTTATTATTGTTACAAGTGTACGTTTATTTGTATAGGTATTATTGTTAGATGTTATGTGTATATTTTATTATAGATATTGTTAGGAATTGTTACATGTTTGGAGATGCAGGCATAAAGAGGAGGAGGAGATGGTTGCTCTCTAGCTCGGATTGAGAGTAATGGTCGCCTCTTTCAGATGCGACCTTAAGGTCGCCTGTCTCAGAAGCGATCCTGTTTAACAGGCGACCCTATGCTATGTGGCTTGCCACTTGTTGGGTGGCCGCCATGCTGGCGAGGGTCGCCTGCTAGACAGGTAATTCGATTTTATTTTCAAAAATATTCAAAATTTGAGATAAAAAAATAAATTAATTTTATTAAAAAAATTCTAAATTTGCTCTAGACAGTTAATGCCTATTTATTTGTTAGAGAAGTAAAAAGAAAAAGGACAAAGTGAAAATGCTCATTTGTCTTAGTTGCCTTATTTTTTCTATTCATTCGAAAAAAGTCAAAAAAATAGCTTTTTATACTTTCCAATTACTATCTATTTCAATATATTTTTTGCTTTTCCTACTTCTCTATAATAATTTTTAAAATTTGTACAAGTTAGCTTATACCTCTCAATTTTTTTTGAACAAATATAGTAAAAATTACAAATTTGCTCCAAACAGCTAGGACATGTTTACTTATTTAAAAAGTAAAAAAAGTAGGGTAAGTAAAAAGCTCGCTTACTTATAAAAAAAATGACTTGCTTTAATTCTCTGTTAACTTAAAAAAGAAAAAGAAAAAATGACTCAACTTTCATTTTAATATATTTTTTACTTTTTTCACTTCTCTCCATTCAAATAAAACCATAATTCTATACAATTTTATATAATATGAATAATAATAAAATATTATTAAAATAGTAAAATATATTAGTATATTATTAAAATGATATTATTAATAAAAAGTATACTAATATATCAATAAAATATAATGATAATAAATATATTTTATTAAAATAATTAATAATAAAATATATTATATATTATATTATTAATATACTAATTATTAGTAATATACAATTATTATTTATATTATATCTTAAATATCTTTCATCATAATTTCTTCCTATTTTTTTATTCTAAATAAATATGAAACTCAAACGTCGTTTTCCATAAATTTTTTTTCTTCTATTTTTCTTACACTTTTTTTTTTTACTAACTTGTTACCACTTTCTCCAAAATAAACGTTCTCTTAGCGTAATAGTTCACTTATATCATAGCATTTCAATTAAAGTATCTTCGTACAAACTACTTTAATATTTATATGAGCTAAAGATAAATCGGGAAGAGTCCGACTTGCGGGCTGCGGGCTGGTCCGCCCCGCGCGACCGGTCTTATGAGCCGTGTCAGCTGGACTGAGAAAACAGCCGCGTGCGCTGGGAGAGGCGGGTCGGCCTGCGCGGACATAAAAAAAAAAATCGGCCGGCTTGGCTCGGCGGGCCGCCGGCCGAGCCGAGCCGGCATAACTAGGGGTCGGGCCGATCCGCGGCGCCCCGCATCAAACCGTGGGAGCCGGAGCCGGCCCGCACGGTTTGCAATACTAACCGGCAGCCAAACACAGCAATTTGAGCGCTCCTAGTGGGATTCGTTGCCTCTTACGTTTTAAAAGCTCTATTTTTGTTGGGGACTTACATGTTAGCCCTTGTCTCTATAAATGTGTACAAATGAACCCACTATTTTTTTACGAAAAATTGTGTATCAGCCTCCCTATTTTTGGAGATTTACAAATCATCCCAAGGAAACGCATTATCGGGAGGCTGATTTGTAAAAAAGAAAAACCAAATCAGTTCTTGAAAATATATTTTCGGAGGTTGATTTGTACAAAAAATAAAAATAGAGGGCTGATACGCAAAAGCCTCATTTTTTAACTTTTACAAAGGATTGTTTTGTTAATTTTAAAATTAGTTGCTTACAATTGTCCACCACTACTCTCTCTCTCTCTCTCTCTCTCTCTCTCTCTCTCCTCTCTCTCTCTCTCATATATAGTTCGGGTTCAGATCGGTTTAACTCAGTCTTGTAAATTTTGATTCCATTTAGGGTCAACAATGTATGGCCTTCGAACGTGGGCAATAGAACTAAACTTTTGCTAGTCCTCACTCTCCATTTATCCACGTCTGACCAATCAGTGATGATCTAGTTGATTAGCGGGACGGTGTGTTGGGAGGCAACCGCGGCTTAACCCTAATAAAAAATAGTTCGAGATTTGAATACCAACAAACGCTGACTGTGAGGAACTACCGTTCTGCTCATTTCTGATTGAGATGTAGAATAAAAACGACTTCAACGGTCGCATACCCGAAACAATTTTCCAGGCTTGGAATAGAAAATAGCACACAAGAAATTCTTGCGCAGAACCATTTAATATTATTTTGTTTTGAACCCCTTGTCTGGAACTGAGAATGATAAGTGAACCCGCAAATCACTAGCTGGATCCGCAAGTAGGCGAGTACCTAACCGTAAAACGGGTGGCTATGGGTAGCAAAGCAACATCCACAAAAAGAGTTGCAGATATCATCCGCATTGTCTGTGGATACCCGCATTATATCTTATCTTGATTCTTTTCCTTCTCTATTCCAACTCATGTGATTAAAGTTTTCAAATTATTTTTTTTTTCTATGCATCCCGATGGAGGTTCGTTAAAATTTTGGTACGGGAAGGAGTGAAGAGCATGCTATCTGCATCTTCAATTCATGGCTTCTAGTTCTAGGGCTGCAACAGCAGCCATTTGCTCTTTTTGACTGCATGTTCTAACTTCAAACCACAAAAAAAAAAAAGCGAAACCTTTGGGAACCCACTTTCTTGCCCGCAGACCTGCTGGCAGGCGTGGGTGGTCAAATTCATGATCAATGTACAAATATTTACTAGTTATCTGAATCCATTCAACCAATAGCTGTATGAGACGAAGGCCGATACGATCCAGCCTGTCCCTTTTCAGGTTTAATTGTAACTTCATGAATGTTAGAAACGTTGCTTGTTTTTTGCTCCCGTTTTCTCAATATTTCCATGTTATATAGACGTCGATAGACGAAGTGCCATCCAAAACTCATCACTAGTGATATAGCATCGTCTCTGGCTTGCCATATGATATTAGAGGACACACCGGCTTTTTTCAGCGATTTGGGTGGTGACCGATATATGGGATCTCGGACTAGTACGAGGTTCTTGGTCAAGCCGAAGGAGGAAAACAGTCGGTTAGCTGTGCGAAAAACACGGTCTAGAGCAACCAGATGGACGACAAATGGCGAGTTGTGGACGCGTTGACCGAATATTCTGGATCTTCACCAGTCTGGTTCTTCATATTTCCCAAACGGACGCTCGTCTATAAATATTATGCAAAGCCGCCTGTGCAAGAGATCTCACTTTTTATTCTTTTAGGAGAGCTAGTCTGAGACTCCTTAAAAGCTCAAAAATTAGACACTGAGAGATTGATGTAATTCAATCCTTTTAACTTTTAGTAGAAATTTAATTGCGTACGATCCCTAATTTTATCTCGACTCAAACCTAAAATTTTTGTGTAATTCTTAACAACTTATGTCTTCGAAGACCAAACTTATTGCTTGAGCACGAGCTCAAACGACTGATATGTTTATCCAAATTTTCCGCTTTCATCTTCATACACAGACTTATAATTGAAATAGGATGAGATACGTGGAGTGACGGAAAGTGGAGAAAATGTAAAAAATTAAAGTGTAACACTAATATTGTTATTTACTTGAAAAATAGTGAAAAAGTATTTTATTTTTATTTTTCTATAATATTTATGCATTAAATATATTGGTTTAGTTGGAGCTCGATCAACTAATATGCTTATTCAAATTTTCCGCTTTCATCTTCATACATAGATGTATGATTGGAATATGATAAGATACATGAATGGATCCTCTGTGGTGCAACCACTAAGAATCCCTATATGGTTTCAATCTGGGCCGATTGTCGGCCCAATACGTATCACAAGATTTTTTTTAATTAAATTTTCATCGATTAATTGAATTTAGTCGAAAATTACGCCGAACTGCCGTCGGCCGCCCCTCCGGCAAACCGTGCGGCCCTCTCTCCGCCAGCTGCCGTTGCTGGTGCTGTTGGTGCCGTAGCTGTTGCTGGTGCTGCTGCTGCTGTCGTGGCCATTGCTGCCGCCGCTATTGATGTTGCCGTCGCAGTTACTGTCGCTGTTGGTGCCGCTTCCACTATTGCGCCGGACCGCCAGCGCCTCTGTCGGTCTCCCTCTCCCTCTTTGTGCAACATCTCCGGTCTTCCTTGCCCGCACCCGCCTCCGCCCTCACCTCCTCGTCGCCAAGATCGCCGTGGAGCGGTAGCGCAGGCGTGCGGAGGCGGGTGCGGGCAAGGAAGATCGGAGTGGGAGCACGGAGAGGGAGATTGACGACGGCGCGAGTGGTCAAGCACAAAGCAGCAACTACGACGACAACAGCAGCACCAGCAACAACGACGACGGCAACAGCAGCGTGTGCGGAGGTGGGTACGGGTGGTAGAGCGGAGCATGCGGAGGGGGGTGCGAGTGCGGTAGCGAGCCGTGTGCGTAGGCCGGTGCGGGTGAGGACGACTGGAGAGGGAGTACAAAGAGGAAGACCAGCAAAGGCGCGAGCGGTAGCGCGGCGTGTGCGGGTGAGGAAGAGGCGACGCAGCAACAGTACCAGCAACAGCGACGACAGCAACAACACCAGCAACGACAGCAGCGGCGACATCAACAGTACTAGCATTGGCAATCGACGGAGGGAGAGGCGGCGCGGGCGGCCGGCGGTCATGCATAATTTTCGACTTTCAATTTTAATACTCAAATTATCAAAAATACCCATACTAATATTTAAAAATTTTAATTAGTGCTATATCAGTGAGATTAATGACGTGTCAACCTAATTAAATAAATAAGGATATCATGTTCTTAAATTTGAAGTGGAAAAATATAAAAAGTCTAAAAATAAATTGAAGAGTAAGAATGCTTAAAAGTCGACGATAGAGATGTATTTACTAAATTCTGGCCTTGTTTTTAATCAATTGAGATGAATAAGCGTTTGTCCTCTCGTACCGTACAGTGTTGCACTTACCAACACTTCCCAGCAGGCTGCCCGCCATCTCCGCAGCCTCCTCTTAATTGTTATGACTGATTTTTCTTATGTAATTAACAGTGACATGAACCTTTTGTCTAATCCGCCGGGTGACGTACTCCTTGATTATTATTTTTTTTTCTTATGATGTAATTTTGATTTCATTACTAACTCGGCCCATAACTCGCGAAAGTCACTAAACATTATCTAGTACTAGTAAGCCAAATTAACGCAAAGCAAAGACAGTGATCTTACCTGTAATTTGCAATAAAAATACCATTTTTTTTAGCAACAGATTACCTTCACAAATAAAAAAATGGTTGTAATTAACTTTGGCTGACATTGAGTCAAAGTATAGAGTTACAGACAAATAAAAGCTGGAAAGATTGGGGAGGAGGAGGAATCCATCAGGTACTAGGTTAAAAACAATATCAGGTACTCTGCTGTTTTGAAACAGTAATATCTACTCTTTTTAAAATCTCTCCCAAAAATATCATGTAAACTTGAACTGTGGGTGTTAAAAATTGAACTATATCCTGTTCCAAATGAAGCTAAATGAATTTTCGGAGAAATTTCGGGATGCTACTCATCTATATATAATATGTATTTGTTCCAAGAATTTAACTGCTCTCCTCCTTCCATCAACTTCTTCCTTCAAGAGATAAACAGAAAATCCAACCTAGTGACGGACCATCTTTCCAAATGGGATTGCAAACTAATTTTTTTCCACTCATTTTTATCTATGGATTTATTAGATAAATTTTATACATGATTGATAAAAAGGATAATGACATATCAGCCCCTCATTTCAAGTTTTCATTCCAAATCAGCCCTTCATTTACTGTTTCGATTTTTATCGGACGAAAATGCCCATGACTGTTCGGATGCCTGAAACATATATTTAAAAATAGTTTTTGAAAAACTTTTTAATATGAAAGTTATAGATCTCGACGAGATCTACAACTTTTATGTTAAAAATATTTCTACAAAATGCTTCTAAATAGGTATTTTCGGCGTCCAAACTGTTCAACGGATTACGGGTCGACCCGTTAACAGTTCGGACCCCAAAATCACCTGTTCGGAAGTATTTTTTGAAAATATTTTCAGCATGAAAGTTGTAGATCTCATCAAGATCTACAACTTTAATGTTAAATTTTTTTTTTAAAAAATACTTTTAGATATGTATTTTTGGCGTTCAAACTGTTAATAAGTACAGAGATATTTTCGTCCGAAAAAATCCAAACAGTGTTTGGAGGGCTAAAACGACCGATTTTTGAAATGGGGGGCTGATTTGGACGTTTTCAAACCATGGGGGGCTAATATGGTATTATCCCTTGATAAAACTAGATAGAATAGGTTGTCCATATATTCGGATGTCATAGGCTTTACATCTATTTTATTACTACCTATATATAAATACAGTTGGGAGAGTTAGCTTTTACCTTCCTCCCGGAAGCGGATTTTCTTAATAGTTACAAAAAAAAACTTCTTCCTCCAAAAGAGCCCTACTACATATATATATATATATATATATATATATATATATATATATATATAGTAGGGCCCAAAAAAAAAAAACTATATCATGTTCGAGTTGAAAGTGGTTAAAAGCTTGTTTTATGGGTGCAAAACGACGGAGTTTGAGGCCAAGAAATGGGAATCTGTCCATCCCAAAAATTATTTCCTCCTGCTTTACTGTAGTAGTGGTCCAAGACTAACTCCGCATTTTTCTTATGTTAGTAGACTTTTGATTGATTTTCTGTTTAAATGCATAATTCAACCGTGAACAGTGATCATAACGGTGCATTATTAAGCACATTAACTGAGAAATTATTGAGGAATGAAGTCGTGCGACCGTAAACTGGCCACAAACAGATCAATTTGTACAACACTTGGAGCTGTATGGATCAACTTGTTCAATATCGCCGTAAGAATTCTATGAAAAATATAAGTAACATTACTCGATTAGTACAACTGAGTTTACTCTGAAAGTGTTTGTAGTGTGCCGATGTCTATTCACGTTTAAAATCACTTTCACATACAAAGAGTTCCTTTAATTTTTGCCGTTGACAACACGGAGTTCTCCGCGAATATAAGAGAGGAAATAGGAGTGTATAAATCATATCACCATGAAAAAACTTTCTTATAGGTTCCATACTTAGAATTTTTCTGAAGAGATTGTGTTTTGATATGGCTAGAAGAAGGCCTTCTAGCTCCAAGGAAAGCCTTAGAAGAGGAGCATGGACAGATGAGGAAGATAGAATTCTGAAGAATTACATCAAACTTTATGGAGAAGGCAAATGGAGAAGCATTCCTATCAAAACAGGTGACATTTTTATCGATCCGATATTCATTTTCAATTATTTATTTATTTATTTTTTGGCAAAAATAGTATTTCTACTGTCAGCTTAAACTTCTAGAAGAATTAGTTATTAAACTCCATGAAAATGAACTCTTATCTCTGCTATCGTCTAAAACTTATGATGTACTGATCTGTTCAGGTCTGAAACGTTGCGGTAAGAGCTGCCGTCTGCGCTGGTTGAACTATCTAAGGCCCGATATCAAGAGGGGTAATATTACGTACGAAGAAGAACAACTCATCATTAGACTCCACAACCTCTTCGGAAATAAGTAAGCAACATGATCAATCATTATGTGCAAACAGAATTTTCGCTTATTCCAATATATGAGCTAAAGTTCTTGTGTAACCCAATATTTTTCCCAGAATTTCACCAAAAAATAAATAAATTTAATTTGCAATGCACAGTTGACATTTGAGCAGCACGTGATCCAATTCATGCATGAATTCTGGGACAAATTTCGGGAGCTTTAACGGGGAAAGAGGAATTTTAAGCTCACTTGTATTGTTACTAACATAGAAGAGCTTGTTTGTAGGTGGTCACTGATCGCAGGAAGATTGCCCGGGCGAACAGATAATGAGATCAAGAATTATTGGAATACGCATTTGAGGAAGAAATTTGAGCAGCAGTCCAGCTTAAACACTCAAGTTGATTTCGATCACACTCCACCGGTGCCCGTAGAGCTGCCCGAGACAACGAAATCAGCAAAAGATGAACCGAATGTCGAGAAAAATTATAAAGACCACCTAGCAAGTCAAAAGGATGAGAAAGAGACAGAATTTGTTATTGCTCCAAATGAAGAACAGCATACAATTCCGAATGCAAATGATTATTCGTCGTACCCCTTTGAAGACGCAAAAAGTTGGTGGAATTCGTTGATGGGATTGGACACCACCACGTTTTACAATCAGTGCCAAGCTAGTGATGCGGAGCTAGCGCCGGTATATAATTTCATAAAGGAGTGCAATAACGAGGTGATATTTGAAAACCATCTGATGAGTGATCTGGAGCAGCTCAGCCCTGACTTGGAATTTGAGTCATGGGCTCTTTTCTGAGCTTATACAGAATAATTTTTTCTTTTTCTTTTTTTTTTCTTGTTCGCCCATCTACTGCCTCGTGATGGGTACTGGACCATGATACGAGGCAATAGAATATTAGATTTCTACTTGAAAAGATCTTGTTACGTGTAGCATTAATAAGCTGTTGTACATCAAAAGATCTTTTTCTAAAGCTACTGCATCCATGATCTGAAATATTACTGATAAAGAAGGCTACAGCTCATAAAATTTAGCCCAAAATATTACATATTCATACATATAATATACACACATATAATACACTATTATGAATGTTTTTTCAGTCATATATATAGTTAACTTCCTCCTCACTGTTCATGAGAAAACTACGAATATCTGGCTCCCAGTTTTCGGTTACAGATTCGTTAATACTGCTAATATTAGTCAAAGTTCCGTCGATATGTTTTTGAAACAAATCATCGTTCTGTATGCCGACGAGCAGATCATCAATGTCGAAATTCACATCGTTATCATTTGAAGCCGATGTTGAGTTTGCGGAATGGCCCTGTTCACCCACCGCATCAATTTTCTGCTCGGAAACTACATCTTGTTCTATGCATACATTGGTGACTCTTATTGCCTTAGTCCGTATAATTGGAAATTCAAGCCTCGGACGCTCGATATTTAGTTTAAAGCTTTTTCCTTCTCCCAAGGTGTGTATGCGTTCATTCGAGTTAAATTTCTCAATATGCATGTCCAATTTTTTGCTCAGGGTAGTGTTCCAGTAGTTCTTAATTTCGTTATCTGTTCGCCCTGGCAATCGCCCTGCTATGAGAGACCATCTATTCAAGAAGCAACACCAGTCACCAATTGGAACATGTAAGAGTTGGGAGAAATTTGGGATCTCTTGAAAAAGTATTTGTTCTCTTCCCCTAAAAATGAAAATAAGAATAAAAATAAATTAAAAAGAAAAAGAAAACAGATGACTACCTGTTACCAAGTAGTCTATGGAGCTTGATAATGAGATCTTCTTCCTCGTGTGTAATGTTGCCCCTCTTGATGTTTGGCCTCAAGTAATTCAACCATCGAAGCCGGCAACTCTTCCCGCAACGCTTCAATCCTACACAAACTGGTGATATTCATATCCAAGATGCGCAATGTTCCATATATGTTTGACAAGGCTAAGATAACTATGAATATATCAGAAACATATTAAAATGTCGATGAATCCCTAGTATTCCTCATTACGTGACACTCATGCGAGAATCATTTTCACTTAGATTTGACTCTCAATGCCGGCATCATTCTCTTCTTCTAGTTGGTGGTAACGTCCACATGCACCCCTTCACATACAACAGGACTCGGCTCGAGGACGTCTACGAGCGAATCTCCTACCGGATAGAGCCGGTGTGGAGTTATGTGGGCAGCACGTTATCCTCATAAAAAATATCTGCACATGGAAAAAGAGATGAAAATATTATCACCTGCTTTCTTAGGGAGTTCTCTCCAGTTGCCCTCGCCATGGATCTTGATGTAACCACGCAGAATATTATCCTCATTTTCAGACCATGCACCTCGATTAAGCCCAACTTTTGAGCAACAAGGCCTCCTTCCCATGATCTTTTTCTTCTTCTTCTTTATTTCTATATAACAATCTAGGAGGTGCAAAGAATAATGACTACTTGAAGACGTATATATACTCAACATTTGAGAGTATAAAGTCCGTTACTATGCTTCGAAAGGTAGTTGGTGCAACTCATTGTGAACAAAAAGAAAATGAAGCCCTAGAAGAAAACAAAGGTACTTGTTTGACTTTCCTCTTTTTTTCTTTTAACTTGTTCATAGCAATTACACTGCTGGTCAATTGCTCATAGCTTGGATAACCAACCAGCATTGGTCTAGTTGTTAACAGAACTGGATGTTGGCTGGAGACCAAGTCACGACCCGTCTCTCAAGAGTAGGTCGGGAGTTTGAGACCAGCAAGCGGAAGTTGTGAGGGACTTATAGTATAGCTTCCTTTCCATTGAAATAATATAAGGCAAGTTATATAATAATTATCTTATATGTACAACTGCCTAAATATGTGTATATGACTCTTCTTATATATAGTGACTCAGATGGCCATCCTTCTTATCATCTGAAGGATAGGCACTCCGTGGTTTTTTCCAATAGGATTTTACGTTAAATCTGTGTGGTTTGTGTGTGTGCCTATTTCATACTCTCTTGCTTTTATTATTTTTACAGGGATAGAAATCGAAATCGGCGGTCATAGACAAAAAAAAAGAAAAGAATAAGATTTCTTGAAAAAAGCATTCGTCTTAGTCAGAAACCTATTAAATGAAAAAGATGTTGTGATTTTCAGAAAGCGAAGGACAATGACAAAGATATAGTGGTTGCTATCTGGTTTGGTTTCGGCGTTGAATTTACATTTTTCAAGTAAAATATTGAAAAAATTGCTGCGCTACCACCTTACCTATTCGTCATATAAGCTCAATCCTACGTAATAATGCATGCAACATGCATGTCTATATACGTAGAAAATAAATATACAAAAGCATAGAAAATAGAAGACTGCAATTTAACGAGAAAATCTTAAGGAAAGAAAATCACGCTACGCATCGTAATCAAAATAAAATACACGATCATATTTCCACTAATAATATTTCTAGCAAGATAAGCTATGTAGTAAGTTAGTTTAACGGATAGTTTATTAGATAGGTTATGTAATAAGTCATATAATGCTTGCTAAAAATAGAAATACATCGGTTAGATTAGCATCTACATATCTCGATAATGGAAGATCTAGGCTGTGAGAACATGTCTCGTTGCCATGTCACTAGATGATAGTCTAATTAAAAAGATTGCCACTAGCATATGTCTCAATGGGGGCGAGCCTAGCGATGCAATGGAGGATTGTCACTCACCATAGCATTGATATGGATTCGAATTCTACCGTATGATGAAAATATTATCTACTAGTAGCGGGCATAAAAACATCCTCTGCTTATTGTCTTTCTCATTTAGTTTGACATTGTTGAGCTTGCTAAAATTTCATCCGAAACACAAGCTAAGTGCTTGCTAGCCCAATACTCCGCTAATAAACCAAGCTACTATATAACTTTCTTTAAAAAGTTGTGAGCCTCTCTTTTTTATTTATTTATTTTTTTTTGAGAAAATATGTTGCATTTATTAAAAAGATTTTATGTCAACCTGATCAGCTGAGCTGTATGCCTCTCTAGCACGCCCAAAACCATCTTAGAACAATAGGCGTGAGAAGTTGCCATAGAATATCGATGAGAACTCGTTGCATAAAAAACTAATTTGTTGAAATATTTCTTGCGAGCTACTTCGAGAGCACTTCGAACGAGTGTACGTACGCATGTCATATTCCTACTGCTTTCCACAACTCATCGGAATAAAATATGAAAATGTGAACATCACGAGTAACTCTATATATTTCAAATGGTTATTTGTCAAAAGAACCATAAATTCATTTGAATAAAATAGATCACATATACGTTATTGGTGACGCAAAAATTTTTTGTCGAACAAATGTTGAAAATAATCGTTAGGCATATAGTAAAAGCGACAGAAAAAAAAATTAAATCGAGGTTGAAAATAGCATGCATCTTTGATCATGGCTTGATGCTACCTACTCGGATGAATCATGAATGATAGATAGTAACATAGCATCTCCATCGAAGAGGAAAAGAAGAAAATTCAGAATTGGATTGTTATGAAGAAAAAAAAGGGATAATTGCAATTCCTTTCAAACATCTAGCAAATCAGCCTCTCATTTTAAAGTATTCATAAACTAGCCGATCTCGAAGTTCGTATTAGAAATATTTTGACTGTTATATAAATAATTTTTAAGAAGTAGAAAATATTAAAAAAATTTAAATGTGATCTATAACTTTAATGTAAAAAAAAAATTAATATAATATATAATTTTTATATTTAAAATATTTTTAAATAAATATTTTAGTACGTATAAAATAACGAATTTATTTATAAACTTATAAATATTGCAGGACTTAGATGCAACTCTTCCAAGAAAGACCCGTCATGTCTCTTAATTGTGGTTGCTATTGATCCGTTACCCATATACAAGCTTGGTCGTTGTCCTACAACGTACCGAAAGAAACTACTACATGTCATAGATAATGATGTTTAGAGCAAATAATAGATATTCTGGTTTATATTCATACTAGTAGGTATGTCTATGTTATTGAAGATTTTTCTCGACAAATTTTCGATCTAAGTAGAAGTCCCGAGCCGAAGAAATATCGTTCCGCCACCTTGTAGTCTATCGCATTCGGTCAATTAAGCGATGACAAGAGAAGTACTAACCACTTTGGTTCTGCGACTCTTACTTTTTATTATATCGAATAGCGCCGGATTTAGACCACTAGCTGCTATTAGTCAAAGGTTGTTTTCTCCGATACGAAAGTCATCCATCGTACGATGTCTATCTGTGATTGGAATAGTTTTATTATTTATGAGAGTCGCAATGAGTCTACAGAAGAACTCGGCCTGGAGATTCACACGCGTAGATTATGAACTTTCGAAAACCTTTTTTTTTTGGCAAGTTCTGTAACTTGATCAAATCACCTAGTCGGATCTTATTAAAAGGTTTAGTTGTAGAAGTTGCAGTCAAACTCATATAAGTGAAAAGAGACCTTGATGTTATAAAGTGTGAGAATGGGAAGGTAGCATGAACTTAAAATTGGAGATAGAATTCTCAGAAGTTATACCATTAAAATGATATCGGCTCGATAGGTTTTTTTTTTTTTTTTTTTTTTGAGATGGTTTAAAATATGTCAAACGGAAAAAACTGACAGCAAAATTATTATGGATATTTTTTCATAGATCATAAATATTAAGTATACTTTTAAAATGTCAGGATTATAGCAGCGTTTTTGGGCAGTTTTTTGAAGCTAAAGGTTGCTTATAAGTTTTCTTTGTTATCTCTTCTCAAAAAAAAAAAAGTTTTCTTTGTTATCGGTATTATTTTTTGTGAGATAAAAGGGACGTGATTATTAAATTTAAGAAATTTAGAGGATAAGGTGACGTTCTCCGTATCATCTACTTGAATAAAATAATTTTATTTTTCTTTATTCTACATGTAGGCGTCACTTATTGCGGCGAGACCGCCCGGAAGAAAAAGTAATGAGATCAAAACAACCACACATGCAGTGCATCAATATATATACCACATGCATTCCGCCAGATGCACTACCCGAAATTCTAAACAAAGTTAAATAATAATAATTTAGCTTATATCTCTCTTACCTTCTTTTTCTATTTCACGTCACTCCCATCACACTACAGAAAAGAAGATAATTGCAGATTAGGCCCCCCCTATTTTGGGATTTCGCAGATCAGCCCCCCGAAACGCGTTTTCGGAGGACTGATTTGCAAAAAAAAAAAGCAAATCAGCCCCCGAAAACGCGTTTCCGGAGGCTGATTTGCCCAAAGAAAGGAAACGGGGGCTGATCTGCAAGAACCCCAAAGAAAAGACTAAACAAGTAATATTATTTAATCTTTAATAGTACACTTTTTAGGTGCAGCCTAGTGATTAAATTAACTAACGTTTAGTTTTCTTATTACTGAAAATTATTTTTCTTGTCGATCGATCCCCACCCTTTATCTCTAACACCCATCCCCACTCTTCATTCAGTTCCAATTTGTCAGATCTGCGACCTGACGGGTAGTTCGCCGGAGAAGCTTTGGTTGATTGGGGGCCAGCTGGGTGCCGTCTTTTTGCTGGCAATTTTCTTCATTCTGTAGAACGATGCGCTCGAACTATTATAACGGTAAGTTCGTACGTCAGCCATTGGATAGATGGAATTTAATCTGAACCGTCGGATGAAGATAGCGGGCTAGTCGTTATGCGCTCAAGTGCTGTGCTGACCACTTGGTGCAAATTCATCACTTCCAGCCCTCGTCTCCGCTGGGTATAAAAGGAGCTGAGATGCAGTTACGCAGCTACACGGGGCTGAAAACGAGCCAAGCTCGAGCCAAATGTTATCTAGCTCAAGCTCAGCTCAGTTGATATTGTTCGAGTTCGCGAGCCTCAACGGCCAGTTCAAACTCGGTTCACTTAAAAAAAAAAGAAAAAAAACATGCTCGAGCTCGAGTACCTAATTCTAAAATAAGTTCACGATGGAAATATTTGTAATTTGTATGAAAATTAGAATTAAATTATAAACAGCTATATATTTTGTTGGGTATAACCAACTTATAATAGTTGGACTGGATTCAAAGATCCATTATCAATTGTGCTCGTATAGACTTACGAGCCTTACGAGCTGAGTATTACAGTGGTCAAGCTCAACTCGTTTAGTTAATCGAGTTTAAATTTGAACTCGAACTCGATATTGATGGAGCTCGAGTCGAACTTAAACGAGTTCGAGTCCGAACTGCTTGTGAGCAGCTCGGCTCGTTTTCAGCCCTAACTACACCACACTAAACAAAACACCTCTCCTAATGTGAGTACACGCTCCTATATGGATTTCGAACTTGTAAATTTTTTTTACATCCAGTGCCGATCAATAATCTTAGATCCGAGTACAAATCTTTTATAAACGAAGACTACTGCCACGAAATACAAAAAATTTCATCTAATACGGACTCGAACTTAAATGATAACGCTTTCTAAGACGTCTCCCATACATAGATAACCGGGCTCCGCCCTCTCTTTGTCATTCTTGCAAGGTTCAGGGGCGCATAAGCTGGTAAACAAAATTAAAGCAAGTTAGAAATTCAAGTTAACTGAATATTTTGTGAAGGTAGAAGTGAGGGAATTAAAACAAAAAGATAAACAAAAACTAAGAAATCATTTAAAAAAAAAAACTATTATTGCACAATACTTTGCAAAACGATTGATATTAATCAGTGTTAAATCATTGTTACATTTCTGCTTGCTGACAGGCACACTTTGCTGTTAAAAATAATATAATAATAATTATTATTACGAACATATAATGGATAAATCTCCCAATTCCTCCACTGAAATTTTCGGTCAATAATTTTATATAATTTAGATATACTTACTAAATCCTTTAATTCCTATCTCACTATGATTTGAATATATAATATTTTAATTTAAATTTAGCAAACATATGATAATTTTCTGCCACATAATCCATGGAAGAAAAGATCAAAATTAGTGTCCAAATTGAGTTTATTACGAACAAAATAGTCCTAACAATGTCTTTTTTATATTAGTCTAACAAGGCAGACATCTATTTCACACCTGAATGATATGCGAATAATATTCTTTCTTTACGAGAAAAAAAGAGAAAAAAAAAAAAAAAATTTAGGGCTGATAATTCAGCTAAATTAAGACGATGTCCCCATGGAAAATCCGATTCTGTAAATCCTCGAGGTTGTCTTGAGTAGCTAATAAATTTATATTTTTTTTATATAAATTTCAAAGTTGATTTTAGTAAATAAGTAAAATGATACTAAAATTGTACCTTACATTAAAAATGTAGAATTGAAAAAATCAATTGTCATTTTTTTGTCTAGTGACCGTCGAGTTTAATTCTATCATACATCTCGATCGAAAATAGAACGGTACGATAAGTTATTTCCAACTCTTACTTACTGATATTCGAACCGCCGACTTATACTTCATGAGAGATAGATAATAGTCTATTTTTAACTTTATGTACAATTAGCTAACTGAACCAATGCAAGTTGGTTCAACTGTCTTAAGTTGCCAAAAAAAATGAAGCATAGGTGTAAATACCAGGCATAGGTTATATTTCTTCCCACAGACCCAACCCTTCAATTCTAAAAGAGTATTTTTATTACTCATGACTATTAAAATTTTTAATATATTTAATATATAATATATTAAAATATATATGAGATAGTATGTATGTATATATACGAAGGCCATTTAGTTTTTTTAAAAATGGCATTTTTAATTCTTCTAATTTGACAGTTGGAAATGATCATAGCTACTGATCGATTATTAGATGTAACGGTTATACCATGTCACTTTATGTAGCAGTCTAAAAAATTTATTTAGAAATATTTTTAAAAAAAAATCGATATTAAAATTACAGATTTTGACGAGATTTATAACTTATGTTCATAACTTTTTCATAAAGTATTTCTAAAAATGTATTTTGGGCTTCAAAATTTAACAGATTTGAAGCGGGTTTTGAAACTATTTTAAAATTTATTGAATCCATTAAATTTTGAAGTTCTGAAATATCTATTTAGAATTTTTTTTTTTAAAATTTTTGAACATAAAATTTGTAATATCTTCAAAATCTATAGTTCCATTTAGATTTTTTTTTCAAAAATTATCAAGTTTTTTTTTTTAAATTTAAATAGAAAGATATACGGCAAATTATGGATTATCCAATAATTTGATACAAAATTAATTTTTAGCCCCTCCCCTTTTTAAACTTAATAAAAGCATCCTAAATTTGAAAGCAATTATCTTTAGCCCGTTTGTTACTTAATTTGACGATAATGTCCTTTTAATAACTTTGTTAACATAATTAAGATTCCTAACTGTAAGATGAATTTCTGTCGGCCAGCACCAAGAGGAAGTCTATTAACTTTTAAGAGGAATTCAACTTTGTTATGGAATTTCCGCCGCAGGCACTGAAGAGGAAGCAGCATGCAGCTTCTGCCGCTGCTCTGACTACGCCGGGTCCGACATCTTCCGGTGAGAGCATGGACGCCACGCCTGACCCGAGCGGCTCCCTCTCAGTTGATCGGGTATGCATATTCCAGTTTAGCATTGTTTTTTTTTTTTTTTGTCAAATTTTTTTTTTTTTTTTTAAAATCTACTGTTCAGGAGGAATATGAACAGTAATGGGTTTGAACGCGACCCATTTCTACATCTTAACGGGTTGATAACTGCGACCCGTTAAGATGAAGATGTTTGAGTTACCTGGTTTACAGGTCTCGCAGGTAATGGCACTCGATGGCCCGCTGGTCTTGACTCTGCAGACCTCGCTGACCTTATTGACGAGCTTGAAAAGGCCTTCAATGCTCCAATTCGTGCCTAGTCCCCTATCGCAAGTAGATGGCGACGACTTCACGCCGACATCAAGGAGCTTCTGAACTCCTATGTTTTCATCATTGACATGCGCGGAGTGAAGTCTGGCGAGAATCCGAAGTCCTATGCAGGTTGTGGCAATGGTTTTTCTTTTTTTTTTTTTTTTTTTTTTTTTTTTTGTAGTTTTAACTTTAAATCATTTCAGTGTTATAATCAAATAACATTTATTAATTTAAAAAAAGTTTAAAAATAAAATGTGCAAATTTTTAATGATGAAGTTAAAATTGAGGATCTGTATTTTTTTTCTTTATGATCATATGCTCATGCTTAACAATTATTAACCTTTTTTTTAAAGATTATGGAAGAAGAAACATCATTGTTGGCTATTGTGAAGGTTGGAAAGGACAATCTAATGTTCTCAATAAATGAGCACAACATATTGCACAATATCGATTTAGGGCAACGATTATGCGCGCAGATCGACGGACAGCGCGGTGTGGTAGCTCGTATGTGCAGATCGATGGCAGCGAGGACGTGAAAGTGGAAGGAGTTGAGAACAAGGGACCAGAGGTGACGAAGATGGATGAGAACTAATCTAGACAGGCGCCGAGCGTGTGCCGACGATGTCAAGGTGGAAATAAAGATCGGAGATATTGCCGATTCAGATGCTATGAAGAATTTGGCGATTGCGCTTGCACCAATTCTAGATATCGATTGCAATATTAAATGCAATTAGAAAATCAGTTAGATGAGACATTCTAGAAAGAAAGAAAGGAGAGCATTCTAGTCCGTAAAGTTATTAAATCAGTTATAAAGGGGTAAAAAATAAGTATGATATAATTAGAGATTTTTTAATAAGATTAAAATTCAGAGAGGTTAAAAATTAAGTATATGCTGGTTAAAAGGGGAAACCATAATTTTTCTAAAGATATATACCGATGTTACATAAACTATTCATTGTAGAAATATTTTTAATGCTTATTTCCCTTCTTTGTACTTCCGGCAGTGCCTCCCCTCTCCCCGCACCAATTCTTCCCGGCGATCGCGCCACAGCCACCGGCCGACTGAGCTTTGTTCATCCGTAGATTTAGCCGCCTCGGCCCACGCCGATGAGCGGTATCTATCCTCTCGGAGCACTGTTTCGATTTCATTTATGTACTCAAAGAAACTGATGTAGATTTGTACAGCCTAGTTCTAAATTTGTTGTTTGGGATTGCTCTTATTGGAAATCGTGGTTAATTCTTGCTAAATTCACATTAGCTTGCCGGCATTTGCTGTGTCTGCGAAGCGTCCTACTCTGCTATGCATCACGTGACTAAAGAGCTGTATTCGGCGGGAAGCAGGGAAAAGCGCCGTCTCTGGATTTGGTAGGTTGACGTGCTTATAAATTAGCTCAATTTTTCTGATATTCCAAAAGAAAAAAGAAAAAAAAAAGAACGGATGAGAACGGTATTTAGAGGATCCCTCGGAGAATGGAGGCAAGTGTATTCGGTTAATCCGTTGTTATTTGAGGAATGCGATATAGTTGAGAAACTATAGATTATGGTATTTGGATGATCGTAGGAGTATCAAGAATATAATCTTTCTCACGATCGTATTAAATCCATACAAATCCGTACTTCTTCTATCATGCCGCATTTTTATTGTTTTCTATTAGTATATTGACTAATAGTAATAACATTTAATTTTGTTTTCTTTATGAAAACAAAAGATTTGAAGAAATCGGCTCTTTATTTTGGTTGCTATATACATATATTTAGAAAATCATACTTGGCTTAAAACTGATAAGTTTCTTGTATTTTATTTTTATTTTTTGCACCACCTTTTTTGATAACTCAAGTAAATAACTTGTGTTATAGAGAATAACATACAAATGTTCAGGGATAAAGTTCAAAATAACTTCTAAATAAGTTGCACGAGAAAGCAATGTATTTTGGGAGACTTACTATTCAGCCCCCCCATATGTTTGTTTCTTACGATCAGCCTCCCTCAAAAGATTCTTACTGTTCAGCCCTCCAAATACTATTTTTGATTTTTTCGGACAAAAATATTCTTGTACACGTTAACAATTCGTAGCCCCAAAATATCTATTTAGAAATATCTTTTAACAAAACTTTTAATATGAAAGTTATAGATCTCATCATGATCTACAACTTTTATGTTTTGCGTTTTTTTTTTTTCCAAAAAATAGTTCTAAATATTTATTTTTGGAATTTTTTTATTTCAGCAGGTTAGATGATTGACCATTAACGCTTCGGAGCCCCGAAACACCTATTTAGAAGCGTTATTTGAAAAAACTCAAAACAAAGAAGTTGTAGATATCATCGAGATCTAAAAGTTTCATGTTCAAATTTTTTTCAAAAATTGCTACTAAATAGGTGTTTAGGAGCTCTGAAATGATAATGTATAAATAGGGCAATTTTTGTTATAACAAAAAATACAGAGGGGTTGATCAGCAAAGTGAAACTTTTTTTTTTTTTGGGGGGGGGGGAGCGCGTTGAGCAGTGAAGCATGGGGAGGGGTTGATCCGTGATGTCAGAAACATTGGGGGGAGGGGGGCTGATATGTAGATTTTCCATGTTATTTTGTGATCGCCTATCTTCAGACGGCCGTGAATAGACGAGAGGTAGAGTTAATATTACTCGTTTAGTCACATAACCCAATATGGATCGTGGGCGCGAGTTCCAGCCCCAATCCTCTGATTCACATGTTCAGCTGCTATACCTACTCCTTTATCCTCCTGTTTCTTTTCCAAAACATCCCATTCTTCTTCTCAACTCTCCTTCCTTCTCCTTTAGAATCTGTATTATCGAATATTACCTTAAAGATGTATTTTTCTATAATGTATCTTACCTTTGATGATTTGTATGCTGACCATTCTAATTGGACATTATTGTAGGGCTATCCCTTTTTCATGTCAGTCTCCTAAGTAACTTTTTTATTTTTTATTTATTTTATTATATTTTTATTTTTTTGAGAAATGTCTTTCAAGTAACATTGGAGACTTCCATTATCAGGTGGAAACTACAGAAGTAAGACGTACGGAGACAGTTAGTTCTGAACTTTTTGTAATCGTGAAAATATTTTTGTTCTGTTCAATAGGCTCTTAAATTCAATATCTGTGTTTATGTTTCAAGCTACATGATGTTTACAGTGATGGTTCCACTACGATAATCTCAAAGAAAAAAAAAAAAAAAAAATGTTTACAGTGTTATCTCAAGCCGTGGGTATCAATTTCCCCTCTACTGTAAGTGCGATAATATTTGGTTTACCTTCATATGACCGTTGTTCGTTTATAATCACATTTTTCCATGGAATACAGAAGCAGCCTCCCCTGGGGTGTGGCAGTATATATCTTACTCTTTTCAGACTCTGCTAGGACAGTATTTATTATTGGGCGTTGTTGTAGTTGTTATTCCATGGCAGCAGAACTGTTGAGCCTGGGTATACATATAGATGTCTTTGATGATGAATGGATGAAGGAGATGCTCCCAGAAGATGATATCCCGTTGCTGCCTGTTATGGCCGTTCGGACAGAGGATGGCGTGGAACCGAACCAGGAAAAGAAACCGGTTGATGCTGGACAAATATTGAGAGATTTAGATGTAGACAGTCTACAATGATTCTGTAACTTCAATGTCTTCTCTAGCTGCTGTTTTGTGCAGGATATCTAGGACGGATAGTAGAACTTTCACCTCATAAGTGGATATCTCTAGTTCGAATCTGCAAGCATAATCTGTAAGGTGTGGATGATTTATTTTTTGTGTTTCATGGAAGGAATCTCTCTGCAAATATCATATAAAGGTGTGGAAGATCTATACTCTATTTATTTTATCGAATGTAATATGAAGTTTCAGGCATGTAAACCGAAAGATTAGAAGTTTTCAATTGGTAGAAAATGGATGGGTGCTACGCGTGAATTTATTTATTATGATGATAGTATAATAGTGGGTTAGTTATAGATAGAATTTGCTCATAACAGTTTCAAAAAAAAAAAAAAAGGACTGTTATTTGGAGGTCTAGTAGCATTTATAACTCTGAAATCGTGTAGCAGAATTCCTTTGGTTTTTTTTTGCGAAGTGAACTATGTGGAGTACGGATGGCAGTGGAGCTCAGTTTTTTTTTTTTTTTTTATATATATTTTTAAAGAGTTCAAAGCAAAATTAAATGGAAAATGGATGTGCACATATACCGACCGAAATATGAAACGGAGAAAAATAGGTTACTAAAAGTTTTAAGAAAAAAAAAATTTATTTGAAGTCCCCCATCTCACAGTCACAGGTCTGATCAACAAATATTTAAGGGAAAATTGCGTTTCAGCCCTCCCGTTTCCCATTTTGGACTTTTCAGCCCCCCGAAACGCGTTTTCCCGCCGACGTGGCAGCGCGTGCGTGCCGCCACGTGGCGTTTCGGGGGGCTGAATCGCGCGACCCCAAACTTAGGGGGGCTGAAACGCAATTTTCCTAATATTTAATATTGGCTTTTCAAGAGTACTTTGATCCTGCTTGGGCTGGCCAAGGGACTACTGTTTTGGTAAGGAATAATATAAAAAAAAAGTCCATTTTTAAAACTCCTATAACTCAACCCTTTTTTCAATTTTTTCCAAAGTAATTTCTAATCGAAAATTTATAAATGTTGCAAGTGGCTAGTTTAATATTTCAGACGGCTAATATTTAA
The DNA here is from genome assembly GCA_002076135.1 of Xerophyta viscosa. Classification (NCBI taxonomy): domain Eukaryota; kingdom Viridiplantae; phylum Streptophyta; class Magnoliopsida; order Pandanales; family Velloziaceae; genus Xerophyta; species Xerophyta viscosa. The sequence continues at coordinate 1,092,934 of MJHO01000056.1, forward strand.
TTAATAGCACTTGTATTGTAGAAATCGAATTGACGTATTATAGGTCAGTTATCGTAGTGTTCCCACGAGCAAAAAAATTGTTCCCGATGAGCTCAAAATTATTTTGGATAAGCCAATGTGTTTCGGAAAGTTAAATAAAATCCTTATTTGAGAGATTAATTTTTTAAGTTTTGCAAAGCGGTAATTTTTTTGACAAAAATCCTTTTTGCTAATCTGTGTTAATAAACAAAAACTAAAATTATGAAAAGAACAAATCCGAAAGTAAAGTTATTTTTTTTTATAAAAAAAAATGATTAAAGAAAGGAAAAAACAAGAAGGAAAAACTCACTTTCCATAAATAAGATGAGATTGCTTGAGATGTTGAACAAGATAACATCCAATGAAGAGAATAGCTGTTGGATTTATCTCAAATTACAAAACTAATTCCAAACAAGTGTGATGTCTCTTTGTCTTGCTGGCATTTTTAGAGATTCAAGTAGATGTGAATATCATTATCATGAATATGGACACCATGTAAGACAATGCTTCATTTTCAAAAAATTTAAATAAAAATCTTAAGAAAGCGATGATTAATCGATGTATTTTGTTGATATTAGCACGAGTTGTATAAGATTTTTAGGTGAAATTTTGGACGAGAATTTTAAGTGAAATAGTTAGGTGAAATTTTTGGTAAATTAAAGAAACTGATGATTAGCGGATGTATTTTGTTGATATTAGCGTGAATTTACACCATCTTTTTTCGAACTTGAAAAGAGTGGTCAATATGTTTGGTAGTAGCTTATAGACCTCCCAAGTTAATGAACACAACCCATCATCCCCAATAAGAGATATGTGATCGTTCTTTGATTGCACGGTCATATGGGCAAGCCTAATCGCGCGCACAGGCCCAAATAATTAACCTAGCCCGTACATCACCTACGAATTTTGGTCGCCCAAAACTCAGTATCAATCGACCAATATCTGTGCAGCTCGGGATATCACACATCAGCCCACTATAGTACACGACGTTCTCATCGTGTAGAACGGATCATAGGTAGAAGTCTTAAATTAGGCTCTCCTATATCGGTGTGTTGTGTCTAGTCTAGCACAAGAGGCTCTCTACCACTTTCTAAGTCAACCTAGCTTCCCTCTGACCTCCGCATTTAGCGTGCATGCGATAAGAGCGCTCTAATACCATTTTGCCATGCCCTGATACGTCTCGGGTTCTTGCCAAAGCTGCACTGTCCAAGCTTCGACCGCACCACAAGACTGGATCTTTTTTCGGATTTGAAAATAGTGGTCCACTTATTTGATGCTAGCTTAGAGGCCTTCTAAATTAATGAACACGACCCACCATCCCACACAAAAGATATATGATCATTCCTTAACTGCACAGCCATATGGCCCACTTTATCTCTTGCACAGTCCAAATTCAGATTCGGTCGACTGATAACTGTGCAGTCCTGAATATCAAAGTCTCCGCCTACCTGGTATGTTTTTTCTTCTATGCTTATTTTTTTATAAGATATTTTGGTGAAATTTTGGATGGAAAATTAATACTTTGTTGGTCCACGCTGTAAAGGAACACCAATGACGATGATGCAAGATATACTGAAATTAAAAAGTTTGTTGTAAATAGTTGCTTATAAGTGTTACAAATGATTTTGGATTTTTTTTTTTTTTGAATTAAAAAAAAACATAAAAAGATATTATTTTTTTTAATTAAAATTTTAGGAGCACTAGCATTACTTGGTTGCTCCACCTTATAGCAAAAGAGGCGACCGATAATAACAAAAACGATGCAAAATATCTTGAAAATTTAAAATTGTGGACAGTCAAGATATAACAGCATTTTGTGGACCGACCAAGAAATGTTTTTTTTTTTTTTTTTTTTTTTGTTTAAAAAAATAACATGATAATAAAATAAAAAATAGTGTCCCATGTAGGTTTGTCCACCGACCAACAAGCACTAAAAGACATTATGTACTGAGAAGTGCTTCTAGAAGTGCTTATTGCATTATTTTGGAGATAGGGAGGGTCACATAAGATTGTCTGGTCCCACGCTCTAATATATTAAAATCACATATAATTGATAATTTTATAACTAAACTTAAAGTTTAAAATAAACTAACAGCATATAATTGTAAATTAATATAAAAGCATATAATAGCACATACTTGGGTAACTCTTATTATTTTACCTCTTCATCAGTAGAGTTATTTTAATTGCTTTGCTCATTATAAAAGTAAATAAAAGTTTAAAAATATAAATAATTTTGACATGCTTAGACAAAATAATGAACTATAATATACATACTCTTTGCATGGTCTACAAAGTTTATGAAAAAAAAAAATTGTGTTTAATAGACTGCCAAATTGTCATTAAAAAATCCGTTTTTCATGACCGTCGAGTTTGATTTCTATCATAAATCTCGATCAAATACTGAACGATAAATGATAGACTATTCCAATCAGATATTACTAAAATTTGAATTCCGATCTATCCTTCATGAGAGATAGACCTTTGGTCTCATTGTAGCATTCAGCTCTACTAACTAATTAGACAATGCTGATTGGTAATCTGCATTTTAAAATTACAATTTCGGCAAATTTATTTGTATGTTGGGGCGTTTAAAACAAGAATTTTTTAAATAAGACCCCACAACAAATGTCGGAATTTTGTTTCATTATAGGATCATATATGCTCAACTCTAATATTCTAACTCTAAAACGAAGTTGAGCCATCCTCGTCAACTGTTTATAATTCAGTGGGGCTCACAATTTGAAGGGGCTCACAATTTGAAGATGGGCAGAAAAACTACGCGCATCTTATTTTAGAGTCGAAATTATAGATATATTTAGATATACATAACAATTTTTCTCTTACAATACTAACAATGACACTAAACAAGCTGAGCTTCAAAGTGTAGCAGAGCTTCCAATTTCCTACCCTCACATTTAGCGATGACATCGTTTACAAAGTCTTTTTTTTTTTAGTTATGTTTTAGGGAGGTTGGCGGAATGTCATAGTCGATGGGCGAGAATTCAGAATCCTTCCCCATCTAGTTCATAATTTTTGCCTGTCATTTGAGGTCTATTTCGGTGAGCGTTGAAAGTAACGCGTATGTGCTCTCCCTCACGTACGATAGTGGACTTCTCTAATAGCCTCGTCTTGGATCGAGGATTTGAAATATAGATAGTGACCTATGCTCAAAAAAAGGGTTACATTTTAGGGGGGAAAAGAGCTATTCACATTTTCCTTAAAAAATGAGACAATGTAATTACAATTTATCAGGAATTTCTCATGGTCTTAAATTCAATCTGAACTACTATCAGAATGTATAATATATATTTCGATGTACAATATATAAATTTAGATAATAATAAGATTATTAATAATTCTAATAAATAGCTAGGTTCTTCTAGATAAAAAAAAAAATCCTAGCTAAGAAGAATGGAAGGCATGCGACCCGTTAAGCAGTGCTAGATAATGTGCTCTTTTACACTCTCTTGTAGATTGTAACACTACGTGTATTATGATTGTTGTATGCAATAAATTAGATGGTAACCTTCCTAAAGTAAATTGACGAAAGATTTCCGGAGGCCGCGCATTATTTTATTCTTTGTAATGTATTGGGACTCTATTAGAATCCACTCTATACGATATGAACAGATACATCACGATCTTGAGTTGCGTCAGCATCAGTTTCCATCTACTTGTTATACTTTCGGCACTAAAAATTTAAATTTCGAAAGACTCTGACCTCAACTTTATCAAGAAGACACGTCCGAACGTATATTATCCCTTTCATACAAATGATCAAATTTTGTTTTTTTTTTTTTTTAATAAAAAAGCACCTCGGAATTGAACCCAGATGGTTGCACTACAAGTTGGTGATTCTGAGATATAAGTCATGTTGAGAGAATGGTGAGTGGCAAACAAGTGATCTATTTGCGTCAATAAAAAATATGGTTATAAGATCGCATTCACATGCAATTGGTGGAGAAAAAGTCTACGTTTCGATTCTGAGGTTCTAATGGAAGTTGACATGGAGATGAAGTCAAACTCTACATTTTTGTTGGAATAATGTAAAAATATTTGTACGTAGAAATCATTCCCTTTTTTTTTTTTTAATTTTTCAAAAAATTTTAATTAAAAGTTTAAAAATATTTTAGAAGACTATTATTCTAAATAGCTAGTCTAGTATTGTTAGTATTTATATTTTAATATTCGCACTGAAGTATTCTGAACGAACTATTTTAGTATTTTCACGAGCTAAAGAAGTATTCGGATGAACTGATTTAGTATTTTTATGTGTGTGATAGATTTATCTAAGTTTTGTAAAGATGATTTTTGTTTTTGTGTCGATGGATTGGAGGTAAAAATTGGTGTATAGAGTCCAAACCACAAAGTTAGCTAGCAATTTGAAGCTCGAAATCTTGCGAATAGACATGCTTGGAGATATGATCTATTTCTTATATACTTGGTTAATTTTAAGAGGAATTGTGCTTGACTTATAAGATATGAGTAGTCTCGATTGACATTTTAGATGATAGGAGTTCAGCCAATTCAATCTCGCATCCTTAGGTGTATTCCTCGCCATTGTCGAAAATGTCTACTTCAAAACTTATATATAAAAATAAGAAATTGCTAATTGCTAAGCCATCTAAAAAGATCCAACCTTTTTGATGAAGACTGGTTGGTTGTGCAATAATCTTATGATAACCCCTTATTGGCTTTAGTAAATGAGACGCAGCAACTTGGTTATCTTTGAATACAATTCCTCACCATAGTAGGCCCACCCGTACAACATATCCACCCTTCATCTCCTTAACACCCATCTCGGAGGTTGAATCTCACCCATCTCCTCCGTTAGATTTTGTGCATGATTTTTTTATGACTCAAGTTTGGCTAGCACAGGTGGTTGATCATGAAAGATTGAGAAACGTGACGATTACTAAACCAAGCATTCCTAAATTGCGGCACGCTTCTGGCTCATATAATTTGAACCTACCAATTTATCAGCACAATCCCCGTCACGTAACTGGTGGAAAATTTTTTTGGCCGACTATCTATTTATTGAAATTTTTTTATAAACATTCATCATTTATTAAGAATAAAATTAAAGAAAAAAATCATTCATCAGGGGGTCCCTGACGGTCCTGATGCGATCGGAGCCGTCCTCAGACCCCTCGGGATCGCATCAAGGCCGTCAGGGGACCCTGATGAACAGCAGCACTCAAAATCAAAATACTATTCTACAGAAAATATTAAATTATTATTATTATTTATTAAAATTATAAGAATTTTCGATTAAATCATATTCACGTGTAGTATAACGTAGCTGATTATACTGCTAGCAATATTGGGGTTATGGAAGAATGGTATTTATATATTCATATACATCGACCTTAGGATGTTTGCCTAAATTATTGATTAGTTTATTATAATAAGCTCTGTATAACAAATCTATCTTGAGATAAGCGTTCAAGCGACCGTTCATGACGCAATCATACTAAACCCACTTAAGTTGCTTGAATTCCAGAACTACCTTTCCCACAAACTTCAACAGCGGCTTCGTAGCCCGCAGATTCATATCCGATAACGCTCCTTCGTTGTGTTTTCCCCATTTTACCCCCTCAAATAATAATAAATAAATAAATACGAATCGAATCACTGTCGTCAACATCCGACGACCATTATTACACTCAAAATCACAATAAACACACCTTTTCTTTTAGTAATTAAAAAACTCCTTCAATTATTTAATAACTTAATTAATAATAACAAGAATCAAATTTGCAGTCAGTATTAGCGGCACATCTCTATTTTACTTTTCGGATATAAACAATCTCAGTTGTCGCAATATTTTTCTACAATACGCTCCAGTTCTATTCCTGAAAACTAATTAAATTCAGCTTTCGAAAGATCGGATCAAAACGAGACGACATGGGTGAGTCAGCAGGGACAGGACGATCATAGAACTCTCCAAAGCTAATGATGTTATTCCATTATTACTCACTATCCTGAAGCAATTCCGTGGTCAATGCCTTTACAATATAGCAGCATGTCCGTGCTCCGGAATGAACAGAACGTGACCTCTTACAAGGGACGTCCTACCCCAAATCCAAAGGGATAAAACTATGAAGGTGTGGTTCCTGTGCTGCCCTTAATAAAAATGTCGTTGACCTGACCACACCACCCTTTCCAACCGGGCACGGCTTCCTTGTTGCGGATGCAGGAAGTAGGAAAATAGAAGAGGAGGATTGTGCCACGTTAGTGAATACGTATCACGAGATATTATATAAAATTTTCATCCACTTATTTAACTAATTTTTAAATATTTTTAGAAAAAATTTAAACTATAAATTTGTAAATTTTAATGCGATCTATAACTTTGTAATTGATTTTTTTTTTTTAAATGCCAAACAAAATTGTAAATTGTATCAAAATTTATAAATTTGTAGTTTAAAATTTTTCTAAAATTGTTTAAAAATTGATCAAATAGGTGGGCGAAAATTTTATATAATATCTCGTGATACGTGTTCGCTGACGTGATGCAATTCTCGCCACCAACTTTCTACTTCTTGCTGCATCTGCAACAGGAGAGTCGTGCCCATTCCAACCAGCCAAGAAGTGTCAGCTGCAAGAGATGAGGCCAAGGCACCACGTTTAAAAGCAAAGCAAACAAATTAGCAACCTCTCCGCCCTGCACTCACAAGGATACGCACTCTTCCAATGCAGATCTAAGATATAGGGTCAATAGACGGGTCTGGCTAATATAAAAGGGTGAAGTGGCCTGGAAAGAGGTCGGATTCCAGTCAAACACCCAAAAGATCTTAGAAAGATATTTTGTAAACCATTTTTGAGGAGATAGCCACCTATCAAGTTAGGTTTCCACTAATCTCCTCTACCATTCCTCATTACTCTCAAATCAATTGAATTCGCAAATATTTTGTCCCATAGACTAGTTCGACGACTAAAACATATAAATTTGTGCCTCTCATTTTTTTGCTACCAATTATTTTTCAGTACACGCACGTTATATCTAAATCCGTCAAAGATAACTAAGACATTAGGCTCATCGATAATTAATGGGAGACTTACTTATCAACCTTTGCACTATAATTTTATAAATAAATTTATTATTTTAAAGCTGTTTATCTTTTACGTTCTAAAATATCTGTTTATATTTATTTTTCAAAAAAAAATTGAATACAAAATGTTTAGATTCATCAAAATCTACTTTCGTTGTATTTAAAAAATTTTCTAAAAATTCTTTTAAATACGTGTTATGGAATTTTAAAGCTTTAGTGGATTATGTACTAATCATTACGACTTTGAATATTTAAAATATTTATTTATAAGTATTTTAAAAAAATTTAAATAGCAAAGTTGTAGATTATATCAACACTTTTTATTCTATTTTTTTTAAATACTTATATAAGTAGTCCATAAAATTCTGATAGGAATTTTTTAAAAACATTAATTTATAAAAACTTTAAGATAATTTATACGTTTTTTTTTTTAAAGCTTGCTTGATATCGCATTTCCCTATAATTAAACCTGCTTATTAAATAATATTTTATGAAGTATTATAAAACCTTGTATAAAGTGATTTCTTTTTTTATGTTTATTATTTTAAACCTCTCTATTTAATCCAAACGTGAAGAAGAAGAATTAGTAGAAGGAAAGCGAAGAGAAGCAGAGAAGATGTTAGCTTACCTGGACGAGCGCCAGCGGCGAGTCGACTCCGACGACGGTGGCATCTCCGGAGAATTCGAGCGATCGCCGCCCCCCGCGGAGGAGACCGATTTCGGCGGCATAAAGACATCACGTCCGAAGGCGGTCTTCCACCCTTCAACCACCGATGAGGTCGTTTCCGCCGTAAGGCTGGCGGCGCAGCATCAGATCACAGTAGCCGCACGCGGCAACGGCCACTCTGTCTCCGGCCAAGCGATGGCCGAGGGCGGAGTGGTACTCGACATGCGTTCGCTCCATCCCCGCCGCTTCGACCTCATCCCCTCCCTCTCCGGTGATACCCCAGCCTGCGCCGACGTGCCCGGCGGTTCGCTGTGGGAGGAGATCCTCGATTGGAGCTATAACCTCCACGGGCTATCGCCGGCGAGCTGGACGGATTATCTGGGGCTCACCGTCGGTGGGACTCTCTCGAACGCGGGGATCAGCGGGCAGACGTTCAAGTATGGGCCGCAGATATCCATGGTGGAGGAGATCGAGATCGTCACCGGAGAAGGTGATCGACGAGTTTGCTCGGCGGCGAGTCACTCCGATCTGTTCCACGCCGCGCTTGGCGGACTTGGGCAGTTCGGTATAATTACTCGCGCGCGCATCCCGCTGTTTCCTGCCCCGCCTATGGTAACTCTTTCAGTCTTTTTCACATTTTTAACAAAATAAATAAACTGGACTCAAGGTATCCGAGTTAAACTGGATTCATGCTAGGCTCAATTTACCTTGAACGAGCCAAATTAGAGCCCAACAGTTCAAAGGAAAACGAGACCGAAGTCGAGTTATTTAGCTTTTGTTTGAACTAGAGTACAACTTAAGCTTTATTAAGCCCAATAATGATTTGAGGCATAGTAGTTTAGTTAAGTGCGTTAAAAATTCCATTGTTAGACCAAGTTAATTCAGAAAAATTTGGATTTTTTTTCGAAAATATCGGTGATTATATGATCATTACATCCAACTAGTAGAGATGTCAAATTTTAAAGCATTTCGAATAACTACTGTAACAGAATTCCGTCATTTTAAATGATGTGCAGGTTAAATGGATGAGGTTAGTGTACGCAGACTTTGAGTCGTACGGGAAGGACGCTGAGTGGCTGGTGAATCGGCCGAGTCAAGAATCGTTTGATTACATTGAAGGATTCGGCTTCGTGAATCGTCCTGGCCCGGCGGATGGATGGGAATCAATTCCACTCGGTGAGTCGGAACGATTCGACTCGGGTTTGGTCCCGGCAGATTCTGGACCCGTTCTGTACTGTCTTGAGCTCGTTCTCCACTACCAGCAACACGACAACGTTGATAAGGTATTTGCTTTTAAATTACATTATAACTAATATTTTTAAAATATAAGTAACCTGTCTCCATTGTCTATTGGTTTAAGGATAGGAATTTATGCTACCATATACCTCCTCTTTTCATATTTTCATGACAAATCAGAACATATAATGTATTACACAGTTCATAGTATATATATTCTGCAGATTCTATCGCTATTAATGGACTTCTTTTGGTAATAAAATATTTAAAATAAAAGATAATTATATAGTTTGTTTCTTTCATGACAAATCAGAACATATAATGTATTGTGCAGTTCATAGTATATATATTCTGCGGATTTTATCGCTATTAATGGACTTCTTTTGGTAATAAAATATTTAAAATAAAAGATAATTATATAGTTTGTTTCTTGTACTCTTTCCCCCTTCCTGTCGCACTCGCACAATCTCCCACTGGATTTGTTGGCGGCTTTTTCCCTAAACTACCCTTTTTATATTGCTCAATTACGTCCTTACCATCTTAGTATAGGTGCAGTTATTGATTCTTGTAAGGGTACTATCGTTAACATTCCGTCCAACGCAGTGGAATGTGACGTTAATGCCATCAGACACCGCTCGTGAAGGATCTCCAGCTTTGTCGCCTCTTTCTTTCTACATCCTACAATTCCAGAAATACCCTTCAAATGTTTATTAAATACACTTCCTCATCTAGAAATCCCAAAAATACTTATTAATTGCTTGCCCTACAAATTCACACAAAATTTGATTTTTTTTTTTTTTTTTAATCCGTTTCGAGTGAGAAGGTAGTGAATTAACATGAATCTTTCGTAAACAACTCGTTTTGGAACTTCGCCGGCTCTAAAATTACGCACTTACATATATCATAATTGTTGCGTGCTTTTGTGCGGACGATATTCTGGTATGCAAATTATCTGTAAATTTAACTAGACATATTGCTTACACAATTTTGTAATATAAAATTTTGATGAATTATAATTTACGATTTTGTGTTGGTTATGCAGAGAGCAAGCGAGATGATACGGCCACTGAAGTACGTACGAGGATTGGAGTTCGTCACGAACGTAAGCTACGTAGGATTCTTGTCACGCGTCAAGCAGGCTGAGAAGGAGGCACGTGCGAATGGGAGCTGGCATACACCGCACCCGTGGCTGAACTTGCTCGTAGCCGCCGCTGACATCGCCGACTTTGAGCGGCATGTGTTCCGGCGAATTCTCAAAGATGGCATCGGCGGACCTATGTTGGTCTACCCAATGCTCAAGTCCAAGTAAGCATAAAAAATAACCCTCACTTACCCAATAGAGTTTTGACACGTCTGCATCGTCCACGTCATCGCATTAGGCGTCCCCAAAGTAGTTGTTGGAGTTATTATCACTTAAGCATTTAATAAGATCCAATAAAATAAATATATTGATTTGCAATTTCTTCTCCTGATAACCGCAATTTTTTTCAGTATCCACTAATTTTTTGGATATGCTAATGTATCAAATCCTAGTATTAGACTTAATTTTTATCTATATCTCTCAGGATGCTTTAAGGATTTTTCACAAATATCATACTTTGTCCTGTAGCGGTAAATGAGGTTCGAGTGCGAGACAACTCATCCATAGATTTAAGCTCTCTGAACCACCAAGAAGGCCAACTTAGACTGGAATATGATGTTGCTACAGTAGCATGCAGCCGGAGTTGTTTAGGTACAAAATCTGGAACAGTCTTCTAAAAGAGAGCCGCAAAACATCCCCTGTCAAAACAGCAGACCTCGTTTAGTGGAAAAAAGCAATTAATAATCACTCCTGAAACACATCTGATACATACGTAGTTACTGCTTTTTGCAGCTGCAGCAGGGTTATTTTTATTTAATAGGAGGGGGTCGTATTTGTAATTCTATATAATATATGCCATCATTAGATATATCAAAAAAAAAGTACGTTCGCGCTGAGGTGGCACCATTCTATTGGTTACTTTTTCGCATGCCAAGATCATGTTCTTATCTGACGGTGAATCTCAAAATTTAAAACTTGCATGAATTTCTCGTGATTTAATATTATTGTTTCAGGTGGAACCCGCAGACATCGGTGGCGTTGCCGGAGAGCGAGGTCTTCTATTTGGTGGCGCTTTTGCGGTTTACCCGGCCGTTTCCTGACGGACCGCCTGTTGCCGACCTGGTCGCCCAGAACCGCCGGATAGTTGACTGCTGCGAGACCAACGGCTACGACTACAAAATCTATTTACCTCACTACACCACACAAGAAGATTGGGCCCGCCACTTCGGGAACGCGTGGCCTAGATTCGTAGAGCGGAAGGCTCGGTACGATCCGATGGCTATCCTCGCCCCGGGACAGAATATCTTCTCTCGGCCTCTAAATAGATGACCCGGATTGATCCGTCGATCCAGACCGCAGATTACGGGTCACAGTAGGGTATTTGTGGTTGGCCATTGATGTTGGCTTTGTTAGCGTGGTGGGGATGATGAATTATGATGGTGATAATGATGCTTGTATTGGCTCTTTGTAAATGGAGTCGAGTGCCACCTGTAATTCGTTTCAAGGGCAGTTTTGTCTTTTCATACCTGCTAAATGACATACACCATCACCAACATTGAAGAGTTGCTATCACCTGCTAATAAACAGTGTTTTGAAAACAGACCGGTTATGCAGAAAAAACAGGTGGAGCCCGACTGGTTCTACCGAAAATATATAAATCTGGAGAATATTTTGGTGTTTTTTCTCCAATTTTACAAATATTGGCTAAGCATCTTATTTATCGTTGTATTTAATATTTACGTGACGAAAATGGTCCACCACTAGACTATTTTTTTTTCCATCTACTTATAGCAACAGATAAGATTGGGGGACATAGTGGCCCTAGTTGAAAGTGCAATGATAGAAATCCCAACCTGAATTGAATATAAAACATCCAATAACTTGGTAGAATTACCATTGTAACATTACCTAATTATCAGGTGTACTTTTCTGATACTCCAAAACTTGTTTTTTTTTTTTTAATCTAGAAATTAAATATGTTATTCAATCCTTTATAAACAAATGTATTCTGAAGATTAATTTTTTTTTAAAAATTTAAACTTAAGCAAACACTTACTTAAATTACCAGAGTAAATAATTTTTTGCCTAACTTTTAATTTGGTGGCTGACAAAAGCCCTGAATAAAAGGAGTAAGATCATCGGGTATGATTGAAAAATATATCAATTTCGTGTCCCTACCAACTTACTCATTAGTGGTGTCACTAGTCCTTGCTCTGCCATCGTACCAAAATGTTATCTCTGGAAATCAAATATAAGATTCGAACCAAAACCTCTAAAAAAACGAGAGCTCGTACTAGTAGAATAAAAAGATTTGGGCATTGACTATCAAAACACAAACATCTGAATTATCAATTAATGTATACAATTGAAGGGGACGACAAAAAAAAAAACCATGCTATTTTTCTAAGCTTTGACCGATTAAATTCATGATGTATGCTAGAGTTGTTGGTTGTTGTGGCTAAGCTATTATTTTTTAATTCAATAGGCTCCATATTCGAATTCTCCCACCAATATTTACCATTTTTCAAAAAAAAAAAAATTGTTATTTTGGTAGCTGTTAATTCTTTAAATTATTTGAAGGTCTTCCAAACTCGAGATCAGCGCCGAGTAACCTATGATCAATACGTATTTTCATTCTACATGATATTTTTGGATGAAACTTCCTATACAATTGACTTAAATAAAATTTATTTGATATTAATAAATTATATATATCTGTGTGGTTTCCTCCCGCTTATATGTTTTTAGTTTCTTTCCATCCTCTGGAAACTTAGCAGCAGACTAGAGCTAATTCGGGATAATATTGAGTTGGATAAATAAACTATTTGCCAAAAACTAGCCCAAAGACTTTATATTCAGCAGAAATTAAAAGTGACACTTTTTTGTCGCCCTTTGATCATCAGGATAGTACAGATTGCTCTTCAAATTTTCAAGTGATATTTTGAGATGGTATCTAAACAATATAAAAACTTATAAAATAAGACAACATAACACAGGATAGTACAGATTGCTCTTCAAATTTTCAAGTGATATTTTGAGATGGTATCTAAACAATATAATAGCATGTTGGTACCATAACATGTCATTTTATTATACAAGACAAAATATAGTATCGTCAACTATTTTAAGTGCCAACGATCAACTTGTAAGTTGATGCTTATTGAAGCATCGGAAGCAAAACTTATAGAATAAGACAACATAACACATTGGTTATTAATAAACATAGGTTTATGGCTTGCACCCCTTGACTAGAATCATGCATCCGCCATTGCACCGACCAGACACCATATTTGGCCTCAAATAAGTTAAAATTGTTATATTATATATCCTTGTTATATATATAGTTACTTATCTTTAATGTTATTACCAAGGAAGACAATAAAGCAAGAGCCCATGCAATACATTACGTGCATGAGAAAAAAGTGCTTTACAAAAGGAGCATATGGAACAAACCATGCTCTCGCCAAAGGAGAGAAAAAAGAAAAAAAGAAAAAAAAGAAAGAGCAGCATATCACACTAGCTTTTTTTCGAATATTAAAAAAGCAAGATTCCGAGCTCTGCTTTACGAACAATATTAATCACTACTATGTGAAGATGGGTTTTAGCCTATTTTTTTTTATTATTTTCATGGATTTGCATGGAATTAGTGCTGAAAGAGAGGTCCAAGTCTGTAATCTGTATGTGTGAGTGTGAACGCAATAGTGTAAAAAGGAGAATTGTTTTTCTAGGGGGAAAATTAAATAAGCTCTTGCTTTTCAAACCTCTTCTAATTCAGACGCCGACAAAATATTTGTTTAAATTAGTCCATAATCGAAAATTTGTAAGTGTTGTAGACGGCTATTGTAGTGTTGCTAGTGGAGTATCGGTGTTACTTATTATTTTCAATTCAATTACGTCAAATTTTTTTTTTTTTTATAGATAAGCGAGATAAAAAATTTTCAATACACCAACCTGTGATATTTCTAAAAATATTATTTTCTAACACCGTCCCATCAGCTTGCATTGGACCGGGACCACGGTAAGAAAGTAACACCCTGAGCCAAACTGGACTACCGGCATCCTACGTAACCACCACAATAGCAACCCCAAATAAAAACTTACTGAACTTATCTATTTCTCCTTTCAAGACCATCCGTGAATATTTGAAAGTACAACGTATATTTATGAGACACACGCCACACCGCTAAACCTATAGACATGGGACTGAATTAAATTATTTTCAAAACTAGATGAGTTGTTCATAATTATTACTAGATTTATGATAAGTATATTTGGTAACTCAGTGATTTGTATTTTTTACTAGAGGAGTTGTATTTTTTAACTCGAAACTTGAACTAAAAAATGTTTTGTTCATTACTTTTTTTTTTAAAGAATGTTTTGTTCATTACTAGATGAGTTGTATTTATTTACCTAGTTTATTCTTTGGAATATCCTCCAAAAATTGTTCATAACTGACCAATTTTTACCTGATTTATGATAAGAATATTTGGTAAAATTATATAAATTCTTAGAAATGTGGTAACCGAATCATTTCTACATAGCAATTTCTGAAACTTCATATACCTAGAAATGTGATTTTTATGAAAATTTTTGCAAATTCACGAATCATATGCAAAAAAGATAATATTATTCTCATAAAAATAATATTATTTCTTGTGAAGCATATATAACAGATAGACGTTGTTTGAAAGCAGACCATATTGATTATCCATAGATATCAACTTCAATAAAGTATATATCGCTGGTTAGATTATATTTATTTCCCTTTCTTTCTATTTTTTAAAAAAAAAACGCCTTGTGTTGCTAAAAAGGCATTCTTTTTGAAACATGAGATAGGTATCTGATTCGCCCATGCAAATCTACCTGGAGTTTTAGGCCTCTTGCTGTTGTATCGATCTTTCCCCCCTTACATCTGCCTCAAAAGCAGATAAAAAAAAACCCTAACGCTAACCCTAACCCTAGAAAGTGTAGAAGTATCCCTCCAAACTAATTAGTTAGCCCATAATTATATATTCTGTTGCTTTACCAACACTAAAGATGAACTTTTTTAGTGCTTTGTGCTGGATATACTCAAAAGAGCAGACTAAAGTTGGTAGATTTTGCAACATCCAAAGATTTCAGTTTGTGTGGTGGTTTTTCATGGGATTATTTAGTTTTTTGCACAGCGGAAGAGGTTGATTTTGCATGGTTCCAAGGTTGTTTTTAAGCGTTTGCATGCATGCATGCAGATGTCAAAAACCCTAGAACATGCTTACTTTAACTTCGAAAGAATAGATGCATTAACTACCCAAAAAAAAGAAAAAAAAAAAGAATAGATGCATTCGGGTTAGGTTTGCTTTATAGTTTAGATGAGGAATATAGCTTTCCCTTGCCAATTGCTGAGTTGGTCAAAAAATAGAAAAAAGACTATACTTTAAGATAAAAAATAATATAAAGAAATAAAGGTTGATATAGACAATACAGCATCAGTCCATTTTTTTTTTTAAATTAATGTTTGGAAAATAAGTACTTTTTATGTAATCTTTTGAGAAGTATGAGATGATTTTTTCAAAATATTAAGCTGATGTGTCATTATCCACATCAGTCATTATTTTTTACCAGAATCAAATTAATCCTGAATAATAGTATTTTTCAAAAAAAAAAAAAAGACATGATAAAATGATCAATTAGCCACTACTTTTACAAATGTGATGGCAATCAAAAAGTTGAACCGGTCCACATACACTTACAGTCGGTGCTCTAACCACCTATTTATTTTTAAAAATATCGGCAAACAAGTTTTTGCAAACAATTTCTCATAGACTGAAGCTTTTGTCACAAAAATTATTAAATCCTACAAATTTTTCTTATTAAAAAGAACAGGGAAACAAAAAGAGAGTTGAAGGTTTGCTTTGTTGTGTTTGAGAAAGTGTAGGGCTTAAACCATTTGGATAGTATCACAAGTCTCAAAATTGATTTCATGGTTAAAAAGTACTATTTATTACCTTTTACCACCAGTCATCTCATTTCATAGGAACCAAGCCCTGCTTTTTAGATACTCCTCTAAACAAGTATGAAATTCTAAGATATGCTTTAGTTGAGCCAGGTGAAGCCAAATCGAATAGAGCAAGAGAAACACTGACCTTTTTTTACTTTTACAAGGACAAGGCAAAGAAAGGAAAACTACTATTTGTTACCATCATTTTGGCAATTAGAAAAATAACGACCAATGTTCACATCAGCCTAAATATTTAATTTTATATGTTGATAATATAACTTTCTACTTTCCAAAATAATCGCAATTAAAGTGGTTCTTTTTCAAATATTTAATAATTATATGATATGGTTAATGCCAAATTAATCCTGTGGTTGATTTTCTTTTTCTTTTTTATAATCAAAATGATCATGAACGGGAGAAATGTTTACTTCATGGGGAAAAAAAAGAGTTTCAAAAGTGAAAAAAAAATCCAATTTTAAGGAAGCAAAGTTTAAAACATTGCTAAACGCTGTTAATTAACTTTCATTCCAAGTGAAGCTTTAGAAAACTGTCGAGTAAAATAATTTAATAATTATCATAAAATAATTTCTTCCTTTAACCAAAAAAAAAAAAAAAAAAAACCCTTTTCCCCCCTGAACTTCAGCATTTACAGGAATTTTTAATAAGAAACTAGCTAAACCTAGAAGAAGAGAGAGATTCTCACAAGTCCCTAGAAGGATATTAAAAAATAAAGCAGTGTAACAGAGGGTCTTTTAATGAGTCATGTGAGGAGTGTTTATGCAGTCCATTAAGAGTCTAAGACACTTCATTATCTTCTTACTAAATCCATCACTGTTTTTGAAGTACAACAAGACTTGAAGACCTTTGAAACAAGTTTTTAAGTGGCTTAACATGTATATTTCGGTAAATCCATATTAAAGCATATAACAACCGTACATACCACACTGACCTGTACCAATGATAAATAATCTCTTTCAAAATATTACAAAATAAGAAAACTAAAATAATAAGAACTTTCGTATATTGACCCAATGTCGGAAGAATTGGCTTACCCTGCCTCCACTGTTGTAGTTGACCTTACAGCTGGATCGGTTCATGCTTTGGCGAGCAAGCCTAAAGCCCGCTTTGGGCTGACATTGAGTGGTACCATACATCAGAAACTTATAATAGCGAAACTTAACAGCTCGATGCGAAGCTTTAAAAGGCGGCATAATAATAAAGAGTCAACCGTACAATTATGTCCTTTTCTTTGTCCTCCTTGTCCATAGAAGGGAAAGAAAAAGAATTAGAGAGAGAGAGAGAGAGAGAGAGAGAGAGAGAGAAAACAAGCTGGACCTCAGCGGCTGCACGATGCGGGGATATCTAAATCATGCTTAGTTTGAACACATTACAAAAGATGTTACTTCAGTATAAATAAGTTTTTAACAGAGATTAAAGCATCAGCAGTGAGCACAACAATCAGCGCTCCCGCGCCTTTGGATTTCAATACCATCCGCAGAAGAATTAGAGGGAAGTGTTCAAAGAAGCTATAACAAAGGCAAGAATCCCAGCACCAGATAAATGTATAGACTCTCTTAGTTCAAAAGTTCAATAACAGTTAAGACATAATATTTTATCCCTCAATTTCACCCAAAATCATGCATGAATTTTGGAGAGTATTACTCAGGAGCTTTTCATGAAATTATGCCATAGAACAAACCTTTATGAAGAAAAAAGGTGCCATTGTTTTATAGTATGGCGCTTCCCGTATACTATGTAAGCAAATATATTTTGCTTACCTTACTAGTTTCGTACGGCGGCAATTAGCTGGGCCATACAAGAGCCATACTGAACGGCGGTGTGCTGTGGAGTATAATGATCTTCAAGACGATATTCTGAAAAGATAGTTTCTATGTGCATAAAATGGCCCGGCAGTGATTTCTTCGATATTGCTTCTTGCCAAAGATCTATAAAATCCTCCATTATCTGCCTCGATTTCTCAACAGAAGAAATTGGAAGGTATTCTACCTGCACAAAGACAATGTCAAAAGTATACTTAAATTTTTCTCTTTTTTCTTTCTATTATCAAAAAAATATATGTTTTAAAGGAAATTATAACAATTTTATGGAACATGGAACAAACCAAAAGCTATGCTCTTGCAAGGTGCAAATAATGAAGAATGATATCTATTCTGATACGACGAAAGCCTTGATCACATTCGGCTTATGTGTGTACTAAACCGGGAAGATTTGCCAACTCAGAATTGATTTATAGTCCCGGACATAAAAAATTCCCCACCAAAACCCAAGTGAATCTTATCTGGCCCTGGGCATAGATATACACCATAATCAAGGTTTGATCGTAGAGGTTAGGTGCTGTTAAGACGTAAATATCAGCTTCCTCCAGATAGTAGTGGGTGACTGCCTAAACTATGTGCGACAATTAAAAATAAATCAGGTGCTGGTTGATTACCCTTAAGATCAACTCAGCACCTTGAGTTATTAAACAATAAGTCAAATAAATCTGACAAAAGAAGATTTTATTAATAGTAGTATTTTTTTAAAAAAGTAAAAGTCTAACAAAATTGCAGAAAATTTTCAGGGTATTACATAACTACTCCTGAATTGTCTAAAGATGGTTTCAAGCTATTAAGATGAGTACATGAATCATGTCTGGAGAATGGAGTACAGAAATGGAATAATTGAAGTCTCATGTTTTCCTCATTTTTGCTACTACTATCCACAACTTTTCTTTATCTTTTCATTTTATTAACTTCATGACAAATCCTAAAGGCCATGAACTTCAAGGGCCTTTGAAAACATAGCATCCAGATAAAGAAGCAAATACGTTTAAAGTTTTTTGAAAATATCACACTACAAATACCTCCATCATGATTCCTCTCAAAGTTTCGGATGCTGATGGTACACATTTTCCCACCCTCACCAAGAAATCACCAAGTTGATATTGAAGCCCCTGAAGTTAAATGGCAGAATATTACTAGTGCTGAAAGTATCAATACATAATCACCAAGGTGTCTTAAAAGGAAGTTAAGATTCCAAATTTTAACTTCATTGTTTAACAATACCTAATCATAAAATACCATTCTTCATTGTTCAACATTCCAAATTTTCAGACCGACAAAAAGGAAGTTAAGATTCTGGACTTAGATGCTGCTTTGATAACCAAGAACGTAGAAAGAGATAATCTTTGGCAACAACAAATGACCCGAAGATAGTCATGAGAAAACTGACAGCATACTTCCCACGTTATGAAGCAAAGGACAAATATGAAAAAGAATCAACATTTCTAGTATAGAGGATCATCAATCAACATCAATAGCAACAAACTGCTTGCCAGTATCATCAATCAAAGAAGAAACAGCATGAAGAATAGCCCAATTTTACCGAAGCAGACAGAATCTGATCACTACAAGCATAAACCCAGTTTCTTCTCTTCTTCTTTTACTTTTTTTTTAAAAAAAAATTTCGTTTCTAAGACCAATGATAACTCCGTCAGCTCAATCAAGTGACAATCATTTGACATCTAGTTCAAAAATGAATTGCGCACATCCAAACCTAAGTGCAACCCATGTTGACATCAAGTGACAATCATGTTGGCATCTTGAACAATCACCGATTCTTCAACAACAACAACTACAAATACTTATCTACACCACAACTACTTGCTTCACTAGGGTGAACAAACTTATAAATTCCATGCTTTTGAGGCTGAGGTTGTAGTTGATAGGGTTCAAAAAGTATTTGGTCCTCTAATCTAATTGATGAGAAAGTTAAATCGTCATGTTAGATAAGCTTCCCCTTTTAATTTTATTCAAGCTTCACATACAGTCCACTAAATTTTACCATACTATGATTAACTGAAATTCACAATTTCTTATTTATATATTTATATACAGAGTGAAGCATGATTCAACCTTCAATTAGCTAAGTCTCTCAAGTTTCTCCTTTTATTATTCAAGCATCAAGCCAAGCTTAGTTCAACATACTATCATCATTGCAAATAAATGTTTAAGCAAATATCCAAATTTCAAAAATACAAACTTCGCATATCATAAATCGAAGCAATGTTTAAGCTTTTAAGGCTGACACGGTAGTTCATATGTTCCAAAAAGCATAAAGTAAATTGCAATCCAGAAGCTCGACCCAATCAACAGGACCTTCCATAAGCTTACAAGACAAGAGAAAGGGGTGTGTGCTGCTCAGCGCCCTAAGATGGCTAATGCTAATCTCATACGCATCATCAACATAGACGTTATTTACGCTGTGTTGTCTGATTAAATATGTAGGACTTCCTCTCCTAGATGGATAGCAGTCTTTAATGGAAAAGCATGAATATTATCTTTTACATCTACTTAATTTCACCATAATATTATTGAAAACATGAATATTGTCGTCTTTAGTCAAACTTCAAAATTCAAAACTTCGATAATACCTCAAAGTGTCCCATGATCCAAGCTTGATTTAGCTTAATTTCTCAAGTTTTTTTTTTTTTCTACTCAGCTTCAAGCCTAGCCTAACTAATGCACCATATATTGGGAATATAAATAGTTTGACCTGTTATAGTAGGAGTTTTAGTTACTAATATTTAGCATTCGTGATATTATTATTTTAGAATATGCAAGGGGTGTTGGTGTATTTACATGAAGCACTGCCCTTAATTGTAACAATTAGGGATGGCAACGGGTTGGGTCAGATTTCAGGCCACCCGAACGAAATTCGGGTTTTCAAATTCAGGTTCATGTTTGGGTTATTTTTTCTCGTCGGATTCGGATTTGTTTGCATCGGATCGGATTCGGGTTCGAGTTTAGATCTTTATATATATATATAATAGAAAATATTTTTTAATAATCAAATTATAACATAAAAAATTCTTATATAAACTAAAAACTCTATAATATCAAATCTACAGGTGATATGGGACAATTGTCTAATTCTCAATACTTAGTAGACACAACCGACTAAATTGAGTTAAGAAATTATCCATATCACCTATGAGTTAAATATTTTGGGGATCTTTAGTCTATTTACGAGTCCTTCATGTTAAAATTTTAATCATTAAAAATTATATTCCTTATTTATATAAAATACAATATATATATTTCTTATGTCGGGTCGGGTTTCAGGCCAACCCAAATCCGACCCGAACCTGACTCGGTTCGCATTTTAAAATTCGGGCTCGGGTTGTTTTTTCTCAGGTCGGATTCATTTTTTTTTTGGCTCGGGTCCGATCAGATCGCCTCGAGTTCGGGTTCAATTGCCATCCCTAGTAACAATGTAACTTGCAAATGTTTTCATGAAATTTCACCATCAAATTTTAACCGAAAACCAAAACTCCTTACACCTCCAAATGAAGCACAATGTGATTCTTTTTTCTCACGTTTCTTTGGCAAAAAGACGGACTGATTATCCTCAGGGTTATAACTACCGACCCCAACCAGTTAGTAGGCCCGAAAAGGCCAGACTTGACTCAAGAAACAAGGCAATTGGGCCCAAGCCCAAAGCACCCATAGCGTTTAGGCCCTATGACGCATGATACTATTCATTGGGATCATAGCCGCAAACCCGCGAGAATCAAACCTAGGATGCCACATTTTCTACGATCCTGCTCATCCACTAGACCTATGCGCATGGTTCGTTTTTGAATTAGCATAATTTCTAAGGTTTCATTTTCCATTTTAATACTCAAGCTTCAAGCGTTGCAACCTAATTTCACCATACTAAAACATGAACAAGGTGATCATAAATGAAAAGCACTAAAAACTCCTAGATTTTCCTTCCAGTATACTATTTGTAAACGCAATAAGATTTTTGAGCTCCAAAACAACTATTTAAAAGCTTTTTTTTTGGGAAGATCTTTGAAAATTAAAGTTGTAGATCACATTAAAATCTACAACTTTCATATCTAAAATATTATCAAAAAAAGACTCTAGAATGGTGTTTAGTGCACTATGTGCGTACCACGATACTGTACACATGAGTGTATCAGATCAAAATTGAAACGTATAGTATTATACCTCAAAGTGAAGCACGATCCGAGTCTTGTAAGACTGCAGCTTATCCATTAAGACCTGTATATTGGAATCAGCTTCAACGACAAGCTTGTGCGATCGGATCACGAAATAGTACTTGTCGCTGTGATCGTGCAACGCGACGCCCATGAAGTCGCGGGTGCCCTCGATCGGCGCCGACTGGTCTCGCTGGATCGCGCGGTAGAACGACAGCGAGCTCCGCCACCGCCGTCCTCCTCCTCCGCCGTCGCCGCCCTTACTCATGGATTCGAGGCAGGCACATGATTCTGTGACGATTTGGCTGCTGAGCGTTGATCCAGGGTTGGGTTGCCAGTGAAGTAGCCTGCGAATGAAGAAGATGAGATGTGAGATTTAGGACAGAACATTCTGAATTCTCGCTGGAGAATTCGCCGGCGGCGAGGAAAGAGGACAGAAGGTACACCATTTAACAGGCATTTCGTCGAGCAGGTGGTGGAGAATAGGGAACTGCAAAACTACGAAGAGCAGGGTTGGACTGTATGTGATAAATACTTTAGCTACAAGAGAGCAACGGGCTATGAACATGTATATCATATCGCCATTCGCCAAGGCGGTGCCGACCAAAATACGTCTCTATTTTTTTTTTTTTTTTTTTTTTTTTTATGAAATATAGGTCTCCATATAAATAAATAATAAAACACCGGTGTCCCGCCGCACCGCCTACAAATATTGCAAAATCGAATAATATAATATTAATTAATTAATTAATTAATTAATTAAAATATTTTTTGAGAAATTTTTAGCATAAATACTGTACATTTGATGAGATTTATAACTTTTATATTGAAAGTTATTTTAAAGAAAATACTTCTACATAAATATTTTGGACTCTCAATTTTAACGGATTAAAAATAGATTTTAGAAACAGTATTTAAATCCGCTACAAATCCGTTAAAAGTTGGATCATCAAAACACCTATTTAAAAGATTTTTATAAAAAATTTTAACATTACAATTATAGATCTTATCAAAATTTATAATTTTAATATTGGAAGTTTTCACGCAAAATTATTCTATTTGCTTTTTTTTTTAAATTTTAACTAAATGGATTGCAGATTTAATAGATTTGCTAGTGGATCTGTTATTGCCCGTAGTAGTGCTCACATAATTATTGGCACGGTGTTTACCAAAAATATTATTTATAAATTATTTGATTAAAATTATATTTTTTATTTCTACTTTTAATATTAATAAATAAAAATATATTCATGGTTGGCACGATACTATCAATACGGTCGGCGCAAAGATCTGAGTTTATCAAAACTCAATTAGGATGAGCAATGAAAATCTTGGTTAATTTTTGAGTCTTCATCTTGACCTTCAAGTTCGATTTTTATCCTATATTTCAATTAAATACTGGTAAATAACATATTCTTCTAATAAAGTATTTGTAAGGATTCAAATCCTTAACTTATTCTTTTTGAGGATTAGACCGTAATCTCCTTCCAACATCCAGCTCTGTTAATTAACTAAATCGATGCTGGTTGGTTGAAAATATTGGTTTATGTATGAATTTAAAGTTCTCCGAGTGTTTGGAAAGTCTTTACAAAAAGTTTCCAAATAATATACTGAATGAATCGTTCACGACATGTAGGGCGGATGGTTAGAACTTCCATCTCATATATTAGGAGTTTCATGTTTGAATCTCACAAACTCTACCCGTAATAGTGTGAGAGATTTATCCTTTATATATCCTATTGAACGTATCACGAACTTTCGGACATATTCAAAATGAAAAGTTAGAACTTTTCAATTAGTAGAATAGAGATCGGTATCATTCGTGAATTTATCTTTATAACTATCGTACTAAAATATACCATTTATGGGTTAGAATTTTCTCATAATAATTTAAAAAACAAAAGAGTATGCTGATTGATTTTTGGAGGCTTGGGCTAAGGAAAATAAGATTTTTACTGTGCCACTTTACCCTTAAAAAATTATTATTATGTAGTGAATGCTTCCTCTATACCATCGTAATATTAAGGGGGGAATATCCGATTTGGGTGCCAATTTGAGTTGGATTTTTATTCTATATTTCAACTGAAAATTGATATAAAACTAAAGTATCCGATAATATATGTGTCTTATAAACTACAACCATTGAAATAAACTAGTTTAACACCCCATAATTTTTACGATGATTTTTTGCACAAGATTTACTCTATTAATTTTATATGCCCCCACAACATGCATGGACAAAGGTAAAAAAGTTAAATATTATATTTTATAACACCTGCGGTATTTATTGTTAAACAATGTTGTAAGGATGACACAACGTTCAAGCTTACAAACTTCAAAATCATGAACCAAATTATTCTTGGCGAGCGAAGCCAATAGAACATGATGATAAGGATGACACATTTGGCCATATATTAAATACAACTTTACATAATATCAGTAGCTTGATGGCGTTGCCTTCCTTTCTAGTAACATTTCGATACTATTGTTGTACAAATGTTGTATCGCTCTCAAAATTCTCCCACAATCAATCAAGTTGCGCTCCGGAACGTTCACATAGTACACTTTTAAGCAGCAAACTTCAATTCATATGTGGTAGCATTACCAGCACTCTGGGAAAATTGTTTTCGGCAATTTTACCATTTTTTGTTGCAGTAATGAAACTTAATGCCATTCTGGTAGTGCGATGAATCCAGTTAAGAGTAAAGATCGCGCCTTTTTGCATTGGCAAAAGCACAGCTCAATCTACTTTAACCAGTTAAAACCGCTTCAACTCTATCTATTGATGCATGCAGACGGCCATAGGTCATATTGAACACAGATTCTCCAGTGCCTAACCCCCTGCCATTTAACTAATAGATTTAGCAATTTGATATGATTGTTTATGTACAGTTGTCTAAATTAGAAAAAGAATTTTAGAAGCATGAGAAAAAAAAACCATTTGAGAAAAAGAGACACTATTCTTGAAAATGTTAGAATATTGGCACCATTAAGCAACAATCAACATAACCAGCTAGAATTCCAAGGTTCTTGGCTAAGTTAAAGAAAATGAAATGATGTAATTGTTCAATTAGATGGTTAAAACTTAATCCATCAGATGATATAGAGAAAACAAGGTGAAGATCCAAGCAATATATCCTTAAAATAAACATCTAAATTTTTCTGTCCCCACTAAAAGAAAGGATAAAATCAGGCCTCACTGGATCAATATTGATAGGCCACTAGTATCCATAATTGTTGTTTAAATTTCAATTTCTAAGATGAAGTTAACCCCAGAACCTAGAATCCTGCAGTTAATAGCTCCTTCCATTTTATAATATATAGAAAACATAAATGCATGACAAGCTTCCAAAAATGCACTAGTGATTCGGTCGACTAGTACAAGCACTCGATAGAAAGGGTGTTGCCTTGAGTTTGATTCCTGCTCCCTACAATGGGCAAGGGACTGTAGGAATCCCTCAGTAGTGGCAGACTTTGTGTCTTCAAGAGGAAGAGGGTTCCAGAGCTAGGGTTTGACCGTGCCTGAACCTTAGAAACGGTTAACTAAAGGGACAGGGATTCTCCTCATTATTTATTAAACAAAAGAAATTCATAAAATATGTGCAGAGAGGTGAATATCTGTTGGAACTTAGGAGAACAGGAGAATATACCCATGAATTTCAGGAAGGACATACTCAGCTCTCCAACCAATTCTCAAGTCAAATCCTGGGAACACACCAATTGATGTTCGGTTCCTAATCAGGGAAACACCATCTCCACCCCAGCAAGTAGAGAGCCTCCACTTCCATCCAATTGCATTATGGTGAAAATTATGGCCTATTCCAACCTGCATTCTTGAAGAAATGTCATTACTAAGATTACGCATCTTGTTAGAACGATAATCTATAACTGCTTCTGTCAACTGCTAAATTGCTAGTAATTTACAAACAAAAAACACTTAATGACAAACTACATATAGTAGAATGCAGACTTGCTTGTTTAGGAGCTCAATCTATATAAACTCACGTACAAGATTGTCATAGAACATCACAACATTATGATAGTGACCTCTTTACTTAAATATCGTAGTTTATCTATGTTGACATGTTGAGTACATGAAAATGTGGCATGTATTTAGTACTTGAGGTGGTTTAGGTACCATTAGCGAGGATCCTTAAGCACACTAATTGTTGTAATTCCATCTAGACAAACCCTAAATAAAAAGAAAAACAAACTTCTAACTCGAACCACATATATTTTAAATTAACTAAAGAGAAAGCATATTTTAATTTTCCATTACCTCTTGAACAACAATATGTTTTTTGTCAATTAATTACATGTGGGTTAGGTTTGTGAGAACACCTCACAGTACCAACATGCCACCCTGGCTTGGACCTTAAACCTTTTCTAAACCTAAGAAATTAAAAATTAGACTAGTTTAGAGATTGGATAAATGATGAAAAGATTATCAGAAATTAGTAGGGAAGAGAACACTTAATTGAACAAGTCATAAAGGTAAATTTGCACTTCATTTTCTCCCCACATTACACAATTGCTATTATTGCACAAGTATGGTAGCCATGAAATTGGTAGTGATACAGCATTATGTCATGTAGTTATGGTGTTTATACGAAAAAACAAGCTAATTACAAATAAAGATACTGCCCTTTGCCTGATTTTCAAGCTTATCATTGAACTGACATGAATCTATTGTAAGTGTACCTGACAGAGTATCACGTTTAACTACTAGCACATCCTATAGAAATCTTTTAAAGAGAAAATACCGCAAGAAATCTAATTCTGCAACAAGCAAATAACTCTGCTACAAGTTCTCATCTTTTGAGATAACCAACTCTTCCAAAAGTTTAACCTGATAGTAGAGAATTCCAACACGCATCCTTCGAGCATGAGCTGATTTTTATAGTAGCTCTAAGCGTGGACACGTACTTATGAGAATTTTTTATCTGTGGTTAAATACTTTTATAATAAATGAGACAAGTAAGAAATCACACTCCCACATACGCTCTGATATAGCGTTGAAATAACCAACTCCCCTAAAAGCCTAATCCGATTGTACATACGGTTATATTATTCATTAAATATTCTAACATCATCTTTTTCCTTCACAGTTCTTAAGCAATCTCCATAGCAAATTTGTAACATGTACTCTAATTCTTCACAAGCTCACGCTTTGTTTGATCGATTCCCCTGGTTCATCTTCAAAGCAAACTAGTACTATAGTTCCCTGCCCGTGGAACTAAAATGAAAGAATACGACAAAAAATTAAAAATTGAGTTGCAAATTCAAAATGCAGGGTCTTATGTGATCGATTTAAAATGCAGCGCGTTATATACCCAAAAAATTATGAAGAATCTAATACTGTAGAAAACAGATGCTTGACCTGGAGGTTAAGGAATTTGGTGATGGGAATCTTCTTCGACAGCACCCGAATGTCTTTCTGAATCGGCTCACATACGAACTTCCACAACCGTTCTTGGCTCATGGGCTTCACCACCACCTTCGCCCGAAAGTCGTTGGTCTGGAGATTATAGAACTACAGAAAGATTTCAAATTATAGCATATGAATACAGAAAACGATGTGGAAGATGGTTGTATTGGAGATAAAATGATTATACTTCAAGATTGAGGCCGAGTCGGATTCCTTCGATCTGTTTACGGAATTTGAGGAAGAGCTCTGAAGGTACTGCGTTGATATTGTAGAGATCCTCCAGCGAGACTTCCTCGCCGTCGCCGACCGACGGCAACGAGCTCGACGCCATTGAATTGAAATTGAAATTGATTGAGTTTTGGATGGGTGATCCAGAACAGAGGAGAAGATGCAGACGTAGCCCCGGGCCGGACCATCCACTCTTTGATCAGGTCTGGCCAGTTAGGTTAAAATGATGAAATACCAGTTTTTTAAAAAAATTTATTAATATTTACTTTTTAAAAATATATCAATATACGATACTGTATTATAAATTTAAGTACAATTTCAGTCTATATATACATATATTATATTTTGTAAAATAATTCAAATAAATAAAACCATACATTCGGTCTAATCGGTCCAATCCGATCCGATTTTGATCGGTATAACGGAATTACTTAGATTTGCTTTTGTCCGCAGTCCTACTTTTGTCCAGGGTGAACGAGACTGCATAAACACCATTGCTATGAAGGACCAACCCGACCTGAATTCTCTTGACCCGAGCTATTCTCAACTTGACTCGTACCCAAATCGAAATGAACCCAAAATCATGGTTATTTCATACCAATTTGGTTCCGTTTTTCAGGTCAATGCTCATGCATGCTTAAATCACCGCTAGATGATCAAAAATATTTGACCTAAATAGCTCAAAATTTATTCCAAAGCTTGCAAAGAATATGATTTTGACATGTCTCACTGCATATCATGATGTAATGTTCTTTCGCGCTACTTTGTGTCCAAATATGTTAAATCATGTTGTATTATTAGTTCTCATATTTTTTGCATATATATATATAAGGCTATTCTCAGCTCGACCTAAGAATAGTCTATTCTCAGCTAACATCTCAGCCGTTGATCTGCTTGATCTAACGGCTGAGATTTAATTTTAACACTTAACGGAATAACGATTCACACCGTTAAGTATTTAACGGCACCGTTAAGTGTTAAAATTAAATCTCAGCCGTTAGATCAAGCAGATCAACGGCTGAGATGTTAGCTGAGAAAAGGCTATTCTCAGATCGAGCTAAGAATAGCCTTTCTATATATATATATATATATATATATATATATATATTATATTATATATATATATATATATATATATATATATATATATATATATATATTCTTCATCCAGAAAAAATATCATTTTCTTTATTCCAGACTTCTTGGGGCATAGAATAATTAGTATATTCTAGGATCATTTAATAACATTATATAACATTAATACAGTAGGTCATTGTTATTGTTCTTCTCTTTCAAATGAAATGGTGTAATTCCGAAAGAGTATATGTATCTACATCAATCTACAATGCCACCGCAAAATCAAAGTTGATCCAAACTCCACGATCGCTTTATAATCCGAACTCTACGGTCGCTTTATAAGCTATGCGCGGCGAGCTTGGCAAGTGCTCCGACGGCTAGTGAGTTGATGTAGGTTGTGGGTTCGAGTTCAGACGAGTCGGTTCGCTTATCCTCAAACTGGTCGAATTTGTCGGGTCCACCAACAATTGCACCAGTAAGCTCGTTAGGGTTCGGTCCGGTGTTAGCCAGCCACTTTCCGAAAGTTAAAGCACAATCGACCACTTCATTAGTTGAGAGGATCGGAACGGAGGCGCCACGGTGGTGCGGTTGTTTTGGCGGATTCGACCCGAAACCCACCATATATGATCTTCCATTAGGGTTGCTCCCTAGCAAGTAGTCCATCTGATGCAAAGACAACAAATTAAATCATTTTAGGACGAGCTCCCAAAATTTCTCCTTGGTGGTTCATCATATCAAAGCTATAAATTTTGAGTTTTTGACAAGATAAACGTTCTCGCGTATATTTTAACGGATAATAATTATAATTACCTGTTGTTTCGCAAACTCTGCAACACGCTGAGCCGTAACTTGTTGGTTCCCGCATTGGACTGTTTGTTGGTGACCCGACAGTATGTCGCTATATATGAAGAAAAGGAAGGCCGTGCCGGTAACATATTGTGTGTTAGCTCCGTCCCGAAGATGGATCATACCCCCTAAGAATTAAAAAATTCGTGTGAAAATAATTTTTTTTTAAATTTTTTTTTTTTCGGTAAATTGGAATAAGATAGGAAGCACATACCTGGAGAAATGTAGACTTGGTGGAATGGACTGTCAGGTAGAATTGAACAGACGAAGTTATCAGCCTGTGTCTTATAATTCCCAAGAGCTTGTTGCCCTGACAAGAACAGCTGCAAAATATTTAAATTCCAATTATTATAAAAGGTAAATTAAACATTTTCTAAACAGGATCACGACATGAAAAATAAAGGGAAAACATCTCGGATATCATTTACGAACCGATTAATATATCATTAATGATATTTATTTTCATCACTTCCAGGTGAAGAGTAAATGGCAAAATCCTCAGAAGTATTTTTCTCATTAATGATCTTTTTTTAAAATTATTTTTTTAATAAAATGTGTTAATTTGTAATTATTACCTCAGAAAGAAGTACTTGGACACCAGCATATTTGAGATCCCAGCTGAACTCAGCAACACTAGCACTGATGCCTTCTTCTGTTATGAATCTGTAGTATTCCTCTCTCATTGTAGCCTTGTATAGCCATGCAGCTGCCCACAACTCATCCTACAAATCCAAATAAAAATATTAGTAAATAATAAATAAATTAGAATTATATTTTGAATTTTATGAACCCGAACCGACTTTTGGCCGGATTGAGAAGACTTACATTGTAGCCAGAGAAGGAACAGTAGAAGGGGCATTCCTGATCATCTGTTTTCTTGTAGTTCTTTGCAAAGTTGAAGAGCTTCATAAGGATACATGACAAAATAAAAGAGTTAGAAAGGAAAATAAATTATTTAATTTATGGTTAAAATTAAAGCACATTATATGGTTTTTTAATAGGATAATGTGACAATGCATATGATCGCGAGTAGTTGTTCTATTTTATATCTGCAAGATTGTACAACAATTACGTCGTCACGGATTCGAGCCCAGCTTATGCGATTCTAAGAAAATACATAATAATCACATATATATGCAACATTGTCATGTGCTTATGATACTTTGCATCGTTCAGATATATTCATGGATACTTGTTTTTACATAGACAATAGTTAAGTTGTATCTTTATTTACAAATTTGTATTATATTTATTTACAAATTTATCTTTAACATATGCAACAAATGGTAGTATATATATTTGCAACAGTTATATTTATAATGGCTCATCTGTCCTAGTATTATATAAGTGAAGATTTATCTTATTATTTTATGTTATAATTAGCGTTCAGGAGTTTTATGACTTATATACTGAAATTTTATAATAATGAAAGACTTTCGGTGCCGAGTCCGGCTGAGTTTCTTTACACTTAGATGCATGTGGATATCATTCACACATACTTTTTAAAAAAGTAAAAGTAAAAAAAAAATCCGTATATATAATATGTTATTATATAAGTGTCATGCCAATTCATACCATACATATAACTGGCAAAATATAGATGTTGCATCCGAAACAGCCATACCGACCGGCACGTAAAAACTATACAAGAATGATATAACCATTGAGACAAGCATATGAGGAGAAGATACACGGAACATACCAGTTTGGCCTTGTTAAGGAGGCTGCGGGCGTATTTCTTGTCCATGCTTCTGAAAACAATGGAAGAAGCGGCCATGGCGGCGGCAGTCTCGGCGGCGATCTCAGTCCCGGGGGAGTTCTCATCAATGGAATATAGAGTTCTTGGTGTGTTCATGTTCTCTGGCCTCATCCAACATTCATGATCCTTAACTGGGTCTCCCACCTTTAATCAATTATTTACAATTTTCCACAATATTAGTAATTACTCGTTTACAAGTCTCTGCATCTAGGATTAATCATCAAGGTCAACATAGTTGTCCTGAATTGCTCCCAATTATCAATTGTTATATATATATATGACGAGGCGAAATCTCTGTATAGTAAATATTAGTTTATTTTATTGGATAAAATTTTCTAACGCCATTCCTTAGATTATGGTCAGGGAGAAACTCCGAATGTACGCTGCTCCGATATACATTGTTAAGTAGACATGTACTTGCCGTAACCTTCAGAATATTTTCTATAAAACTAGAAAAAAAATTTATCCTATAGTGCAGCAGGCAGACTCAAACTCATAAATGATGATTTATCAGCCAACCATCCTGGCAGTTAGAGCTACCCGTCAGGGACAACTAGCGTAGATAATTGAGCAACACATTTGGGAGATATTTTGGAGCTGTCTGCTTTTTGTGCTTATTTTGTTGTACAATAAAATGTTGAGAAAAATTACAGCAGACAATTGTTGAGAAAAATCACTGCAGACCTCTTCGTGAAATATATATGAGATTCAATTCATATAAGAATATCTTGTGAGAAATTTTGGGAGCTCAAGCATAATTTTAATGAACGTCGCTAACCAATTAGCATCATTTTAGAGGTGACATGGTGTCAAAGTAATAAGGTGGGCCTTACAAAACCTAAATATTCTGAGTTGGACTTTCGGTCATGTCAGAGGGAATAAAAATTTTACTGCGGATCCGCATAGGTTTGCCTTGTACATTTAACGGATAACTTCATGTGGGGGATAAGTGCGCAGCCGTGTTTTCAGGCTGCGTGCGAAGGTGGTGGGCCTAATTGGGCTACTCCACTGCGTGGTCCGGGGGCAGCCGCCACGCCGGGTTATACTACCTGCTTGTCGGCCGGGCCCAAAGGGGTTCGATGCCGATAAGTAGAAAACGGGTCGCGCTCAAATGAGTTGCAACATGGCCTGGGTAGGTTTCGCCTCGTTATCTCAAAAAAAAATTTCATCTAGGTGTCCGACACAGGATAGTCTCCTCCTAGGTTGAGCCAGCCGGATGACTCAAAAAAATAAAATAAAATTCACTAACCTGAATCCACAAGAGATTCTTCTTAGAGGCAGCTTTGAGGAAGAAATCGGTCCCCCAACGGATGGCAGAATGAACATTCTCTAACTCTCCGGCCACCTGCAGCTCCGCCTTATAGTGGAGAGCCGCCCAGGCGAGGGTGGTGACAGTAAACGCCATCGGTAGGCCGTATTTAACATTGTCCCCTGCATCATAGTATCCTCCTACTAGGTCCACCTGATTAATTAAACACACGAAAACTTATTAAATGTGATAACTCTAATATATGTCTACTACCTTACCTACATTTTCAAAAAAAAAATTAAAAAAAAATCATTTCTAACTATTTAATGGCATTTTATATTTGTCCTCCAACTGCTCTTCTAATGAGAAGTTTAAACCGATAGAAAATGACATTTCATTGAAGTACATGCATAAAAGACTAATAATGGCAAGAAATTACATAAAGGAAAAGCATGCATTTCATATACCATAATAACATTAAAAAAAAGAAAAATTAACAATAATAAATATATAAATATATAAACAAACATGAGCAAGCTCTCCATCATGGAGACCAGAGTCACTCCTCCAAGGAATCCTATTGTTTGGCGGCAGCTTCCCCGACCGTTGAGCCTCAAGGAATAATAACGACTTTGTCAGGGCATCTTTATAATTAAAACCGCCGCCGCCGGCAGCCACCGTCGACGTTAGAACACTACTCGACACAGCCAGCCATCCAAAGAAGATGACTTGCAGACTCTTGATTATCTCCGGCGAGGTCCCCATTTCACGTGCGATGCGGGAAACTTGTAGGGAGATGTAGGAGGAAGAAGAGAGGAGGGCCCTAGGAGGGGACTTTTAAACATTTTAGGGGGTGCAACTGTCTTTACGTTGCATGGTTTTACGTGGGCCCCACATTGCATGCGATTTTGGCGGGCTCTCGTAAAGGTAACGTGGGGTTGGGGGATGCCTTTGTAGTTACTAACTAGAGGCAAGTAAAGAGGAGGTAAATTTTAGGCGGGGTAGTTTTTATCATCAGTGCAAATAAATTTAGAGAATCTTGTTATCATTGGGAATTTTTCAAAATTCTGTAATGAAAATTGAACCACCCCCCTGCATGTATGGTATGTGTGTATAATATGCAAGATTTTTTAAATGCATGAAAAATAAATTTCTCATCACTAATGTTTACAAAATTAATTAGAAACCATCTTTTCTATATTGTTGTTGATGTTTTTAAAATACTAAACTATATTTTAGGGTCCCGCAAGGGTGTGGGGGTCGAAGACCCCCCTGTACCTCGTGGGGAGTGAAATGGGCCCTCTGGGTCTGTCCTACCCGCAAGGATGGGACCCCTCGATCGGTGGAACAGGGATCGGTGCCACCCGTGGGTTTACCTGTTACGACGGTCGCTCGAATGAGGGCCGGTTACGGGCAGGGTTCCCCCACGATAATCTCAAAAAAAAAAAAACTATATTTTAGGTACTTTCTCTAATTTTTATAGTTCAGACTTTTAAAGTTGTCACTATATTAAATGGATTACTAAACTTTATAAAAATAAAATATCACTTCGACGATTAGACGCAAGTTCTTTATTAAATCGTTTGTAAGTTCTTGTCTCTTGCCACATAATCCTTATGCCATCATATAATCATTGCATCAGTCAAATCTTCGCCACATCAATAGTTTAAATGCTTAAACGGCAAAATCCGCCTGCAAAGTTAGCTATAGCTAAAAGAAATTTTAGATTTAAGAATTATGATGAAAGTTTTTAAAATTTCAGGATTAGGAAGGTTCAAAAATATACTTTGTAACGTGACAATATCCTTTTTACCATATCTTTTGAGATTCAAAAACGTCTCAAAAAATGTCACCATCCAGTTAGAATTTGCATGGGATAAAATTTTTCACATAATTTAGTAAAAGATTATCAATACTTCGTGACAATAGCTTTCGTTCATAGAAGACATATACTTGGATTCTAAAATATTGCTCGGAACTGAATGTATAAATTGTTTTTCGTAAGTTTGAGGACCATACGAAAGCGTACACTCGTATTACGAGTTACACCACAATAATCTTAAAAAAATGTGCAAAAACTTACCAATACATGCCGTCTTACTCTGCATCCAGAAGCTGTTCCATCGAGATGAGGCAGAACTATGGGAATGCCTGTTGTTTCAGTTGGCATGATGTGTAGGGTCTAGAAGTGCGGTCTTTAAAATTGATTATTTATTTTTGATTCAAGGTACCTTTGATCTGAAGATTTTCCTAAGAGCCAAATTACAAATCGTATCACTGAGTGCAAGATGATGTTAAGGCGTGAGCAAAACGTTCACATTCTATAAACAACTCAGAAGAAAATAATAGAAATAGATTGTGATAAAAAGGAAACCACTGAGGATAACAAGAGCCCATGAAATCTAATTCAAAAATCACAATTCTATGGCTTTGGGTAATGATGAGATTGAGCTTCCGCGGCAATCAAAGAGCAATCGGGTTGACGTTAACGTAGGTCGAGCAAATGTCATGAATAGTGGTGAGTTCTGGCCGGCGGTCGTCGCCGGAAGAGAGAAGGGAAGTGAATGGGGGTAGTAAAAACTAAAAAGAGAGACGCCAAGAAGAGAGCTAAAACAGAGAGGTAAAAAGGCAACAAGTAAAAAAATTTCTAATTTTTTTAAAAAGTAATTTTTAGAAATGATTTTATGCTATATATTAGTTTTGTACTTGTACAATATAAAAAAATAAGACAATCTTTAAATAATAATATTAAATTTTTTTAAATTTTTTATTTTATATAAAACAATAATAATTTAATTAAATATTTTATTTTATTTACTGAATAATATTAGAATAAAAAATAATATTTACATAAAATGTATGAATCATTTAAGATATGATGTAAATTTTAGTTAAGAAAACGTATGTAATAGAATTATTATATTAATATTTATTTTTTACTAATATTATTATATTATTTTCATCAAAAAAATATATTATATTATATTTAATTTTTAATTATCTTTTTTAACTGTAGTCCAAAAAAAGGATATATTTGATATCTTTTTTAAAAAATTCTTGGTCATTTGTTGGAAACAAGAACCTTTAATCAGATAAAAAAATATCGAATTTTATATCTTTTGTGGAAAAAAGTTTGTTTTTTCAAGCCTGGTTTCGTTGCTGTAGCTCTCTAAGTCCACGGCACGACACGTCTCGAACGCTCCGCCGACGAAGCTGGACCGCCATTATACTAACACGTTCAAACCGGTCCCACGTAGCTTGATTGACACGTGTTGCGGCGCGAATAGGTATCTTCCAGATTTTTTTTGCATGTACTGTTAACTGTTGCTATCCACATTCTTTTCTGGCATGATAATTGATAAGAAAAACATATTGTCTTTAGTTCCCGAAATACCCCTTGCCCTGTTTGGATTAAATGATAATTGCACGTTAGCCTCCTTTTTCAACAGTATGTATATCATAATTTACAAATACTTAAATCGAGGGATCTGCAATTATTCCTTGGATTAAAGTTGTTGGCTTTCTTTCTTTTAATATTCAATTTCTGTTTTATTTTGTGTATAAATATTTCTTTTTTATTATATAGAAAGAATTATATGTTGGATACTATTTAGTAAATAGTGTTAACTATGGATACTATTTATATTAATATATTTTTTATTTTATTTTTACGGTCATATTATACGTGTATAGATCATGCTTTTGTTATTCTATGCTCGGAATAATTTATTGTCATGTTGCCGGTGCGATTTTTGTCTGTGTACTTAGTTTTTAGGCTGAAACCATTGCTTTTTCAGACATGCCAAACTTCATTCGAACAATCAAATATCTTGGGATACAAGTTAAACGAATTTTGTGATGGATGGTTACATGAGATGTGCCTAATATATAAAACTAATGAATTTGTTAAATTGTTAAAAAAATTCATCAGCAAATAGATAGTAATTATTTATGCACATTTATAATATGTATAAAAAGATATAGAGAATAAGAGGGATAGACCGCGACGGAGAGATAAAATATATTATTTACTAATTTTACATTCGTATAATGTGTGAATGTTAGTCATATATAATTATATAAAATAATAATACTAAAATATTAATTTTATAATTTTTATATTATAATTTTATATACGTTGATAGTTATTTTATTAATAATGATACTATATGTAATATATAAAAATTATTTGAAAAGTGACATAAAATAATGGTGAATATATATATATATATATATATATATATATTATATATATATATAAACGATAAAATCTTTTATATAATATAATTTTATTTATAAAATAAATATTAAATACTATATAATATAAATATTTTATATTACCATTTATATATTATATTATTTTTATTTTAGACTTTTAAATTTTTTTAAATAAATTAGATAATTTATAAATTTTTAGCAATTAATATAAATATTATATGCCTCTGTTAGAATAAAAGCAGTGGTACATAATATATAAAAAATTATTTAAAATATTATATAACGTAACAATTTTAATATGACATGTATATATATATATATATATATACACACGAGTAATTTTGGCTCATTCGAATATGTTCGCCAAAAATGATTATAAGGAATGTAATTTAAGTATGTGAGACTAATTCCTTATTATACTATATATAAATTTTCAATCCCACCTTCTACAGTTAAATGAATAGTAAAATTCACAAATTTTTTCAATTTAGCCCTCCATCTTTTTACAATTACAAAATACCCCTCCAATTTTATTTTATTTTTATATTTTAAATCCGTTAAGACTTTCGTATCCCAAGATATACATTTAGAAGCGTCTTCTAAAAAGATTTCAACATCAACTTTATAGATATCATTAAAAACTATAACTTTTATATTGAAATTATTTTCAAAAAATATATCTAAATATATGTTTGGTGTACTTGTACGCTTCGTAATACGAGTTTGGTTATTTTTAAATTTGTCAAGACTTTGGAACTTTTGCACTAATTTAGAAGTATTTTTTAATCTTTCAATATAAAATCTGTAGTGCTCATCAAAACCTAAAATTTTTATATTAAAAATTTTATCAAAAAATACATGATATAGATATATACTTGGTACGCTGGTGTGTATCGATAATATACGAGTTTATATGTTTGGTGCGTTTGTACGTATTATAATACGATTTTCGTTATTTTTAAATCTGTCAAGACTTTAGAACTTCTATACTAATTTAGAAGTACCCTTTTTAAAAAATATTTCAACATAAAATTTGTAGCACTCATCAAAATCTATATATTTTTATTAAAAAATTTACTAAAATATACATATAGAT
This sequence comes from Xerophyta viscosa, assembly GCA_002076135.1. NCBI lineage: Eukaryota > Viridiplantae > Streptophyta > Magnoliopsida > Pandanales > Velloziaceae > Xerophyta > Xerophyta viscosa. The sequence goes on from MJHO01000056.1 coordinate 1,130,876, forward strand.
ATATTCTTGGTACGCTCTTGTGTACCGATAAAATATGGGTTTAAAAAGAAAAAATAAAGGAAGATGGTTAGCGGCACGGAACACGGCACGGAGAAAAACACGGAAGAAAACGAAAATGTGTTTTCCGAAGCGGAAAACGCGTTTCGGAAACGCGCTCAACTGACCGTCGTGTTTTGGAGCGAGTTTTTTTGCTCCGGAAAATGCATTTTTCGCTTTTCCGTATTTTTTTCCGTGCCGTGTTTCGTGCCAAAAATCAGTTTCTAAAAAATAAAATTAAAATGTTGAGGGGCAAATTGAGAAAAGCTCTTTTAAATTTCTGTATAGTGCTTTCGTTGAAATTTTCATTCTCACTTCTATGTTTTTAAAGTTTATTTTTAAATCTATTAAAATTTCGGAGTTTCAGAATACTTATTTAGAAGTATTTTTTAGAATACTTTACAACACTAAAATTATAGATCTTATCAAAATCTACAAATTTAATGTTAAAAATATTTTTCAAAATACTTTTAAAAAATTATTTTGAGAGATTGAAAGCAATACAAAAAATAACTAAAATAAAAAATTACAGTGCAAAAAAATAGTTAATGTGAGGATTGCAGTGAATGTTATTAGTAGGTGTGGATTGAAGTGATATTGAAATTTAATATAAGTGGTATTGTGCAATTGTCCAAAAAGAAAAATTCAATTTTTAACTGATTTAATATATTTTGTTTTTGTTTCTATGCTTGTTTTTTAATTTGTTTTCGTAAATAGTGATTGTACGATCGTGCTTAATCATAGTGCTGGTGGTCCACTTCGCCGTCTTTCAATTTGCTGATATACGTCATCGATTTGACAGTAAAAAAATATTCAATACATTCAAATTTTTTACCGTCTTTTCAAAATGTTCAATTGAATTTTTTACCATCTATTCATGCACATTTCATAACTATAATTTATTATTTTATTTCTAAATACTATCATCAATTATAAGTCGACGGACAGTGCTCGCGCAACGCGCGTCAATCTTAACTAGTCCGATCTAATTACGGATAAACATCAATAAATGATGATTCGAGGCCCACATTCCCACAGTATCTCCAGTGGCAATTTGGTCACTTCGTTCTTCGTCCCCCCCTTGGTCAGGAAGCAATAACAGGTACATCTCCAGATTCTGTCCCCAATTTTTCTCGCAGCTCTTCCTCTCCTTTCCCAACTCTCCAATTAAAATTAGGCCTTTTCCTCCTCTAATCTCGATCGAATTACCTTAAATAAGGGTTGATTGTCCCCTGTTTCCCCAATTAGGGTTATTTTCTACGGAAGAATCTGGTGATCGAGTGAAGTTCAAGATCGGTTTGTGCTAATTTGAAGTTCAATGTCGGTGCCGGCGATCGCGCTGTACACGAGCCCACCGCAGATCCCTTCGTCTCCAGATTACGATTTCAGCTCGAGGCCGGCATCGATTACCGCCACTTCGCCGCCGTCGTCCAAGCCGATGGCCATCGGCGGCCTCTCGTGTCTGTTCTCGTCGCCGTCTGCGCTCCGCCACAACGATGAACTAAGCTCTTCGTTGTGGCACGAAAGATCCGAGGAGCACAATCTGTGCAGCTCGTTCTCTTACTCTTCTTCTCTAAAATCCCGCGAGCACAGCCCGGTATCCGTCTTCCAGGGTCCAGTTTCCTCGGGATCAGTGTCATCGTCGCGTATCTCGAGAGATAGGTTGTTTAAGGGGTGTGTGATGAACTCGTTGGGATCTTGCTTGGATTATGAATATACGAGCTTACAGGTGGATAGGGTGTGTCGCGAAGATATTGACGAGCTTGCGTTTAATCTGGAAGAGACCTCACCGAGGTGCGAGGATTACGCCAAGGATTTGCTTGCCGGGGCGCAGGCGAGGCATAAAATTTTTGAGGAGGAGATTGTTGTTAAGTCCTTCTACGAGGCTGAAGAAGCTCATAGAGGGCAGGTAGTATTTGCGAATTTAATGTACGTTTTTGGGAATTTGATGCTTTGGATCTTTTTGGTTGTTGTTTCTATAATTCCCAACCGTTACTACTCTTAGGAGTGTAGATTATTAAGGTGTCTACAGAAGTAATTTGTTTGCTACAGATCCCAAATTTTGTCTTAAGCTTTCTCCTATATTGTCCATTGTAGAGTAGCACATAGGTCATTTCGTACATGTACACTATGAGGAAGCTCTGGACAAATTCTGGGACCTCTGGCAATTTGGTTCATATAGATAATGATAGTTAGAAACCTCCCTGAGGGGCTTGGCTGCGTATGTTCCAAGTTTTTTCAGTTGCCCCGTCTAAGCGGGATTCCACTGGGTGGTCATTGTTGTTATATAGAGTATGATATTGTAGGCAAATGTTTCCTAGCCCTTGAAGTTATCCCAAAATTACGTTTCAAATTTCGCAAGAAATTGCAGCATGTAAGCTTTGCATTCAACTACGCGTTGCTTAGATTTCAAGGTGATTGACCTTGGGTGCTGTTGGGAATAAATTTTTGCTAGAACGAATAAATTTTTGGCTTTCTAGCAATACGCTGTTGTAATTTCTTTTGAGTGAAGAGTGGAAATGCCCCTTTAAGTTGCTTTTGGCTTCTTCCTGTTGCTATTTGGGTAGAATTTGTTATTTAAATAAATTTTGTTGAAATTTTTGGAATTGAAGTAGGTTTATTTTAATTTGTGTGTAGATGAGAGCGAGTGGCGGTCCTTACTTGCAGCATTGCGTGGAGACGGCGGTGTTGCTTGCGAAGATTGGCGCTAATTCCACAGTTGTGGCTGCAGGGCTCTTGCATGATACGCTTGATGATTCCTTTATGGAGTATGGTTATATTTTTCAGATGTTTGGAAAGGGTGTTGCTGATCTTGTCCAAGGGGTATGATCTCTCTTGCTCTCTCTCTCTCTCTCTCTCTCTCTCTCTCTCTCTCTCTCTCAAGGTGGTTATTCACTTTACAAAACCCTTCGGTTCACTATTTGCAGCTGCTGTAAATATTCTTCTTTAGTGATAATGTCTTGGTGAGAACATGTGCATCATTGATTTTTTTTGGCTGATGTATAATAATCTAGACTGGCTCGAGAGGGTAATTTTACCATGAAGCCGATCCTATTGCTAACTTTGATATTTCACTAGTATTTTCAGTGCCACATATAAATATGTTTATTGAATCACAACTGCGTGTCTAAACATCTCCCAAGGCCTTAGACATAGCGAAACACAACGTAACAAATAGTCGAAACGCCATATAGAAGCGTTATCCAATTATTAATCTCATGTTTAGGATATTTGAGCTTTTTGATATGTGCATGATTCTGGCCAGTATTTAGCTGTTTGCTAACATAGAAAATATGCCATGAGCGCCTTATAGATAATGGAACAAGCAAATGTACCAACATTACAATGTCCACACCTATAAATTATAGGAGAACACAATCCAAGTCCTCCCTAGAGTATATAATGTAAGCCATCCCACGTGTTTTACAGATGGCGCCCTTCAGGTTATGACATAGATATAGCATTCGTATTGCAAGTCGCCTATAGTATACATGTATTTTTAGATCAGGAATTCTGGATAAGTTTAAATAACACTGCTTTTTTGTCCAGGTCTCTAAATTAAGCCATTTGAGTAAACTGGCCCGTGAAAATAACACTGCTGCTAGGACCGTCGAAGCCGACAGGCTTCACACTTTGTTTTTGGCAATGGCAGATGCTAGGGCGGTACTTATAAAGCTTGCAGACAGGCTCCATAATATGATGACCTTGGAAGCATTGCCCTTGTTAAAGCAGCAGAGATTTGCGAAGGAGACATTGGAAATATTTGTTCCATTGGCTAATAGATTGGGAATTTCAACCTGGAAGGAGCAGCTCGAGAATTTGTGTTTCAAGCATCTCTATCCAGAGCAGCATGACGACCTGTCATACCAACTTATGAAATCCTTTGATGAAGCAATGATTGCCTCTGCAGTAGAGAGACTAGAAGAGGCTCTCAGGGACAAAGGAATTTCATATCATGTTCTATACGGAAGATACAAGAGCTTGTACAGCATTTACTCCAAGATGCGGAAGTATGCCCCTTCCCTCTCTCTCTCTCTCTCTCTCTCTCTCTCTCTCTCTCTCTCTCTATATATATATATATATATATATATATATATATATATATATATATGTGTGTGTGTGTGTGTGTGTGTGTGTGTGTGTGTGTGTGTGTGTGTGTGCTAATCTCCACTCGACAGGAGCACAGCTCGCTCCTGTCGACTCCGCAGCTATATATATATATATATATATATATATATATATATATATATATATATATATATATATATATATATATATGTGTGTGCTAATCTTCACTCGACAGGAGCATAGCTCGCTCCTGTCGACTCCGCAGCCGTTGGATCGTGGCGATCCGACGGCTGAGATCACGTGCATATTTTGGAAGAGTTCGGGTCGGTTTTAGCCGTCGATCCAACGGCTACGGAGTCGACAAGAGCGGGCCGAGCTCATGTCAAGTGGAGATTAGCCTCTCTCTCTCTCTATATAATATATATATATATAACAAAATTGATTTGCTGAGGTGTATATTGTATTTTGATGTTGGAATTTATAGTTAAGTTTGTTACTTTTTTTAACAGGAAGAAGCTAGCGATGGATGAGATCCACGATATCCATGGACTTCGCTTGATCGTTGAGGAGGAGGAGGATTGTTATAGAGCATTGGATGTTGTTCATCAACTTTGGCCAAAAGTTGTTGGGAGGTTAAAAGACTACATAAACCATCCCAAGTTCAATGGGTAGGCTACTTATCAATAGACTAATGCGTTCGTGGCACCAACAAATTCTCCAAACTAGCTAGCCCGTATGATAGAATAAAAAAAAAATTGGGAGCATTTTTGGAGAAACTTTCAACATGGAAATTATATATTTTGATGAAATATACAACTTTGATGTTGAAAGTTTTTTCCAAAAACACTTCTAAACAGGTGCTTTGCGCTTGTTTAAAATAGTTTCTAAAACCCCCTTCAAACACGTTAAAAATATTGAGCCCAACACACATATTTATAAGTATTTTCTGGCATCAAAATTTACAACTTTTTCATTAAAAGTTTCTCCACAAAATGCTCCCAAAATTTCTTTTTATTTTTTTTAATTATGCGGGTTATTGGATTTGGTGGATTTTTTGGCGGTGGGGTACGGGCGACTAGTGCTTTTCTTGTCAATATCAGTTCAATGTTATTCCTTTGGTTTGATCTTTTCTGGGGAGATTCTAGTGGTGGAATTTATTTATTTATTTATTTTTTGCAGGTACAAGTCATTGCATACTGTAGTTCTGAATGAAGATGAAGTCCCTCTTGAAGTTCAAATCCGTACAAAGCAGATGCATCTTCAAGCTGAGTTTGGATTTGCAGCTCATTGGCTGTACAAGGAGGGTGACTCAGAGAATTCATCTTTTATTCTCCAAATGGTGGAGTGGGCAAGGTGGGTGCTCACATGGCATTGCAAGACGATGAACAACGATAAGCTCACATTGCTCGGTGCTTCGGATTCAATAAAACCTTCGTGCCCTTTCCCTTCCCATTTGGATGATTGTCTTTTCTCATACGCGCATCAGTGCAAGCATGATGGACCTATTTTCGTAATTGTGCTCGAAAACGAGAAGGTATTTTATTTTCTCAATGTTTAAGTAGCATAATTCTTCATCAAGATTGTTTCTTTTTAGTGTGACATGAATCTGTTATAAAACATAGGCGAGGAACTGAAAAGGGCGTTTAGCCTTCTGAGCGTACAATAAAAAATTAGTTCTTATGCACGGCTTGTAGTATATGCAGTATTCATATCTATTCATGTTCTTGTCAAATTGGTGGTGGGTTTTATACTTTTACATTCGGAGATATCTAAAAATGGTATGTACTAACTAATCGTCTACCAATATTTCCAGATGTCTGTCCAAGAGTTCCCAGCAAACTCTACAATAATGGACATGTTGGAGAGAGCTGGGAGAGGGAGTTCCAGATGGCCTTCTTATGGTTTCCCTATGAAGGAAGAGTTAAGACCAAGGCTAAACAAGCAGCCGGTGAGTTATCCAAATCAGAAGCTCAAAATGGGAGACGTCATCGAATTAACACCCACAATTCCCGATAAATCTCTACCGGTGTACAGAGAAGAAATCCAGCGTATGTACAACAGGGGTGGTATGCCGGGTCTGGCTGTTGCTGGTCTTGGCGGATGGAGAAGCTGACGAGAATGTCTGTCAGTTTAAATGAAATAACTGTGTTGTAATATATTTGTTTGATTCATTGTATATAAAACCAAGTATTCAGAAATCTCTCAAGTTAAAACCAAGCGTTCTTAATTGAAAGCGTGTTCTAGTATTTTTATGCGTCTAACGAGCAAGTTTCTTAATCCAGTCAAGCTCAACTGAAAAGTGTTTCGACGAAATCCAAAAGTTTCTGGATGTATCCTACTTTCTTTTGCTTGAGCAGTTGTCTTCTTCAGCATAGTTTTTTCCTATCTACTAGTAGGTCTTTGCCTTTGCACTTAGGTCGAATAGTGAGGCCAGTCTTTCAGAAAAGGTTAATCGTGGATTTGAATTTGAGGTGCATATCTGAAATAAGATATAAGGTAGTTCGTCGAGTTTTTAGTCAGGCTATTGAATGTGGTGGATGTCTAATCTAGTATTATATGTTTGGCTCGGGAAAGGATTTCAAGTCAGAGATTTTACTTTCTGACTGGTTCAGATTTAATGCGAGATGGAAGATTTAATTAGAAAATAATATCCAATGAAATAATCCGACATATGTTGTCAAAAATATTTCGTCTCGTTGGCCTAAAAAATTCAATGCAGGATGGATGACTTAATTAGATTATTCCTGTTTTATCTGTCAAAGTGGAAGACTGTATACCTACTATTGTATATGCACAAATCTGGAATAGCATAACATTTTAATCACAAAGCTTTAACAATCATAGACGCTTTGGCCGAGTGGTTAAGGCGTGTGCCTGCTAAGTACATGGGGTTTCCCCGCGAGAGTTCGAATCTGTCAGACGTCGTCGAATATTTCTTGTTTTTATTTTTCATTTTTTTGCCCCACTGTGAGGGTTCGAAGAATTATGCAGCAAGTAACGTGATGCGCAGTTTGTACCGACACTTGTAATGTCAGAGGCGAACCTCAGAATTTCTTTCACTAAACAAAGTATCATCAGAGCTGTTATAAAAATTTTTATTCCAAATTAATTCTATGATGAGGACACATACATATAAATTTAATTGTCGCAATATATGCCGCATATAGGTGGCCCTCTGTACATGAACTACTGAATAGATTGGTCATGAACTTTGTACGTTAAGAGTGGCCCAGCATTCTCGCATTAACCTTAGACTCTGCTTCTGTCAATTTCTTTTGTTTTTGGGTTCAAAAAAAAAAAAAAAAAAAAAATACTTCTGTCGGCTTCTTCGAACAGTAGTAAGTTATGTGGCGGCCAGAATGTTGCGTCTGCAGAGAACATAATGAAGTACACTGTTGAGAGCACACAGTTCACTTTGCGCACCACATATTTCACGCACCAGTTTTCGAGTGATTTCGCATTTTTGTCATTGCGTAACATCGATCTTGAGTGATTTCGCTCCAATGGTAGAACGACTCTTTAAGTGAAGCCTAGATACCTTGCCTTACGAGAAACGAACAATGTTAGTACTCAAATAATTCAGCATCCAAGTATTGCACTTGATATGGTTGAAAAATATATCAGGAGGTGTAAGTATATAATTTTTTTATGGTTCTCTAACATGATAAGAGCCATCAAAATCAAAAAAACTTATACACAAGTTTGAAAAGCACCCATAGAATCTCGGTGAAGCTACCCAAGTTCGCTTTTGAGCAAAAGCATTCAATACATGCAGCTATGAGCACAATTTTTGGAAGAAACTTTAGGAATACTTGTGAGAGCTCTATCATTTTAACAAGTTCTGAGAAATTAGAAATTGATAAAGAAAATAAAGCTACTATAAGGAGTCAAAGCATGGAGTCATTCAAGATGTTAATCAATTTATGGCTTTTCGAAATCAGAAGTCGAAGCAAAGTAAGCATAAAGAATCTGAAGTCTCATGGATTATAGATAAAGGGATCTGGAAGAACATGCTTCCTAAAACATTCCAACAAGTAATTAACAACTAGTAGTCGAGTGTTGACAAGGCTGTCTATTTGGAAATATATTTAGGGGTTCATATCCTCGTACTTCTGAACTACTTCATCCAATTACCTTTATAATAATTACCATAATGTCAATCAATTGAAATTAAAAAAGAAGACCATGAACATAATTATTGGACCTAATGAATCATAAATTAGCATACAAAACAAATGCGCATACATGAAGAGTCACATGATAATCAATTTTTCATGGCGAACATGCCAGACTATACCGATCCGCCCCCTGGTCTCTTCCGGATCCTCTTCTTTGCAAGAGCGGGAGCTAGAGCTGCAGGCCGGTAAGGGCATATGCTTGGCTCTGTTATGAAAAAAACGTAGTGTCTCATGTGATCCAGAAGAAGAATCCTAGATAGTATGTCAGCACCCGCCATAAAGCGAAGATTGGTGAATTAGGTGAATGCTAACACAATACCAATATGTAGGTTTTTACTTCCAAAACTATGCCATTTTGAAAAGAACTGTACAATTCACAAATTAGGTTGCACAGAATTGGAAGTTTCCAGAAATGACCAAAACCTCAATTTCCATAAAGAAAAATCAACGAAAACAACAGCTGAAAAACCAACATATGCATGATAACCAACAAGACTTCAGCATAAATGTATGGAAAACAATTCAGAAACAAAACTTAAGAACTGAAACCACTCATATTGTAGAAATATATGTACTTACTTTGTTCAATACATATCTTTCCACTAGCGAACTCAATCCGTGCTTGTAATATCGTCTTGTAAGCATAAAATGCAGCTCAAAAGCATACGTTCCGAGCTGATGAGGACTCCGAGTAGGTTAAATCAATTTTTTTTAAGTAACCTACTTATTAGGTACAATATCCTGAAGCGGATCAGTAATTAACTAGGCAACCACCAAAATGTCAATATTTCTCAATGCAGAGGGAACTATTCTCAAATTTTACTTCCCTTTGTTATATGCATAATATGGTTAGCTTGTTGTGGCATACCAGCCTTCAGAAGACAAGATATCAAAGAATTAACTGTCACATTATCAGGGGCACAGCCACTATCTAGCATTTTATCGAAAAGGGCAATAGCTTCTGACATTCTTCCCTTCATACAATGCCCTATTATTAGTATAGTATATGTAAATTTATCGGGAACACACTTTCGTTTATGCATATCGCTAAAAACTAAATTTGCCTCATCCACATTTCCCGCCTTGCAAAGGGCATCAATCACAGGGTTATATATCAATTTACTAGGCACGATATCCGTTCTCTCGTTCACTTCATTCAAAAGAGCTCTGGCTTCCGATAACTGATTCTTCTTGCATAGAGCATTTATCATAATACCGTATGTATAAACATTCGGGCTGATATTCCTCATAACCATCTCAGACCAAAATATTCTTGCGTCGTTAATTTGGCCTCGTTTACAATATCCATCGATTACTGATGTGAAAGTCACAACATCAGGAGGGCACCCACAGCCCATCATGTTATCATACATCAAAATAGCTTCCTTCATATTTCCACATTTACCATAACCATCAATAAGCACATTATAAGTCACTCGACTCGGTTTTATGCCGCATCCAATCATCTCAATAAGAACACCATACGCATTATCCATCTTACCCACCTTACAATAACCAGAAATTACGATGGTAAAAGTCACAACATTGGGAACACAAATACCATCTTCCTGAATCCTTCTCAAAATTTCATGCCCACGATCAACTCTATTAGCTCTACACAATCCATCCACAAGTATATTATACGTAATAGTATCCGGCAAACACTCAAAACTCCTCATCTTTTCCAAAAGCTCAAATGCAGGATCGATTTCACCGGACTTGCATAAACACTTCATAATAATATTGAAACTGCAGGTATCAAAAACAAAGTATGGAGATCCCAAATGCTTGGAAAAGAATTCGACCACATCGTTCACTCGTCTATTCGAGATCAATGCTGTGAAGAGATTATTGGAACTGTATGATCTGATGTTGCACTCAAAGTTTGGAGCTTTCGCAAGCAATCGTAACGCAGCATCCAAATTATTTAAATCCACTAAACTGTCGATTATGAATCCTAGAAACGATCCATCTGGCATGTGATTACATTCAGTCATTTCGTCGAACAACTTGACTGCATCATCAACTCTTCGAGATTTCAACAACAGCGCAACAATAAATTTATATGTGGTCATTGAATGTGTGATTTCGAATTCAGTGCGCGTGAAGTTGTAGAAGTCGAGGAGTTGATCGGCGTCACCCGGGAGGCGACGGAGGGTTTCGAAGGCGACAGAGGGGGATAGAATGGTGCGGAGAGCAGTGAGATTTTCGGCGGGGAGGAGGAGGAATGCGGTGACGATGGCCTTGGAAATCCACGCTACTTGCGGCTGCGGCGGTATTAGAAAAGGAGCGGTGGAGATGCGACGGAGGAGGAGAGAGAGCGGGAGTACGTTAACGTACAATGTTCCGCCGAGGATCATTTCATGGAGTCGGAGATGGACGGTGGCATAGCACTATAGCAGGAGAATGGAAGACGAAGGAGAGGGAGACTTCACTTTTTTTTGCGTTTGCTTTTTTTTTTTTCTCTCTTTTTTGGATATAAATGATAAATATAACCGCTACAATTTTAAAATAAGTTGGCCTTATAATTTTGGATTTGATACCTCAATTCATATTACCGCTAAAAGAGTTTGTTAGATCGCGGACATTAGCGTTGTATGATAGATACATAGAGTACAGATCCTATAAGCTCAAGCGTACTGTATGATATGTTTGAGCATATAGAATAATATACATATAGTACTGTTTATTAAAAAATATTTTAAAAAAAAATATCAGTGTTAATTAGTTATATCGTTTTAATATTTAAAATTTGTTAAATAATAATTTTTAACTGTTAAAATTTTAACAAATTTAAAAATAAATTTAAAATTCGTTAAAACTCATATTCAATAATATTTTTTATAAAAAGTGTAAAATAAATAAATTTTATCAAAATCAATATTTTTATATTAAATATTATTATAAATAATTATCATATATATTCTATATACCCAAAAGGTACTTTAAGTACATGCGATCAAAATTCTGATAGATAGCGTCAGAGATGCGGGTAATATACCAAAGAAAACAAAAGAAAAACTGATACAACATGATCAAAAGGTGTTGTGAACCGTAGATATTGATTTTAGAGATCATGAATTGTTAGAACGGAAAACTTACGTCGAATATAACACATGCGTCTTTGTATTAGTCCAGACCTAAAGACTATCAGTTGTTATTTCTTTTTTTTTGTTAAAGAGAATCAGCGACATTAGTCCTTTTTATTTCTTATCTTTAGTGTATGTGATAGTGGGACCTGCTGTTTTGCTTCAATTTTTTGTTTAAGATAATATGATAAAAATCTCCCTTAAGTAAATATCATATTATTAGTAAAATATATTTAGCAAATTTTATATTGTTTTATTAAATATAATTTTTTAATTATTAATTCTTAAAGTATGCTCACATATTCTTCAATTATTTATTCTTGGGATAATTGCATTTTGCTTCCTAATTTTAAAATTTTTTAATAAATCTGCCATTAACTTTAAAATTTTTATAAATCAGTATCTATTTTGGCATTTGTACTAAAGATATTTTTACAATATATAAATATTTTTTAAAAAAATATTTATACATAAAAAAATCTATGTAATCTATAATATTAAATTTTAAAAAATATTTCTAATAGACAATTTGATATTCTTTTAACGGATTTAAAAACAAATCCATTAAGACTTTGATTTTTTTAAATACATATTTTAGAATAATTTTAAAAAATTTAAATACACAATAAATAAATTTTAATATAATTTTATTATCTTTATATTATTTTTAAATGAATTTTAAGCAAATGATGTATTTGTAGCACTAATGCACAAGTCTCCGTTTCTTCTTAGTTTTTATTGCAGTCATCCAGGTCCCAAAATACAACGCCAAGCCTAAGAGAAGAAAACAAAGCACACGGTCGCAAAACAGTAAGCAAAGACGATCGATGAACTCGCCCGCCGGCGATGTCAATCACTTTCCGTTCGCCTTCTCGAACGACACCGGCGCCGCCTCCCCTCCGATGCCGAACCACGTCTTACCCCCTTCTTTAACGATCCCTATGTCATAGCAGGGCACGATACAGGCCCTGCAGTCTCTCGGACAGTAAGCCAATTTGTAATTCTTCTTCCCACTCGACTGTATCTGAAACCAACTCCTTCCGGCGACACTGTTATCCAGACTCCTCTCCTGACCTCCCATCGTAATAAAAGTTTTACCATTAAAAGTATCTTTTTCACCTCTCCATACTGCCGACTGCTCACCGCAGAGAGGGATCTTCGGCAAGGATAAGAACTTAAAGTTGATGTTATCGTTGACGTTGATGGCTTTCACCGGGTTTGGAGATACGATTGTTATTGATAGATGGCGACGAGATTTTACGACGACGGAGATGGTCGGCGGGCAGGTTTGTTGCGCGAGGCGATAGAGAGAGCCCCGCCAGCGGCAGTGGTGGCAAATTTGAGGTTGTATTCTACGTCTGGTTTCACCGGCGAGCCGTTGGTGTCGAGCACCGGATCGGCGGCTAGGGCGACGGCTATGGTTGCGACGGCTATATTTGCCATTTTCCAATTTGGTTTGTCAGAACTTATTATAAAATGTTAAAAGTACAAGATATCAAATGTGTCAAAACGTATTAAAATGTGTTATATCTAATAAAATACATTAAAAGATATTAAAGCACTAAAGTGTAAATTTTTTTTTTAAAGAACTTAAATAACGTTGAAATCACAAAATTCAATGACTGCAGTACAATTGTCTATTTTGATAAATCAATTCATATTTATTGTTATTAACCCTTATATTATACCACATTCGTTATACTTGTACTCAACCAAAAGCAAGAACAACGTCAATCCGAAATTTTACTTCTTAACTACGTTCCAAAAGATTAATTGTCTAATATACATTAATATACATCGCATATAACATTTAATCTCATCAGCTTAAAAAGAGTAACCCCACATTTATAGATTACTTCTCAATGGATAACTAACTATGCCAAGAATAACGGAAAGTACATTCTAGCCTCAGAAACATAATTTTCATCATATATCAAAAAATAATGCAACTTTTGCTTACTTTAACCATTACTGATAAGCTCCATTGGGGAATAACAGCAAGCTTCATATAACTTTCCTGATCTTTTTCAGATTTATTTCAAAACTATTCTCAATAATCATAATAGCTAATACAATGACCTTTTCTCCAGCGAAATAGAAGATAATTTAACTCAAAAATTCCCTACAATAACACAACGGAATCGAATAGCGGGTATGCACAGTGACAGCAACGCCGTTGCACACCTTAAACAAACTACAGGAGATCAAAATTTGTAAGCTAACAATAAGTTGTATCAGTTCATTTCCTTCAAGAGTGCAACTTTTTGTTTGAGTGATCTTTTGGTAAAAGAAAACTCGTATTTCTCTTTTGAACCATCTTCACTGGGAGCTGAGGTATTAGCTGTATCAGGCGGCTCTAGAACAGCATCAACCTTTCCAGAACCACCCGTTTTCTGTTTCTGCAGCTGCAGACGAGCATAGGCCGCACTCCTGCAAGGCCAAAGGGAACTATGATACTAAGGAGGATGTCAAATATAAAAATGCAACTTTTGCTGGTATAAAATCAATGACCAAGCGGTAACATGCAACTGTACCCTGACTTAATGAACAACTATAAACTCAAATGAGCAGGGAATTTTAAAATTAGTTCAAGAGTTTGACTACATAACAAATTCGCCTAAGGGTGACGTGGCGTCATTTTGAAAGTGCGTCAACTTTCCGTGCCGTCAGATTAAACACGTATTTGCGGATGCTGCGCCGGCGGTAATACGCGTGTGCGCCCACCTTCGTGCAACAGGAGGTTTCGCCTGTGGATCAGCCACAGGGTAGTCCCCTCCTGGGTAGAACTAGATCCGGAGTTATGCAGGCAATGCCCTTCCATAAATTTTACAAAAGAAAAAACAAATTTGCGTTTCATATTTTGATAATCTGAAAGCAAAAACAGTGGCGAGAGATGTGTTGAAAATCTTCCTAAAAGATTTTTCTTAAGGCGTCTAGTCAGTTCCTAATGTTAGTCCACAGATCAAGAAAGAAAAAAGCAGACAGTACCTTTTATATTGAGGATCAGTGGGGTCCAATGCATAGAGAGGGGAAGTAAAGCGGGCAGAGAACCGGGAGTCTTTTTCAATGTCAACTTTCGGTAACTTCTCCTCATCAACCAATTCTCTCTTTCCCTTTTTGACCTTGACCTTCTTGGGTTTCAAGTTATAACCTTTTGGACCGTGATCTGCACCTTCATCTTCAGCAAACAGAAGTTCAAGCTCTGCCCTGCTGGCCTCTTGTTCCTTAACGAAGTCAGGAGACTGCTCCTTCCCCTTCTTTCTTCCTTTCTTAGTCTTTGACAAGTCATTGCCATTAATCTCTTTGTCCACATCTTCCATTTCACCGATTTCATCAGCAAAGAAATCATCAGGTTCATCGATATTGCGTGGTTCCTGAACATCATAATCACTGCTGTCATCATCAGAAGAATACTTGGACCTATTATTTCTTGCTGCCTTTTTCTCTTTTCTCTTTCTAAGAACTGCTTCCCAAACTGTCTCAGCCCTCTTATCCTTTTTCTCAAGAATCCGCTTGCTCAGATCCTCCAGACCAGTATTAAAAGTGATCTCCATGTCTTTGTCATCACTATTTTCAGCATCAGAGCCATCACCTGCCTCCAATAATGCCCGTAATTTCTCTCTTCCTATTCGTTTTTTCTCTTCATCATCCTTTTGCTGATCATCATCTTCATCATCATCATCATCATCAGTAGAAGCCAAATACTCCTTCAGCTCATCTAGCTTCAATATCAATAAAGAAGTCAAAGCTGCTCAAGTCTTTTCAAAAGGAAGGGTTACATGTTCAAAAATTAAACATCCTAATAGAAAGCTAGATATTACTTGGTTTGGAGTAAATTTTCTTCTTAATATCTTTTTGCGTTCAGGTTCATCTTCCTCCCATGTAAGTTTTACGTTACTGTGCTGCAAAGCACGAGTCTGGAAGTCTGGCTCCTTGTAATTGCTAGGTGCCTACAACAGAAAAGAAGGATTAAGCATGTGATAAAAAGACAAATTATGAAGTGGAAAAGGCTCCACAAAGTTTTCAATTTCATGAAATTTCATCAGGTTTCATCCAATAATAACTGAACTTAGAAATTGGAGTGACGAAGCAAAAGGGCAACAAACTAGTTGCAGTCAAGGCAAAAAAAAAAGTATAAACAGATCTCACAAAAACTTCCAGGAAAAATATTAAAAATACATTAATCACAATTTGGTACCTCTGTTGCAACATCTCTAGGAAGATGCTTGAACTCCATAGTGTCAGGAATGAACCTTAGATCAAACACATTAGACGTTTTCAGCAGTTCAGTTCCATCAAGAGTTTTGTACAAGTGGTTTGCAGTAGCACTAGAATCACACACCACCACGCCGTAGTAATACCTGAATAATATAACCACAAAAAACATAACAATGCAATTTTCACCAAACTTAGTTGAGATCGAAGTGCAGTAAGATGTGAGAGTTATGAGGTATCGACTGCTAATTACTAGCACCTTAGTCTGTTCAACTCATAAGTCCTCAATTTGTCATTGTCGATAGCAGATTCATCTTCACTATGTTCATCACTTTCTTCAAAGAGACCAGTTGGGCCATGAATAGCTTCATTCTCCATACATTTCAACCCAAATTCTGATGGATAAACAGATACGGACAATATCTGCCCGCCTTTGGGGAGGCATGAGCTCATAACAACATACAGATCAACAGCCTACACATATAAAGGTGTACAGCACTGAAGAACTTGGTATGGAATATATTAAACAGTCAACAAGAAGACTTCAATTCACTAAATAATGAGAAGTTACACATTCATAAGACAAAACACAGGCTTTATCATGGAAAGGCAATTCATAGGGGAACTACTCAAAGTTTCACTCACGGAAGTCCGAATGTATTTACTTCTTTTATATATAATACAAACCAAAACAAAAAGCCCTTCAACACAAAAAAGCTAACAGAAATAATTAAAATTTAAAACTAAAAAATAAAAAAAAGCATGATTGACTCGCACAAATATTATGTGAACCTACTGGATAGCAAATGTTACTTCCTCTTTTTTTTTTCTGAAGAAACAAGGCAAAACTGCTTTGCGACATACATCAGATTATTTCACTAGACGCATTTTTCTAACCACAAACCCTTGGACCATGATGAGGGAGTAAAACCCCAGGACCGAGTTGCCCCACGACATGTCGTTGAGTACAAGCACATGCCTGCCACAATCTTCAAAATATTTACTTAAAAACTCGAAAATTCCCATCTTGAATTGCAGCGGCCGTGACTCAAAACTCGTGAGTGATGGTTTATGAGCCACCCACCCACTAGTTGAGCGACCCCGCTAGGGCAACAAATATTACTTCCTCATGTAACTGTACATTGAAGTACTGATAAAATAACCAATTGATATAGGATAACTACATTACCTTGATATGATCCCAGTCCAAATTAACAACTGCAAGTCTATAAGTCTCATGATCGATTGTAGGTGTATCCTCATGGCTTGCCATCAAAAACCGAACAATATCACTATTAACAGAAACCTGCAAATACATAACTCTCACTTAGTTATTTCACAAGTTGACACAGATGGATAGACCTTCATATCACCCAAAATTGCAAAATTAATATCCAATTTGGAACTTCAACAAGGGAAACACGGTACTATCAGATGAAATTTCTTTATGTTTCCAGCACATCCACATTCTAGAACATTTCAAGAGTTAAGTGTAACTTTTCTCTCCACAAAGTAAGTCCAATTTCTAGCAGCAATTTTCTTCTAGCAGCTGAAATTGTTCCTGTTCCATCCGCAAACTACTTCCTCATCACCATCTATGTCATCTAAACTCTGGGCAATTGGGAATAATTTATATGGTGCATAGAACATAACCTTTCCTCCAAAATGGAATCAAAATGTAAAGAGAGAAACATTAAGCTAACATGATTTTGTCAAAAAACACATAATCTCATCACTATTGCTGTCAAAATCACAAAAATACATGATGCATACATTAATGAATTAATGTAAACCTTTCTAAATGTGATTCAAACTTAAAAGAGAGAAACATGAGCTTTCAGCTGAAATTTATATGCATTTCCACAAGCAAATACCTAATCATAATCAGCAACTATCATCTAAACTCTAGGAAATGTTACACAATCTATAGTATGACAAAAACAGAACTTTTTTTTTACACTTTCTATTGATATTCGGAAAATCTTGGCTACCATGCCCACTTTGTGAGTACCCTTCCAAACCTGGAGTGGCACTTCCCAACTCCATGTCAAACTTTTTTACCATCCACATCATAAGAGGTGGCACCCCCAAAGGGCACTGGAAGAGTGTTCCAACATCTCAAACTACTTCTGGTGCTTTAAAAAACTACAAAATTTTCCTCCACAGAAACACAAATTTATCAGAATTGCCAGGAAATTTTACCTCATCATCATCCTCTAAATCATCTTCACCCGAATCGGACGTGCTTGATCCTGAGCCACTCTCTGCAGTTCCAAATTCATCCTCCTCCAAATCCTCATTTTCAAATTCACTGCCACTTCCTTCACCAATCTCCTCATCCCTACTTTCCTCTTCGCTCTCGATATCATTCTCTGCAATCAGTGTCTTATCGTCAATATAGTAATTCAACATAACACTATTCCCCTTCTTCCTCCGCCTGCCCCGCTTATCAATAGACGCTTCCGAGAAGGTACCGAACCTCTCATCCGTCAACATCTTCGAAAACCTCTCGTCGATTGGAACCTTCGATTGCCGGCGCGGCATGCGCTGAAACCTAGGGTCAGATTGCGCCGCCACGAAACGATCGTCGGTGATAAGTTCTCCCTCTCCTCCTCTTTTACCCTTCGTATTCATCTGCTTCTTCTTCTTTGTGGGGATAGAATCGTTTGAAGAGTTAAGCTTCTGCTTCTTCTTCTTCCTGGGATTCTCAAGAAGCTCGTCAGCAACCATCTTGTTTTTCTTCTTTTTATTCTTCTTCTTCCCGTCAAGCTCAACCATGGTGGCGGTGAGTCGGTGACGGCGGCGGCGTCGGAGAAGTAGGCAGCAGCGGCGGCGGCCGGAATCACAACAGAGAGGAGAGAGAGATCCGGCAGCAGCGGCGTCTCAATCGACGGCGAGGATGACCGGCAACGGCCAAGACGACGACGGCGAGGTTGCGGACGGCGGCGACGAGACGCGGCGACGGCCGAACGGCGGAGGCGGGCGTGGCTAGGGTTTCGCGGCCGACAATTTACGCGCGCGATCGAGAGAGGAGACAACAGGGGTGAGAGGCAGAGGGGCGTCGTGATCGCCGGCGGCAGCACGGGCGACGGCGGCGCGGCGAAACGGAGTCGAGAGCGAGAGAGAGAGCGACGCGGGAGCGAGAGAGGGAGAGAACTCGCGAGAGAGAGAGGACGAGGGGCTCGGGCTCGAGCCAGGTAACCTGGCTCGCCCGGGCTGAGCTCGGTGGGCCGAGCCAACCAGGCTCGGTCAGCCGGGCTCGGACAAATTTGGCCCAAAACTGGCCACAACGATGAACTAAGCTCTTCGTTGTGGCACGAAAGATCCGAGGAGCACAATCTGTGCAGCTAGTTCTCCTACTCTTCTTCTCTAAAATCCCGCGAGCACAGCCCGGTATCCGTCTTCCAGGGTCCAGTTTCCTCGGGATCAGTGTCATCGTCGCGTATCTCGAGAGATAGGTTGTTTAAGGGGTGTGTGATGAACGCGTTGGGATCTTGCTTGGATTATGAATATACGAGCTTACAGGTGGATAGGGTGTGTCGCGAAGATATTGACGAGCTTGCATTTAATCTGGAAGAGACCTCACCGAGCTGCGAGGATTACGCCAAGGATTTGCTTGCTGGGGCGCAGGCGAGGCATAAAATTTTTGAGGAGGAGATTGTTGTTAGTCCTTCTACGAGGCTGAAGAAGCTCATAGAGGGCAGGTAGTATTTGCGAATTTAATGTACGTTTTTGGGAATTTGATGCTTTGGATCTTTTTTGCTGTTGTTTCTATAATTCCCAACCGTTACTGCTCTTAGGAGTGTAGATTATTAAGGTGTCTACAGAAATAATTTTGTTTGCTACAGATCCCAAATTTTCTCTTAAGCTTTCTCCTGTAAGTTCAATGTTACTGTCCATTGTGGAGTAGCACATAGCTCATTTCGTGCATGTACACTATGAGGAAGTTCTGGACAAATTCTGGGACCTCTGGCAATTTGGTTCATATAGATAACGATAGTTAGAAACCTCCCTGAGGGGCTTGGCTGCGTATGTTCCAAGTTTCCTCAGATGCCCCGCCTAAGCGGGATTCCACTGGGTGGTCATTGTTGTTATATAGAGTATGATATTGTAGGCAAATGTTTCCTAGCCCTGGAATTTATCCCAAAATTACGTCCCAAATTTCGCAGGAAAGTGCAGCATGTAAGCTTTACATTCAACTATGCGTTGCTTAGATTTCAAGGTGATTGACCGTGGGTGCTGTTGGGAATAATTTTTTGCTAGAACGAATAAATTTTGGCTTTATACGCTGTTGTAATTTCTTTTGACTGAAGTGTCGAAATGCCCCTTTAAGTCAATTTTGGTTTCTTGCTATTGCAATTTGGTAGAATTTGTTGTTGAAATAAATTTTGTTGAATTTTTTTGAATTGAAGTAGGTTTATTTTTATTTGTGTGTAGATGAGAGCGAGTGGGGGTCGTTACTTGCAGCATTGTGTGGAGACGGCGGTGTTGCTTGCGAAGATCGGCGCTAATTCCACAGTTGTGGCTGCAGGGCTCTTGCATGATACGCTTGATGACTCCTTTATGGAGTATGGTTATATTTTTCAGATGTTTGGAAAGGGTGTTGCTGATCTTGTCCAAGGGGTATAATCTCGCTCGCTCGCTCTCTCTCTCTCTCTCTCTCTCTCTCTCTCTCTCTCTCTCTCTCTCTCTCTCTCTCTCTCTCTCTCTCTCTCTCTCTCTCTCTCTCTCTCTCTCTCTCTCTCTCTCTCATGGTGGTTATTTACTTTACAAAACCCTTCGGTTCATTATTTGCAGCTGCTGATAATATTTCGTTAGTGATAATGTCCTGGTGAGAACATGTGCATCATTGATTTTTTTTTGGCTGATGTATAATAATCTAGACTGGCTCGAGAGGGTAATTTTACCATGAAGCCGATCCTATTGGTAACATTGATATTTCACTAGTATTTTCATTGCCACATATTATATGTTTATTGAATCACAACCGCGTGTCTAAACATCTCCCAAGGCCTTAGACCTAGCGAAACACAAAGTAACATATAGTGGAAACGCCATATAGAAGCATTATCCAATTATTAATCTCATGTTTAGGATATCTGAGCTTTTTTATATGTGAACGATTCTGGCCAGTATTTAGCTGTTTGCTAACATAGAAAATATGCCATGAGAGCCTTATAGATAATGGAACAAGCAAATGAACCACGATTACAATGTCCACACCTATATATTATAGGAGAACACAATGCAAGTCCTCCCTAGAGTATATAATTAAGCCATCCAGCGTGGTTACGGATGGTGCCCCTCGGGTTATGACATGGATATAGCATATGTATTGCAAGTCGCCTATAGTATACATGTATTTTTAGATCAGGAATTCTGGATAAGTTTAAATAACACTGCTTTTTTGTGCAGGTCTCTAAATTAAGCCATTTGAGTAAACTGGCCCGTGAAAATAAC
Source organism: Xerophyta viscosa (assembly GCA_002076135.1). NCBI lineage: Eukaryota > Viridiplantae > Streptophyta > Magnoliopsida > Pandanales > Velloziaceae > Xerophyta > Xerophyta viscosa. Next base: position 1,151,922 of record MJHO01000056.1, read on the forward strand.
ACTGCTGCTAGGACCGTCGAAGCAGACAGGCTCCACACTCTGTTTTTGGCAATGGCAGATGCTAGGGCAGTACTTATAAAGCTTGCAGACAGGCTCCATAACATGATGACCTTGGAAGCTTTGCCCTTGTTAAAGCAACAGAGATTTGCAAAGGAGACATTGGAAATATTTGTTCCATTGGCTAATAGATTGGGAATTTCAACCTGGAAGGAACAGCTCGAGAATTTGTGTTTCAAGCATCTCTATCCAGAGCAGCATGACGACCTTTCATACCAACTTTTGAAATCCTTTGATGAAGCAATGATTGCCTCTGCAGTAGAGAGACTAGAAGAGGCTCTCAGGGACAAAGGCATTTCATATCATGTTCTTTATGGAAGATACAAGAGCTTGTACAGCATTTACTCCAAGATGCGGAAGTATGCCCTCACTTCCTCGTCCTCTCTCTCTCTCTCTCTCTCTCTCTGTATATATATATATATATATATATATATATATATATATATATATATATAACAAAATTGATTTGCTGAGGTGTATATTGTATTTTGATGTTGGAATTTATAGTTGAGTTTGATACATTTTTTAACAGGAAGAAGCTATCGATGGATGAGATCCACGATATCCATGGACTTCGCTTGATCGTTGAGGAGGAGGAGGACTGTTATAGAGCATTGGATGTTGTTCATCAACTATGGCCAAAAGTTGTTGGGAGGTTAAAAGACTATATAAACCATCCCAAGTTCAATAGGTAGGCTACTTATCAATAGAGTAATGCATTCGTGGCACCAACAAATTTCCAAACTTGCTAGCCTGTATGATTAGAATAAAAAAAAAAATTTGGAGTATTTTTTGGAGAAACTTTCAACAATGAAAATATATATTTTGATGAAATTTACAACTTTAATGTTGAAAGTTTTTCTAAAAACACTTCTAAACAGGTGGGTAGCGCTTGTTTAAAATTGTTTCTAAAACTCCCTTCAAACATGTTAAAAATATTGAGCCTCGACACACATATTTATAAGTATTTTCTGGCATCAAAATCTACAATTTTCACATTAAAAGTTTCTCCGCAAAATGCTCCTAAAATTTCTTTTATTTTTTTTTAATTATGCGGGTTATTGGATTTGGTGGATTTTTTGGCGGTGGGGTACGGGCGACTAGTGCTTTTCTTGTCAATATCAGTTCAATGTTATTCCTTTGGTTTGATCTTTTCTGGGGAGATTCTAGTGGTGGAATTTATTTATTTATTTATTTTTTGCAGGTACAAGTCATTGCATACTGTAGTTCTGAATGAAGATGAAGTCCCTCTTGAAGTTCAAATCCGTACAAAGCAGATGCATCTTCAAGCTGAGTTTGGATTTGCAGCTCATTGGCTGTACAAGGAGGGTGACTCAGAGAATTCATCTTTTATTCTCCAAATGGTGGAGTGGGCAAGGTGGGTGCTCACATGGCATTGCAAGACGATGAACAACGATAAGCTCACATTGCTCGGTGCTTCGGATTCAATAAAACCTTCGTGCCCTTTCCCTTCCCATTTGGATGATTGTCCTTTCTCATACGCGCATCAGTGCAAGCATGATGGACCTATTTTCGTAATTGTGCTCGAAAACGAGAAGGTATTTTATTTTCTCAATGTTTAAGTAGCATAATTCTTCATCAAGATTGTTTCTTTTTAGTGTGACATGAATCTGTTATAAAACATAGGCGAGGAACTGAAAAGGGCGTTTAGCCTTCTGAGCGTACAATAAAAAATTAGTTCTTATGCACGGCTTGTAGTATATGCAGTATTCATATCTATTCATGTTCTTGTCAAATTGGTGGTGGGTTTTATACTTTTACATTCCGAGATATCTAAAAATGGTATGTACTAACTAATCGTCTACCAATATTTCCAGATGTCTGTCCAAGAGTTCCCAGCAAACTCTACAATAATGGACATGTTGGAGAGAGCTGGGAGAGGGAGTTCCAGATGGCCTTCTTATGGTTTCCCTATGAAGGAAGAGTTAAGACCAAGGCTAAACAAGCAGCCGGTGAGCTATCCAAATCAGAAGCTCAAAATGGGAGACGTCATCGAATTAACACCCACAATTCCCGATAAATCTCTACCAGTGTACAGAGAAGAAATCCAGCGTATGTACAACAGGGGTGGTAAGCCGGGTCTGGCTGTTGCTGGTCTTGGCGGATGGAGAAGCTGACGAGAATGTCTGTCAGTTTAATGAAATAACTGTGTTGTAATATATTTGTTTGATTCATTGTATATAAAACCAAGTATTAGGTATTCAGAAATCTCTCAAGTAAAAACCAAGCTTTCTTAACTGAAAGCGTGTTCTAGTATTTTTATGCGTCTATTGAGCAAGTTTCTTAATCCAGTCAAGCTCAACTGGAAAGTGTTTGGACAGAATCCAAAAGTTTCTGGATGTATCATACTTTCTTTTGCTTGAGCAGTTCTTTTCTTCAGCATATGCATGGATTTCTATTAGTAAGTGCATGCTTTCTGCACTTAGGTCGAGCGGTGAGGCTAGTCTTATAAAGAAGTGTCAATCGTGTGTTTGAATTTGAGGTGTATCTGAAGTAAGAAGTAAGGTATAAGGTGGTTCGGCGAGTTTTTAGTCGGGCTATTAAATGTGGTGGATGTCTAATTTAATACTGTATGTTTAGCTCGGAACTGAATTTTAAGTTGGGATTTTACTTTCTGACTGGTCTATATTCAATACGAGATGAATGATTTAATCAGAAAATAATATCCAATGAAATAATTTGACATATATTGTCGAAAATATTACACCTCGTTCACCTAAAAAATTCAATGCATGGAGGACTTAATTAGATTATTCCTGTTTAACTTAGTATCACAAAGAATTACAAGTACATGGGGTTTCCCCGCGAGAGTTCGAATCTCTCAGGCGTCAAATCTTTCTCCTTTTATTTTTCATTTTTTTATCCTCAACAAGATGTGCAATTTGCACCGACACTTGTAATCTCATAGGCGAACCTCAGAATTTCTTTCACTAAACAAAGTATCATCAGAGCTGTTATAAAATTTAGTATTCCAAAATTAATACTATGATCAGGACTACAACTTAGTTTTTAGTAATAACACGTACATATAAATTTAATTGACGCAATATATGTCTCATATAAGTAGCCCTCTGTACATGAACTACTGAATAGATTGGTCATGTACATTAACGTTAAGAGTGGCCCAGCATTCTCGCATTAACCTTAGACTCTGCTTCTGTCCAATTTCTTTTGTTATTGGGTTCCAAAAAAAAAAAAAAAAAAAAAACACTTCTGTCCGGTTTCTTTGAACGGTAGTAAGTTATGTTGCGGCCGGAATGTTGCGTCTGCAGAGAACATAATGAAGTACACTGTTGAGAGCACACAGTTCACTTTGAGCACCACATATTTCACGCACCAGTTTTCGAGATCTAGCATTTTTGCCATTGCGTAACATCGATCTTGAGTGATTTTGCTCCAATGGTAGAACGACTCTTTAAGTGAAGCCTAGATACCTTGCCTGACGAGAAAACGAACAATGTTAGTACTCAAATAATTCAGTATCCAAGTATTGCAATTGATATGGTCGAAAAATATATCAGGAGGTGTAAGTATATAATTTTATGATTTTCTAATATGATAAGAGCCATCAAAATCAAAAAACTTATACAAAAGTTTGAAAAGCACCCATAGAATCTCCGGGAAGCTACCCAAGTTCGCTTTTGAGCAAAAGCATTCAATACATGCAGCTAGAAGCACAATTTTTTGAAGAAACTTTAGGAATACTTGTGAGAGCTCTATCATTTTAACACAAGTTCTGAGAAATTAGAAATTGATAAAGAAAATAAAGCTACTATAAGGAGTCAAAGCATGGAGTCATTCAAGATGTTAATCAATTTATGGCTTTCCGAAATCAGAAGTCGAAGCAAAGTAAGCATAAAGAATCTGAAGTCTCATGCATTATAGATAAAGGGATTTGGAAGAACATGCTTCCTAAAACATTCCAACAAGTGATTAACAACTAGTAGTCGAGTGTTGACAAAGGCTGTCTATTTGGAAATATATTTAGTGGTTCATATCCTCGTACTTCTGAACCACTTCATCCAATTACCTTTATGATATTACCATAATGTCAATCAATTGAAATTAAAAAAGAAGACCATGAACATAATTCTTGGACCTAATGAATCATCAATTAGCAAACAAAACAAATGCGCATACATGAAGAGTCACATGAAAAATCAACGAAAACAACAACTGAAAAACCAACATATGCATGATAACCAACAAGACTTCAGCATAAATGTATGGAAAACAATTCAGAAACAAAACTTAAGAATTGAAACCATTTCATATCATAGAAATATATGTACTTACTTTGTTCAATACATATCTTTCCACTAGCGAACTCAATCCGTGTTTGTAATATCGTGTCGTAAGCTTGAGATGCAGATCAGAAGCATACGTTCTGAGCTGAAGAGGACTCCAAATAGGTTAAATCAATTTTTGTTCAATAGCCTACTTATTAGTTACAATATTCTGAAGCGACATCAACAATTAACTAGGCAACCACCAAAATGTCAATATTTCTCAATGCAGCGGGAACTATTCTCAAATCTTACTTCCCTTTGTTATATGCATAATATGGTTAGCTTGTTGTGGCATACCAGCCTTCAGAAGACAAGATATCAAAGAATTAACTGTCACATTATCAGGGGCACAGCCACTATCTAGCATTTTATCGAAAAGGGCAATAGCTTCTGACATTCTTCCCTTCATACAATGCCCTATTATTAGTATAGTATATGTAAATTTATCGGGAACACACTTTCGTTTATGCATATCGCTAAAAACTAAATTTGCCTCATCCACATTTCCCGCCTTGCAAAGGGCATCAATCACAGGGTTATATATCAATTTACTAGGCACGATATCCGTTCTCTCGTTCACTTCATTCAAAAGAGCTCTGGCTTCCGATAACTGATTCTTCTTGCATAGAGCATTTATCATAATACCGTATGTATAAATATTCGGGCTGATATTCCCCATAACCATCTCAGACCAAAATATTCTTGCATCGTTAATTTGGCCTCGTTTACAATATCCATCGATTATTGATGTGAAAGTCACAACATCAGGGGGGCACCCACAGACCATCATTTTATCATACATCAAAATAGCTTCCTTCATATTTCCACATTTACCATAACCATCAATAAGCACATTATAAGTCACTCGACTCGGCTTTATGCCGCATCCAATCATCTCAGTAAGAACACCATACGCATTATCCATCTTACCCACCTTACAATAACCAGAAATTACGATGGTAAAAGTCACAACATTGGGAACACAAATACCATCTTCCTGAATCCTTCTCAAAATTTCATGCCCACGATCAACTCTATTAGCTCTACACAATCCATCCACAAGTATATTATACGTAATAGTATCCGGCAAACACTCAAAACTCCTCATCTTTCCCAAAAGCTCAAATGCACGATCGATTTCACCGGACTTGCATAAACACTTTATAATAATATTGAAACTACAGGTATCAAAAACAAAGTATGGAGATCCCAAATGCTTGGAAAAGAATTCGACCACATCGTTCACTCGTCTATTCGAGATCAATGCTGTGAAGAGATTATTGGAACTGTATGATCTGATTTTGCACTCAAAGTTTGGAGCTTTCGCAAGCAATCGTAACGCAGCATCCAAATTATTCAAATCCACTAAACTGTCGATTATGAATCCTAGAAACGATCCATCTGGCATGTGATTACATTCAGTCATTTCGTCGAACAACTTGACTGCATCATCAACTCTTCGAGATTTCAACAACAGCGCAACAATAAATTTATATGTGGTCATTGAATGTGTGATTTCGAACTCAGTGCGCGTGAAGTTGTAGAAGTCGAGGAGTTGATCGGCGTCACCCGGGAGGCGGCGGAGGGTTTCGAAGGCGACAGAGGGGGATAGAATGGTGCGGAGAGCAGTGAGATTTTCGGAGGGGAGGAGGAGGAATGCGGTGACGATGGCCTTGGAAATCCATGCTATTTGCGGCTGCGGCGGTATTAGAAAAGGAGCGGTGGAGATGCGGCGGAGGAGGACTGAGAGCGGGAGTACGTTAACGTACAATGTTCCGCGGAGGATCATTTCATGGAGTCGGAGATGGACGGTGGCATAGAACGAGAATGGAAGACGAATCATTTTTTTTTGCGTTTGCTTTTTTTTTTTTCTCTCTTTTTTGGATATAAATGATAAATTAAACCGAATTTTTTTTTTTTTTGAAATTATTTAAAAATAAAAATACAAAAATAAATCTAAATTCAAATTTTTTTAAAAACAACACCCGCTCGCCAGTTAAACTGGCGAGCCGGGTGCCACGTCGGCACCCCGCGACCGGCTGCCACGCTGCAGCCAGCGTGGCCACTCGCCTCTTACACTGGCGAGCGATCCTCTCGCCAGTCTGACTGGCGAGAGGAATGCTCTCGCCAGTCTGACTGGCGAGGGAATCGCCACTGTAAATGGCGAGCGTCCTCGCTAACAACCCGAGAGCTGCATTCCCTCAAGTCACAAATGTATTACATTCCTAACTCATACATCCATTAAAACCCTAACTTAAATATCCATTCACATAAACTTTTTAAATAAATTAACCAATATTATAATTCATTCACATTCATATCAATATCAATACAAACTCAAACATAAATAAATATTTTAATTTCATAAAAAAAAATCGAGAGAGTATCCCCTGCATATATAATCAAACAAATCTGCGATAAATTATAAAACACACATATTTAAGTATAAAATCACAAATATATATACATAATGCATATCGACCATAATTTAAAGATATTCACAATAACTTATAATATTAATACAACTACAAATCAATCATGTTTCATAAACAGATTTTGGAGCTCGCCGTTTTCGAGTTGACTTTCTCAAAAACGACATAATACCACGTCCTCGTCGTCGTGCGTGCTCCTGCTCTTCCGGCGCGTGCTCCTGCTCCTGCGATGCATGCTCCTGCTCCTCCGGCGCGTGCTCCTGCTGGGTTACATGTTGGGTAAGATCTCCAGGGTCAGCAGTTGAAGGTGCTTCGTAACTTGCGTATTGGGATGTAGATGCACCTTGCTCGTAATCAGATGAACCCTGATCGTAACCACTATATCCATAATATCCCGCAGGATCCCAATTATACTGCTGTTGGGTGAGCTCATGAGAGTGCATATCAAATTCTGGATGCTGCTGTTCGACTCCACCAACATCTTCATCAATCATAATGCCTTCGCCTTCGAAATCGGCAGGAGGTGGTGGAACAAATGGAATAAATATCTGCACGTGTTCCGAGAGCAAAATCGTGGTAGCTCCGGAACATCTCACTACACACACTCTGAATGTATCCTGCATGACTGTAGCCTGATATAGCGCTGTCTCCCGCCATTTCGTAAATGTTACGAAGATTTTTGAGCTGTTATTGTAAGAAACAATCATATAACATATAAATATTTGATAAATAGATGTATATCTTGTCAAAATAAAGAAAACGTATTATCTTACCATGTATTCATTTATGAGACACTTCCGAGAAATAAATCTCCTGGTAATACGCTTATACCAGTCCATATAGCCGTGGATGTCATCTCTTACCGCATGCGCAATTCGAAAATGAGAAGAAAGGGAGAGAAGGGAGGGCTCGGTGGCAGGTTGGAGGCCCATTCCTCTCGCCAGTCAGAATGGCGAGAGGTATTCTCTCGCCAGACAGACTGGCGAGAGCATTCCTCTCGCCAGTCAGACTGGCGAGAGGATCGCTCGCCAGTGTAAGAGGCGAGTGGCCACGCTGGCTGCAGCGTGGCAGCCCGGTCGCGGGGGTGCCGACGTGGCACCCGGCTCGCCAGTTTAACTGGCGAGCGGGTGTTGTTTTTAAAAAAATTTGAATTTAGATTTATTTTTGTATTTTTATTTTTAAATAATTTCAAAAAAAAAAAAATTCAATTAAACCGCTACAATTTTAAAATAAGTTGGCCTTAAAATTTTGGATATAAATGATAAATTAAACCGCTATAAGCTCAAGCGTACTGTATGATATGTTTGAGCATATAGAATAATATACACATATAGGACTGTTTATTTAAAAAAAGATATTTAAATAAAAATTATCAGTTTTAATTAGTTATATCATTTTAATATTTTAAAATTAGTTAAAAAATAATTTTAAATAAATATTTAGAATTTTTAAATTTTAACGAATTTTAAAATAATTTTAAAATTCATTAAACTCATATTTAAAAACTAATACAACATGAGCATATAATAAAAACTCATATTCCTTAATAATTTTAAAATTCGTTAATTATCATATATATTCTATATGCCCAAAAGGTACTTCATCGGATCAAAATTCTGATAGATAGCGTCAGAGATGCGGGTAATATACCAAAGAAAACAAAAGAAAAACTGATACAACATGATCAAAAGGTGTTGTGAACCGTAGATATTAATTTTAGAGATCATGAATTGTTAGAACGGAAAACTTACGTCGAATATAACACATGCGTCTTTGTATTAGTCCAGACCTAAAGACTATCAGTTGTTACTTCTTTTTTTAAAGAGAATCAACGACATTAACCCTTTTTATTTCTTTTCTTTAGTATATGTGATAGTGGGACCTGCTGTTCTGCTTCAATTTTTTGTTTAAGATAATATGATAAAAATCTCCTCTTAAGTAAATATTTATTAAAATATATTTAGCAAATTTATATTAGTTTATTAAATATAGTTTTTTAACTATAATTCTTAAACTACGCTCAGATATTCTTCAATTATTTATTCTTGGGATAATTACATTTTCCTTCCTAATTTTAAAATTTTTTATAAATCTGTCATTAACTTTAAAATTTTTTATAAATCAGTATCTATTTCGGCATTTGTACTAAAAATAGTTTACAAGTATATAAATACTTTTTTAAAAATATTTGAATATAAATAAAAAGTCTATGTAATCTGTAATATTATTATTAATTTTTTTTAAAAAAAATATCTAATAGATACTTTGATATTTTTTAACGGATTTAAAAACTTCAGCTAAGACTTTGATTTTTTAAAATATATGTTTTAGAATAATTTTAAAATTTTAAATCACAATAAATAAATGTTACTAATTTATAATTTTTATATTAAAAAATATTTTTAAAATGAATTTTAAGCAAATAATGTATTTGTAGCACTAATGCACAGGGATTTTTTTAATTTTAAAATAATTTAAAATACAAAAATACAAAAATAAAATTAATTTTAAATTTTTTTAAAAAAAGCACCCACTCGTCGGTCGTGGCATCTCCCGCAAGTTTAACTGGCGAGAGCACTCTCGCCAGTTTAAGAAGCGAGAGCGCTCTCCCCAGTCTAATGGACGAGAGTGGTCTGGTGGTTTTTCCTTCACACTGTTAATTAATAGGTTTCCTATTCTAATTCCTGAAAAATCATATATTTTATTCTTTTTATTGCTTTCTTTCTCGTTATTATTTATTTTCCCAATTCAAAAAGTTTTTACTAATTTTATATTTTTAAAATTTAATATTGTTAAGTTTAATTTCTAACACTTAATATTTATCTTTTGAAATTAATATTTAACTTCTAATTTAATTTTAACTATTAAAATTTCAAATTTAATGTAAAACTTTATAATTTAATTTCAAGTTTTTAAATTTCAAAATTCAAAATACACCTTTTAAATTCCAAAAATCAATATTTAAATAGTATTTAAATATTTGAATTTAAGAGTTAAAATTAAATTTAAGTCGTCAAAACAAAATACTGCACTATGGGATTAATATTAAATTTTGAAATTAAAATTCTAAAATTACACATTCAAAATAATGGGATTTGAATTTAAAATTTTAAAATTTTAAAATTTGAGGTTAAATTTAACTTTGAAATTTGATTCAACATTAGATAAGAAATATAAATCCTACACGATGGGATTAAATTAAAACAAAAATTTCTTGAAATTAAAAGTTCAAATATTAAATTTCAAAAATATTAAATTTCAAATTTTTAAAAATATTAATTTCCAAATTTCAAATGTTTTAATTTTAAAATTCATATTCCGATATTTAGAATGTGGTAATTTAAGAATTTCAATTTCAAGATTTAATATTAATCCCATTGTCCAGTATTTATTTATTTTTAGCTTTATATTTTAAATATTTAAATACTAAATGTAAATATTGATCTTCGGATTTGGAAGGTGTAATTTGAATGCTAGAATTTGAATTTTAAATTTAAAAACTTGAAATTAAATTATAAAACTTGAAATTAAATTTAAAATTTTAATATCTGAAATTATATTAAAAAAATAAATATTTGCTGGAAATCTAACTTAACAAATATGAATTTTTAAAAATATAAATTAGTAAGAAAAAAATTGAATTTTGGAAAACAAATGATGACAAGGAAAAAAATAATAAAAAGAATAAAATATGTGATATTGTAGGGATTAGAACCTGAGACATATTGATTAACAATGAGAAAGAAAAAATCAGACCACTCTTACCAGTTAAACTGGCAAGAACACTTTCGCCAGTTTAACTAGCGAGAGTCGCCATAGAGGCTGCGCGTATCTGTGCGCTGCCACCGTGGCACCCACTCGCCAGTTAGGTGCTATTTTTTTTTAAAAAAAAAATTAAAATTAATTTATTTTAAAATGTATTTTTTATTTTAAATATTTTTAAATTAAAAAAAAAAAAATTCAATGCACAAGTCTCCAATTCTTCTTAGTTTTTATTGCAGTCATCCAGGTCCCAAAATACAACGCCAAGCCTAAGAGAATAAAACAAAGCACACGGTCGCAAAACAGTAAGCAAAGACGATGAACTTGCCCGCCGGCTATGTCAATCACTTTCCGTTCGCCTTCTCGAACGACACCGGCGCCGCCTCCCCTCCGATGCCGAACCACGTCATACCCCCTTCTTTAACGATCCCTATGTCATAGCAGGGCACAATACAGGCCCTGCAGTCTCTCGGACAGTAAGCCAATTTGTAATTCTTCTTCCCACTCGACTGTATCTGAAACCAACTCCTTCCGGCGACACTGTTATCCAGACTCCTCTCCTGACCTCCCGTCGTAATAAAAGTTTTACCATTAAAAGTATCTTTTTCACCTCTCCATACTGCCGACTGCTCACCGCAGAGAGGGATCTTCGGCAAGGATAAGAACTTAAAGTTGATGTTATCGTTGACGTTGATGGCTTTCACCGGGTTTGGAGATACGATTGTTATTGATAGATGGCGACGAGATTTTACGACGACGGAGATGGTCGGCGGGCAGGTTTTGTTGCGCGAGGCGATAGAGAGAGCCCCGCCAGTGGCTGTGGTGGCAAAGTTGAGGTTGTATTCTACGTCTGGTTTCACCGGCGAGCCGTTGGTGTCGAGCACCGGATCGGCGGCTAGGGCGGCGGCTATGGTGGCGGAGAGGAGGAAGAATAGGAGGGGCTTTTGATTCATGGCTGACGCTGTAGTAGTTTCTAGTGATGCATCGATGAGGGTGTGATGCAGTGAGTGGGAGATGAAGTGCTACATACATATTTATAGAGTGAGAAAAGTTGGTGGAGACTGGAGATAATATTTTTTTTGATTATATTGGTGCTAAAATAATGAGTTGGTGGAGACAAGTTGATCGTGAGAAAAGTTGGTGGAGATGATGAGAAAAACATGGTGTTTTTCTTTGGGCTTTGTTATGCACCTTTACCAAATCACACAAGAAACCATGTGGTAGACCACACATCACGAAAAGTACATATATGTAATTTTAATATTTTTTACAGATCACGAAAAAATTGTACGGATTACGAGATACATATATGGTAAAAATTAGTTGTGTGTGATTTGTTGGGTAGTTTGTTAGAGATGAGTAGTTTTTTTCTTTTCTCGGGATAACAACATGTGCATCTATTTTGAGATAATGAGAAAACCACGTACATCTATTTCGTTTAGATTTTACCGTGATAAAATTATGACTGAGATATTATTATTGTTATTGATTTCTTAATAATAAAAATGACTCTTATCTCTAAAAAAGAAGATTTTAAGGTGCACCTATGTATTAAAGTTTTTATACACATTAGTCTAAAACTATTCGTTTACGTATTTTGAAAAGTTAGTGCACTAGGAAGGTATAATTTACCGTTTCCCAACAATTTCTTCTTATTGACGTGCTTAAAGCTATACTGAATTTCACCTATTCTTTGAATGCATACATTATCTGAGATACTGAATTGCTTTATCTTTGATGTATTAAAAATACTAAATTTAGATATAAATATAGCGCTCTATATTGCTTGGAATATGGTGCTAAAATTCTTAAGCTTAAATATTAAATAAAACTTTTCACCTTGATTGAAATAATAAAATATTATTTATTTTGTAATTTTATGGAAAATAATTAATGTGATCTTGATATTTCAGCCCCCTGGCAAACTTTTTAACAAATCCGCCTACGTTCCAAATCAGCTCCTAACACAACAGCGGCGACTGCGTTAGTGAAATCAAGAGAGACTTACTGTTCTGCCTCCCTCTATGTTTATTTATTGTTGATCAGCCCTTCTCAAAAGACTCTTACTGTTCAGCCCCCCAAATACCATTTTCGATTTATTTGGATAAAAATATTTTTGTACGCATTAATACTTCGGAGCCCCAAAATATATATTTAGAAATATTTTTTGAAAAAAATTTTAACATAAAAGTTGATATCATCATGATTTATAATTTTTATGTTTTGAATTTTTCCAAAAAATATTTATAAATAGTTACTTTTTATGTTTTTCTATTTCAGCATGTTAGATGATCGACCGTTAATACTTCGGAGCTCCGAAACATCTATTTAGTTATTTGGCAAAACTCAAAACATAAAAGTTATGGATATCATTGAGATCTAAAAATTTCATGTTTAAACTTCTTCCAAAAATACTTCTAAATAGATATTTCGGAGCTCCGAAATGATGATATATAAATAATAGTATTTTTGTCTGAACAGAAAATGCAGAGGGACTGATCAGTAAAGTGAAACTGTTTGGATGGGTGCATGGAGCAATGAAATATGGGGAGGCTGATCTGTGATGTCAAAAATATTGGAGATATGATATGTAGATTTCTCTAAAATCAAAAACTAAATTGAAATTTAATATTTATAAATGATTAATTGGAAGGTTTAAAAGGAATTGATAAATAATTAACCTATTGTTTTGACCAAAAAATAATTAACCTATTGCAAGGCTGTATGGATAAGATTTAAGATTTAATTATAAGGTTAAAGTAATCGAAACATATTTCACATGCTTTACTTTAACTTTTATACACGTGTATGCACATGTCGCTTTAATACTAAAAAATCGTAAAAGCTTAGCAGCAGTGCAATGCCGACGGCGTATGGAATATAAAAATTCTACAATAAAACGTTTACATTTCAGCATATAACTCTCGTGTTTAAATAAAAATAAATAAATTATACTATCATTTTAGAAAAAATTTTATATAAAACTTATAAATTTTGATGAGATCTACAACTTTAATATTCATTTTTTTTTAAAAAATACTTCCAAATAAATATTTTGGAGCTCCAAAATTTAACGAATTTAATGAATTTTAAAGTAGTTTTTTATCCGCTTTAAACCATTAAATTTTGAAGTTCTAAAATATATTTTTAGAAATATTTTTGAAAAAACGTTTAAAATGAAAGTTGTAAAACTCGTCAAAATTTACAACTTTGATGTTAATTTTTTTTCAAAAAATATTTTTAAATAATTTTTTTTTTAGGATGTTATACGAAGTGACATTGTGTAACCGTTACACTCAAAAATTTCTATATGGAATATAACTGGGCGTCAGTGAAGATGCAAGGATGTAGTCTTTTATATAGTATTTGATTTGATGTAGTAATTTATAAATATAAATTTAGTTTTTAACAAAATAATAGAAAACTTTAAATATATTCTGCTATAAATTTATAATTTAGAAATTTATTAAGATGTCTTAATATAGATCAAAATTTCTTTTGCAAATTAAAATATAGTAAAATGTAGTAATGGCAATTTAACCTGTTTACGTTGATACTTGTTATAATTTATTGGCAGAATTTCTAGACGGATTCTTTGAATATATGTGTAGCAAATTCTAAATAATACTAATGATACACACATATACATATTACATCAAGGAAGCACAGATATGATAAACTTTTGTTGTGAGTTTAAAAAATAATATACTAATCTGTTAAGACTCTTGAGTCCCAAAAAAATTTATTTAAATATTTTTTTTAAAAATAAATAATTTTTAATTTGATTTATAATTTTTATATTCATTCAATTTTTTTAAATATATTTTTAAATAATTATTTGAGAACTTAGAATTATGAATTTAAAATAATAGACTTATTTCTAACACAGTTGTCGAGAAGAGGATGATATTCAAGATTTTCATCTTTCTAAGTACTCCAGCACCATTTCTAATCCTAATATTTTGTAAAATCATGCTATTGTAATATTAATTCATAATCTTATGATGTACAGTTATAACAGCTAAATAAAAAGATCCAAATACCTAGTTTTAGTTAGAAATTTTAGTGGTACAAATATTTGTAAGAAGAATTAATGGTAAATTTTGTCTAAAAGAAAATCTATAGAGCTAGAAAAACTGGGATAAAATGCTGCAGGTAATTTGCAATTTGCAAATATGCGGCAGCATGCTCGGTGACGTCAGCAGGCGGCCTCACGTGGGCGTACAAGCCCCGGCTGGCGGCTGTCGCACCGTGCAATTTAGTTGCTATGCGGCTATGCCCGTCCTGACAGGACTTCGGTGGGTCCCTTCACTGGTCAAACACTAGGTTTGACTAACATACTGCTGCCACGTCACTAATGTGCGACGTAAACATTCACTGGTGTTGCTGCTCTTATACTCTACCAAACAGCAAATCTAACACCAATCATCGTCACCAAATCCGTCTCAGCTAAATCTTTGTTATTGACCGCCACCCACGTGAAAATTGAGAAGGATAAAACAAACTAATGATGCTACAATCAGCAAATTTTGTAGGGAACTTAGCACTGCAGCTCAAACATGTTATTGTTGTTGCGTTGTTGTCCACTCATAACTTTCATTTATAGTTATATCTAATATATTTAATTTTAATTGTAGTTAAAATTAAATAAAATTAATAGACATATATGCATTCGAATCTATTCATCCCATCAGCTCTTTTCTATCCGTCCCCAAAATATCTAATCTAGCCCATAACCTTCACCAGCTTCGAATTCGAGCCACCGTCTCATTCCTTACTGCAGTCCTTTCGAGGTCGCTGCCCTTCTTCCTACCCTCCCTCAGCTCCCTTCCTCTCCTCCAGCTGTCTCCTTCCATCCATCAACTTCCACGATCCCTCTCTTCCCTTCCATAATTACCTTTTTATCACAAACTTTTATCCCACTAACAGCCATAAATTGTACAATCCAACTAATCAATCCATATCATAATCCATCCTAATAAATCATTCCTATTGAAAATTTTTGTGTGGTAAGACGATCTTATAGAATAGACACACGTATTTTCGACGTTTGTGCTTTCGGAGAGGAACACCACATCGTTGACTTGATGGGAAGAGCAAGCCGGAAAATTTGATCGAGCAAATGGCTGATAGATGGAAGACATTGGCTCCATATACGTTAATGTTGAAGTTCTACGCTCCAGATGACATGCGCAACCTCGTCACCCTCATATCGGATTCAGATGTTGTGAATATGTACTGCATTAATAAGCTAAATGAAACTACTCAGGCTAAATTAAAAAATGCAAAGGTGTGCAATGCCGGCACGGGAACTAATGTATGTATATCACAATTATTTTGTCTTTTTTGGGTGTGTGATCAGGCTTAAAGGGTGTTATAATGGTCGTGTAAAGAGAAAGCGCTAAATCTTTTGATGTTATCGAAAGATGTTTACTGCAATTCCTGGAGTGTTATGGACGAATGTCTTCATGTCAATGTAATGCTTTGTTAGTTGTAGTAACTTCCTACGTCAATAGCTTCATTGTTCTTGTATAGTAAAAATAAGTTATTTCTGACACGCACTTTGCGGATGCGTCGCCACTAGTCTCTCATTACATAAGTATTTCTTAAGAAAAACACAAGTATGTGCATAGTTATAATTCAATTGTAACTATCCTTTTTTTTTAGTTTTCTGATGTCCTCTCTATCTTTTTTATTAATAAAAAATAGCATCTTGTAGTTCAGTTGGTTAACATAGACTAAATTAAACGTTATGGGGCCGTCTGTATGGTTAGGGGTGGGTTAGAATATCCGCAGATATGAGTATTGGGAGATAAAAATCGTAATTGCTATATGTTTCGTGCAAGATTCGTCTCATCCTATTGTGATAGGAATATTCTTAGGAAAATAAAAAATTATAACCCTCGATTTTTATAAAAAGTTATTTTTTATCTACTTTTTTTTTATTAGACTTAATAATCAGCATCTATTTTAATAAAACTATTAATTTTTTTAACTCTTTTTACCTCTTAAAATACTCCTGTTTATTTTTTTATCACTAACAAACAACGATAATTGCTGGAAGAATTTGAAAGACGCATACAGCATTGTTCACAGGTTCTAGAAATAAATGGCAAAGTAATCCTCACAATCTCGATCAATATGTAATACTCCAGTTCAAATTAACTACGCTACTAATAATTTCCAGTGAAATGCATCTACTAATCACAACTTACTCTGATCCGATCTTCAGATCTACATGTTCACTCATCGAACGAACACGTATTCATGGTGCATTGGATGATGGCCGAGCAGCCCGCGGCGGTAGGGATTGGCTTTGCTTGTGAGAGACGTAGTCGTAGTAGGAGCGGCCGTGTTGCGAGCACGGTATCCCGTTCTTCCTCAGAGCATCATAGCTGATGATGCTGTGATCTCTTCTTAGCTCACGCCGCTCCATCTTCGCCTCCTCCAGCAAGTAGTCTCCCGCCGTGTCCTCGTAGTCATCCCGCAGCGTCGTTGCCACGGCAGAAACATGCTCAACACCCCAGAAGCTGTGGTCGCCGTATGTCGCCGCTGCCACTACTTTGGACATCGCGATCGCCAGGGTGAGAAGCAAAGCGGCGATTACTAGCTTCTTGTCATTGCCATTGATGTAGATTACTTCACATAGAAGCTGTTTACTTTGAGTAAAAAATAAAAAGTAAAAAAAAATAATAATAAAATAAAAAGTAAAAAAAAAAAAAAATCGTAAAAAAATAAAACGAAAGTAATAAGATTAAAAAGTGATGAAAAAATGGTGAGAAAGTATATTTAAATTTTCTATTTATTTTATATTATAAAATAGAAAATAAATAAACTTTTTTATTTATAAAAACAATTAATAATAATTTAAATAACTCTTTAATAATAATTAAAAAAACATTGTTGAATAATAATTAAAAAATAATTTATAAATTAACATTTTAATAATAATTTAAAAATAATTACTATTTTATTTATTAATAATTAAAATTTTATTATTTTTAGTTTATTTAGTAATTTTAGCTAATATTATTTATTTATATTTTTAATACTAATAAATTATTACAATTATTATATAAATTGAAATAATAGAATAAAATAATTATTTATTATTTATTACTATAGTAACTTGCATGTTATTATTTATTATTATAATTATTTATTTCTATTAAAGAATATAAATTTATTATTTATTAAAACTAATAAATTTTTTTATAATATCTACTAGTTATAAATATATTAAATTATTTATTATAATATAATAATATTTTATTATTTTAAAAATTATAATTATTATAAATATTAATGACTCTCATTTTTCTTTCAATTTTTAAGTTTTCTTGAGTACAGATAATCTAGGTTGATTATAGTTATCCCTTATTACAATGGGATAATGGAAGAATGGCGTTTTTGTAATTATATTTGAAAGTTTCAAAGTAGAATTAAATGAAACTAATAGAAGAGAAGAGAGAGAGAGAGAGAGCGACAATAATAACCAGCAGGAGCTGCAGCAGCAGCAGAGCAGACTTCAAATGTGGATCGTCAATGACGACGATAAATACCACTACCACCATAACCGTTTCACCCACCCTGCACAACTTCTCCTGCTCCTCCCCTTCCTCATTTCCCTCGACCTTCCGCCGCCGCTACATCTTAACGTGCACCATTTCACCTCATGGCGTCGGCGGTAGGCGGAGGATCGCCGGCGGTGGTGGCGCCGCCGCAGCCGAAATCGCCGCATAAGTACCCCGACTTCTCCGGCCGGCGGAGGCTTCAGCTTGATGTCCAGATACTTGGTCGCGAAACCGGGTTCCTCGAGGTACTCATCTAAGTAATTATTAATTGTATAACTCACTATAATATTACTTACGGACTGATCTTTGTTTCTAATTCTAAATTGAGTCTTATCTGCTGAGCGAAGTTTGTTCAAACTAATTAGCTGATTTCTTCTTATTTTCTTTGAATTGGACGGTTCTGGCTCGATTAATCCAAGTTCCATGGTGCCTCAACCCAGACAGGTAACTACGATCGTCTGCATGGGCCTTTAGTCTATTATTCGTCACCATCGAAATATTCTACAGTTTGCCAATCCAGGGCGTAGGAATTTGCTGGAATGCTATTTGATCTAACTGTTGGCTGCGTTAGTGTCTAAATTTACCTTGCTTCCCTGTGGATCGTAACACGAGCCTTTCGGCCTATCTAGATCAAAAGGTTGAGACTCCTCATTTGGTTGAATATGGCTTGGTGTCATCCGTGAATTTATCTATTACGATGGTTGCATAAAAATAGATTGGTTTATGGACAGAGTTTTACAATGACAATTTCAAATAAATATATGCCTTGCTTTAATTCTTTGGAGATAAGAAGGTCTGATCTTTGGATTTTGTGGAGATTAAGGACTTCATCAGAGGTTACCCTCTTAGTATAAGCTCTAATGACTGCCTCGATTTTTCATGCCAGTATTCTGTTATGAAGAAGCTAATTCTTAAATAAAATTCTTATTCCATGCCTTCCAACTTCTCCAGTACATTTATTTATACTTGGCCTTAAAGAGTCCAAGTGATCACAACTTCCTAAAGTGATAATATCCTCTGGATCTACTCTCCTAATAAATAACATCTACTACATATTTGTTTCCTAATACATAGCAACTAATAAAGGAAAATATCTCAAATCTCTCTCATGCCAGATCTTCCGAGAATCCCCCGCTGATTCTTTCCTTGCGACGCTTGTATACTAAAAGAGGCCTTGGACTGGGGCTGCGCATTGCCACTGCTGCTCGGGTCTGATCTGGGCCTCCCTTGCTGGTGCGGCCTCCTCTGCTGGAGCTTCTCGTGATCCTGCATCCATCATAACATTCCCCTCCCCATGGGAAAAGAACTCGTCCGCGAGTTGGTATTCTTGCTGCAAGCTGGCTGCATCTTCCCATGTTGCATCTGAATCAGCTAAACCGTCCCATGCTACCAGGACTTCCATGCAATCTCTGTTGCGACGAGTGACCCGTCTAGAAGAAAGGATGCGGGCTGGCTGGAGATGCAGTCGCCGGTCCTCGTCGAATGTAGGTAATGTCGCAACCCGAGTTGATCGTAAATGGCCGGCGTCTCTGAGCTGTGATATATGGAACACATTATGTAGGCGGGAGTTTGGAGGAAGTTTAAGGCGGTAGGCTACCTTTCCTACCCTTGCCAGTACTTCAAAAGGACCAAAGAAACGATGGCATAACTTGTGATTTCTTCGATCAGTGAGTGATGCTTGTCGATAAGGTTGTAGTTTTAACAACACCCGGTCACCTTCCTGGAATTCTTTGTCGCGATGTCCCCTATCGTAGATCTGCTTCATGCGATTATGTGCGGTCAGTAAGTGGAGGCGCAAGTCACGCAAGACGGTATCACAGGTGCGAAGAGCCACTCCGAACGCATCCACTTTGGAAGAGTCTGTTGTGAACCGATGGATAGTGGGCGGCGGTCGCCCGTAAACCACCTCAAAGGGAGTTATCTGGGCTGCTGTGTGGAAGCTGGTGTTATAAGAATACTCCGCCCAATGAAGGTAGTTGCACCATGACTTGATTTTCCCCGGCAAAGCATCGTAAATAATTTTCGAGACAACGGTTTAGTACCTCCGTTTGCCCGTCCGTTTGAGGGTGATAGGCGGAGCTATGGAGTAGAGAGGTGCCCTGTAAACGATGCAACTCGCGCCAGAAATGACTAATGAATATCTTGTCGCGATCGGATACAATGGTGGTGGGGACCCCATGGAGACGAACGATCTCGCGTGTGAACGTCGAGGCTACCATAGGAGCCGTGAATGGATGCCGAAGGGGAATGAAATGCCCGTATTTGGAGAGACGATCGATTACGACCAAGATGGTATTCTTTCCTTGGGATAGAGGTAATGCTTCGATGAAATCCATTGAAATATCTTCCCAAATTGCGTCGGGTATCGGCAAAGGTTGCAGCAGCCCGGCTGGTTTCAAAGAGCTTGTTTTGGCTCTGTTGCAAGTATCGCATGTCATGACATACTGCTGGACGTCACGGCGCATTCCTTGCCAATAAAAAGAGGCGCTAAGTCTCTTGTAAGTTCGGAATTGTCCCGCATGACCTCCCGATGGTGTGTCATGACATTCGAATAAGAGACGTTGGCATAGCTGGTCATCCTGAGGTACTACTAAACTGCCATTATGGAGCAGCAACCCGTCCTGGATAGTATAGGGAATGGAGGACGCCTGTGCTGATTGACATAGTTTCTGGTACTCTGAATCGGTAGCTCCGGCTACACGTATGCCCTCTATCAACCCGAGAGGAGTTGAGGTACAACTGGCCGCGAACAGCTCTTCCTTGCCTGCTTTGCTGTCTAGGCCATCTGTTGTTGGGTCTGAGATTGAGTGTATGATCTGTTCTTGCCTTGATAGAGCATCAGCAACGATGTTTGACGAACCCGGTCGGTACTCAATTGCGAAGTCATACCCGAGCAGCTTTATCAACCATTTCTGCTGCGCGGGGGTGGTGATCCGCTGCTCTAATAGATACTTCAAGCTATGATGGTCCGTGAGGATTGTGAATTTCCGCCCCAATAAATATGGTCGCCAATGCTGAACTGCAAGAACTACGGCCATGAGTTCTTTCTCGTAAGTTGCTTGTGATAAGGCCCGCCCGGTCAATGCCTTGCTAAAGAAAGCGATCGGCCGCTTGTGTTGTGTCAGAGTAGCTCCAATACCGTTTCCTGACGCGTCAGTTTCCACCACGAAGGGCTGTTAGAAGTCCGGAGGAAGCAAGACAGGTGCTGAGGTCATCTTCTGCTTAAGAACTGCGAAGGCTTGCGAAGCTTCATCCGTCCAACGGAACGAGTCTTTACGTAGTAGCCGGGTCAAGGGGGCAGCAATCTTGCCATAGTTTTGGATGAACCGTCGGTAGTAGCCTGTCAGGCCTAGAAAACCTCTCAATGCCGTGATAGAGGTCGGTTCGGGCCAACTTGTCATGGCCGCAATCTTGGAAGGGTCTGCGGCGATGCCATCAACAGAAATAACATGGCCTAAATACTCCATCTCTTGTTGTCCGAACCTGCACTTGGACCTGTTAACATAAAAACTTCCTTCACGGAGTGCTGTCAACACGAGGGATAGGTGACGAAGATGCTCGTCCCAACTCTTACTGTATATTAGTATATCATAAAAAAAAAAGAACAAATTTATGTAAGTAGGGCCGAAATACCTCGTTCATTAAGGATTGGAAAGTTGATGGGGCATTTGTGAGGCCCAAAGGCATTACGAGGAACTCATAATTGCGTTCGGAAAGTTGTTTTGTGAATGTCTTCTTTACGCACTCGGATTTGGTGATACCCTGATTTGAGGTCCAACTTAGAAAAATAGCGTGCTCCGTACAGTTCGTCCAAGAGTTCGTCTATCACCGGGATGGGAAATTTGTCCTTCACTGTGATAGCGTTGAGGGCGCGATAGTCAACGCAAAACCGCCACATCCCGTCTTTTTTTTTTAACCAAAATTACTGGTGAAGAAAATGCAGAGGTGCTGTGTCGGATGATGCCGGCTTGGAGCATCTCGCGCACCGTCCTCTCTATTTCGTCTTTCTGTAAAACAGGATAGCGGTATGGGCGCACATTAGCCGGTGGAGCTCCTGTTCTCACGGGGATACTATGATCAAGGCCATTTACGAAACGACCCAAGTTCCCTTGGGCCAACGCGAGCACAATAAAACTACCTCGCTGTCTTGGGCAGAAATGAAGGAAAGGAGATCAAAAGGACTTTGCTTTTATTGTGATGAAAAGTATGAGCAAGGGCACCGGTGCCGAGCTCGAGTTTACTGTTTAGAAGGGCACGAGGAAGATGATGAAGTTGAAGACTATCACAACAACGCCCCCACCGAGGAGGCCGGGTAGCTCGCCTCGCAGGACCTCGTTGCGCAACTCTGGTCTTGCCGCGCAGTTGTCAACCCGCTAGATCTCGTCGTCCAGCCTTGATCCGAGCTCGATCTAGCCACGCAGCTCAGTGCGGTTGCCCCTAGCTCGCCGTGCTACCTGGACCTATGCTCGGTCTCGCCGCACCTGCGACTCTCAAGCCCGTAGAAGGCCGGGTAGCTCGCCTCTCTCTGCTCGATCTCGTCTGCCTAGATCTAAGCCTGTAGCACGCCGCGTGCTGCCTGGATCTATACTCGATCTCGCCTGGAGTCCGGCTACTGATCCCGCCTCGAGCAAGGTATCATTTCCGCATGTTGCAATGTGTTAGAGACTTATTAGATGTGTTAGATGTGAATTGTGTTAGATGTGTTAATTGTTAGATGTTTTAGATGTGAATTGTGTTAGATGTGTTAATTGTTGATGTTTTAGATGTGAATTGTGTTAGATGTGTTGTTAGATGTGAATTGTGTTAGATGTGTTAATCGTTAGATGTTTTAGATGTGAATTGTGTTAGATGTGTTGTTAGATGTGAATTGTGTTAGATGTGTTAATTGTTAGATGTGTTAGATGTGAATTGTGATGAGTATGTTAGGAATGAGTGTTGATTCTTATATGTATTAGATGTGTTAGATGTGAATTGTGTTAGATGAGTTAATTATTAGATGTGTTAGTGCTGATTTTAATATGTGTTAGATGTGCTATATGTGAATTGTTAGGAATGTAAGTGCTATTTTCATATGTTAAACACTTATGCACATGCCTGCATTAGGGAGAAGCAATGATATTTGTTTATAAGTTGCTAAAATGATATTTGTTTTCAAAGTGTTGTCTATGGATTGTAATTTGCATCTGTTTTTTCAGGAACAAATTCAAGAGTATTTATAAATTAAAAAAAAAAAAAAAATTTGGGTATTTAATACCCTTGTTTGTTTTGCAGGTAACTGTTACCCATGTAACCGTTACATGGGTAACAGTTACCCGCAAAACAAACATTGGTATTAAATACCCATGGAATTGTTACTCGTCTGACAAACGTGGGTAACTGTTACCCTCTTGTTACCCAAGTAAAGTCTTTATCTAGGTAAATAATACCTTACCCACAAACCAAACGAGGCCTTATAAGCTATGACCATAGCTTTCAACATGTGTTGTTTTCCAAGCAGGAAAAGATTATGCCGCTGCTTGTCATGGATCTGTTGCTGCGGTGGATGTTCGGTCTGCTCGTGTCCCAAAAATTGTTGCCGCTGTAATATCGGGTGTCAATAGCCATCTTGCTGCCGGTGTATATTTGACATTATCTGTTGCAAGCAATGCTGTAGCTGCTGCTGCCCAAAAGACTCCTGCTGCTGCTGCTGTAGGCTGCAGGGCCAAAAGAGCTCAAAATGTTGTAGCTGCTGCGTTTGTAATCCACGATGTTCAAATTGTTGTGGCCCATGCACTTGCTGCGTCCCTCTCTGCTGCAATTCTTCGAGCATTTCGTGTCCAGAGGTTTCCTGCGGGTGCGTGTGGTCGTGCCCGGAATGCATGGGAACGTGCCAATGCCCCAAATACTCCAGACCGTGCTGCATGAGCGGAGGCCTGTGTTAGTTTGAAAAGCCTGATTGATGCTTTGCAAGTCATTTTGATGTCATTTTTTTATGTAATTATTCATTTTTGGCATTTTTAGCCTATTATTATGTCGAAAATAGGATTATGTTACAGTGTAAGTCAGCGTGTACCCAATTTGTCTTCCAGCAGCAGTAACTCTTGTTAACCCTGGTGAGGCGAAATGTGGAGATAGGTATAATTCAGCTTCTCGGGATGGGTGTTGGAAGATCGAGGGCGGACACTAGGAGTAGTTCAGATGGATGGTCCCAATAACCCAGGAACCTATCAATATACAAACCGGTAATGAATACTCCATTGGTTTATTGCCTATGATTCTATGAAGAGAGAAGAGAGAGAGAGAGAGAGACTCAACCAAATGGGACGTTTCTTTTACCATGTCATCCAAACAAGGGCTTACAAATAACTGATTATTCCTCTCTCCGGCTCTTCCACTTCCTTTCTCTTGGTCTCACTCTCCTGACGGTTTTTCCTTCCTTTTTTTAATGCCTTCCGAGTGTGATCACTTATTTATATTAAATATGATTACTCTGGCTGTTTGTTGCTTTATAGTGTGGTAATCAATGAAAGGGGGATGATATCTGGTACAATTGAAATCTCAGCACATCAATAGTTGTAATATAAATATTTTAACTTTCTGTTGGTTATTATTCAATATGTTTGTCATATATATTGTAGTTGATAATTAGATAATCAATCACCTTCAGTTCAAAAAAATATTATCAAATCAAATTCTACATCATTTTCAACTCCGATAACAATCATAGTAAATAAGAAAATTAGCTTTCAACCTTACTTTTAAAATCAGGTTAAAAAAAAATAATTTGCAATTCAATTTTTTCTCTCACTTCACAATAAAAAATACGAGAGAAACCCAAACATCAACATCTGCACCACTTACCATTTATCAAAAGTTTACATATTTTTTTTATGATTTTTCTATAACTCGTGACAGAAGTTTCCGTTCAAGGAATATTTGTATTCGGATTCCAGTGTCGGTCGGGACTGGACGTGAAAATTTTTCGCAAGCTTAAAATTTCTACAGGGATATGCGCTCGCATTACGAATTCTATCACGATAATTTCAAAACAATATATATTTTTTTTTTACGATAATTCATATGCTGCTCGGAAGTCCAGCATATTTGTTGTTAATTCCTCCGGAGCTAGCTTTACAATTTACATGGAAACTCCTGATGACTTGGCACAATATTGGAGCACTTTTACGAGCTCCAGCAATGAGTAACTGGTGGTGCAAATATTTTCAAGTAGAGGGGCATTTTCACAAATATCTTCGCGTGGGCGCAGTACGCTGCACAACAACTTGTACTACACGGCTACGTTTCCCCCGCCGCCATTCCACAAACAACTCACGTAAAATAACAAAATTGCTAACATGCCACCACACCTAGAAAATCCTATTTCTTGAAAATCAACCTACAATAACCTCATTCTCGCTCTCAACTTCAACTTGACTCCTTGTTTGTTTGGGGGCAAATTTTTTTTTTTTTAATTTTTTAATTTTTAATTTTTTGATCTCTCACCCATGAGGGAGCATATGAAGATTTTTTTTGTGAGATGGTAAGCTGTTGAATTGCCTTTTCGATAAAGCTGGATTAATAACTATCTAGAATTTTAACGATTCGTGTAAAATTAAAGGACCTCAGAATTTGAGGGAGTGATAAATAAAATGGACTTGTTTTTTATGAAGCGAGAGTTTGGCCTATCTACTCTTTTGGACGTGCCTATTTTTTTCATCTTATCTGCACTTGGTGTTGCACAACTCTATGGAAGGAAAGTTACTTCAAATGCCACCACACTGGACGATATGGTTTTTCTTAATTTTTTTTTTTTCAAAAGAAAAAAAAAGCTATGTATCTATTAGAAGATTATTAATTAACTGAAATTGATCTAATTACAGGATTCATGATCTAATATCACCGGCCGACCCTTTGTTTCTAACATGCTCGACAAACTTGTCTGACAAGCTCGACAAGCTTATTCTATAACACACTTAAAATTATACAAACCTGCGAAATAATTTGTAAGACCAAAGGGGACAATTTTGGTTCCCAAACTCTATAGAAGTCATCACCAAGGTTTAAATTGCCGTCTCGTATTATATTTTGGTAAGTTCTAAATTTGAGACGTGCCAATAGTGTCATACCAAGCGTGCTTATGGTCTATGTGGATTCTACCGATATATATTTAGTTGTTATTATTAAAAATAAAATTAAAAAATTAAAAATTAATTAAATTTTTTTTTGAAATACACCGTGTCGATTTGTACCATACTGACAACTGTCAAAAATATATATAATATCTGATACGGACTATGTCGATCTGTATCTAAAACCATCTTCATCGCACAACTTTGCTGAAAGATTGTTTAGCAGGGCTCGTTGTGTAAAACACCGAAATATCTCTTCCAACAAAACCTTGCTTCATCACGACGCTTATCATTGGTCACAATCGCATCGTGTGGTTGAAAATCAATGCATGGCAATCGCGTAAATAACAGCAGCATTGATGTCAATCTTTCAGCTCAAAATAAATAAATTATAGAATTTTCTCCTCGTGTAGCTCCCTTCTCTCGTTTCTTCATCTTCGTTCTTAACTAAAGCTCCATTGATTTAACGAATTTCTTCCGAATTTGCCACTGACGTCCCTCGCCGGCGAAGATGATGCACATGACCTTCTACTGGGGCATAAACGTAACTATCCTCTTCGACCAATGGCGCGTCTCCACGTGGCTCGGCTACATCCTCTCCCTCGTCGCCCTCCTCCTCGCCGCCGCCTTCTACCAGTACCTTGAAGACATCCGCATCCGCCTCAAGATCCGCGCTAAATCCAAGATCGACCAATCTCAGCCGTCCATTTCGATCCCCCTCCTCGGAACCAGCAATTCGGTCAGGGATGCGTCGGCTCTGTTCCGACTCGCCGCGTCAACGATGTTCGGAGTTAATTCGGCGATCGGGTACATGCTGATGCTCGCCGTGATGTCGTTCAACGGTGGCGTGCTCATCGCCGTGGTGGTCGGACTTGCTGTTGGGTATTATTGCTTTCGCAGCGCCGGAGAAGATGACGTCGTCGCCCTCGAGACATCCTGCGCCTGTGCTTGATGTGGTAGTATTTCCTTCATTATTAAAAAAAAAAAAGAAAATTGGATACTGTTGTGTCGTGTGTGCTTGATCTAGGGGAAAAGATCTGGATGATTGTTGTATGTAAATTGTGTTTGTGATCTCATAGATAAGCTGATGAAGTATGTACAATTGTTGAATAATATATTAGAAATGAAGAATCGATGATATTTAAAATCTGGGATGGATTTGCGGATGTAGGATCATCTGAAAAATCGCTTTTTTCAATATTCTAATTCTGTAGTTGATATATATAGATCTTATTGAGATGGCTTTGCGAGACTTGCTTCATTGTTGGATTTTAATGGCTAGAATAAAGTTATTATTTTTCGATCACATAATTCTTTTAATGGCATCAGAGTAATTATAATTTTAGAGTTTTTCCATCATTCTCGCCGTCGGTAATGGCCGAGGATGCGACTTCAACTTCTACTACCTAACAGCTTCGTTTACAAAGAAAAATCTAACGCAATCAACATCTTCACCTTCCATGCACCTTCTTTGACAATTATTGGCATAATATTTAATATTGCATATTTTTCTTTGGAGTCATTTGCTGCAATATTGTTAATCCCAAAATATCATATTTATCTTTGGCACTATTTTACTATTTGATTGTATGATCGTTCTTAATCTGTATCTCTCTCTGACCGTTAATTTATTCTACTGTTAATTCTTTAGCCTATAGCTCCCTTACCTATATATGATCTATAATTCTGATATTTTACCTATAGTTCATTGGTTTCTACCACTTTGGAATGTAGTTCATTGAACGTTTATTGACGTGTGATTGTATTTTGGCATATATATATATTTTTTTCAATTTATTTTAATTCAAACTTACCGTTTGCACCACAAGCTTGGAGGGTCTATTAGAAAGTTTATATTACTAATTTAGAATTTTTAATGTGTAAGTTTATATTTTGTTTTCCTTAATCAAAAAGCTATATAGTTTCATAAATTGAGGTTTAGCCTCCAGTATTGTATTACAGTGCGCTATCGCTAAAATTATCATTATTCCGTTACATAATTTTCACATTCAGCTCCTGTTTTAGGTACATTAATAAAAGAGCATTGTTTTTATTTCTGATTACTCTCATGTAGTCTGAAGTATATATTTTCTTCGATAATATGTGGATATATCGAAATGAGAGTGACAAATGTTAATATCCTAATCATGTCTGTTGCTAAAAACAAATGAAATTCATATCCTCACTCAAACCAAAAGGATAGGAACAGAAATTATCGTATCCAACCAAGTGTCATTGATTAGGACGAGGTGCAATTCCTTTACCCAAATGGTTAAGAGTTTTGAGCAAACCACCCCAGAAGTTAGTATCATCACAAAAAACAGCCCAAAATTACGATAATCTCCAAAAAAAAAAAGCCCAAAAAATTACATTCAATTTTTCTCGCCAAACCAAAAATGCCACGTGTTTAATTTCTGCTTATTTTGGGTCAGAATAGATGATCTAGCATTTTTGTTTGCAAAGCACTTAATTACTAATCCCTCAAACACTTAGAAAATCAAGTTCAATTCTTATTTATTATTTTTTTCAAGGATCTCAATTTCGGTGTATGTTAGGTGATAATTAGATTGCTCTTTGGCATTTTATTTATTAGTTGAAAATACCTATCATTGACGCCCAGTAGATTTAAACAATTAGGCATGCCGAAAGAAGCACTCCACCATGGGCTGGCTTTTCGTTAATTCTATAATGCATCTTCTTAGTTCTTACCCACTACCAATCATTTTCTTTTATTTTTTTTCTTTTTATTATTATCTTTTTTCTGCACTTGGCCTGTTTACTTAAACAAAGAAGTGGAAAAGTAGGAAAGTGAGAAAGTTGGAATCTAGCTTTCATCTTTTACCACCTTGAATCACATACATCCCTACAAAAGTACCTCAATCAAATTATAACAGATAAACACACAGCATCATCAAAGGCATCATAACAGAGAAATAGTATGCCAGACGTTGAATAAGTTAAGACAGGAGCAATGTTAAAAAAAGAAAAAAAAAGAACAAAACTATCTGCAACAAGTTTAACGTCGATTAATAGAACTGAAGATCTGTAACAGATTACATTTTATGATTTTGGCATACTATACAGTATATCTTGACAAATTCATCGCACTCGAATAGCGTCCTTCTTAAAAGTTAAACTCTTTGTACTAAAGGCAAGAAGCTTTTTTTTTTAAAAAAAAAATAGAAAAAAAAAAAAAAAAAACTCCTGGTGCTAGGAACCCTGCCTCATCCTTGTCCAACCCAAAAAAAAAAACACAGTGCAAAGTTTAACAAAAATATTGGAGGCGATTTTGGGAGAGTCGAAGTGACTTCTGTCCAACTTTGGCGTGAAGTAAACAAACAGCCACGAATGAGAGGAGGTCTTCCTGCTCTTCCTGGCAAACTGCGAACCTTGAGAAGTATCCAATGATAATTATCAGCTTATTTGATGCAATCACATAACGTAGTCTATGAATGTGCAAATTAGTTCGCATATGTAAACCCCATAATATAATCATTTACATACTGCTCGACCGTGAACTTGCTCGAGGTATTTGTAAGTACCTTCATCATATGTATCAAAACCCACGAAAATCGTTCTCTTTTTTTTTTTCTTTCTTTCTTTGTTGTTCTGTACTTTACATTACCCTGAGACTTAGAAGTGGCTCTTTGGGTAAAGGAAGACTGCTTAGCATTTGTTAACCCCCCTCATCAAATCTACATATAAACTTGTGACCTTACAAGCACACACCTGCTCCTTAATCAAGTAAAGGGATAGTCAATCCAAACCAGCCATTGTAAAAAATCCTGCTGAAGTGCTTACTCTCACACCAAGAAATATGAGATAGAGTGTTATAAGAACAATGCCTAACGACTTGTTGGGTTGCATGTCATTTCGTGGTAACATAATTAGCACCCATAATAGACCGCAGACGAGAAAGCCCATTGTGTATACCAGAGAGCCATCACGGGGAAGAATGTAAGGCTTAGGTGTGACGGACCATGCTCTTGAAAGCATCGAAATCCCTAAGCCAGCAAGTGTGTTGAACATTGGCCCTGCATAGCATCCAGACATAGCTATCTGCACACCGTCCCCGCTGTTCATGGCAAGAGCAACATTTGACATCAAATCTCCCATAGAATTACCCCAAGCCAACACCGTCACTCCAAGTATGGATGGGCTAATACCCATTATAACACCAAATGAGACTAAGAGAGACACAAGCTCATTTGCAACAATATAAAACCATGCGATGCTCATAATAAAACCTCCAAAAACCCAAGGAAATAAGAATCTCCGTGGCGGCTGATCAGGGCTTGTATACAGGTAGGCTAAAGTACCAAGAATTAAACCCACAAGGATTCCGATCATATAAGCAGCAATCCTGACTCTCGATCCCTCGGATTCTTGGCCGCTCCAAAGAAGTGACAAAAGAACAGGCGCTAGAACGGCACTAGCAACTGCAAATGGCTTTGACCACCGATCCTGCTCGATGATCGGTATCGTCAACCTCCTTGGAAGTGTCAGAGGCATCTCGCACAGCATAAACAACTTTGAGACCGATAAATATGACCTATCTCCTTCTTCTTCTACGTCATTCCATCCCCACACGGGTCTCGAATCAGATATGCCTCTTGACCCATGATGTGAATATATAGATACATTTGACGCCCACATCCACTGAGGCAACGAAGCATGCAATTGAGGCACATCATTTGTCATATCATCCTCAACAAAGGAGCTATAAGTGGATTCGGCCTCTCCGGAAACAGGAAGCAGTGGGGTCACTATATCCAACTTCAACACACTAGCATGTTTCCTTAACAGCTCATTTGCAGCCACAACAAATGCATACACCACATATATTGATACAAAAACTACCGTACTCCAAAAATTCACCTTCCCAACCATCAAAATCACAGATAACGAAACAAGCGTAACCAGGAAGAATCCAGCATCTCTATAAAAGCATTTCTTATCTATCTGCACATTCTTATCAGCAACACAGAGAGAGACAGCACCTACAACAACACATGTAACAAAAATAGCCCCTCCGAGAACACTATTAAGACCGACCTCCCCTGCGCCGGTGCCAAGGAAAGCGGCAATACTCGCAAAAACATCAGGGGCACCATTGCCTAGGGGCAAAAGCGTAACTCCAGCGACAGTCGGGGGCAGTTTTAGCAAAGCCGATAGCTTTTCAAGGCTACAGCAGAAGTAATCAGCTGCTGTATTCCCAAGAACATAAAAAAGTGCTAAAAGCCACAAAATCAGCACGGCATAGCCTAGAGCTTTGAACTTGTCACAATCACAGTAATAAAACTTTATATAATCGAAGAATCCACTGGACCTACAATGCGGATGCGCCTGTACAAATCCGCAGTAAGACGAATAACCTTCATGGTTACTAATCCCGTCGCAAGCTATTGCCGGATTATCATAACTCTCAAAATTATCAGCAGAAATCTCAGTTTTAGCAAGGATCTTAGACGAGTTCGGATCGGGCATTTCGATAATACCGCGGTGACGACTGATTTGAGATTTCCAGGTTCCAGGGAAATTATGGTTAGGGTTTCGAAAAGCATGGCCTCCTCTATTGTAGAATAACAGGCAGAGCACGATCGTGCATACTATATTGAAGATTGATCTGAGCTTGGGATTGCTGAACCAATATTTATCCATAATTTCGATTACTCATTGATTGATTGCATCACGGATTCAAAAAAATACGGGAATTCTAAAAAATGATTTAAAATTAAAAAAAAAAAAAGAAATTAGAAATTTGAACATTAGGTGAATGATGGTTGTACGATCGAGATAGCGGATTTTGAGGAATTGAGCATTGGAGAATTTGAGAAGATGAATAGTGGAATACCTCTGAGAATCCTCAACGACGAGTTCATAAAAAGTAGCTTCCCGGTGGGGTATGGGGGGTGGATTATAGCCGGTGGGCTAGCCACCGGCTCCACCTGATCAAAGAAAAAAAAAGAAAGAAGCTTCTCCGTAGCTTGACGTATTTACATTTTCATGTTATTTATAATCTAGGAAGTAAATACACTCCGAAAATCACTTCAATAGTATTATTGTAGTATCAGACACGGACATACTTTAGACACGGCCGGACACGTGTCCGACACGCCACATGACGTGTCCCAAAAAAAAAAAAGATCGGACACAACTGGAGCACGGCTCAGACACATTCATGACACGGCTCGGACAAGTGGGCAGAAGTGTCCGACACGCGAATCCGTTTTTTATTTATTTATGTTTTAAATTTTTTTGTGAAAAATTTAATTTTTTAACTATCTTTTTATAGAAAAATACAATATTATTTATAAGTAATATAATATATTTACATACTTAAATATTATATTTATTTAATTTAGTTGTTATAATTACAATTGTAGTATTTAAATTATCTTAAAGAAGCAAAATATTATATTATATATAAATTTATTATAAAATATTATATTGTTAATTATATTTATAGATATTTAAATACTTCGAACATCTATGGATAGATCCTTCAAATCAGATGTTGTTGAAATTCGAACCCTAATTTATCCTTAATGAAGGATATATGCTTTGGTCTTTTTTTAATATCCAACTCCGTTAATCAACTGGACCAACGTTAGTTGATTTTATTAATTTTTATTTTGACGTGGCAAAACGTTACCCAACAAATATAGCGTCAAAATTTGTGCAGCTAACTTTTTGCTACTCGAAGACAACCATTGATGTGCAAAAGTGAACTGGGTTTAGTCTGGGAGATTTTTTAGGGGCTCTAATATTCCATTTTTCTTGGTACAGTATGAAATGTAGTAATGTTGCTCGAAAGATAATTATGGATATCTTTGCAGGAAACTGTCATTGGATCAAACACACCACTGCTTCCAGTGAATGCACTGTTATAGCCTTACTAGTATCTTTTCGCCGTGGAGATGAGTATAATTCATAGTTTCGTGATGGGCGGTAATTAGGATGGTAAGTAACCTTGCATTTTTTTTTTCCAAAATTTGTATGTGCGGATCTTTCTTTATCATAGTCTCAATCTGTTACCAAGGTTAGTTACTTCAGGTTCTCTTCGCCTTAAATTGAGCCGATCTTAAACACGCAAACACACACAAATTGGGCCTTCAATTTTACCATCAGGTTGCTGCAAAACATAATGTTCTAAAAAGTATACAGAAGTTACCAACATTTTAAAACTCGAAGAGTGCAGCTATTGAGGTGGTTACCATCATCCAACTTTCAAGCAAATGAAGGAAAAGCTTCGCATAAATTCTGATTATACAAATGAAGTATTAATGCCGGAGTTCACACCTGATAATTCAGCAGTAGGTACAATGGGGGGAGCTCAAGAAATCACAGCGTCCAGAATATTGGGAGAAAATTTAGGATAAATTCGGGAGGGAAGGGCAAAGGTACTTCAAAAATGGCTCAGCTTTCGGTGCAATGGCGACCAATTCAGCAAACTTCGCAACCTCGTTGTCCTCGAATTCAAATGCTGGCGCGCAAGTGACCCCGACCAAGGAGTACTTCTGCTCAGGATCCCTACTGGAACTTTTGCGTAAATTACTGCCATCAGAGGAGTGAGATTCCACATCCAGTGTTGGAAACGCCCCGAACCAGACATTTGGTGCAACCGTGTACTGTGGCCTTTGACCTGCCTTGAGATCTGGACCGACAACACTCAGCTTGATTGTCCCTTCATCGTCAAGCTCAAAGACCTGTTGATACCGTAATAACCAACATCTGAAGGGATTGAACAAACATTGGCAAAGATTTGCCATCCCTATCACAATATGATGTGCTACAAGATTTGTGAAATGAGAAAAAAGAAGAAGATAAATATTGTTACAATCTAAAGTAAACACTAAAGAAATCTCTAAAATGAATCTCCACCACATATTTATGTATTTTACTATGTGTTGTGTTTGATTCCCACCTCCGTCTAGAGATTCTTTAGAGTTCATTTTACAGGCCCCTAGATTGCTCAATATCTGTGGTTTAAAATTTGTGATTGTGCATATCAAGTACAAACTCATACTACCACTTTCACGGATCTTTAAGAAATCAAATGATGGAAATTATGCTTAAAAGTAATGTTCAAAAAAGGATGCTTGCCCCTGGATTCCTTCAAAATGGGAATCCAACCGCATCATCTCTCCTGGAATAAACGGCCAAAACGTTCCTTACAGAGCATTTTCCATGTGTCAAATCATTCTACCAGATATTTTAGTTCAATACAGAAAAATAAAAGTACCAAGATCAGATAGAATCACGATTTTTTTCGGTTCAATAAATCTCAAGCAAATCTAATAGAGATATGTGCTAAATCCTTCCCATAGGACTACAAAGAAATACTATAGTCTAATTCCAAATAAGAAGCTCCTTTTATATTATACAGTATACTTGAATAAATGAAATAGTTCGAGCTGAACGAAGTATGTAGTCTAACCGTTAGAGGTTCCCCCATATAATAATGCCAAGTTTCAGCACAGGGAAGGCGATGGAGATATGCGACGCTTCCTGATGGCAGCAAAAAGTAAATAGCACTGCTCACCGCTCTATCAACCTTATCTGCAAGATCTTCCATCAGTAATTTTAGTGTTGAAGAAAATCGAGAGGTTTTATGGAAAATAACTTCGAAATCCAGTTAAGGAAAAGACACAAATAAAAATATAAGATCATAAATAATGCCCTACATCAAATTCCTCAACGATTATGGATCGCATGAATTTATGTGCTACGAAAAAATGAACTATGTGACTTAACAATGAACTTTGGCTGAACTTTTGCTGCAAATGCTTTTGGGATTTGGCACTGGATTACTCAAAAATAAAAAGAGGCCAGGTAATCAGTTGCTGATGCTCATAAATCATAACTACGGGACTCCACATTTACCCAACAATCATATAACTTCCTAGCCAGTTAAGTCAGTATTTACCAGAATCATATATAAATACATACACACAAAATTTTACATGCTGTATGCAGTTCGATATTGCCTTTACCGCAGATAGATAATGGGACCACATATAAAATACATGAGTGAAAATAATAATCAAGATTTCATTATCAACTCATATGACTAGGAACATTTTGAAACTTTAGAGGTTCGAACTTTGAGCATTCTGAACATTTATTGAAATACCCATCCATTAATAGCAAGTTGTAGCAATATGTGGGAACATGAAAGGAAGTACAATGTCTAATGATTTTTTGATTTAACGATCCGTCCTTTGGATATCTGAAAAGCCGCTGGAGGAGAGACCAGATATTCTACAGTTCCATGACATCAAAA
This sequence comes from Xerophyta viscosa, assembly GCA_002076135.1. Taxonomy (NCBI): domain Eukaryota; kingdom Viridiplantae; phylum Streptophyta; class Magnoliopsida; order Pandanales; family Velloziaceae; genus Xerophyta; species Xerophyta viscosa. The sequence continues at coordinate 1,187,451 of MJHO01000056.1, forward strand.
AGTTTTCAAGAGATTTGTGAATTTGCAGATTACTTGATCTTCTTTAAGCTCACCTTTCAAATCGCATTTGCGCACTGCAGAGCTTGCTGGGTTGCTCACATAAGTGGACCTGTCCTAGGGATGAGTGCAATATAGGGATGTGGGGATGGGAGTAACGGATAAATGGGTGTGATTTGTGGAGTATGAGAAATATGGAGCAAAGTGGTGAGTGGTTTAGCAGGCAACTTTTTCTTGGTAGAGTTGTATTTAATTTTTAAATGATGCAAACTGATTTTGGTATCACAGGAAACAACATTGCAAACCCTAACTTCTTGTTAAGAATCTGCGAAAACAATCCTAGAAAGGTTCGAATGATCCATCCATATGGACATCAGCTTAATTCAATATATCAACGTAAGTATCTTTTATCTTCCTAATATTTTTGCAGAAGTGACCAAGATTACTGGAGAAATGATATAGAACCATTAACCACAATTCACCAATGTTTCATATCAACATATAAAAAGGTGGTAACAAAATTATGATCTGTAACAAAATTGTGATCCGTAGAACAGTTAACTGTAGATTGGAGTAGAAACAGTAGAGGATGCTTAAATTGCACGAAATAATTGCATAGATGCACAGCAAAAATTCATGAAAAATAGCCGAGAAATCAAAGAAGTAAAGATTTATATACTAATTCAATCACTTCTAGAAATATCTCGACATATATGATTATGGCGTTCGTTCTTAATTGCAAGTAAACATCAAATTTATGAAGAAAAACAGAAATTATAGAAAAAAGGCCCAAAGAATCATCAAAGAGCTTAAGAAGTTGGCTCACATCGTTGAGGGAGGTGGGATTTGGAGAGTGAGAGGGATGGATCCCTGAACGTTTCGGAGTAGAATCCACCATCTGGGTGTGGTTTCAGATCAAGAGCAGCTACAATCTCCGAAGCCTTCTTCGCCAACTCCATTGAAACGACTAACTTCAATGAAGACTCAGAAATGTCTTGAATTAAATCTCCAAAACTTTCCGCCCATCGACTTTTTTTTTTTCTTTTTTTTTTAGATTATTGTAGTTGAACCTATAATATAAACGTACATTCTCGTATGGACCTCAAATTCACAAAAAATTTTACGCCCAGTTCTAATCGACGCTCTGAAATTCGAGTATAAGTCTTCCATAAATAGGGGCTCCTGCCACGGAATATAGAAGATTTTTAAAAAATCATGCGAGAGATTTTACACCACGCGGACTCGAACCTGAATGGTGACGCTTTCTGAGGCGCCTCCTATCCAGTTGAGCTAGCCCGGCGAAACAATATCTTAAATTAAATCCCCAAAACTTTCTGCCCAGCATTGGCCTACTTGATAAATGAATACTCAAAAGCAACGGCGGTCTTTCACTAGATCGGAAGCCTAAATTTCATTAAAAGCGTAAGTCGCGAAAAACTATGATATTATTTTATTTTAATCAAAGAAGTCGTGAAAACCTATGATATTATTTTATTTTAATCAAATATATAGAGTAGAAATTGAGACAAAAAAAAAATCCCAAATATCCAAGGTAGCCCGGTCTTACAAAATTAAATATCTTCAGCTTGATTATCCAAAATGCCTGTTACTTTATTTCATATATAAACAAAATTCTTGTTTTTCTTTGTTCGTTTTAATAAAATTCCTGATAAAACAATGTGTGTGAATTAATTGATGATAAGTGTTGCGGTGCTGCTTCTAAATCTTCTACAGGTTACTTCAAAATTCAAATTCCTTTCCAACGTCCTATTTTCTATCTTATTATTTAGATTTAAATAATATATAATATTTTATAATAAATTAAAGAGGAAATAAAGAATATATCAAACATATCATTCAACTAAGCAACTAGACAAAGAACGGAATAATAAAAATTAGGTGTGGAAATTTGGATCTTTGCTCCACATCTACAAATTACTTAGAATATAAATTTAGGACACCATAACTTTCTATTGGTATTTCTTTTATTATAAAATAAAGAAATAAAATTACTACTTGAATACTGGTATCTAGAAAGAAAGAAATATTAACTATCCTATTCATCACACGAGCGAGTAGGAGTTTAAGATTGTGACATACTTGTACGTACTCAATTTTGAATCGAAAATCTTGTGAGCTTGATTAAAAAGAATCAAACGAGTTATGAAGGTAAATTAAGAAAGCATATTGTTATTAGGTTCCAATTTGTAAAATTTAAATAGAAAGCTTGCAAGTGTAAGAACAAATTGCGACAAGTGTAGAAAGCTTGTGAATCTTGTGATGAAGTCTTATAACTTAATTACTAGAGATGTGAAATGGCAAGCGCAAGCCAACCTGCACTGTTCGGACAGTTTGGCCGAGCTCGGACCGTGTTGTCCAGTGGACGGACACGAGTCGGCTCGCATTACCCAGATGGATCATGGATGTACCGAGTAGGCTGGGGCTTTACTACCCGCATACCCAGCTTAACTGGCTTCATATCCCGCAGAACCGATATAAGGGTGCGGCCAAACACCCACCCCGCCTGCTCGTGGTCAGTATAGACAATAACAAATTAAAAATAGTGTGACTCCACTGGCCGATGGGTTGGGCCAGTCCACACTGCTTTCACATGGACTTAATTTGCGGCTGGGCTCGAACCGTTCGTGCGGGGCCACAGCTAATCCTTTTTTTTTCTTTTCGCCCTGAAGTCCTTGTTTCTCTTTGTAGGTAAACAAAACAAACGCCATAAAAAATATTATCATCTCCTTCCTCTCATGGCTCTCGCCATCACCACCACCACCACCACCCTCTCCTCCGCCGCTCATCTTCGCCGCCGGTCCACCACCGCCACCGCCACCTCAGCCGCCGCCACTCCCTCAAATTCCCAAAATGCCCTTCCAAATTTTACTTATTCCCGTTCTGACCCTTCCCTTCGCTGGCCCAATCTCTCCATCGACCCCTCCTTCTTCCCTTCTGCCTCTCCACCCCCTCCTCCTCCGCCACCGCCAGAACCAACCCAACAGGACCATGAACCGGAACTAAGCCAAGCCGAACCCGAACCGCTTGCTCAAAAGCACTCTCGAACCAAGGCGAAGAAAATGACCAAGCTAGCCCTGAAGCGCGCCCGCGACTGGCGCGACCGCGTTGAGTTCCTCGCAGGCGAGCTCCTTTCCCTCCCGGACTCCTCCTTCGTCGCCGACGTTCTAGACAGGAAACCGGTCCAGTTGACTCCGACCGATTACTGCTTCGTAGTTCGGCTCGTCGGCCGGTCTAACTGGCGCCGCGCGCTCGAAGCTTTCGAGTGGCTCACTCTCCGCGGCCGCCACGTTGCGTCTCCTCGCTTAACCGCCACTATAATCTCTATCCTCGGCCGAGCCGGCCAGCTCGATTTGGCGGACCGTATCTTCGACCGATCAGAAAACGAACAAAAGATGAACCCAACCGTCCAGGTTTACAACGCTCTGATGGGGGCTCACGCCCGGTTCGGTGACTTTGATCGGGTTAAATATCTGCTGAACCAAATGCAGTCTAAGCGAACCGAACCGGATTTGGTCACGTTCAACACTGTCATCAACGCGCGTGCGAAAGCAGGGAAATTCGCCGCCGGCGATGCTCCAGCGATGCTTGCTGACGTGTACGCAGCTGGAATTCGGCCTGACGCCGTTACTTATAACACTCTCATCAGCGCGTGTTCTCGTGCTGCTAACGCTAACGTCGTGGGTGATGCCATTAAGGTGTTAGACGAAATGCGAGTTGCTAACTGCCAGCCAGATCTTTGGACTTACAATTCGATGTTATCTTTGTATGCGAGACATGGTCGTATTCTAGATGCACAGCAACTGTTTGATGAGATGTCGCAGAGAGGATTTTTACCGGATGCGGTGTCATATAACTCTTTGATATATGCTTATGCTAAAATCTCGGATATTGAAAATGTGGAGAAGGTTTCCAAAGAAATGATTAGAGCTGGGTTTAAGAAGGATGAGATTACGTACAATACGATTATTCACATGTATGGTAAGATGGGCAAATTGGATGTTGCACTAGGGTTATATAATGAGATGAAATTGGAGAGTTCTCGTCCCGATTCGGTAACTTACACGGTTCTGATCGATTCGTTAGGGAAGTTGGGTCGAATGTCTGAGGCTGGGGTGATGATGACGGAAATGACTGACTTTGGGGTGAGGCCAACACTTAGAACTTTTAGTGCCATGATTTGTGGGTACTCGAAGGGTGGGATGAGAGATGAGGCAGAGAAAGTGTTCAGTTATATGGTTAGGTCGGGTATAAAGCCTGATAATTTGGCATATTCAGTTATGTTGGATGTTTTCTTGAGAGCTAAAGAGGCAAGGAAAGCGATGGTTTTGTATCGTGAGATGCTTCGGGATGGATTTTGGCCCGATGAGGGTCTCTATGAGTTTATGATCCGTGTTCTTGTCGAGGATAATAGAGAAGATTTTGTTGATGAAGTTGTTAGAGATATGGAGGTTTGTGGGATGAGTTTGAAACTTATCTGTTCAATTCTGGTTAAGGGAGAATGTTATCTCAAAGGAGCTGAAATGTTAAAGCGAGCTGTTGAGCAAGGGTGTAAACCTGATCCAGAGGATCTTTTCGCAATATTGAATTCATTTTCTTCATCAGGAATGCAAGAGGAAGCTAAAATATTGCTTAATTTTTTCCGTGATCATGCCCCCGACTATCCGTATCTGCTAAGTGAAGCATCAATTGTTATGCTGTGTAAGAGTGGCCAATTAGAAGCAGCTCTTGAGGAATACAATAAGATGAGGATGACGGGGTTTGAATATCTTAGCATGGGTTGTAGCCTGTTTGAATGTATGATAAAGTCCTGTGAGGAAGTTGGTGCTTTCTCTAAAGCTTCACAGTTATTTTCGGACATGAAATTCCTTGGGATTAGCCCGTCTTTAATTATCTTCGAGAGTATGATCGCTGTGTACTGCAAATTAAATTTCCCCGAGACGGCTAACTGTTTGATAAATGCAGCTGAAAAGGCTGGGTTTGCATTTAGCAATGATTCAACTTATATCAGTTTGATTGAAACATATGGAAAGCTGAAGCTATGGCAGAAGGCTGAAAGCTTTGTTGGTAAGCTTAGGCTTCAGATGAAGGTGGACAGAAGAGTTTGGAACGCACTTATATACACATATGCTGAGAGTGGTCAATATGAGCATGCCAGGGCAATATTTAATACAATGATAAGAGATGGTCCTCTACCGAATGTTGATTCTATCAATGGTCTCATGCATGCATTGATTATGGATGGGAGGCTGAATGAGCTTTATGTTGTTGTTGATGAACTGCAGGACATGAATTTTAAAATAAGCAAGAGCACTATTCTTATGATGCTGGATGCCTTCACAAGAGATGGAAATATCTTTGAGGTTAAAAAGATATATAATGGTATGAAGGCGGCAGGGTATTTGCCTAGCATGTATTTGTATAAAAGTATGATCAGCTTGCTAGCCCGTGGAAAGCGTGTGAGAGATGTTGAAGCCGTGGTCTCAGAGATGGAGGAGGCAGGATTTAAGCCCGATCTTTCGGTTTTCAACTCACTGCTTAAGATGTACACGGCAATCGGGGATTTCAAGAGGACAGCGGAGGTATATCATGCCATTAAAGAATCAGAAGTTAAGCCTGATGAAGATACATTCAATGCGCTGATTGCTATGTACAGTAAGGACTTGAGACCCGAAGAAGGTTTCTCAATCTTGAGTGAGATGAGAAAACAGAACTTTGAACCCAAACTAGATACATATAAAAGCTTACTAGCCGCATGTGGAAAAGCACAGTTGTGGGGACAAGCGGAAGAGCTTTTTGAGGTGTTAATATCAAAAAAATGCAAAGTAGACCGATCTTTCTACCACATAATGATGAAAATATTCAGGGATTCAGGCAACCATTGTAAAGCTGAAAGCTTGCTTCTTCGGATGAAAGAGGCAGGTGTTGAACCCACCCTTGCTACTATGCACATGCTTATGGTCTCTTATGGAACTGCTGGGCAGCCTCAACAGGCGGAGAATGTACTAAATAACCTGAAATCCTCAGGAATAGAACTGAGCACACTACCTTACAGTTCTGTGATAGATGCCTACCTCAAGAATGGTGATTACAACATGGGTATCTCTAAACTGCAAGATATGAAGAGACATGGATTAGAACCAGACCATAGAATTTGGACGTGTATTATCAGGGCTGCAAGTTTGTGTCACCAAACTCATGAGGCAATGATGCTTTTAAACTGTCTGGTTGACACGGGGTTTGACCTGCCAATCAGGTATAGTAAGTGAAAAAAAAAAATACTATAGCTCCCACAACTTTTTCCAATATTCTCTCAATTGTCTAAAAAGACTCCGAATACTTGTGCTGATCAAAAGTGAACTATCTGATTTATGAAAACTTGATGTTGGGGATATTTTGTGAGATCTAGCATCTCTATCATATTACAAATAAACCGAAGGTAAAATGCGTTTTGTGCCATGTGGCAAGTTTAGAAATCCTAACTAGCTGTCCTGTGTCAAAGTTAAGTTTTATTTAAATAATTTAATATCATGCATCATTTCGAATATTCTTATTAACTTAGACATACATAATATCATAAATCATTCATGTGTCTTCGTCTACTCTAAACTTATAAAATACAGAATTTAAATATTTTAAAATAAAAATTAGATAAATATAATAGGATTGAATAATTTTTTATATTTAGTTATTACTTATTAATAAGATTATCATTCTTATACTTATATATTTAGTTAAAATATGGTAGTCCTTTTAAAATTTATTTTGTTTTACCTTTTTAGAATTTTTTTTAAAGTTTAAATTAATATATTCTAAATACTTTAGTCCCATGTGTAGTTCGGATTAAGTACTGATTATATATGTAGAGAACAATTGCGATTATGTGCCATGTGGCATTCTTATAAACTCTCACTTGGTTGCCATGTAGCAACCATATTAATATAAGATAGTTCATTTAATATTTATTCTACACATACTACTCTTTACTTTTTTTCTAAACTCTCCTCAAATATTTATACTTTATCTCTTTGTATTTTAAAAAAGACTAGTCACATACTAATCCTACATATATATAAAGAAGAATCAAGTTTTAATGTTGTATATTTAAATTGATTGAAAATGTCTATCTTTTCATTACTATTTTTTTTTCTTAAAACTTATAAGTAATCTCGTGCTTGGTACGGGATGTAGGTACATGGTTAAAATGTCTTCTCATAGTAGTTTCTTATTATAAGCACTAGTACTTCTTATAATAAGCACTAGTTTCTCATAGTAGGTACGTGGTTAAAATGTCTTCTTCAGATGATGCATCTATTGTTCTTTTAGATTTGGCTTTGACTCCATATGTTCTTGCAGGCTTCTGGCAGAGAAATCTGAATCTCTGATTTTAGAGGTTGACAGTTTACTTGAACAACTGATACGTGCTGAAGATAATGCATCTTTCAACTTCGTGAATGCTTTGCTTGACCTACTCTGGGCATTTGAACGTCGGGGTATTGCTTGTTGGATTTTCCAGTTGGCAATTAAAAAGAGTATTTACCGCCATGATATCTTCCGGTATGGCATAGTCTCATAGTTGGGAGATTTATTTTATTTTATTTTTATTTTTCTATTTATGTGTGTAGTTCTGTGATTTTTTTTTTTCCCGAGACCGTTTTGAAGTATTTTCTGTTCAAGAACAATATTGTATTTGAGGAGCTTTGATGTAAGTTAACATGCTTAGAAATAGAGGGTGTATTGATGCTAAATATGCCTTAGGCAATAATTCAAAGAGCTGTTTTTTATGCTAGTCATTTAAGCAAGTATTAGAAGCAGCAGTCCTCTAAAAAATATTTTACATGACTAGTTTCAGGGTCGAGTGTCATTATGTTGGTCAAAGTTCTGATTTATTATATTTTGTCGCTAGATGACTATGGCTTTATCTTTAGAGGATCACATACCAATACATGAATTGTTTTATCCATAAATCTGCATCCTTCAATTTTGTTTTCATGCATGTAATGGAATCCTCCATGCTCAAACAAAATTAATGTTTCTGCTTTTGAGCTTCGTGCTCACACCTTCATGGTTCAGTTGATACAATAATATTGATGACTGTGTTTTGGTGTAAATATATTAATCTAGTTTATGTAACAGGGTCGCTGATAAAGATTGGGGTGCTGACTTTAGGAAGTTGTCTGCTGGTGCCGCACTTGTTGCTCTTACTCTATGGCTTGATCATATGCAAGTAAGTTATTAGATTAAAAAGTAACTTGATGCTTCCTGTCGAAGTTATTTGAAGCCTATGGTTGAACTAATACTAATCGAACTCAGAGGATGGGCAGTCTTGCTCGTGTAATTTTTTATGTACTTTCTTGTGCAGGATAGGCCGTACAAAGAAAATTATGCTATATCCATTTCAGTCCATGTTTTAACTTTTTTCAAGTAGCGTTTTATAAGGAATCAAATAGTACAGCTTCAGACGGAAAATTTGAATACTGCCAAACCAGATTAGGCCATCATATTATTCGAAAATCCAATTTAAATGATCCATTTCTGTGATGCTATCAAGTATGTACCATGACTGGTTATGTTTCGATTTCCCAAGAAAACCATGATCTGAGAATTTATATCAAACAACATAATTACTGTTGTTATACATCCATTTTTATGATGGTAAACACAGACGACATGCATCTAACTTTATTGTATTCACATAGGATGCTTCATTGGAAGGATATCCGGAGTCACCTAAATCTGTTGTTCTTGTAACTGGTGTTTCAGAATATCACATGGTATCTTTGAACAAGACACTTAAAGCATACCTTTGGGAAATGGGATCACCCTTTCTTCCATGTAGGACTCGAACAGGTGTTCTTGTAGCAAAAGCTCACTCGCTTCGGATGTGGCTTAAGGATTCATCTTTCTGCCTAGACCTTGAGTTGAAAGATGCATTATCTCTTCCAAAGTCAAACTCGATAAAACTTACAGATGGATATTTTATGAGAGCTGCTTTAGTTCCAGTTTTCAAGGATATAAACGACAGATTGGGGCAAGTGAGGCCTAAGAAGTTTGCAAGGTTGGCATTGCTGTCAGAAGAGACGAGAAGCAAGGTTATCGATGCAGATATTAAAGGTAGGGAAGAAAAACTTGAAAAAATGAAGAAGCAAGGAGTTGTTAGAGCACGAAAACCAACCAAACACCGAACACGAAAGTTCATGAGGAGACAACATAAAGTGAATGAAGAGGCAAGATCAAATTAGTTAAGCTTTTGCCAAAACATCTTGTGTGATGATTTTCAGCATAGGGTGCATGATAAAGTCTAGCCCTCTAGGCATGAAAATGCAAATAGTAATTGGTTGAGAATTTTAGGCAGGCAATGAGGCAAAGTTATTCCTTACAATGCAACTCCAAGAGAGATCTTTGCGAATGGTAAGTTAACTTTTCACTCTTTTTCCTTCTTACTCAGGAATTTACATGACATTGCTAATAACAAAACTTTACATTATTCAGTGCAACTATAGGGCCTTATAAAGGTAAAGTATTAAATGCCAGTATGTGGGATTTTGATCTAGCTGAAGTGATCGGGAGCAGATTGAAGTGAGCTACCTTATGGAAGTGGTAATTTAATAAGATGAACTTGTGTTTTGCTTTCATAAAATGCCATTAATCAAATTTAAATATACATTGGAAGAGGAACTTTTAATACTGTAGTTAGTAGACAATCATTTTGCATCTTCTAGTAGTAATAATATACTAATGATATACCCCGTGCTTTGCAGCAGGACAGGACTAATTTTATTAATCTGGAAAGATATGTTAAATGATCCAAACATCTTCACCCAAAATAGTCCCAAGGGGCCTTGCTGGGCACAAAAAAGTCACATGCCATTTGGGTCTTGCACTGTTGTTCATCTTGTTGTCTATAGGTGTCGATTATATCAAGGTAGGTGTAAACATGGGAAAACATAGCAATCTTCTCATAAAAATACTTAGCGATTAAGTAGCTGTATATGACGTACGAGTATATAAATTACCTCTTCCCAAAAAATCTTTCCCTACATAAGGATTTTGTTATAATTTGATTTTATCTATTTACAGAGGGGGGTTCACTTTTATTACCAAATGACTGGGTGCTAATATAGTTAACGGACTGTTTTAGGTGGTAATTAAAATGGCAAGGCTAGATGGATTGCTCTTGATTATAGTATGATTCTACTGTATATATTGTGCCAGAAAAGAATTTTTAGTTATATATTAAATCAGTACAACCTAAATCAGTATTAGGTTTCAAAATAGGATATTCATCTTTTAATTCCGCTAGAAGCATACACACACACACACACATACACGATAATCTGCATGATTTTTGCCAACTTTGTATCCCAAAAATTGATAGCATGATTGATTAGTCTGCTTTTGTGAGTTTTGCTTACTAGCTGATCATGTGAAATGAATGCTTACAACTATATTGCTACATGGTATTCCAGCTACAAAATGTGCATGGATCATGGTAGAGGACCACCACTACAAGTCTACAACAACAATAATAACCCAGTGATAAGTTCCATCTAGATGGGATCCAAAAGGGTAAGATATACACAACCGTGGCCCGGGAGATGCTGTTTCATAGGACCTTCAATATGAAGAAGTAAAATCTAAGACACACGAGTATACGAGCACAATAGTGTACCGAGCAAGAAATCAGATAGTGTACAAAAGAAGCAGAATATGAGCAAACAAGAATTACACACAAAAAAAAAAAAAAAACCAAAAAACAAAAGAAAATGGAGGACCATCTGAACTAATCTGTCAAGCTGATCATATGTTCCAGGGCCAAGCAGCAGCTTTTTGCTTTAACGAAGAAACAAGAGACGACACAAGCATAAAATTGCAGCAATTTCTGCCGAAAATCAGATCAAGCTCTATTTGCAAAATTTATGCAGAAATTTTGGAGCTGTTTTTGGGGAGTGCATTTAGTAGGCAGACATTCAGTATTATGAGGAGAGCTTGTCAATTTTTCGATCTCACTAACAAGCGGGAGGGAGCATTCAAGCCGTTAGAGCAGCAGCAACACTGTAAGCTTAAGTTTGTGACTGAATCAAATTTATAAACAAGTCGATGTTTTTTTGGGAGTTGCTGTCTGTGGACAACAACAATTCAGTCATAAATTCCGCCGAGCATTATCTTGGGAGTGTAAGATGTGTGCAGCCGCGAAATAGAGAAGGCTGTTTTACTCTTGGTCTAAAAAGCCAACAGGCAAGCACACGTGCATACAAATAACAGTGAAAAAAATGGCAGCGCAAGACTTCAAACCGAACACATCCAAACAACGAACGGACGTTGTTCGCTATTGAAAAAGGTTATAACTTTACATCGGAGGTTGGCTTTTTGTTTTTCCTTCTACAAGAGAGTGGGTATATAGATGTTTGGCCGTAACTTTATAGTGTCGCATAACTATTATATATATATATATATGTAAACATTGCCTTGCCTAGGAGCCTTGCAATCTATTCAAACATGAAATGTGTATATGCTAGTTAGCAAGTGAAAGGGAACAATAGCATGTAATACTATTATTTTGAACCTGGAAATTAACACCATTTTGTTCTTCTTCTTCCTTATTTTTGAGGGCTGCTACCCATCAGGAGCCCCTGACGGCCCTGAAGCAATCGAGGCCATCTGCGGCTCCTCGGGATGTGCGCATACACATCCTGAGGGGCCGCGGACGGCCCCGATTGCTTCAGGGCCGTCAGGGGCCTCTGATGAGTGGAATTTCTTTTTTTTTTTTTGTGTGTGTGTGTGTGTGTTGTCTATTAGATGACCAGCAGAGGTTTGATATACCCTATCGGATGGGATGGAAGACTTCCAAAATGATATCAATAACCATCAGTCGATTATTATTAGAACTGAAAAAATGTTGATGGCTGGGTCTATTTGTGGGGCTATCAACATAACAAATTGCGCTATATGATCCACAAAGCTTGTATATCTTATGTCAAAAGCAAATTGCGCTCATTCTCTACAATGAAATTATAACTTCATGCTATACATTATTTTGTGGGACTGAAAACGGGAAAACGAGGGTTACGCACGTAGAGATACATACACTATTTTTTTTTTCTTTTATCTTGATAATATGCATCTTTGGTGATATTGTCAAATTATAAAGAAATACTGGAAGGTAAACTGTTTAATTGATCTGTGTTGAAGTTTTAATAGTTTATTTTACTGACTAAGTAATTTATTCAAGTATTTTAGGAATAACTTGTAAACATAAGCAATTTTGAGACAGCTAGCGAGCGGGTCGTGCAAGGGCAGAGGACGACGGCGATGGGGGTGCAGCGCCAAAGAAGAAGCACAAGCAGGGAAGCGAGGAGGCAACGTCAGCGTTGCCGTCGCTGAATCCGGCGACGGCAGGGGAATAGGTGCTGCGGAGCTGGTGATGGTGAAGGTGGAGAAGGGAGTTATCCGGCTGAATGATCTGATGCAGGCAGCAGCGGAGGTGGTGCAAAGCGGTGACGGCCGACGGCCACAGCTGTGGTGGAGCGGATGCGCGACATGAACAAGCTGAACAGGGAGAGCTTCGGCGTGGAGATGCGCCGCCTTGACCGGCTCTGCCACAGTGACGGACCCAGGAATTTCATGCAGGGGTGTCAAAATCTAGTCAGGGGCAGCACTGCAGCAGGCGGCGGCGCGGCAGCTGGGCATGCAGCGCGGGTCGTGGAGCGCACGTAGGCGGCGACGGCGCGTCGCGGGCCGTGCAACGCACGCGGTAGCGAAAAACAGGGACGAGACTGCGACGGCGAAACGGCGAGAACGAGATTCGAGACGGCGAGATCAAGGGCGACTGGCGAGACGGCGAGATCAAGGTCTGAGAGTCGAGAGAGACGGCGAGACGGCGAGACGGCAAGATATTAGCCAAGGGGGGCGGCAGGCTGGCAGCCGGCGCGGGGCGGCGTTTGAGTAACGGCGCGGCCGCGCGGCGGGGGAGATGATTGAGCCGGCGAGGATTTCGGATGGAATTGGTCTAATTGGATTTGCGATTTGGGGAAATGAGGGGGCGCCTCAGGGCTCAGGCACGCGACGCGATAGACTAGGGCAAAAAAAAAAAAAAAAAAGAAGAGGGAAATGGAGGCACCGCGCGGATTCGAAGCTGGGTCTCGCCTAGCACTACCATCGATCTTAACCGCTGCGCCACTTTGTCTAATCTATTTGTTTTTTTCGCTATATATATATATACCCCGGCCCGAAAAGCAGGGGTGTCGCTTGACACCCCTGCTACAAGCCTGGGTCCGTCCCTGCTCTGCCACCTGAACATACTACCGCCACTTGCCTATCATTATGACAAAGACGAAAATGACGTTTCAAACGAGCCAGCCGAGCTGAAATTTTTTTAAATCCAGCCAAGTTCGAGTTCGTCCGTTAAAACTTATCACCTCAAACTATAACTATAATCACTAAGCCGAGCTCAGTTATGTTCGGCTCAAACTTGTATCATTTAACCCCTGATAGTTCCTTTTTCGTTTAATAAAGTATTAGGAGTACCAATTAGCGTTGGTCCAGTTAGTTAGCGAAGCTAATTGTAGAGAAAAGGCCAAAGACCTATTCCTTATAGAGGATAGGTCAGGAGTTCGATTTTCAATAACATCTGATTAGGATGGTCTATCGTTTACCGTTTAGTATCCGATTGAGATGTAGAATAGAAACGAAACTCGACGATCAAGATAATAAAATAAAATAAAATAAAAAGCATTATGGGTAATCCCTCGTTTTTGGACTAAAGAAAAATATGATTCTAGTTATGCTTACAATTGGGCTAATAAATTATAACGTTAACTTAACTTTGCCAAGAAGAATAAATATTTTAGAGATTAACTAAATAATTAACGCGTTTAAAGGCTGCGTTTATCACAAGCTGATGATTTTTCTTAAGCTGAAGTTTAATGATTGAAATGGAGTTTTAAAATTGTTCCTATCACCTGATACTTTTCATTGGAATTTGATAAATGTTCAGTAAATTAAATTAATAAATATTTGGAATAGATTATCATAACACCATCAATAAAAAATTTGACAATTAAATGCTTACGCCACGTCATCGTATATTTCTTTATATTTAAATAAAAAAAAATTTATAATTATTTTTTGAAAAATTTTCTAAATAAAATTTAAATTTTGATGAAATTTACAATTTTTATGTTCAAAAATATTTCTAAATAAATTTTGGGACTCTAAAATTTAACGAATTCCACTAATTTTAAAATAGCTTTTACAAAACTTTGATGTTGAACATTTATTAAAAAAAAATTTCTAAAATATATTATTTTTGGAACATTATACGAATTGACATGGTATAACATTACATCCAATAATCTCACAATTCTCTTAACCATCGATATTTCTATCAGCTCTGTCAAAATCGTACTATCAATATAGTCTATAACATAAATTAACTTTTTAGAGCTAAAACCCTATTAATATGAAGCCCATAATAACCATATTCTTTATCCAAATATACCGGTAAATTTCTTTTCAGAACCACCGGAAATTATAAAAAAATGAACAAAATTGTTGAAAATTGAGAAATGTATAAATGCTTTCAAGACAAAAATCAAGTATTACAAACTGCAAATTTTTGTTCCCCTCTTTTTCTTGACAAATTAGACCCCCAACCTCCTATCTTCCCGTAACATTAAAGAAGGTCGTCCCCCTCCAAACTCCCAACTCTTATCGTTCTATCTCTACAGTAACAACACCACTACAGTCTGACCGCCCAGAGCTTCTCCGGCGAGTAGGGCCCGCCTGCTCACCAGTATCAAGTATCTCCATATCCCAAGGAAGAATAATACGGCAAAGATATACCTATCACGAGATGGCGAATGCGAAGGCGTCGTCCGTACGCCGACTAGGCGTTCGGTTGCTTCCGCTGCTAAGGTGGCGTGACGACCCATTTCCGGAATACGCTGCGGCGGCGCATCCATCTTTCAGCGACGGCGCTGACGCGGCCACGGCGGGGGCCGCACGGTCCGCTTCTGCTGCCGCCTCCTCGACCTCTATCGCTGCCTGTTTCATACTCAGTCTGTGCTCAAGTTCAGTTTCCACGCAGGCTACTGCTATACGTAGCAATTTGTCCATGTGAGGCGCCGCCCACCTTGCACCGTTGACAATCGCAGGGTCAACAAGCTCGACGAGGTCACGCCCGTCATTGACCGCTGCGGTGACCCAGTGCGCGATGTCGGTGCCGCCCTTGGAGTTGAGATACTGGGAAGGGAACTTGCCCGTAAGGATCTCGAGGATGACGATCCCGAGGCAGTACACGTCAGACTTTGGAGACACGTGGCGGTGAGCGAGGGCCTCCGGCGAGCGGTAGGCAAAGAGGGTGGCGGATGCCTGGGACGGGTTGACCATGGGGACAAAGCCGTAGTCAACGAGGAGCGGGGAGAAGTCGGCGCCGAGGAGCACGTTGCTGGATTTGAGGTTGCCATGGGGGACGTCGTAAGAGTCCAGCTCAGCATGCAGGTGGGCCATCCCCGCCACGATCTCGCGAATGATCTTCAGCCGCGTGACATCAGCGCGGCATTGTCCGGCCCCCTATTATCCACTGTTAAGCAACAAACACAATCACAAAATATAACGTTACACAAACAATTTTGTTAGTAGTTTCTGAGATAAAATAAAAACATTGAAGTTTTTGTAGTACTGTGGAGGATGTGAAGGAGGCTGCGCTTGGGGACGAACTCGTTGATGAGGAGCTTCTCGTCTTTGCGATAATGATAAGCAAGCGGCGGTAGTATGTTAGGGTGGCGGAGCCGGCCAAGGCGACGCATCTCCACGTCGAAGCTCTCTCCTTCAGCCTGTTCATGTCGCGCATCCGCTTCACCACCACAGCTGTGCCACTGGCCATCACCGCTTTGTACGCCGACCCTAAACCGCCGGCCCCCACCACCTCAGCTGCTGCCTTCATCAAATCATTCAGCCGGATAACTCCTTTCTCCTCGTTCACCATCACCAGTTCCGCAGCACCTATTCCCCTGCCGCCGCCGGATTCAGAGGCGGCAACGCTGCCGTTGCCCTCCTCGCCTCCCTGCTTATGCTGCTTCTTTGGCGCTGCACCCCTCATCGACGCCGCCCTCTGCCCTTGCACCGACCCGCTCGCTAGCTGTCTCAAAATTGCTTGTTTATAAATTATTCCTAAAATACTTGCATAAATTACTAACTTAGTAAAATAAACTATTAAAACTTCAACATGGATCAATTCAAAAGTTTATCTTCCAGTATTACTTTATAATTTTGACAAAATCAACAAAGAAGCATATTATTTTGGATGTTTTCTCTTTGAATAATTAAACGTTTATCTTCCAATCAGTTTTAGTGCCTCTCATCTCCCAAATAAATTAAAAAATAAATATGTAATAAAATATGTTTGGAATCACAATATTGTTTCTACGTACGTACCCCTCGTTTTCCCGTAGAGTAATCAGCCCCGCCGTTATGACGCCCGAGAGTTGCCGTGGGACCTCCCGCTGCCTGTCGACGCCGCTTCACCATCACTCCAACGGCCATCACCGTCAGCGAAACACAAATGATCCCCACTATGCTCCACATCGCCTTTGCCTTCGACGGCGGCGGCGAAGCCACAGGAGGGGGCGGCACCGCCACCATTGCCGTCGCCACCGGCTTCTGCGGTTCTGGCTGACACTGCACCGTCACCGGCGGCCCGCAGAGATCGTTCCCTGCGAATGCACTGGCGTCGAACTTCGACAGGCTCTTCGGTACTTCCCCGGTGAGCTTGTTTCCTGACACATTAAACGAACGGAGACTCTCGCCAGAGGCGAAGTCCAACAGTTTGCCTGCGAAGTTATTTCCCTCGAGTCGGAGCTCAATAAGATACTTAGCCGCTTCCAACGAGCTCGGCAGCTCACCGGAAAAGTTATTTCCTTCAAGATACAGCTTCTTTAGCCTCGGCATGGCGGCGAACACCGCCGTAGGGATCTCACCGGAGAGTTTGTTGTTCGATAAATAAAGAGCTCGTAAGCCGATGAGCCCGGAGAAAGCACCGGAGAGTTCGCCGGATAAGTTGTTGTGACGTAACATGAGGACACGAAGGCCCGGCAGCTTGGACAAAGCTTCGGCGACGACGTTAATATCTCCAGAGAGTTGCATTCCGCTGAGGTGTATCGCGGCAATGTGGTTTGCGTAGCAGACGATGCCCGGCCATTCCTCGGAGCTTCCTCCGCCGCAGGGGTGGCTGGAGGAGTTAGACCAGGAAGATAATGCCGTGTTGCCTCCGCCAGAGAGGCCGGACTTGAACTCGAGGAGAGCGGTAGTCTCGCCGTCCAGCTGAGCGGCGACAGCGGAGAGGAGGAAGAAGAGGAGAAGAACAGCGGCCATGGAGGATCGGTAAGAGAACGGACGTGGCCGCTGTTTTCCAGTTTTCTAATTTTTATTTTTCTTTTTAATTTTTAGGGGAATTTTGGGGAAAGTTTTGTCGGGGAGCTGGTATTTTTTTTATGTTCCTAGTTTATTGGGATGTTTGAGGTCCGGAGGGAAAAGAGGTGGAGGGAAATATAGAAGCTAAATATAGCGTTTGAATTGGTCAACATCAATTTAGGATTTCGAATTATGAAAAAGGGGATTTACTTATCAGCCCCTATACTTTTATTTTTACTGATCAACTTCTCTATTACTTATAGGCCCCACCATTTACTGTTTCAAAAAATTTCGAACGAAAATATTCTCGTATGTATTATCAGTTCGGACATCAAAAATATCTATTTAGAAGTATTGTTTGGAACAACTTTCAACATAAAAGTTGTAGATCTCGACGAGATCTACAACTTTCATGTTGAAAGTTTTTCCAAAAAATGCTTCTAAATATGTATTTTTGGGGTCCGAAGTGTCGATCTCGGTCCGAAATTCGCTGAAAATAGTTCGGACATAAAAAATATCTATTTAGAAGTATTTTTTGAAAAACATTTGAACACTAAAGTTGTATATCTCGGCGAGATCTACAACTTTCATGTTCAAAAGTTTTTCAAAAAATATTTCTAAATAGATGACCTCGGTATCCAAATAGCTAGGGGTATTTTTGTCCGAATACAGTTAAAATTGGTAATGATGGTTGATGTGATGGAGATGTGATGGGGGAGGGGTTGATTAGTAAGTTTTATAGTTTGAGAGGGGTGGATAGTAATTTTCTTTTATGAAAACGATAGCGTCTCACTACACCGCCTTTAAAATCCAAAAAAAAAAAATCTAAATAATTTTTAGAAAAGAAAAATATTTTAAAGATACTATTTTTTAGAAATTTTTAAAATTAAACTTATCAATTTTAATAAGATTTATAATATTTATGTTAAATTCTTTCAAAAATATTTCTACATGTATGTTTTGGAACTTTTAAATTTAGAGGAAAATATACAATTTGATTCTAGAAATTTTTCCGAAAAATATTTTCTAAAATTTTTAGTTTTCAAATTTTAATAAAATTGGTTACAGGTTTGGTAGATTTATTAGTGTATTTGTTGCTGTGCATAGCAACGCTCTTGTGAAGGAGTGCCAAAATTTGAGCGAATTATAGATATGTGGTACAACAAAAAATGATCTCCCAAAGGATGCTAATTAGAGTTTTGAAAATATTTTTGTCCTACTTTTAGAGATAATAAATCTATGAAATTTCACAATACCAACATAAAAGGCCAATTATGTAATTAGTGGATGTACATTTTCATCTATTATCCATTCATATCTAGTCTAGTAGACAATGGGCAAAATAGGAATTGACAATTAGGTATTATCTAGTAACATTTATTATATATGTTTGAAGAAATACATCGTTATTCATAAATTTTACCACTAACTTTATATATTTCTTTTAATCTTTTTAGTACAGGTGTAATAAGTTTAAGGTAAATTACTACTATATTAAAACTCATAAAAAGCTATATATAATTATTTACTCCAAGAATATAATTACCTTTAAATTATTATGATATTTTATAATGTAACTAAATGTATTGATAAAGTAGAGTAAAATAGAAGTTGTAATTAGCCTACGTAACACTTCTTTTAATATTTTTTTAATATCTATTATTTAAAAATTAAAAAATTACAAATTTAAATTAGAAAAATAAATCGGCTAATTACAACAGTTTTTTCTATTTCAGTTTATCTAAAATTCTATTTAAAAAATAAATTTAAGTGATACAATAAAAAATAATTAAAAAAAATAGATATTATTACATACAACATCATCATAATTAACGCATAAATCGGCTCCAAAGATATCGCGTTCCGAAATTAATAATAAAAAGATATCGATGTCACCAAATTAGGTATAGGGGTATGAATCCTCAAAATACATAATAGAGAGGTAAAAAAAGTAAATTTTTGGCCTATATTAAAACTCATAAATAGATATACATAATTATTTAATCCAAGAATATAATTACCTTTAAATTATTATGATATTTTATAATGTAACTAATAAATGTATTGATAAATTAGAGTAAAATAGAAGTTGCCATACGAGTTTGTTGCATCTGATTATTATTTCACTCTACCAAAGAATTTGATAAACATGCATGCAGTCCTTATTCAATATAAATAGATTTTTATATTAATTAAATCTATTATATATCTAATACATATTAATTTAATTACTTTGCATATTACTATGTGATGAGGCTGTGGGCCTCCCGTAGTCTTCAGCTGAGTCATAGTGGGCTAGAATTAATTGGTGGTGGAATTCACGGCTTTAAGCGGATCAACAAGATCATAAACAGTTAGAACTGGATAAGACAAAATAACAGCAAAAACGACGATTTAACATTTAACGTGGTTCGGTTATCAAATAATACATGTCCATGAAAGATAACCTTGCGGAACTCTATTAACGTTCCTTAGATTAGCTATTAAAATTAACGAGCCAATAACAGAAGAAAAAGATGATGAGATTACAATAAATTGGGCACATTTTCTCAAAAAAAAAAAGAAAAAAAAAACAATAAAGTGGGCACGATTTAATACGGTTGCCGCTGCCTTGAATATTTTGTGTAGTAAATGTTGTTCAATCAACCAAAAAGCAACCGTCTTTCATGTATTTAAATCAAGGTTTGGAGCAACGGTCATACTTGAGACTAATCAACTTTGTGTACTCAACTATGTGGCTGAGATAATTAAAGGACCTTGAGAAAAAGCTATTATTCGAACATTCTTACGGCAGCGGAGCTCGTACTCGTAGGCCCGACGACCGCTGGGGTGGGGCGTGGCTGAGGCACGGCAGCGCCGACCAGGCCGGTGTCAGACTGCGGCTGGCAGTGTAAAATCATACGGAACTCGGAGGCGTCGGCAACAGCCGGACGCTGAACGTGGAGGCGTTCGAAGGGGGTGGCGGCGATCGCGCCACTGTCTATGCGTGGCGGCGAACAGCTCAACGTGCAGCCGGGAGTATGGCTCACCGTGTCATTCACCCTCACCAGCCGCATGATGCCGTTCCTTGCAGAAGCTCATCGGACAAGTTCCCGAAGTGGGTGTCCCAAACACGACATTGATGATTCATTCAGACATGCAACTTCATATTCTTGTCTCTCTTACGTAAAAGATATATAGCATTGTATATCTATGACAGAAGTATGTCAGATTAGTCACCATAGTGCTTCCTGTTGAGGTTATAAGCTAACAAACTCGACGGGAGTTTACTTTTCATTGTAATTTTCTAGTTCTGACATATATAGCGAAGAACTTCATAAAGTTCCAATATTATTGAATGATCAAATAGGAGTACTTTGTTCAGTTGTAATAATTAATTGCATGGTATACATGCTAACTTCATTAATGAATATGAAAAAAATGTGAGATGAATACTATTTACCAGCATGAAAACAAACTATTTGATCTGTTTTTTTTTTTTTTGTTTTTTTGTTTTTTTTTTGGACAATAATGCATAACAATAGTACTAGAAGAAGACTTACGTACAATAGGAAAGAAATACTCCAGTTGTCCATTTATCTGGTTGGGATGTTTTGCAAAATTTTCTACGACGTACAATGCATTGTCTAATAGCGCCGATTATCATGTACTCCATCTATTTGGTATCACTTTACGACTACAAACTTACAAACTATCATTTTAATTTATTGTATGCTTTGTATGACTGTGAAGCTAATTCTACAGAGTTACATATTTCTCTGCTGCAAAACTCAATCTCTCATTTCATTTTATTTTTTTTCTCGATCATTTTAGTGAGCAAGCACGTGAGAGAACAGAATGGACCGATTTGGAAGTCCGATTCACGGACAGAATCTAAAGGATGTGGTTGTTATGTCCGCAAAACCACCAAATGAAAGTGCAGCAGAAGTCCATATAGATTAGTCTTATTCGAGCCAGCAATTGGTTTATATCAATGGCATGTTGTTTAACAAGCCCCATGCAGCGTGGTTTCTTATATTATGCATTCTTGTCAAACAGAACATAATGGGCCAATGGATGGCCCAGGTAAAGCATGGTAGACGAAGTTTCCTCCAAACCTTATCAATTACACAATAGTGCCACTTGTGCAGCTAATTTGGCCCAAGGACATTGTAATTTCCGTATTACTTTACTTAATTCGTCTTTATTGGGGTGGCGGTGGAGAAGAAGATCCTTTTTTTTTTACATAAAAGAGCTACCCAAAGGTGTTGCTTCTTTAAGCCAGGATCCTAGGAAAAAGTCTCATTCGAGATATGGTTGCATTTATCTTACACCCATTAGGCCCAATGCTAACGGAAGTTATCATCGAAATATTATTATTGTTGTTGTATAAAAAGCTATGATAGCAGTTGTTTATAAAAAGCTACTGGCCGCTCTTAATTAATAGATGCTCTATTAGCTCTTTATAAAGAGTGCTCTATAGCAGTGCAGCACATTTGATATATCTTGAATTTGAAATTTATCAAAATTCTACTAAAACTTGTACAGTAAAACTTGTTACTAACAAAACTATTTATCAAAACTCATGTGACGTGTTAGGTGATTTCCATCGAGCTAGTCGCCAAATCGTTAATAGTTTGTGCCCCTACATGATTTCCTCCTCTTTTCCAGCCTCAATCTCCACTCCACATCTCCTTTGCACCCACCCATCATCTTATACCGCACAAATACCTACCATATACTCAAGGAGGGAAAAGAGGAGGAAAACAGAGAGCGTTGCATGCTAGTGCTGCAAATGGAACTAGTGCTGTTGCCAAATAGATGGCCTGATGAATACTATTACACCACATTATAAGGCTTAGTAATTAGGGCCATTATGAGACATGTTTCGTTATTGTTATCCTTGCTGCGTGAAACCAACCATACTCTGCCAAACCACTACATGGACATTGGACATTTTTGTGGCATATTGCTTTTTCTACCGACTTTGTACAGAGTATTTGAATTAATCAGAAACATTTTGCTTGGCTGTGTTTGGAATATGATCACTTGTTATTTGTCGCTATGATTTATCAGTAAATGCAACACAATTGCCGTTCCGAAGATTTCGGACAACTAAAAATTTCTTCTGCTTTCTTTTAAGAACTCGAACGGGCGGAGCATTATCAGTTCGTTCATCCTTGTATTACAATGCGGTTTCGGTATCTACAGATTAACTGAGGAACTAATTTTTAACTTTACTTTTTTTTTTTTCTTTTTCTTTCTTGGCTATATCATGCAAAGGCTGAGGTGACTCCATATAAGCAACGGTATGTTTCAAACTATATACTTAACTCGTGATCCGCTTGTTTTTTTTTTTTTTTTTTTTTTTTTAAATTTTTTTTATAAGATAAAGATAATCCGCTTGTTTTTAATCAGCATTGATTCAGGTACTATACGTCTGTTATTGCATCACTGTCGCTGGTCTTCTTTGGCAACCTGTAGCAAGTTCATGATGCATAGGCGACAGAATAGGTGTTAAAAATCTGACGAATTCTGTGACTTTTGGGCCTATTTTCCTTCTATAGTTATCCTATCCAATCCCCTAGTCTGCCCACACGAACAACGTGATTCCCAAATTTAAACTTCATCCCCTACTATGAAGATGCAACAAACATGACAACTATGTCCTTCTAAGAGGCGGGATTAGTAGAATTATCAGAGTTTGTGGAATTTTTCTAAATAATAATTCATATTCTTTATGTTAGCCTATTGAGCAGTTTATGTTCTTTTTTTTAATCATAATATTTTATATAGCATTAGGTCTGGCGTGCCATGTGTCAGTCGAGTAGATGATGAGCAAGCTTGCGAGATGGACCGAGACTTCGTGTCCGAACCTCGGATTCGTCCGATGCTGCTAGTCAGAGCTAAGGTTGCAGACAAGCAGGCAGTTCAATGATAATAAACAGTCAACGGTGCAATTTTACAATGAGAGCGTGGGATGACACACGGTACACAAAACTGGTTATCGCAAGAACGTGGGGCGCCACATGGCAAGTTCAAAGGCGCTAAACATTCAACCCACAATCTCCACACCTCACAATCTCTCGCACGACCGTGGCTTCATCTCATACGAGCAACGCAAGTAAATAGTTGTCTGGTCGTTGACGCTCAGAATCCCAACATCCAAGACTTCCAAGGCAACCAGAGAGAGTAAGAGAGTTTGTAATATGTGTAATTGAGTATCGAGGCTCGTGTCTAGAGCTGTTGAGAGACTATGCAGGAGAGGTCTACCTCATACTACTTTTTTCTTAGTGGATTTTCTATTGTTAATTGTGTAAAATCCATAGTTTTATCTTGGTTTTGTCCGAGAATTTTCATGTAAATTTTTTTTTTGTGTTCTCTGTGTGTACTTGCATTCACCTTTTAGAAGCACCCTTATCCTTCGAACACCTAATATCGCTCAAACTCGATCAATAATCTTCAAGAATGATTTATGCTCATTATAATAGTATATTATTGTGCTTATATCTAATTCATCGTTGCGAAGAATGCTAGCTAAAGTTGAATTTGCCATCCATAATAGTTACGTTCAGGTCTGAGCTGGCGTATATTTTGGACTACCAAAGCGAAGAACAGATAGAGTGGTACAAGTGCGACTAAGAAAAGATGGCGTTTAATTTTAGATTGGGGTAGACTGGTGAGGATTTTTCTCCTTATCTTCAAAATTAGGAGACAACCTCAGTAAAATAAAATAAAATAAAAAAAGAAAAGAAAAGAAAAATACTATATTTTTGGGGGCGTTTTAATCCTAAAAAATTCAGGACCGATCTGGCACTACCCACATCTGTTAAAATTTAATAAATATTTTAAAATTGATATTTTTCAGACACTTTCTTAAGTACTTGGAAAATTACTATGTTTCACTTTTTAAAATAATCATATAGAAATAGTTATTTTTTAATATTTAATTAAAAAAATAGACTGATATAGATAATGCCATATCGAATTTAAATTTTTCAGGGTAAAGGAATTCTGAATAATAGTATATTCAAAATAAAAAGAAGAAGAAGAAAGGATACTGAAATTTTGTAATTGACGAAGTAATTTATGAGATTATAATCTTTAAAGTTAGAATAATAATATCTATTGAGTGTTCCCGATATAAAGTCGCAACACTGAATATTGTATAATTTATTTATTATAATACTTAAGTACATAAAGAAATTTAGTATGTATTATGATTAAAATTAAGTATGAATTATTGAAATAAATTTAGTTTATTTATAATAATTATGTAGATTATATTACGTAAAACAGCTATAAACTCTTTTTTTTTTCTTGTTCAACCAGTAGCAGTGGTTAGCTGTCTCCTTCTCCCTCTCATTTTTTTTATCCATTAATATTATGTTCAACTAGTTTCGTTGTTATTATTATTTTTAATATATACATCACGAGTATACCGCCTGCTATAGTCATATAGTGATATCGCCGGCTAAATTGATATATAAAATTTAAGGGCGTTAAAATGATATATACAAAGGCCAAGGCCGACTGACTGAAATTTCTTTTTATATATTAAAACTACCGCCGTAGCGAGCTTATGTAGGAAAACTGTAAATATTATAAACTCACTGGTGCATAGTGTTAGATCTTATTCCCTTTGGAGTACATAATATTAAATGTCCTATCTTTTGATATGGAATTTGATCCACGACTTTTGCTTCAGTCCACTTAAAGAGCCTTTATAATATCACGTGCAGAACTATCAATAATATTTTAAAAAATATTATATATATATATATATATATATATATGAAAATATTATTGATAATTCTAATTGGGTTAATTGTTATGAACTACTAAAAAATAGCAGTGCTTCTATCATATTTCTAAATTTGAACAAAGTACCTTGTCAAATAAAAATACTGAATTAGTTCCTTCGATATTTTTAAGCCTGTCAAGAAGATTTTGTTAGTTAGTGAGAAACAAAAATAGATTGTCCAAAATATTTTAATCTAAATATTATATAAATGATGGTTGTAATTATATAGAATACTAGAATAGTCATGTTGAACATTTTAAATTTTACAGCATAATTATTTTTTAAATTAAAAATATTTATTAATTTATATGAATTTTAAATTTTGAGATTTTTTATTTTTAAAAAATTTAGTAAATAGCTTAAATTTTAAAAAGTTAGGAATAATTAATCCAGAAGGTCTACTATCACGTGGGTGAATCACACAAGCAGCCAAACGAGGGTGCGGGCAGCACAAATAATTTTGGATTAATTGCGTATCAGCCCTCCTATTTTGAGGTACGCAAATTAGCCTCTCAAAATATGATTTCGGTGGGTTGATTTGTCAAAAAAAAATAAACCAGCCTCTAAAAATATATTTTTGGAGACTGATTTGCGCAAAAAAAAAAACGAGGGGCTGATACGGCAGAATTCCAATAATTTTTTAATGAGCACAATCTCTGAACAAATAATTTAATTAATTACTTTGGTTGTGGATAAGGATAAGCACCAGTATCTTGTCCTTTACAATGCTCTAGTACATTAAACACAAATACTTTGTGCTTTTGTATTTTCATATTTAAAATTATTTTTTATATGTGTAATGTAAAATTTATAATTTTATATATAAAATAATCTCTATTATTTAAAAAATAATAATGTTGATATATTTGATAGTTAAAAATATAAAACTATAAATAAATATATACACTTCGATATTCATTATAGTACATAATAAAAAGTTAAAATTGAAAAAAAATGTAATGACCGTTGTGCCATATCTATTGGAGAAAATTACGTCATTTAAAATAATCTAAAAGCTATTGTTGGAGAAGTCCAATTATTGGCTGACAAGAATATTTTTCTTAACAAATCCAATATTTTTGTCAAAAATACTAATCATAAAGAAAATAATAAAGTAATTCACAGTCTGAAGACTTTGATGGTTGTCAGGAGATGGAGGACGGACTACCCTAGGAGAGCAGGCAATCAAGTATTTTTTATCGAGAGGATTTTGTATGTGACACCATATTATTTTATATAATAATCTAAAATAGTCTATTTTATAGTTTTTATTAAAAAAATTTTAAATTAAAATTTTAAATTTTAAAATAATCTATTATTTAAAATTTAATTTTTTTAAAAAATAATTCTAAAATTATATGTTGGGGCTCTAAAATTTAGTGGATTTAAAATTTATTATAAAATTTCTTGAATTTGTTAAAACTTGGAGTTTTAAAAAATATCTGTTCAGAAATTATTTTAATAAAAAATTATAGTTTTTATAAAAAAATAATTATAAATTTTTTTTATTTAAACATGAAACAGATATATACTAAGATATAACGTTCTATTATAAAAATTTTCTTCTATATTACTAGTTGCCTTTTCGCTAGAATTAGCTTAGGAATCATTTCTTTTATAAATAAAAATATCAATTCTTATTTTTATAACATTATTCTAAATATTTATTTTTTAATTAAAATATTCAATATACTTTAAATTTAAAATTTTTAAAATATATAAATATATGATTTAAAACTCGTAAGTCTTTATTCATAATAAAAATCTTAAAAGTGTCAAAAATACATATAACAAATTATTTAAAAATTAAATATGAAATATATAACAGTTTTTTAATATATATATATAAGTTTTAAAAAAATATGAGATTTTATTAAAACAAAACAGTAATTGTTTTAAAATAAAAGTCCAATAAAATATTAAGGAAGCTTTATGTTTCATCTTAGAACGGCCAGCACTCACACATGGGTGTCTCCATGCATTACTTTTCAACGAAGAAATCGGACGGTGGGTCCGCCAATCACGCGGAGTTTCCTTTTTATGGCAAAATATTTTACACGCAAATTTACTATTTTTTATTCGTACTTTAATACTCTCACAATATATCTGCATACATTACTTTTCTTGTAAGAAACCAACAAATGGGACCACCACCGATAATGCGGAGTTATCGCGAAGTTTCTCGATTATGGCAGAATGTTTTATATGTGACGAAATTAGATTGCAATTGGTGATCTCGAATCGTCGGCCACCAACCAAAAGCAACCCAAAATAAGGAATAATTGCGTATCAGCCCTCTCTATTTTAAAATTTAACAAATTAGACCCTCGAAAACGTCCTCTATTTTAGAGTTTTACAAATCAGCCCTCCGAAACGCGTTTTCCGAAGGTTGATTTGCACAATAAAAAAACAAATCAGTTTCCGGGAACTGATTTGCGCAAAAAAAGAAAACGAAGGGCTGATACGGCAGAACCCCAAATAATAATGTTCTCCATGTTGTCCCACTACTTTCTTTTTTTTTTACATCGTAAGAATAATAATGAGGTATATATCTTTCATATATGTATATGAGATTTGTTTTTTATACGATCGTTCCTATGACCAGCTCTCAAGTGTCTGTTTATATAACTATATATGTACCAGGATTTAATGTCTAGAAATAATTATGGCAAAAAGAATAATTTGAAATGTTAGTTTCGAACTTTTTTTAAAAAATAAAATATAAAAAAAATGATATTTAATAAACGATTATTTCAACATTACAAATCGTTAACAAAAATTTTTAGAAATATTATTGTAAAAGTTTTATAAAAATATCAAATTTTTTGAATCAATTTTGATTTATTTAATTAAACTAAAAACTCTAAACAAAATTCTACAATGTCTTTAAATTGATAGTTATTTAAGAGCAATCATAGATGGTATCCTTTGTGTGTGTGTCTATATATATATAACGTGCATCAAACATATTATCAGTAATTTTTTTTCGTCCCACATAACTAAAAAATTATTGCCTTTACTCCTGTTGTCTAATATAAAATACCAAAACTAACCATTCAGACTATGGATCATCAATTAAGGTAATATTTTTTGGGGGTAATATGCTTTAGATCGATACTTTTCAAAGTTGTGCGAATCAGCCCCACTATTTTGCATTATTCCAAATTAGCATCTCTATTGATTTTCGTACTCTTTCGTCATCAGTTTTTTTTTTGAAAAAATTTTAACATAAAAATTGTAAATTTTGATGAAATTTATAATTTTTATGTTCAATATTTTTTCAAAAATTATTTCTAAATAAATATTTTGGTACTTCAAATTATTAACGAATTTCGGGTTCAATTCATTAACCTGCTTAAATTTCGAAGTCTCAAAATATCTATTTAAAAATAATTTTTAAAAAAATTTTGAATATTAAAGTTGTAAATCTCATCATAATCTACAACTTTTATTTTTAAAAGTTTTGAAAAAAATACTGATACAGTGGTTGAAACGAAAAAGCATGAAAATCGAAAGAGGGACTGATTTAGAATGTCGCAAAACACCGGGGCTGATTTAGAGCAACTTTGGAAAGCAGGGACCTAAAGTAAATTATTTCTTTTTTTAGTAGTACATTTGATACTCTCATAAAGAAGAAAAAAAGAAGGGGACAAAGAGGAGAACATTTGGATTACTTTCTTTTCTTTTTATTTGTTTGTAAGGATGCTTTTGATTGTTGAAGGAAGTAATGAAATGGACACAATATAGAAATCCGATATGAATACAGAACAGAATAATATTTATTTATGAAAATAAATATGACATAGTTATGATTATTATATTTTATATTATTGAGATAAATTTGAATACTAAAAATTAATTAAATCAATAAAAAAAAATTTTAAAATAATATTTGAGTATAACAATATATTATCTTACTTACTAGAATATACCACCGTATAATATTTTATTTCTAAAAAATAATATATCTTTAAAAATAAAATAAATACGGACATACGTTAGAATATTTTTGTCTCGCATATCCGATACGTGCAAAGAATTATTTTATTTTTATTTTTGAATATTTTTTTATTTGTTTGGTGTATATCCAAGTATGTCGGTAAAATGTTAGTGTCGAATATTACACAAGATACATTTTAATCTATATGTACTTCCTAGATTGGCAGACTGCTTACTAACTATTTTTCTCACGTGTTTAACATTCGGCCCACTCGCATCAGTCCACGTTCTTAGAGGGTCCACCGTTGTTTACTTTCAATAAAAGGAATGGAGAATTGCATATCAGTCCCTCCGATTTTAAAATTTGTAAATAATTATATTTTATTTTATTTGTTTATTTTAATATTTAAAATATTATTTAAAAATATTTAATATATAAATTATAGATTTGGAGAATTCTATAATTTTAATGTTATAATATTTTTCAAATAATATTTCTAAATATGTGTTTTGAGACTCCAAAATTCAACCGTTGGTTAATGAAATTAATTTTAAAACCTAGTAAAATTTTAAAATCTCACTAAACATCTATTTGAAAGCCTTTTCTAAAATATTTAATGTTACAATTTTTTTTTAAAATTATAAATACCATTAAAAATCGACAATTGTTTATGGTCTCACCAAAATCTACAACTTTTATTTTAAAAAATACTTATACAATGAATAAAATGGCTTCGCCACGAGTATCGAAAAAATAATTTTTTTACAAATTTAAACTTAAAAATATAAAAAATAATTTGTATGAGTAGAAAAAATCTAAATATTGATCGGTAGTTATTCCTCAAAGGAATGCATGAGGCACCCATGGGTGAGGGAATGGGAAGCTAGCTGGCACGCTCGAGATACTTGTTATAGTTTGATCTTTGGTATAGAATACTCCCCTACCTACCCGAACACTATATTAAAAATGTTCTTCAATCACTTTTTTGATATATTATTTTATATTTTTTCGAAATATTTTTAACTACGAATTTGTACATCACATTAAAATATATATTTTTATAGTTTAAAATTTTTCATAAAAATATTAAAAAATATGTCAAATAAATCGATATAAATTTTATATAATATCTCATGATCGGTAATAAGTTTGACCGGACGATCTCGGCCTTACGTTTTCCTCCATCATGTTTTATATGGAACAGGAGAGCCGTGCCCCCTATGTTGTGGTATATGTGCGGAAAATGTGATCTTGAAAAAGGGTAGACTTTTCAACAAAATATCAATAAAGTTTGGGCTTTTATCTAGTTTGGGTTTGTAATGAATTTGAGTTGCTATAGCTCGATGGACCAGTTGATCAACCGTCCGAAAGTGTCGCATTTGTGGAGTGTCTGGCGGTTAGTTCGTCATATTCATAATTATGTGCACCCAAAAAGTAGGAGTCAAGAGTCTTCGTGAGGCAGCGATGAAGGCCGAAACGATTAGGTTTCTTCCATCTAATTTCGGCATTTTATGGTGTGTGAGAAAACATTGTACCTTGTCTTTTAGACTCAATATTATACTGTTAATATAGCTCTTCACGTTTGAATCTAACTTTCATGAGATTTTTATGCGTCCGCTTGAACATTCCTCTACTTTAGATCATGGCAACAGTTGATGATTATATGGCGTCGTCCACCTCATATTTAAGGGAGGGGAGCCTAGACCACTAAGAAGCGGACCACCATAGTGAGTTGAGATAGGGCTTTCGGCCGTTAATTTAGCTCAATGCATGTAGGGTCTCGATATCACTACCAATGCCAGTCAAAGGATCGCGGGATAGGTATATCTGAGTGTTGGCCAATATTATTTTAAATATACGCGTCGTACATAAGGATGTCAACGAAACTTCCAATATCGACTAAGAGGCACGAGATGTACGTGTTGGGTATTGCCCGCATAATCAACAAAGCATTGTCACTTACTGTCCTCTTGCAGCTAGGATCGTTGCACCGGAAGACTATTGCGCCGGCCTTTTGTCAATAGTATGGTAATGCCCACATTTTGCTCACTGTTCTTGCCCCTAGTGCATTTCGAATTACTTGGACCAATCGAACATCACTTGGATTTCACGCTCGGGAGCAGTAGTTATGTTCGTCTTCATATATCGTGGAAGACCCCTTTGCTCAAGTTGCCGGCACAGATTTATCTCCAAAATTTGGGGAGCGATATCTTTTTTTATGTCATTGTTGCCGTTGTTGTTGTAACCTTTTACTTGTGGAACTTACAAAAACGATTAGGGTTTTTCATGTACTTCGGCGTGGTCATCTGGCGGTCAAAGCATGATCTTTTCGTCACTCATTACACCATTACCTCCAAGGGAGAGCAGTGAGAGATTACTGGTCGTACTGTGAGACTTATGCCCGATTTAAATTGGAGGCTGTCATGCGTGACCCGGGAGAGTTGTTTGGAGAAAACCAATCAAACTAAGCTTGTCGTACTTGTTAGAGGCCACTTTCAAGAGGGAGGAGGGGAATGCCAAGCATACTACAACGTCCATGTTGGTAGCACATCTCGTGCTTGTAATGTCCGATGTGTGCCTCCTCGTCTCTCTCGTTGAATGAGTGCAAGTTGAGCGACTTCCACTTAGGGGCTGTTTACTTCGCGCGGAAGCCTGAGAAGTGAGAAGTGAGAAGTGAGAATGTGGGTGAACTGTGAGAATGAGAAGTGGGTGAAGAAGTGGTGTTTTGAGCTTTCTTCTTTTACTGGGATTGTGAAGTAGAGGCTGGAAGATAGTTTCTTTATTTACTTGGGTTGGAAGTGAGGGCTGAAACATAATTTTTTTTGTTTACTTGGAATTGAAAGTTTAAATTGAGACATAAAAAATATATTATCTGATTTTTTTAAATTTTAAGTTAAATATTTATATTAAATTATAATTGTATCCTATTTTTGATGTATCTCTCATTAATATCATTATATATATATTATAATATATATATTTATACACAGGGCTTTTATTTTGGTTTTTATTAAATTTTATATATTTTTATTTATATGTATTAAATATATATCAAAATTTTATATTCTTTGAATACTAAAAATTATAAGATATAAGCTTCTAAAATTTGAATATAAAAAAAGTATTAAATACAAAGAACTTTGGTATTGAATAAAAATTTACAAAAAGGTTATTTACATATAAAATGTATCCAAAAAAAAAAAAAAAAAAAAAAAAAAAAAAAAAAAAAAATTTACACATTGTACAAGTATTATTCAACCATATTGACTACAGTGGTCGCCAGAGAAAGGAGGAAGAAAATCGCGAGAAACAACAGAAACTCACGCGTACATATACGAGTTCGCCCACTTCGCCAGCTAAAAGCTGCGGAAGTGGGCGAACTCAATTTGTATTATTACTCGCGGAACTCAGAATGAGTTCCGCGAGTTCCCGCGGGCGAGTAAAACAGCGAAACTGGTTCTGAGTTCCGAGTTCCCACGAGATCCACCAGTTCCGGCGAAGTTACAAAGCCCCACTTAACTGAAAAGTCCCAGTTGGTTATTACAGGGACACAACAATGTTCTACTTTCGAAGACGAAGCAGACCCCGAATTGGTGAGATAACCGGCATTTTTTCCTTTTGTTAAAATTTATACACTCTCCATATAGTTAAATTTCTAACATATGGGGAGAAAAAAGAGACTACGATTTTACAAAATGTGGCAAGTTTAAAAATTTTAAAAAAATTGTGAAGCTTTTCGGCTACTAATATTTCCTTTCATATACTTTTTAACTAGCTTATAATAAAAATGGCAGTTATAAATCGAGCATGTCTTTTTCAAATTCTAATTAAAATTCATAAATTTTTCAGAGCTTATATAATTCTACAATTAATTAAAATTTATTATATTATGTTATCAATTACTATTTATGACTATTATATTTAATTTTAAATATTTTTATAACATGTGTTTTATTTATCTATCTACAAAAATTATCTAAAAAGTTTAAATTATAAATAAAGTTTAGATATGTTAAGTCCGCACTAGTTTTCATAAAACACGCGACGATATAATGAGGTCCTCGGTGTGCTGTCCACTCGCACCGTCGCTTAAGAATCACGTGCTCTTAAACGTTCCGTTCACTCATAAATTTGGCAGTGTACTCATTATAAAACGAAAGAAAAGTAGAACCGAAAGCTGTCACCTTTCAGACCAAGTTGCAGTTTTTGGGGAGAGAAAAAAAGAAATACAGAAAATCAAAGAACAAAGAGAAAATTAACTGACGTGAAAGGACCTTTATAAGTCCAGGAAGAAATTAGGTATTTTCTGAGATTTTAATTTTATTTTTACTCTGTTTTTGTTTGAAAGATGGGGGAGAAGAGTAGCTTCTTGGCAACATGCAATCTTCTGAACCAGTTCTTGAAGCAGAAGGGTAACTTGAGCGATTTGATTGCTGCTCGAGCTTCTGAATCGAAAGGTAAACTTTTATTTTTTTCTTAATATATTTGAAATTTTTTGTAAGAGATTGTAGCCTTATTTAGACTGGGGACCGGCAGTATGAAATATTCAGAGTTATTTATGAAATTTTACTTGTAGATTTTTTTTTCTTTTTTTTTTCTGGAGTGGATGTGGTTGGATGTTTTGTAAAAATAAAACATAACATAGAAGTTGTGAATTTTCTAAAATTTCTATAGTTATGTTGGAGTAATTCTTAATGAAGAATATTTATTATTTAATTGTCCGACATAACTTTGTTTATTACAGAAGAATATAAGACTTCTTTGGTCTTTTTTTTAAAATATAAAACTTGCTTGTTCCAAAATTTCCAGACGAAAATCATGTACGAATGAATTATGTGCTAAAAGTATAGTGATCTGTTTGTATTAAAATTAAAATGTTCGATTTTTGGGGTGAAATTTGGGGGCTCCAGCATTTCCCTCTCTAAATTTGTCAATTAAAAGATAATATTTTGTTTTATTTTGAATTTTTCTCTTTTGGTTGTTGTTAGAGCATTAATTTAGTATTTCATTTTATTTATTTGTTCTTTCTTTTCTTATCTATGAAACAAAAGCTCTAAAAATGCCAATCAAGTTCACTTGTAACACATGCTTATACAATTAATCTATGAATCTGTGTGGAAATTTAGGACAAATGTAGGGACATCTACCTTTTCTTTCTGTTTTTTTTTTTAATTAATTGGTAGCAAATTGATTTATTTATGTATATTGCAGAAATCAGTAGGCCTCCTATCACTATGAGCTTACTACCTAACCTTGAGGTCTCTAAAGAAGATGGTTCTCAGATAAAGAAGAAGCCCCAACAGCAAGAAGAGGCCCCCACTGAGCCAGTAGATCTGTTCCCTGGATTCCCAGTTTTAAAAAGCACCGAAATTGAAGAAGAAAAGAGGTAAAATTTTATTCCAGAAATTCAATGACATTGATTAGATTTACGTGGATGATAAAACCAAATCTCTTATCTACAAGTTTTGCTTAGGCAGTTGTCTTTTTTTTCTATTTCAAAATTTGTGTTGTCTTTTTTTTCTATTTCAAAATTTGTAGTTCCTTGAATTCGGCATGATTTAGCGCACCGCAAGCATGACAGTATTCGTATCCGATGATTTTTCCCTACATCTAGGTTATAGATGTTTGTCGAAATGTTTTACTACTAATATAGGTGAACCCAGTGCGCAAAGCGCTCTCGAACTCAGGCTCTGAGGGGGCTACGTCATTGCATACCCGCTACCCGCACTAGTGCAGTGGAAGAAGCGGGCTCCTACCAGTGTGCCGCTGGTTTCACCCACTTTTGCTACTATTACTTTTAGAAAATTGAAAAGAACCAAAATTTCTTTATGTAAGGGCATGTTTACTTTTATAAGAAAATGGAAAAATATGGAACTGAGAAAGTGGAAAAGTCATTTTTCTTATTTACATTTAAAATTCGTCTGTACTTTAACTACGGGAAACTAATAGAAAAGACATGGTTCTATAAATTCAACCAAAAAAATTCGAAGGCGTCCAAAATTCACTACAAATGTACAAAGTTAATTTTGCATGTGGATTTCCAAGCGATCTTATAGATCTGTAGAAATTTTGGAATAACTATGCACCTGCTATAGTTATGGGAAAGAGGTGTTGACCGATTTGTTATAACAGGGAGGAGAAGAAGGCACAACTGACGATTTTTTACAGCGGTAAAGTTGTAGTATTTGATGATTTTCCAGAAGAAAGAGCGAAAGATATAATTGATATCGCAGGCAGAACGAGCTCTGCTGTAAAAGATTTCGTCCTTGCTCTGCCGAATACTTCCACTGCTGCCGCCGCTGCTAGCGTCCCTGTGGCGGCCGACAGGCTGTCAACATCCGGCATCTGCGATCCGCAAGGTGCCGCAAAAGAGCAGCCACAGAAGCCAGCTCAGGCCAATACATCAAGTAAGATCCTTCATTTCTTTCTTATTGATCAATGCTAAAGCGAAATGTGTACTCTTGCGAATGAATTATGGTTAAATTTTTTGAGCTCAAGCATTTTGCGCATTATTCGGATATATAAATTGTTATTTAATATCAACTTAAGATTTCAGACAGTTATCTATGAAAGAAATTTACCGACATATATGTCATATGCAAGTGTTCGATCTATTTCGAAAGAATAATACTTTTTATTTAATCCGTCTATAACCATTTACGGCACGAAGCTAACCTTTTTTTTTTTCTTGTTTTTTCATGGATAGACATGCGTGTCGCTAGAAGGGCTTCCCTCCACAAATTCCTCGAGAAGAGAAAGGATAGGTATTTGTTCGTATTCTTCAATACAATTTCGATAAACTTTCGGAGGAATTTTAACAATATAAGGATTTCAACACCTTTTCTTTTTTTTTTTCTTTTTTTTTTTTTAACGCAACTCCTAATAAAAACTGCAGGATCAGTTCGAAGGCACCGTATCAACTTAACGAATCTCAGGCACCACAACCGCAGAAGTCCGATGACGACCGATCTTGGCTTGGTTTCGGTGAACCGTCAAAACCAAGTTCGAGTAATGAGAGGTTGAATAAAGATCAAGAATGAGAGAGCAGGGTAGAAAAAAAAAAAAAAAAAAAAAAAACCTCCCTAACTCCCAAAAGAAAAATTTGTTTAATGTTCTCTCTATTCTTAGGATCATAGGGAGTTAAAAGATTTTTACTTGTATTTGAACTATTGTCTGTTAAGGGTATTCATATTTTCATAGAATTTCCAGCCAAATTATATCGATTATCCGGCTCTGTATATATATATTTTTTTTTGGTTTTTCGTGTTTCTTTTAGTTATTTTAACAAATACGAGTTGTGTAAGTCGATCTTCGTCTATACCGACAAAATTGAGATTGATGCCCGAGTTGCATATTATACCGTGAAGGAAGCTCAATATACGGCCGTGAAGCAAAATGTTGTTTCTCGCCCAAAAAATTATCGATTTGGACGAAATTTGTACACAATTTTTTCAAGTGTTAAGCTTAGCCCATACAGAAGTACTCTTCGCCGACCGACTTTAATATTATCAAAGGCTTTTTCATTTTTTTTAAAAAAAAATAAAGAAAAGTTGCATTTAAGACTTACAAAAGAAAAAAAAAAGGGTATAGCAGTAATAATTCAAACGTCTCTCTCATATTTGTTTGAAAAGAAATGTCTCATGAAAGACTTGGAGAAGAAAAAAAAAATGAGTGGTAATAAATCAACGTCCATCTCATATTTGCATTTTTTTTTTTTTAAAGGAGAAAAGTCTCTTGAAAGACTTGGAAAAAGAAAAAAAAAAACATGAGTGGTAATAATTCAACTGTCACTTTCATATTAGCCTAACTAGTTTCATATCAGCAATTAGTTTTCAATTTAGATAACATTGATTTCGTAAAATATGTAGGAGGAAAATTTGAGGAATAGTATAAAAAAAGCCCCTTTATTTAGCTTTTTAAAAAAATTATGATCGTAAATTTAGAAGTAATTTAGACAGCTAATTTATTGTTCATACAATTAGTATAGTATTGTCAGTATTTATATCGTTATATTCAGATTAAAATATTTCGCGGGAATTTATTTAGAGATCTTATTAGCTAAAAAGGTGTTTGGAAAAAATAAAAAATGTTACGAGGAAGCTGAATGCGTTCCATAAAGTTAATTTAATATTTTTATTTAAGAATTAATTTGTTTAATTTTTATAAAGTTGGAATTTTTGTTTTTTATTTTTTTTGACAAAACCCCAAAATCGATCCAAGCTGCCAAATTTGAAATTTCAGTGAGAAGTTAGGCAGGATTTGCCACGCTTTTGAGACCAAATCTTCCACGAAGTTTATTCGAGTGCATTTAAAAATGATATCAACCAGTATCTTTCTTGAGATGCTTTTTCAAGCACGTTTTATTCCATATATTTCAAGTCATTTTCTGAAGAAAAATGCTGGGACCCCCCTCTGAATTTCGATACACGCGTATCGAGGAATATTGGGGATAGTTGACGTGATGCCTCGTAGATGGTCGCACCCATACCGCGAACAGTCAAAATCAGCCCGAAAACACATTTTCAGGGACTAATTCAGAACCAATTTAAAAATAAATGGCTGATATAGAATTATCCGAAAGATTTAATTTTAAGTGCAAATTGATTCGTCCACAGCAGGAAGCCTGCCCTCAAGGTCGTAGTTGGCACTTGGGATAAAAAGGAGCTGCTCGAGTAGCTCGAGCTCGAATTTGTTTAAATTTAGCTCGAACTTGAGTTGAGTTCGAGCACGCATTCAAGTTCAAGTAATTAAACGAGCCGAGCTTAAATATTTTAGTACTCAGCTCGCGAGCTTAAATAAACTTTTTTATTTTATTCGAGTATTTTTTTTAATAAAATAATTTAAATGAGTTCAAGTTCGTGCTCGATTTGAGCTTGGTCTAGCTCATGCAATCGAGAGAGTTGATACAATCGAGCCGAGTTTGAGTTGAGTTTGAGCTTATAATTTTTGAGTCGGATGGAAGAGTTCGAGCTCGAACACAGCTAATCGAGCCGAATTTAAGTTTAGTGGTGCTTTACTTGAACTTAGCTCGCTTTCACCCCTATTTGGCACCCACACTCCTATCATCGGACCCATTCTATTACTTACATTTATATTGATTGAAAATTAGAAAGTACGGACACTCTATTTTGTTCAGTGCAGTGTCCTACACGGACGCATTGCGACACAACCGGACACATATTGGACACGCCAGATAAGTATCTGAAAAAAAAAGAAAGATCTGACACGCTTGTCGGATACGCCAGACAGAAGCTTCGCATGTCTGAATTTTTGTTGATTTTTATAATTTTTTTAAGAAAGTTTATTTTTTATTTTTTTTATTTTTAAATAATTAATATATAATAGTAACAGTAAATAGCAGATAGTAATATAATATAATTATATACTCAAATATTATATATTCTATTTTTCTTGATGTAATTAGAATTTTTTTACTTAAATTTGCCTTGATAGTGTAAAATATTATATTATACATGTATTAATGTATTATATTTTGATATATTTAAATACTTAAATTATTTATATTTTTTAATTACTATGTTCGAATCGTACCCGTGTCTTACTTTTTTTAAAATTACCGTATTTCGTATTCGTGCCATATCGTATCCCCATACCCGTGTCATGTCCATACTTCCTTGATTGAAAACTTACAAATCAAACATAGTTGACCATACATATGTGTCACGGCACAAACTTGAGCAAAAAAGTGGTACTTATGTTGGGCGCAGCTCGCCTGCTTCCAACGGCGCAAACTAGCGAAGG
Organism: Xerophyta viscosa; assembly: GCA_002076135.1. Lineage (NCBI taxonomy): Eukaryota > Viridiplantae > Streptophyta > Magnoliopsida > Pandanales > Velloziaceae > Xerophyta > Xerophyta viscosa. Next base: position 1,226,363 of record MJHO01000056.1, read on the forward strand.
TAGGAAGCAGAAAATTCTACGGTCCACATTAAATCATCATATTTTATACAGATTACGAGATATTATATAAATTTTTTCGACTTATTTAATCTATTTGGAATATTTTTAAAAAAAAAAATTTGAACTATAAAATTGTAGATTTTGATGTAATATATAATTTTATAGTTCAAACTATTTCTTAAAAATACTTTAAAATATGTTAAATAAGTCGATAAAAATTATATATAAAACTTCAAAAACTGCACGACCCAGATTATTTGAATGGCCATCGGTTTCCTGGTTTGTGCTTATGTGACCTTAAGGATGGGTCATAACAGGGAAAAGTAATCCAAAAAAAAAAAAGTATTTAAAAAAAGGGAAAAGAAAACAGCTGTGGGGATGGGGCGCGGCTCTCCTTCGGGCGCAGCAGGAAGTAGGATCCGCGCCCCATCTCAGCCGTCCGTTAGGATTAGTGCGGATTTCGAGATATTGTTTAAAAATTTCGTTCGTTTATTTTGAATATTTTTTTGGCACACTATTTGATAATTTTAAAAAAAAATTTCAACTACAAAATTATAGATTTTGATGTAATTGTTAACTTTACAGTTGAACATTTTTCTCCGCAAAAATGCCAAAACAATGAGGTGTCAAAAGATAATCTAAAACTTTGATTATCTATTTAGGCAACAATTTTTAATATTTTTTGGAAAAACTTTCAACTCACAAAATTGTCTGATCAGCATTTCAAATCTACATTTTATATTTTTTGGAAAAACTTTCAACTACAAAATTGTAGATCACATCAAAATGTACAACTTTTGTAGTTCAAATTTTTCCTTTAAAAAATACATTAAAAATAGGTCAAATAAGCGAACAAAATTTTTAAACGATGTCTCGAGATCCGCACTAATCCTAACGGACGGCTGAGATGAGGCACGGATCCTACTTCCTGTTGCACCCGAAGTAGGAAAGCCGAACCCGTGGGGATGGGTACAACCTTGTGAATGAGTGTGATGGTGGGAGGGCATTAAACAAATGTTGTACTTCTAAACTATTTGGGCCATGGGGTACGGTTAATATACTCTGTCAAATTAAATGCCAGTTGGGCAATTCTTCTCTTTAAATAAAAATAATATAGTAAAAATTTAGCCTGCCATATATCTAAAAAAGAGACGGAGACCAGTTCATGAATAGGACTGAGGCCGCCATCAAGGACCTTGGCCCAGTCCGAGGCCGAGGTCACCAATCAATACCACGGCAAGAATCAATTAAAATTGATCACAAGACGATGCGTAGTAAGTTGTAATTATGCTGACCGGCCAATCCGAAACTTTTTCTAATCTAATTTCATAAGCTTTTCTTACGGGCGCGAGTACCATCTATAAATACCCAACATCCGTCTGTGTGAAGAACTTCACTTTGAAAGTTTTTAGAGTGTGGGTTCGGATCTTAGTCATTAAGAAATTACAATGGAGTGTTATATTTCGATCCTTTCTTACTCTTAGTACATTATCTTGCTGTTCACATACCACGCGTGATTTTATCTTTGTCGAAATAAAAAAATTTAACATAAAAACATCATATATTTTTATATATTTTCTTGTGTATCCTTAGCCATCTATGTTCTCGAATATTAATGTATCGGCCATATACGAGCTCTATCAAGTAGACATCATAGAAAATAAGCAATAAATTAAAGTCATATTATATCATTATGAAAGAATAAGCGTTAAGTGTCAGGGGCATTTATTTGAATTTGATCATCATCAAGCCCATAAATGCCACCGGCGACGATGTTTTCTCTTCGGACAAGAAACAAACACACAAAACACAAAAAAGCATGCTTCTCGTGCATTCGTGTTGCACATGCGGGTCGCATTCAACTGGGGCTTTTAAATGTCCTCTGTATCACTTTTTGATTCTTGTGTTTTTTAATTTTAAATACATAGAAAATTTTTATATTCAGTCCAACCGATATTCTAAAATTTGAATGCAATCTTTTATAAACTGAAGCTCGTTTCTCGAGATATAAAGAATATACTTTCAAAAAAATCACCGAGTGCAGCTAGCTCGATTGGTTGGGAGATGCCTCAGAAAGTATTACCATCCGGATTCAAGACCGCGTAGGATAAAATCTTCCGCAGAATTTTTGAAGAAAAATTTTCTGTACTCCGTAGTATGAGCCTCTATTTATAAAAGACATGTACTCGGATCCTAGAGGGTCGTCGGGACTGGACGTGAAAATTTCTGCAAGTATGAGATCACTACGGAGACGTGCGCTCGTATTACGGATTTCATCATAATAATCTTTTAAAAAAAAAATTTACAAAAAATTTCATCCGATACGTCTTCGAATCCGGATAGTGATACTTTCTAAAGCACATTCCAACCGGTCGAGCTAGTCATACTCCATTATTAATGGAAGATAACTTCCACGACTCAAATCAACAACCTTTTGATCGTTCTCACGAGAGCTTCTATCATTTAATTTGGTTGGTCTAAAGTCTACATCCCTATCCTCCAAGTAGGGATGGCTTTCATACCTACTACAACATAGCGACACCAAATCAGAAGAGGAATTTTATGTATATTGGGTGCTATATTTTGTTATAGACAGCAATTATGCCAATTAACCTTTTTTTTTTAAAAAAAAATAACGAGGTGAAACTTTTTCCTGAATCTCCGCTAACTCGCAGACCATAATTTTCTACGCATACCTATATGACTATTTTGGACCCAAATACGCGCAGGAGAGTAAAACTCCGGCTTAGCGTCCTCTCCCGGACCAGACATGGAGTACTATGAGTTATCCAGCCACCAGTTTTCCCGCAGCCGCTTTAAACTCGCGACCACGGGCACATCCGTATTTCAGCTACCCCGAAAGATCGAATCCAGACGCTTTTCTGAGGCAAGCACCCTTGCCGATCCGCCCAAGGGCGGGGGCATTATGCCAATTAACCTATGCATTGTATCTGAACACTCCGTTGCATACAACTAAATACTTGCCACAACTATTAAAATATTTTTCTATAAATTAGAAAAAAATTTATCCTACGTTACAGTGGCCGGATTTAAACCATGAGGTGGTTCATGAGCCACTCACCTTAACGATTTTACGGGCGGGTAAAAACTCAAGTTTATGTTCTAAGATATTCCTCAAAGATAGATTTTCAAAAACTTTGGCCTCATTTAGGAGGGTAGATTTTTTTAGAACAAATCGTCTGTGGTTTTTACCATAGACAATGTGGCGCGAACAATAGCCGTCCGATGGACGTGTACGTATCACGAGATTTTATATAAAATTTTCGTCGACTTATTTGACCTATTTTTAAACGTTTTTACGAATTATTTGACCTATTTTGATGTTCTCTACTATTTTGTAATTAAAAATTTTTTAAAAAAATACTAAATAGTATGCCAAATAAGTCGACGAAAGTTTTATATAAAATCTCGTGATATGTGTCACAGCCTGTACTTAGATCTTTTAGTTCAACGTACAACATATAATTTTTTTTAAAAAAATTAAAAACACAACTTTCATTAATTAAAATTGGCGCCACATTAGTAAAATACTGGCGTGATTTGCCGAAAAGTCAAGTGTAGAGATGAGGTTACACCATATGGTGATTCCCTGCACCCATTGCGTGCTACCATTTTCTATATCTATCATTAAAATATCTATTAGAAATATTTTTTGAAAAAATTTCAATATAAAAGTTGTGAAGTTTGATAAGATCTATAATTTTGAAAAAAATTTATGAACTCGCTTTATTCGTTAATTTTGGAGTTTCGAAATATCTACTTAAAAATATTTTTTTAAAAAATTTTCAATACGAAAGTTGATATCTTATCAAAATATACAAATTTTATATTAAAATTTTTTTTAAAAAAAATTATTCTAAGTAAGTGTTTCAGTGACAGGTGCATGGCAGCACTCAATTAGTGCCGGGGACCTCGATCCTATTCCTTCAGTTTTAACAAAAAAAAAGATAAAAAATTAATCATGTCAAATCAGCCATAAAAATGCAGCTTATACACTTAATACAAAAAAAGGACGATTTTTAAAAGATAATTCAACAAGTAAATCAACTTGTCAGTAGAGAGATGAGTATTCTACTATTAAAAAAGTACAAAATAGAGCGTGGCTGATTATACTTGTTTTGTAGTGTTTATAAACATAAATGTGACCAACACAGCGTTAGTCCAGTTGATTAACAAAGCTAAATATTATGAAAAGACTAAAAGCCTATCATTCATTAAGAATATGTATGATTCGAATTACAGTACACATGATTGTGAGGATCTATTAGTTATTAATCGGTATCCGATCAAAATATAAGATAAAAATAAAACTGAACGGTCAAGATTATATATATATATATATATATGTATCGATGGGCTTAGCCTTGCGTTGTCCAATGCAGCAGTAGAATTTGCAGAGCATCCTGAAGAGGAAATAGAAAAGAACTTAATAAATTGAACCTCTCCCTAGTGGAAGCAAGATGTTGAGTGCTAATATTGAAAAGTTCATCGTCTATTTTCCATGGGCCAATTTGGTACGTTGTGTAGGTCAATCTTGCAAATTTCAGGGGTACCCCATGGGCTATAGCCCTCTCAAATTACGAGCAAGGCCCAAGGGAGCAGCCGCTGTAATAAGTTGAAGAAAAATTTGTGAATTGAGCTTGTCTGACTGCACCATATTACCGCCTGCACCAAAAAATTATAGATCTCATAAATTTATAAATTTTATATTAAAATTTATCAAAAAAAATTCTTATGTGGAACTTCCATATGATTGCCCGTACGTATTGAATCACCACTATAAAAAAGAAAAAACTACTCACTCCCAACAAACTACCCAATAAATTATATACAATTAATTTTTACCACACATACGTCTCGTGATCCGTATAACTTTTTCGGATACTAAAAAATAATAAAGATTATATATTATATATTATATATATAATAAATATATATATATATATTATATATATATATTATAAATATATATAATATATATATATATATATATATATATATATGATATGTTGATTCTGATTGTGCCATAATTAAGACGTACACCTTACCATGCCTGTCTTGTAATACTCCGAGTCTACGTAGCAGAATGCGTCAGCAAAAAGGAGTTTTACCACTACTCTATTTTCATACATCTTTATTAGATCTGCAATACCTCGTATGGACGGAGATGCACTTTAAGTATTTCACACAGGCCCCCATCCTAATAATTTTAATAATTTTATGGGATAATTGCAGATCAGCCCCCCCTATTTCGGGGGTGCGCGGATCAGCCCCCCGAAACGCGTTTCCGGGGGGGCTGATCTGCAAAAAAAAATTACAAATTTGCCCCCGGAAACGCGTTTCCGGGGGCTGATTTGCCCAATTAAGGGAAACGGGGGGCTGATCTGCAAGAACCCCTAATTTTATTCCGGCCCATCGGGCGGGATGCCCCAAATTTGGAGACACATCACTTCATCCAGAGGCACGTGCCTGCCGAGGATCAACCGACCCTCGTAGTGCCTGTCATGTAGCACCACTAGCCAAGCTCTTGGCGATAGAACCTTTCACTGAAGCTGCTTATTATGGTATGGGGAGCTCCATGTGACACAACCGAAATCATATTTTATTTCCATTTCATTTCTATTTCGAAAAATCAGAACTTAAAGAAAATACTTTTCTAGAAAATGTTAAAAATTAAAATTAAAGTATATGTTAAATTAAGGAATAATACTTGTCTTTCTAATTGATTCATCAATTCAACTAGAAAAGTTTGAAGTATTGTTTTCAAATAAAATTCTAAATAAATATCGTAAGTATTGATAAAATCTATAATAATTATATTAAAATATTTTAAAAAAATTACTGCTAACTAGCTGTATCCATGTATTAATCATAATCTTTCTGCCGGACATATTTGCAAATCCAATCATTCAATTTATATATAATAACAGTTTGCAAAAATATCTCAATATATAATATGAATATATCTAAATTTTTTATCGCTAATTTAAACCTGATTTAAATTTTAGATGTATGCATATTTCTATGCATGTAGGCAAACTGTACGTATCGTACTTAAAGGAGAGTACGTCAGCATTTTTAAAATTCGCTGAGCCTCTCTAAGTTTTCTTCTTCTTCAGAAGTTCCATAGAAACGACCCCGATCCTGCGGCAGCGCTACCACCGTGGTCCGCCGTGTCCGGCGGAGGCAACTGCTGCACCGCCGTTGGAAAGTAGCCGTATTCGAACTCATCCCCCACCGCATTAAGCTCTTCCAAACACTGGTCTATGAACGACCAATCCATGCGATGATCAGGCGCCTCGGACGACTCATGCGCCGCCTGCGACGGCGGCAGCGTAGCAGAAGGAGAAGGAGGGTGCAGCGCGTGTCTTGCGGCTGCAGCTTGGATTAGCTGCGGCGTCAGCGGCCGCGGGGAGGGAATCTTAGGGAGGAGAGAAGGAAAGTTGAGGCGTCCGACGTCGGGGTCGCGTTGGCCGCGGAGGCAAACTACGGCGGCGTCAAAGGCCCGCGCTGCCTTTTCCGGCGAGTCGTATGAGCCCAACCATATCCTTGCCCGGCTATTGGGAAGTCTGATCTCCGAAACCCACTTCCCCCACTTCCGTCGCCGCACTCCCTTAAACTTCACTCCGTCATCCGTCGCCGCTTCCGGCGACGCCATCGGCTGTGACGTCGATGGCTCCATGCTTCGAAGGGTTTGATATGCGACGTGTCAGTCGGAGAGATCCTGAGACGTTTGGTTAATTATTTGCTGCGCAGTGATGGTATATCAAGAGGAAGTAGATGTGGGAACGCGTTGACAAGGAGAAGAAGAGGACGACGGCGCGGAGAGCACGTGCAGTTAAGATAAAGATGGATTTGATTGGAAATAAAACGTGCTCGTTGTCGCTCTCAGCAGCCTCCTGGAAGCTGGAAGCTGGAAGTGGAAGAGCTACCAATCTTGAGTTTTGGACAAACATGGAACAGCAAATTAGGGTTCTTGTAAATTTCGGAGGATCACCAAAAATTTTCACCAAATAATGATGCGCAACATTTTGAGTGATTAATTTTAGTATTCGGTATTATGCACTTGGAGGATAGTGGGATGAGATTTTATAAATTATGTATATCGGTAAATTTTTTGGTTAAAATTTTAGTGTATAATATTTTTTTGGATACACGTACATACTAACAAACTACATAATACAATTTCAATAACCGGTTAAATTGCATTCATAAGAGGCTCTATTACAAATCAAGAAATAAATATCATTTACGAAATATCCAGCGATATAAATTGTACCATATAAATATATAATGTGGTTCGTTATGTACGTATTGATCTTATTCTTATAGTAATAGTATTATTAGTTTATTATATGATGTTCATTGATGAGTTCTTATCGAGCGAGGTATTCAAAAAACGAAGCCATTGGAGTCATATAAGCTATCATCCAACACACATCCACATTATTGTATCCACATAATGCATGAATAAATAGAGCTACTTGCTAAAGTAAAGAACTAGCAACAATATAGCTAGTTATATTAAAACAACCTTTAAATACAATGAAAGTAGGAGCAAAATTTGTATATCCTGGTTTAGAATATCAGTTCGCCAATATCGTCTTTCATATCCAACTTAATGTCGATCCCTTGCGATTATACACAAATATGGTCGCCTTAGAGGAGCGTACGTGTGGCCGATCACTTCTCAAAAGACATCTTACAATATCTTTAAGATCAAATTTGAACAACGGGCATCACAAGGCGACTACTATATTTTTTATTTATATATTTTGTAGTCAACAAAGTTTCAACTGCTTTAAATTGGATGCATTATAATTTCAGGATATAGCCGAGCGCGGCTAGCTCAACTGGGTGGGATGCGCCTCAGGAAGCGTCATCACCAAGGTTCGAGCCAGCGTGGGGTGAAATCCATCGCAAAATTTTTGAAAAATCCTATGTACCCCGTAGCAGGAACCTCCGTTCATGGAAGGTCTGTACTTGGATCCCAGAGCGTCGGTCGGGGCTGGGCATGGGGGTTTTCTGCGAACAGAGGTGTGCGCTCGCATTACGGGTTCCACCATAATAATCTCAAAAAAAAATAATTACAGGTTATATACTTCGATATATGCATTGTATGCTTCTACTTTTGGCATGATCTCGCCCCCAAAATCTAGCATTGATTCTGCCTCTCGGTTTAAGAGTACTTAAGATCACCACCCTCAAATTAGGGTACTCGAGATTTTGTTCCGGTCTGCGGTCCACGATCCACGAGATGAACCTATACGGGTTTTTGGACCTGTTCAAACTGATCTTGAACGGATGAACATCCCTAGTCGACACCATGGCCTTTGAATTTTTTTTCTGAAAGAGTTACAAATAAAAGTTTCTTTTTATTAGCACATATATCCAGAGATACATGCTTCCACATAGGACTTTTTATTTTATTGCAGAGAACATGGATTTGGGTTGCTTTGAATTTTTGGGTGGATGATGGCGTTGAAGTTAAAAGTAGGTGCATTAATTACTCGTACTCCAAATACTTCTGAAAATATAGGAAAAAAAAATCTTCATGAATAATTCTATTTCTAGAAAAATAAGAAAATAGAAAACTATTAAAAACTAGACCATCAACGGATCCTGATTGAATCAATGAACCGTAGATGAAGCCCAAGCATAAAATATTTGGATTAATAAAATTGTTAACTGAACTTCACACATAAAGTAAGAAAATTTAAGCAATTTGTAAACAAAATAACAAAATTATATCAAATAATATTTTCTATGAAGTAAAGAATTGAGGATTCTAATAAATGTAGAAAGCGATAGTAAAAATGGTTGAATTGAATAAATGTGAAATTTAGTTTGTCATATTTTTCTTTTCGGATATTGGACCGTGATTGATAAAAAAAAAAGGCAAAAATATGATCCAATATGATTTAATCCCATTAATTTGGTTGTAAGATTTATCAGTTGGTCCATTTCTCTATTGTTTAACTATTATGTAATTTTCTATATATAATTAAATTGTACTAAAGAATAATTAAAAATTAAACCAGTCGGTCTGATTTCAGTTTTAAAATTATAATTTATAATTCTATTTAAAATATAATAAATAATTTTTTGCATAAATTTTACTGTATTAGAATCACATAATTTATAATTTATATAAATAAGAATAAGACGTAAATAAAAAGTTTCAATGTAATTTATATAATTTATCCGAGTCCGAGTGTCATTGGCTAGAAAGGAGTTGTATGTTAGTCAACGCACCAACTCGAGTGGGAGTGGGGATCCGGATCACACATCTACGTAGCTTCATCACATTTTGTCGTGACACGCGGAATATAACGTCATCTGGATATCGTTGCGGCTTCTGGTGTGATTCCTCCACACACAGAGAATGTGGAACTCATTCCTCGCCAGTCCCCACCTAGAATCCTTCTAGAATGTGTAGCAACATTGAAAACCTGGCACAAAAATTGGTGCCATATAGAGGGAGCCGCGAAATCTCGAAATCTCGAAATCTCGAAATCCGTATTATTACGGATCGGCCGATCTCGGACGTCCGAATTCCTACACCCTGATGTCTCAGCATCAGGGGAGCCGCGCCCCTAAAGTTAGACAGAAGCTGATGTCAGCAAATTCGCAGAGAACAAGTGATGAGTCAGCAGTTGGGCCTATTTTGTCACAAATCTACAAAAATTATCAGTAAAACTTGGTTTATGTTCCCAAAAATAACTTAGTTAATTAAGGAATAATAGGTAAATGCTTATGGGGTGCAGCCCATGCACGTAGGGTGTTCATCCGATTCGGAACAGGCCTGATCGCTCAAAAATCGAATAAAATTAGAATTGCGGACCAAAGATTGGACCGAAATCTAACTGGATCGGTCTAGAACCTGCTAACTATTGGACTTCGGACTGGTTACCAAAAAATTAAAATTTATTTAAAAATAAATATTGTTAGTATATAATAAAATGATACTTAAATATGAATAACTATATTGTAATATTATCTTTTTACCAATAATTTATTATTGTCAAAAAAAAAAAAAAACCTGTCTTTGGTCTGGCAACAAGTATTAACTGGTTTAGGACGAACATCGGAATGGTTCCTTGGTCCGAGCCAAAAAGTGGAACCAATTGGGCCCTGTCTAGACTGGCACATCCGAAAGAATCCATCCAATTTGGGCCAGTATGTGAATAGTCTGTTTATCGGTCTTATTGTAGATAAAAAAATAAAAGAAAATTACTATCCACCCCCCTCAAACTATAAAACTTACTAATTAACTCCCTCCCATCATCATCTCCATCAACATCAACATATTACCAATTTCAACTGCATTCGGACAAAAAAACCTCTAGCTATTTCGATACCGAGGTCATCTATTTAGAAGCATTTTTTGAAAAAATTTTGAACATGAAAGTTGTAGATCTCGCCGAGATCTAACAACTTCATGTTGAAAGTTTTCCAAAATACCTTCTAAATAGAATATTTTTTTATATCTGAACTGATAATACATACGAGAATATTTTCGTCCGAAATTTTTTGAAACAGTAAATGGGGGGCCTATAAGTAATAGGGGGGCTGATCAGTGAAAATGAAAGTATAGGGAGGCTGATAAGTAAATCCCCCAAAAAATAATAAACATTGACTTTCAGTATATTATACTGAATGTAATGGAAAGTATTTGAATGATATATAACAAAAAAGAGTATTGCAATTTAGTGAATAGCTTCTCATCGTCCATAGAATTTTTAGTGTGAAGGAGAACACTGGACTGATAAAGACGAAAGCTTAACTATCAAAAATTTTCGATTCGCAAAAATAATCGGTGTCACTGATAAATTATCTGATTATAGTCATATGAAGGTAATTTAATGCGAATAGCCTTTTTTATAATAATCTTATACAAAAATATCAAAGAGCCCATATTTTTATAAATATTTTTAAATTAATCATATTATTTTAAATCAATCTCTATTTTATTAATATTAGCAGCCTACATTAGCCGTATGACGCTGATGTTAATAGATGCTGCTTTGAAATTGAAAACTCATTTGAAAAACCGGTAAAAATAAGAACTAATTCATTATTTTTAAAAAAATTAAACTTTTAGAAGAACTTTCAAATCAGTCTAAGATACTTTCCAATCAGCCCCTAATATAGGGGGCTGAATTGGTATTTTTTCAAATTTTTTAGGGATTTTTACATATCTATTTTTTTTTATTTTAAGTTTTATGTTCAGTCTCTGAAAACATTTTTTTACACTGTTGTGACTGTGAGCACTTGAAAATATATTTTCAGGAATTAAAATGGACGAACTTTAAAATAGGGGCTTTCCCAATTTTTCTATCCATGATGGTCCGCGCCCAATTTTTCTATCCAAGATGGTCCGGTATATATTTAGTGGTGCTCGATAATCATGTTAAACTCATGAGTGCGCTTTTTATTCCCTTTTGTCAACCGCCAAAAGCAACAATAACCTTTTATTCATTTAGCTCGAAAATAGTATTTCCATTTAAAATCGAAGTGTTTAAAATAAATCTTATCTTATTATTAAATGAAAAATGAATATTATTGAAGTATAACATGCATGCTCTTTGACTGTAGCATTCGAGATCTTGCGGTCCCAATTCTTTTGTATGATATGAGGATGGAAATGGTACATTTCGGTTGACTTATGTCCATACTTATAGTAACGCGATAATTTTTAGATATTATAAATTTCGTCGGTAGCTTAGATCCTTTCTTAATAAAGATAGTCATGATAATAAATAGATCTTATATTTTATCTACGTAATTTTGGTGCTAATATTTTAGCATACTGAAAGTCGTATTATATATCAGAGTGAACAAGCTATTTTAGCATTTTGTAAGTTAAAAAATAATATATTCTAGACAAGTAATGTTCATATAGTAATTTTAGTATTTTTATTTGAGAGATGGATTTATTTAAATTTTATTAAGTGGAGTTCTTTTCCTTTTTTAACAAAATTCCAAGTAATTTTTAAGTAAAATTGTAACAGTAGGAAAGAGTAAGAATTTTCAATTTTGTTCCCCAACCATCCGCCGGCTAGCAAAACCCTATCTGCTAGCATCGTTGCAATCGGAGCTTCCAATCGAATCCATCTTCTTCTCCCTGCTTCATTTGATTTTGATTTTCTAATGGCAACAATCATGGCGACAAATGGAACGAGGTTTACCGTGAAGACATCATTCCCTTCTTTCAATGGCCTCAAGCAATCCCCAGCCGCTGTTAGGATTGCGCAACCAGCTTTATTTGGTCACCGTGTTTCTGCTACCGGTCGAAGAGGCTTTCATGGGCTCGTTATCAAGGCTGCCACCAGTGTCTCTCCTAAGGTATCAATTTAGAAACGCTTTTCTATACTTCCAATTACGCCTTACCCTCTAAAGCGTATTCTAAAGTGGTCTCAAATTTGGAGTTTTCTTTAGATCTGTAGTTAATATCTCTAGCATTGTTATGAAACTTCTTCTGTGAAGGCAAGAGAACATCTACAGACAGCTAATTACATTTGATTTCATAAGTGTAGTTGAACACTGCCTATGATCTGTTAGCTTCTTCTGAGTTTATGGCGTCAGATTTAGCTGTAACAATGGTTAGCTACTAGACTATATAAGTTTGTGCATTGAAAGTTAGTAAATGTAGAAATGATGCAAGAGATGCGTTCTTTTTTTGCCCCTTGGAATTGCATTATACTTCTAGCTTGACAATTTGTGCTTCATACTGAGTGCAGCAATGTCATTTAAATATTTTAGATGATTGTGTATAGTGCATAAGGGTAGAGGGGGAAGTGGATAGAGAATGATTGTTTTGTTTTTGTTTGTTTGTTTTTGAAATTGTGGATGAAGGCTGTTTAGGATGTGTAAGCTAGATAAAGTTTGTTGTTTGGTGCATATATGTATACTTAGACAATCATCTTAGTGTTCAACTCAATCATTTGATAGTTACAAGTCATTCTGCTAAAGGCCTAGCTTCCTTTTTTTATTTAATTAATTCTTTTTAAAAAAAAGGAAAGAGAATGGTGAGGCAGAGAAGAAAGTTTTACTGGGATGCAGGTTGTGTGAAGAGCATGGATTAAGGTTATCCGGATTTTTATGTCCATGTCTTTTAAAATGTAGTCATTATTATTGATATATGGTAAAGAAATCAACAATTTTGGATAATTATTCAAAATTTGGAGCGATATGCATCTTATGTCGTGGCCTATATGCTGTTGATGTTGTTTTGATTTTCTTCATGTTGCAGTTCACTTCTATCAAACCTCTGGGAGATAGGGTTCTAGTTAAGATTAAAAGTTCCGAGGAGAAAACTATGGGTGGTATACTTCTTCCATCGACTGCCCAAACAAAACCTCAAGGAGGTGAAGTTGTTGCAGTTGGGCAGGGTAAAGCTGTTGGCAACACCAAAATGGACATCAGCGTGCAGGTAGCAAATTCGGGCTTTACATTTATGAACTTTTGGGTTCTTTTCAGAGTTTGAATTCACTTTCTCCTCAAGTTTCTGTTGCGTCCAAATTTCTACGATGTATGGTGTAGGGAATCTGTTAAGCATTTGTTATAAAATATATAAATTATTTTGGCATACTGCAACTTGTCGATGCTTATGAACTTCTCCCTAGGCAGCTAGCTTACCTAAGGTGATCATATATGTTCACGACATACTTCTTTTGAAGTTATAAAAGCAGCTTTTTGGTTTCTTCATTTGCTGCCGTAAATCTTGCTCTGTTGTTCACAATGCTCCAACAACATCTTCTTTTCTTCTTTTATGGTCATTATATGTGGCAGATTGGAATGTCTCTCACCAAATCACTAATGCAAGAACTTTCTGCTCTTGTATGTTCAGTTTACGGTGAACATTACTGCTGCTTCTTTCCATTGCTTTACTATTGACTGGTAATTTTATCTTTAGGTTGGAGCACAAGTTGTTTATTCCAAGTATGCAGGGACTGAGCTGGAATTCAATGGAGCGAACCATCTAATTTTGAGGGAAGATGACATAGTAGGAACTCTAGATGGCGATGACATCAAGGACCTGAAACCTCTAAATGACCGCGTTTTGATTAAGGTATTTTTAATTTACGTTATCCCTTTTTTTGAACCCTTTTCCTTAAGAAATCAAACTTTTACATTATAACTCTTTATGATTCCTTTTCCCATAGGATATCAAACTAATTGATGTTGGGTATGCAATTATACTAAATCAGTACTGCTCAAGCATTTACTTCCCTTATACATATAGTTTAAACAATTCACTTTCTAAGATTAACAGGCGAATAATTTTCTGTAAAGAGAAATTTATTGGCAGATTCGGCTCCTTTGTCCATTGGTAGTTATTTTACTGAAAGAATGGCAAAAAATTTGTCGAAGGGCTTCCCTTTTTTTTTGAGATGGATGACTGGCTGTATATCCCCAAAGTTAGGCTAATAACAACAACCATATACTACGCCGAAACGGACCCACCTTCACTTGGGAGGACAACTAGGCGAAGCCCAGAAATCCGTCGCACGCAGGGGAGCCGTGTGATACTGTTCAATTTAACAGTGCATGTGGCATTGCACCTGAGACATCGCTCTAGGAATTGAACTTGAGTGCCACCATACCTGAGCGGTGTCAAGATATTCGATCCTGTGGCGATCACTCATAAGCAAGGTTTTAAATTTCGTGCCGTGCGAGTTTCGGTAAATTCCGAACTCGAGATGTTTCCGACCGTGCCGTTTCAACCATGCGAATTCGCGAGGAAGATGAATATTAAAAAATAAAAAAAAAGAAGTGCCGGCCGGAACCGAGACGTTCTGGGCGGCACCGAGCGTGCTGTCCGGAACTTAAAACCTTGCTCATAAGGCTTCAATTTAATATAAACTTAATTCACTAGAATGAATTGCTCGACTAGTCTGGCTTTTTCTTACAAGTTTATATGCTTAAAATGTAGTTGGCAGAGGCGGAGGAGAAAACTGCTGGTGGCTTGTTATTGACAGAGGCTACTAAAGAAAAGCCTTCAATTGGATCGGTATGCAATTTTAGGCAGTCTGGTATCCTTTGCTTTCAATTCCTAGAAATGTTTTATAACAATCCTATATCAAAAGCTTCTTGTTTGAAATAAAACGATCAATGCTATAACAATCCTAGCATTCTTGTTGGAACATGATGAATTTCTTTTTATTCAGGTTGTTGCGGTTGGGCCCGGGACTTTGGACCAAGATGGTAACAGGAAACCGCTCACTGTTTCTTCTGGAAACACGGTACTCTACTCCAAGTATGCTGGGAGCGAATTCAAGAGCGCGGACGGATCTGATTACATTATTCTTAGGGCATCCGATGTAATGGCTATTCTGTCTTGACCTTTATTTATTTTTCTGGACCCCAGATGTTGGGATTTTGGGTAGAGCAGAGGAGAGAAGGTTTTTGTACCATGCTAAGAATCAATCCGTCTGTTGTAGACCAGTTTATGGAGAATTTTTGGGAGTTATGGCATTGCCGAACTCTATGGTCCTATGGAAGTTCAAGCTTTGTTTGGCATGCATACTGTTTATGGCATGTGCTATATTATAATCACGAACGAGCTAATACAAGAGATGCAGGAAGTGTGGGCCGGCTAGCAGTGGCGGGTTGTGCCACTGTCCGTAGTACCACTTGTGTGAGCCGGGCCAGTTAAACCCGTGTAGGGCTAGATCATGGCTTGGTAGCCCACCGGCTCGGTGCTGCACGCAGAGCTACACAGTGCAACTCTTCATTGCAAAGCAGCGGTTGTGATTGGTTTTTGCTTTGCAACGGCTTAAGAGTAAAAAAACATCTGAGTAGAACGGTTGGTTTGAATAGCCAATGTGGGGCGTGACATTTTCGTCATTTCATATGCTAAGGAGTATAAAAATTTTAATTGAATTAGAAAGTTATATTTTTTATAATTTTAAATTATATAATATATATTTTGGTAAATACCTCAAAATAAAATCTTAATCCTACCTGCATAATTATTCTGCCAAATCATTCTTAACTAAACTTATAGTTCCAACAATGAACGTTGAGAAGAAAGATAGATCTCGAGCCACTGTAAAACATTGATAAGAAAAAACGAATCAGTATTATCGATATTGGACCTAATCTGTAAATAATGGACTACATTAGTTGATTGTCCTACTACTGACTTTCCAGAAAACTACCGGACCTCCCTGTGATGGACATTGGACAATTCATTGAGAAAGGCTGAAAGGATGGACCTACTTCAAAAACTAGAGAATGCAAAATAGGAGGCTGTATCAGCAAATTGTATCGTTAGGTGGTGAGATGACTCTACTAACTCCGTGATTATTCAAATACATACATGTCTATTTTTTCTCATATTTCTGGGCGCCAAATCGGGGGACTATGGTAGGGGCGTTCAACTAATTCCGACCGGACCGGACCTGACCAGTTCTTACCGGAAACCGAATATTAATAATATTGTGGATAAAAAATCGGACTGAAATTGAACTGGTTTGATCCTCATCGGACCTCAAAACAATTGAACTGAACTGGAACGGACCAATTGACCACAAATTGCATCCCGTACATTGCTTGGGCCGCAAATTAGTTTGGGCCGTGAATTTCTAACTGTTTGCCGCAAATTACTTATTTGTTTGATTCACAAATTTATTGAGTTAGACTCTTAACCGGTCCACCAATTTGCCGGTCTTGAACTGGACGGACCGAAGACGATTAACAACTTATAACCCGACCATGGGTCGGACCGTTTATTACTCGTCCGGATCAGACTGAACCGAACCGACCGGTCCGATTCGGACCGGTATAGGATCGAAACGGTATTTGAACATCCTAACTGCGTATTCGAAAAGCGATATGCAGCGCCTTAAAAAATTGGTGACTTTTGTTTATAATCCAGAAGTTGTTGAATAAGAAGTCACAAATATTTTCAATCAGCTACCAAAAGTAGTTAAAAACAGGAGTTTGTTTTGAAATGAGATTTTTGATGGCTGATACAAGCTCATTTTGTTCGTAAGATCATGGAGTTCCAGCTACACGACAGTTTTTAAATTTAAAAAAAAAGGACTCTAGATTTTTGGTGTCTAATCCAAAATATTTTCACCTTCTCCCTTTCATTACTGTTGAATAGTTCTATTACTTAGAAACTAACACAATTTCTAATCCAATCAGATCTGGTTCACCTAAAAAAGTTCCCATGCCACCCACCCTCCACGATATCCTACCGCATACTCGCGTATATACTCGCACAGTAGTTGGTCATGAGCGACGAGGATGATGCAGGGTAGGACATTGGATTTCATTGCTTCTTCCGGAGTGGGCGTGACTGAATAACAGGGACGGACCAAGCATAGTAACAAGGGTGTCAAGCGACACCCCTACTTTTCGGCGGATGTAGTATATATATATATATATATATATATATATATATATATATCATATTTTTTAAATTTTTAAAAATTATTAATCACTAATAAATAGAAGAAAGAAGCATAGAAATTGTTTATGCACGTTGGCGCATCAGTTAGCGTGGGCTTGTGGGCCGCACACGGTGTGGGTTCAAAACCGATCCGCATCACGTGACTTTATCTTCATTTTTTTTATACAGCTGAAACGACGAAATTAATTTATATTTAATTGGTTGAATAGTATTTTATTCATTTTATTACATTTAATTCAGTATTATTGTTATGTATTATTTTATATTATGACATCCATACGTAAAATTTTTAGATCCGTCAATAAGAGCTAGATCTGGTTAAGCAAGGGAGAGGATCTTGGCATGGTCAACGCCTAGTAAGTTCACTTGCCATTTTTAAAAATAAATTAAATAATAATGAAAGGTACAAAATAATTTAGGCAACTTACTTCTTCAACTTTAGTTATTGTTCTTCATTAAAAGTCTAAGCATGTACGTACACTAAACCAAATATATTCTTCTAAAAGTTTATATTACAGTAATATATTAATGAAAAAACTACTCACCCATAATAAACTACCCAACAGACTACATACAACCAATCTTCGTCACACACAGATTTCATGATCTGCACAATTTTTTCGTGATATGTGAAAAATATTAAAATTACAGATATATTCATCGTGATGTGTGGTTTTGATTGTGCCATGTCAGTATGTGTGATTTTTCGTATGATTTTTTAGATCTGCATAGCAAAGCTCGGTCTAGTAATTAAAAAAGAAAATGACTAGAACTAGTTTTATACTGCAACTTCATAGTACATTCGTTCTTTCCCCCATACAATTTAACTTCTAAGTACGTATTTTGAGAAATTCATCATGAAGTGATACATGCAGTGTACACTCTGATACACATTAGATGAAACATATATGCGTATATCTGTGTCATGAAGCATGCATGAAGTGGCCGGAAGAAAGATTTGCGATGATTAATGGTGGCGGTTGGCGGCGGCGGAGAGTCGACTGAGCAAGTAAAGCGTGTTGCTGGTGAGCATCGACAACTCAGATACTCTTTTCGCCACGTCAGCTCTGCCTCCGCCAATCATGGTGGTGCACATGTCGGCGTCGGTCATGGCGGCGCTCGCCCACGTCTGGCAGTCGACAAGCTTCGACTTAGAGCTGATAGAGGCGGCTGAGAATCTGGCGAGGGCTGCCTGAGTTCCGGCGAGCTTAGCAGCGGCGTCAGCTAGCAAATCAGAGCAGGGAGGGGCTGTCTTGGAGGAGCTTCGGCTGAGCGTGATGGCCGAGCGGAGAGCAGCGTTGATGGCGGCGCGAGTTAGGCCGGCGGCAGTCTTGGCAGTGGAGGCGGAGAGAGTGCGCACGCAAAGTGGAGAATAACGAGCGCGCGCACAGAGAGAAACAGCTAATGGAGATGATGCCGGTGGCGGAGTAGCTTTCAGTTTGACGTCATCACGGGGAGAGGAGCGGGCGGCATCGGCGCTGGCGACGGCGACGAGAATGAGGAGGAGGAGGTGAAGATGGTGAGATTGCATTATGGATGGCTGCTTTTTTTTTTCGGAGGAAAGATGGCTGCTTTTTTAACTTAAGACTTTGTGGAGTATGCATGCTATGTATTTATAGCAAGAAAGTTTGCACAATAGGTCTTCTAGTAATTACATTAGCACAATCATGTATGTAATATGAATGCCTGATTTGTTTTGGGTGAAAAGTGAAAACACCGTAATGCCTACAAAACAAAAATAGTAATTACTAATCCAAATGTGCAAAATATGCTTATAGTAATTTTTTTTTAAAGATTATCGTTGTAGTACGAGTGTACATCTCGTAGTGATTTTAAATTCGCAAAAAATTATTACATTCGGTTCCGACTGACATTTTAAAATTCGAGTAAATATTTTTCATGAAGGAAAGTTTCTCTTATAAGGTATAGAAAATTTTTCAAAAAATTTTATGAGTAGTTTCATCTCATATGAATTGCAACCTGAATAATGTCACTTTTGAAGCGTTATTATCTACAGATAATTGCTATGCAGTCCCTTCATATTATTTCAATATTACTTAAATTTTTCTTCTTCTTTTTTTTTTCATTTTAGTTATCTTTACATCTTCCGATGAGTTTTAACACCTTCGGATAAGTTTTTGACACCTCCGACATGCATCCAACACTTTATATTTTGAACACCTTTTAGTAAATTTTTGACACCCTCTTATTAATTTTTAACATCCTCCTGATAAAAAATAGCATATTAACATTTTTCTGATAACTTTTAATATATTTTTGATTACTTTTGACACATTCTGCGGAAGAATTTAATTACAATTAAAATTTAACTCATGACTCAAATATAATAAAACTTACAATTTTAAATCTAAACGCAACTCACCCTATTATCTAACCGCGCTACACGGTTATAGTAAATTTAGAGTTATTAATTTACAGTATTGCCACTGGAGTCAACAGTGGCGTTGACGGTTGACCGTATGTGTTTCTTTCTTACAGTGAGATGAGCTGTGTGTATGCTGGCTTAACCTACTACAGAAAACAAAAAAAAAAAGAATGTTTAATTAGATTAAATTAATTATTTAACTAAGCACCGCCATGAAAGCTATCATAAATAAGTAATATCTTCATCAATTATGCGTTCGAACTCGTGTGCGCAGCTTCTACGTTCCTTCGGACAACGGTTTAATTCAAAACGATTATTATAGAGCACCACGTTTCGAGAATTAGGAGAAGATTTAGCCATTGACTGAGCAAAACAATGGTGTATAATTTATATTAATGATATGATAACTTAGATAATCTTTGTATTTATTTTGAGTACGATCGATTTGATTTTCTGTTCTAAATTTAATACTTGTAGGTTTTATGTATGGTGACTTTTGATTCTTTAGAGATTAAAGTATTATATGAGGGATGACTGTGTAATTTTATCTTTTTTTAGAGATATTGGAATTTAGATAACGTCGAGTCTTTTTTAATGTGTGCATTGTTCGTATTTATTTTGGACATCCTTCGTAAGAATTTCTGTTTTAAATTTTATGCTGGTAGGCTTGTGTATCTTGATTTTTGCGTCTTTAAGAGATGCGTGACTATATAACTTTATCTTTTTAGATTCCGTTCAAGCAAGACTCAGCACCCTCCCTCCCCTTGGTGTGAAGTGATTGAATGGATTTGTGGTTTTAACAAGCTTAATAAAATCTTTTTTTTATGCATAACTTATAAAATCACACCAAAATACACACACGCGCATACATATATATATATATATATATGTGTGTGTGTGTGTGTGTATTATATGGTATTTTTTTTTATTAAAAACTAAAAATGTTAAAATATTTAGAATTTGTATATGAAATTCCTAGAACATTACAAAATTAACCGAATATTTCAACACTCACGAACATTTCAGAACATTCCAAAATTATTTAGAACACTCACGTACATCTTAGAATATAATCAAGAACACTTACAAACACCCTAGCATATTTACGAACACTCCAGAATATTTTGTAACACATACAAATACTTACGAATAACCCAGAACACCTAAAAACATCATAAAGTTTGATTTTGATGTTGAATAAAATTTGATTTTTTTTTCATAATTTTTGACTTTTTTTTGTAATTATATTAACGATTAAATGTAGAGTTTGAATTTATGTTTTTGGGTGTTTCTTAAACGTTCGTAGATATTTTAAACTTTTTTAATATTGTAAGTTCATAATTAAAATATTACGAATTTTTCTGAAATTGATATGATATTCAAATAGTTCAGCGTTCCTATTATTTATTATCATAAAATTTTGTTTGTTTTTCTGACCCCATTTAAACATAATTTCTGGATCCGTCACTGTATATATATACATATATATATATATATATATAATATATAACACACACACACACACACACACACACGAGTTTTTGAATCAGTAAAAAATTTAGATATGTAATTATCTTATTTAAATATATTTTTTTGGAAGAATATTGAATACGAAAATTACACATATTTGAAATTTTATTGTGAATTTAAATATTTTTAAAAAATACTTATACATATAGTTTAGGTTGATTTAATAATTATCTTGAAAAAAAAAAAAAGCAAAGGCTAATTTGTACTAACTTTAAAAAGTAGTGATTTCTTTTTTACATTATTTCAAAATTTTTATAACGATATTATGCGGTAAATAAATGTCTCGAGCATTTCTCTAAACTAAAATACACTTAGATCAACTCGAACAATCAAGAACTTTCCAGAAACGATAAGTAGGGTTGGCATCTTTGACATAGATGAATATCGCAAGCTATGACTCACAATATACTCATTAAGAATGCATATTGGGTGTGTTTGGCGGCGGCTGATAGCTTGTAAATAAATCTAACTTGTGCAGCTGGTATATCTATCTAGCTGATCCTTCTAATATCTAGCTGATTGTATAATCTAACTGATTCTTATAAAAGTGTTTGGTAAATAAAACGTTTTAATGTAGCTGGTAGTTATAAAATGACAAAAGAAGACATAAATAATATCTTACTCATATAAATGATTGATATCATTCAAATTATAATATAAAAGAATGATTTCGCAACCTACCAAACTATTCAGAATATATATGATAACTTTCTCCTAAATTCTAATTATGTTGCCTAGCGTAATTATGTTGCCTAGCGTAAGGTCACGATATGATGTATGAGAGGTTGCGGGGGCGCGACACTAAGATCGTGGCGGGGGATCGTGAGGGCAGCGGTGGGGTTTCGAGATTGCCTCTGTAATAACGTAGGGAAGAGATGAGATAAATTATATAATGAGATATACTGTAATTTATATATAGAGGATGTGTATTTTAGTAAATAGGTTTACTCTACCATCTAGCAGCTTGTCGCCAACATCTAGTAAGATGTAGCATGTGGGAACAAATATTTTTTTAATAATCTATCATCTACAAGCTGCTTAATAAGCTAATTTATCAAACGCAGATTATAACTTAAAATTAGATTATTCTATAATCTACCATCTACAAGCTTCCTAACAAGCTAAAACCAAACACACCCATTATCTTAGTGCAAAAGGCTCGACTAGCCACATCTTAGAATTATATATTAACTTAATTAATGAATATTTAAGAATTCATCTTGAAACTCGATTCTTTTGACTTTTTTATAATAAAATAAATAGGAAAATCGCTGGAAGTCACTTCCTCCACGCATGCAGAGGTTAGCCACAAAAAGGACGCCAAATTGAATGGAATGCTAAATAAAATAATTATGAACAATTATCATCAAATTTAACGTCAAGAAATTTGAAAACTAATAATAGAAAAGAAACACAATGATGTGGAAGTCAACGTTGACTTCGGAGAGCGTGTTTTTAAGATGCCAGTTGTCCAATTTTCATCTTAGACTAGTAACAAGTGTGATCCTTAACTAAGCGCTAGGATCTAGAAAAGTCAAAACAAACGTGTAAAACTCCAACACCACAAGTGGTGGAAAGTCAACTCTAAGACCATTGACGTAAAGTAAAAGCTCATCTATGACACTCGTACTCGCATAAAATTATAACTACCACGTTTAGCTCAACAGCTAAAAGAATTGCAAAACTCCCAAAATGTTTATATCTCCCAAAATACTTCACTCGCCGCGAGCTCCTAATAGAGTAGCGCAACTAATAATACAGATGACTTATAGACCGTTTTTCGATTTTGTTTATCGCAA
This sequence comes from Xerophyta viscosa, assembly GCA_002076135.1. NCBI lineage: Eukaryota > Viridiplantae > Streptophyta > Magnoliopsida > Pandanales > Velloziaceae > Xerophyta > Xerophyta viscosa. The sequence goes on from MJHO01000056.1 coordinate 1,249,524, forward strand.
TATAAGCATGTTTTTTAAAAATATTTTGAAAATTATGATAGATATATGTCTGTACTTAACAGTGTTGAAAAAAAATATATATACATTCAAAATTTTGTGCCTATATCATATTATCAAATACTGTCATTAAAAAATTGTGTATGGTATGATAATCTGATTCAGCTGCGGAAACATTTCCTTTTTATTATTTCAAAATAATGTGTTATAATTTAGATGCAGAAATTCAAAAGCCAAGAATATCTTTCCACATACCCTTTTGCTAGCTTTAGGATACATGAATTCACTTAGAAAAAACTCAGTCCCTCATAATTCTATTTGAAGGGAACCGATATGGTAAACTCTCCCGTCGCCCGTGCGTTACTCGGGCGGTCCACTGTTTGCATTTAAACGTAATTTGCATATTTATACTCGAATAAACGGTTTGAGATAATAATCATAACAGCCAGTCACTAGACAATAGCCGAAATAGTTAGGAGGGAGTTGCATCCCCTCTGCACTACTATAATTGACTTATACATCAGTTTTTGATAACTGATATAAATCAAGGCCAAATTAGCCATGACAATTAGCATGTCCAACCTCATCAAACTGCAGAAGATATAAAGTAAAAATATTGGAGAAAAAGAAAGAAGATAATCACATTCTTCTCAAAGGATTTGAAGAAGTAAATGCTAAATCGAATTTTGATTCATGCACTCGAGTGCATAGTTTTTTTTTTTTTTTAATTATAAGTATTTTTTGAAAAAAAATAATATTAAAATTATAGATTTTGTTAAGATCTACAGCATTTTTTTTTAATTTTTTTTTTAAAAAATGCTTCTAAATAGGTATTTTAGTACTTCAAAACTTAACTGGTTTGAAGCGAATTTCAAAACTATTTAAAATCCGCTTCAAACCCGTTAAATTTTAAAGTACCAAAATATCTATAAACATATTTTTTAAAAAATCTTTGAATATAAAAATTATAAATTTCATCAAAATCTATAATTTTTATGTTAAAATTTTTTTAAAAAAATTATCACAATTTTTTTTCTTTTAAACCATGCTCTAGAGTGCATGGGATCATCACTCATGCTAGATCTCCTAAATTTCTCCCAAAGTATATAATGCTAAAAAGTACCTATCCGATTTTTTTACAGAGAAAACCTCCCCTACCGACCTATTGTGATGCTTTCGTAGATTTTTATATTACTAAGGTAAGCCTCAAGTGGTTATCCATGTTCAACCATCAGAGTCTTTTTTAAAATATATATATATATATATATATATATATATATATATCAGAGTCTGGCTGGATATAGCGAGCTATCTTTCATGGATGGAGGTGAAAACCTCCCACGTGACGTGGCGGCAATAAGCCTCAAGTTAAAACGAAAATTTTGAAGAAAATAAGGATACATATAAACGTTAAGCTCCAAAAAAGTTTGTGTATTGTGTACATATAACACATTTACAATGACAAGAAATCGCACAGAGGTATTTTAAAACGATATTTCCTCATTTTCTAAAATAAAAGCCTAAAATAATGTACACCCTCATAATACATTATAATATGGCCTAGTTGATATATTGGTCTCGGCTTATACGGACAAGCATCTAATTGCAACCTCCAGGAGGCTCAATAGTATAAATAGATTTTAATAACCAAATCCTATATTAAATCACCTTACAACTTCAAATATGTAGAGTAACTTAGATGATAGATCTAATAGTCGTCCTAATTAAATGCCAATGGATGTGAACACGAGAGGGCCCATCCAGAGCTTCCGCAAATACTTAGCTTCCAAGATCTATAATTTACTGTTGAATAAGGACTTTCGGTATTCCATCACGCCTAATAGAAGGAAAGACGGGGAAGAAACATCTTACACGAGTCTATATTGTGTGTGTCGCCTCCTTCTTGTTGAATAACCAGCATTGTAAATAGTTGTTCTGACTTCTGAGGTTGTTGTCCTCTCGGCAAACACCTGTCCGATGACTAGCTGTTACATCAATATCGATACAAATCAATAATAAATATCAATTTATTGCTCATCGAGCTGACAACAATGCACGCTAATCTCTCATGATTATATATGAGAATAACCAGCATGCTAGATCTATTTTCACATAGCGGGAGTCGTCTCTAATTCTAATAATGAAGAAAAGAAGAGCTAAGAAGGATCATATAGAGATTTCTAGGAATCTCCAATTTAAACTCTCAAAAAAAAAAAAAAGAAAAGAAATCTCTAATATGAGAAAAATCACTCCAACACATACTTCAAGTAATAGGTCCTAAGCATATATTAATTAGAAATCATGTCAAACTCACTTCTACAAATTTCTTAAGATAACAAATTTTAGAGGTGCAAAGCATTTTTCTATGTATAAGATTAAACACTCTGCTTCTGAAAATGGATAATACAGCATTGCCCCCGTCTAAATAGAGTGCAAAGCATTGTAAATAGCGACATTCATTGTAAAAACATCCCCTAATTAAAAGATCTTAAAAGGCCTTTGAATAAATAATTGGGCCTTGGCCCAATTACAGAAAAAGTAGAGTGGCCTTAGTCCCACACTATTATTAGGGAGAGAAATTTGAAATTATAACATAGGGCCTCATATGTTGCAGTACGACTTCATGCCTTTTTAGAGGTCCAGCCGATGGGGTAGCTGGAGTGTTGACTGTTGGGCCATCTATAAGTCGGACAATTATGAGGCATTATATTAGTATCAGAGCCGAACTTGATCGGGGATAGTATTTTTATGTTTGTTATTTTTGGAACTTGTGAGCCGTAAAACGGTGCATCTTTGGCGCACCATTAAACTTGAAAACTGTGAAACGATGCACCTAGAGGACCTCACACCCAACTAGAGGAGAGTTTGGGTTTATTCTAACTCGTCTATACAACTAGAACATCGTATCTTATCCTGAGGAGAGGATAAAATTCCCTAATTAAAAGTCTAAAAAGTCTTTCCATTAAATGATTGGACTTTCCATTTAAAAAAAAGAAGGGTAATTGACTTAGTCCCACATATTAGATTAGGAAGAGAGATTTAAAATTATAAGATAGGGGTTCATACGCTACAACAATATGAATTCATTTATTTTTGGAAGCCCGACCGATAGTGATGGTCATAATGTTGGGCCAGTTATGGATCGGGCAGGTGTGAGATGTTAGATTTCTTATCGTAATTCTAAATCGTCCTTTATCACGTTGCCAGCGTGTAATCGAGCATTGTTATATTGATGAAAATCGCTTTTTAGAATTGTAATCCGATTTTAAATTCGTGAATAATTACTTTCGATTGTTAGAAATATAAATATTAACTAAAAAATTAATCCGACAGCCACTCTAAAAAAAGAAAATTTCAACGCACCGCCAACATTTTGATCTTTCAATGCGCTCCCTTGTCACTTTGCTCTCTTCATCTCTCCGCCCCCACCCCCGCTTCGGTCGGACAAAAATACCCCTATATATTTTATCACTTTGACACTTCAAAACACCTATCTAAAAGTATTTTTTGAAAAAAAAATTAAACATAAAAATTTTAGATATTGATGAGATATATAATTTTTACGTTTAAAATTTTTCCACAAAATGTTGCTAGATAGGCGTTTTGGACTCCAAAATCTTAATGGCTAACCCGCTGAAATAGAAAAACCTCTAAAACATCTACATAAAAGTATTTGTCGGAAAAATTTTTGACATAAAAGTTGTAGATCTCATAAAAATTTACTTTTATATTAAATTTTTTTCCAAAAAATACTTTTAAATAAATTTTTGGGGCTCCAAAGTGTTAATGGATACAAACATATTTTTATCCGAAAAAAATTAAATTTTCAGACAGGGGACTGATCAGCAAGGAATATGGTCGGGGGGTGGGGGGGTGCGTTGTTCAGCAATACAAGTTCGGGCAGAGGGTTGATCAGATATTTTTCCAAAAATTAAAATTAAAAAAAAAAATCTGCTTAGCCATACCAACCTGATTTTGCCCCTGTGGAGGGGGGTTGGGGGGCGGCTTCTCTGGTTTGTTAAAATCAGGATGTAGAGTTTAGGAGAATCCCAGCCGACCATCGCAACAAATATTTATATAAAACTTTCGTCAACTCTTTTAACATATTTTTAAATTTTTTTTTTTTTATTATTATTTTGGCAGACTAGTCGATTTTTTTTTTCTGAAAAATTATTTAACTATAAAATTATAAATTTTACAAAATGTATAATTTTATAGTTTAATATTTTTTTTTTAAATATTTAAAAATAGATTAAATTAGTCAATAAAAATTTTATGTGAAATTTTGTGACTTGTAATTGCTAAGATGGACAATTCGGATTTGCTCTCACCCTTGCACCGTGATTCTAACAAATCAGGGGAGGGCGCCCCGATTTTGCGACTTACAGCATATGACTGATCTTAATTTATATTTAGCAAAAATGCAATGTCGAGGGGACTCGTGGCTGATGCTTCAGCTCATATCACCAATGGCGCTCGCGCTGCAGCCGCTGCTCAATCCGCCGTCCATCTCCCCGGCACGTATCCCGAAGCACCGCAGCTACTCCAACAGCAATCATCGTCATCCGAGACGAAGAAGGCCCGTTACTCTCTCTCCTCGAGCTTTCCTGGGCTCCAATGGCTCCATCCTCTTCTCCGGCGGCGGCGGCGGGGCAGCGAAGACAACGTATTACGAGAGGGTGGAAACTTGCTTGGTTGTTCCGCCGCCTCCTGGCCGGCGGCCGCGCGCCTTGGTGAAGTTCATCGGCGGAGCTTTCGTCGGAGCTGTCCCTGAAGTCACTTACAGGTTATAACGTAATCCATTACGTTGGCGTTATTATTAACTGGAGAGTGATTTGCTTTATTCTGATGAATTTTTGGAAGTAAACAACATCGAAAAATCAAAACTTCGTTATCAAATAGCTGAATAAAAATGATAATTTGCTTCGGGAAAAATGATTTGGGAGGAGAAATTGTTATACAACAACAACGCAGGGATATCTTGCTCAGGTACGGGCTGGAGCCATAGGAAGTAGGCAACCGTGGCGGAGGAGGCTGTTTTGGTAGAAGCTACGAGTTATGCTAGAAGAACCAAAATATTGCTAACTTTTGACCCAAGAGAGAGCCATTTTCAAATTGAGCATTACATAGTTCACTTTTTAGCATCACAGTAAGCTTTTGCGACATTTTTGGAAGAAATATGGGAGCTGTAGCATTTTTGTATGCTGAATCTGCACAATGTGATTGAAAGAATTGAAAAGACTGTTGATTTGTGATGGAAAAAATAGTTATAATCCATTCAACCTGGTTTTGCATATTGTTATCTTTTTTTTATTTGTTGAGATTATCGTGGAGGAAACCCTAACGGTAACTGTCATAATAGTTTAAAGCTATGGATAGCACCGCCCAATGTTCCTTCAACAAAGGAGTTTCAGTGTTTCGGCCTGGCAGGATCTAATATCGTGTCAACCGTCCACAAGGTGCAGGCAGGATAAATCTCATACACCCTTATAGTATAAATCTCAGTGACGGACCCAGAAATTTCATCTAGGGGTGTCAAAATACAAATAATATATGTAAAGTTCATAAGTTAAAAAACTATCTCAAATATTAATTATTTTGCATTAATCAACGAATTTAAAGTTTAATTTTTTGATAAGATTTATAATTTTTATGTTAAAAATTGCTCCAAAAATGGCTCTAAATAGTTATTTTAAGCTTCGAATGTTTTAACGATTTCGATTGACCTGTTTAATGCTAAACTTTTGAAAGTCTCATACATCTGTCGGGAATTATTTTTTTTCGAAAAAAATTGAAACGAACATTGTTTGAAGCCTATCAAAAATATAAAATTTCATTTTGAAATATTTTTTAAAAATATTTCTAAATTAAGTAGTTTTTAGGTGTTGAAACAGCGCGATAATAAAAATGATTTTTTTTTTGTCCAAGATTTTTCAAAATCATTAAGGCTCCAAACAAAAAAAAACAAAAAAAACGCCAAACTTTTAACGATTCAAACCGGGTTGCTAGATAGTAGTTACTATCCAAGCAAGAACCACTATGCAAGCTTACATAAAACAATATTTTTGCTCTTCTTTTATATCAGTTAGTAGTATATATACACTTACAACACCATGAAGCAGGGGTGTCGTGAACCCCTGCTTCAAAGCTCGGTCCGTCCCTGATAAATCTCATACACAAGGTGTCAACCGTCCACAAGGTGCAAGCATGATAAATCTCATACACCCTTATAGGTGACGCTTCAAGGATTCGATCTTGATATCTCCACTTCATGAGACGGAAGCCTCAGCCAACTGTCTGTGCGTCCTAGCTAATAATTTGTAGGAAAGATAATTGGACTTTGCTTTTCCTAAACTTTTAAACTTTCTTTCCACAACCTAGATAATTTATCAAGCCTTTGGCATGTTGTAGATTCGAACTATATAGCTGAAGTTGTTGAATGTGATTGAAAACACTGAAAAGATTGCTCTGTCCTTTTTTTTTTTTTCATCCTCCGAATCAAATTGAGTAGTGCTTGCTTTTCCTAAATTCGTTTTATGCATAAACACAAATGAGTATGTGGTGTATTAAAAGCTCGAAATTTTATAGCCATCTTATGGAGCTTCTTGCAAAGGAGGGATATCTGATCGTGTCAGTGCCTTACAATGTGACATTTGATCACGAACGGGCAGCAACAGAGGTGTATGAGAACTTTCGTGCCTGCATGAAAATGTTATCCACGTCCGGGCTTCCCCGCACTGGTATTTCCGCTGCTGATCTCTTCGATCTTCCATTATACTCCGTTGGACATAGGTGGGTATGAATATATGGTTTATTTTGTTCTTGATTTATTTTTTCCCTTGAAATTTCAAAATCAGTTTGCATTTTTATTTTCAGCAATGGCGCTTTGCTTCAGCTGCTTGTGGGAAGCTACTTCTCGGAGAAGATACCAAAGGTGTGATTTTGTGATTTCATCTTCTTATTTATTTATTTATTTACATTATCAACCATTTTATGAAGGTTTCCCATCCTAGAGGATTAATATCTGATTTCTCTCTCTCTCTTTTTAATAAAGGCCAATGCTATTATCTCATTTAACAATAGACCTGTGACAGAGGCTGTTCCTTACTTTGATCAGGTATTTCTTTGATTTCACTTTCTCTTAACCCAAAACACTACAAACTTTTTTGTATACTTTTGTCAGCTTCACATGTCATGATTATCGACCATTAACTTTGCTTTTCCCTAAATCATTATGCCAATGGTTGAAATATCCAAAAATGTTACTTTCCTGGATACTTCATTTAATTTCTTTGGATATTTCTTTTTCATGCTAATTATCATACAACTCTATGGGGCAGCTAGGTCCCGTGGTTAGACAGGCAACGTCTTTTGTTGAAGCGTTCCCTCTTTATTCTGCAGCTAGAGATGCCTCAGGTATTTCATTGTTCTTAGTATCTGAAACTGCTCAAGAAAGTTATGATATGACATGTTTTTTTTTTTTTTTTTCAATTGCTGTTTTTTCTTTATGAAAAGAATTTGATTGAATATTATAATTTGTTCAGAGGAAAAGTTTAGGATTGATGAGTTAGAATCTGATTTTGGCTTTCTTCAAGATATCCATTTGACTTCATGCTCTGCAGCATCTCTGCTTGGCCGTTACTAGGCCGTTGCATTAATCAAGAAGTTCTTTTGCTTTCTGAAGTAATCAATGTATTTTCAATTTTATATCCAAGCTTCTTAGCGATTTATGTTGCTTGTAATTTGCCGATTTTTAATTTTTCGATGCCAATTTTAGATTGGACGTAGTTATTTTTGTTTTATGAAGTAATGAAAATATGCACATTACTCCAAGCTCGTTTAGGTTGTGTATTGCTTGTTCATATTTATTCATTATTTTACAATTTTCCTGTGCTAACGATCGCATCCAAAGTAGGTGATGCATGGAATGCACTACTGGATACTGCAAAAACAGTAGTACGGAGTCTTGATGAAGAAGCAATGGTATCTTTCTCCAAATTTGTCGATCAACTTCCATCAGTTTTTAACCAGGTTAGCTGGGTGATAATAATTAAGTTATATTCAAGTACCATTTCAACATTAAGTCCTTTAGTCAATGAAAAAAAATCATAAATTTTCATGTCGATGAATCTTAAAGCACGTCCAAAGCTGGAATTTGCCAACTTGAAGAAAAAATTATATTCGCACTCGTTTCTGTATACTTACGTACTTTTTTTCCGAAAAAAAAAAATTCAGGTTGCTCAAGGCGTTACAGATTTCAGACCTACTCCCCTGGAAAACCGTGATTTTTTCCGGAGATCATATAACGTCCCTCATACTTTACTGGTGGTTAAAGCGCTAGAACTTCCTCTTGCTGTGAATTCAAGATAAATCTTACTGGATTTTTTTTTTCTTTGAAAAAAAAAAAGAAGAAATTCTTCTTGAAAGTTGAGCATTTCATCTGATTTCTCCAGGTTAAATTCAGCATGGATGCCATCGATGAGACTGACTTGATCGAAGATATCTTGAGACCTCGAGTTGAGAATATAGGTGGCACATTAGACAAAGTCGTTCTATCCGGAAACCATCTCACCCCATGTATACAGGTGCATATTATATTTCCTTTTACTCAGATCGCCACCAGGTTTCTACGAATCTATGCGACGTTACTAATTCTTTTCTAACTAATCCTGGAGAACTTATTATTTGGGCTTTGCTATGCATCCCCAAGAAACTATATAAGAAATCACACATGATGACGTGGCACAATCAAAACCACACATCACGATGGGTATTATCTGTAATTTTGATATTTTTTGTGGATCACGAGAGAATTGTGCTGATCACAAGACGCGTGTGTGGTAGAAATTAATTGTGTGTAGTTTGTTGGGTAGTTTGTTATAGCCTTATAATGTTATTCACGTATGATAAACATATATAATACATATTCTATTTGTTCTCAATACTTATGTTTGGTTCTGAATCTATCATTTTTTTTTCTTCGTGAAAATTTGATCTTCTTTGCAGGACTTGAGATGGCAAGTACGCGGCCAGTATACTCCGGCAGATGCTCTTGCCCAGAGTTTGAAATCATTGTCCCTTGCTGACACTCGTTCTCTCGCCAGAACCGTTGCTGATTGGCTAGCACGTTTCGAATCATAAGAAAAGAAGATGAACAATGCTAGAGATTCTGAAATTTCCCCACCCAAAAGTTGACTTTTGAGCGGCATAGCTCATGCATGTTTTTGGGGAAATTTGGGACAAATCATGGAAGCTGTGGAATACAATATATCATTATAATGCAAACTGTACATACACATTCATATGAGTTTCCTTGTTCAACGATATATCAAGTACTTGGAAACTAGTTCAGATCTATATAAGATCCCCAACTTGATGTATATATATTGTGGTCAATCTGAGTTCATCGTTAAAGTAGGAGGTTGAAAAGCTAAAGTAGGAGGTTGAAAAGCCGTAAAAAAAAATGCTAAAGTGTATTCTATCTTAGAAAAACTGATCGAACTAACCCAGAAAAGCCAAACTTTCTGGTTCGGTTTAAGTTCGGTTTGGGTTGGCATTTTAGCTGCTCAGATAGAGATATTCTAGTTTGGGTTGGGCACTTATTTCCAATCCTTTCGCGTTAGATGCGAAATTAAATGTTATATGTTATAAGCAATAGCTTTATTGTTTGGGTTGGACATTTAAATTCAAGTTAGTTGAGGTTAGATCCGAAAGTGCTACCTAATTTATGTTATAACCAATCGCTTTAAACGAATTGATCCTAATTTTATAGTCCGTTTCAATATTAGTTGGATCTAAATTCGGGTCGGTTTGAATTTATAGAAATTGTTAAGGCTTCTTTTTGAATCGAGGTGAGTTAAAAATAAAACTTCACTACAATGCTTTATTCATTAAAATAAACATATTTGAAAGAAAACTTGAGTGAAACTTCATCAATTGTTGAGACTTTTATGAACATGTTTGAGAGTTCTTTGAAGGCTACATGTGAAACTGATTCTCACGCATTTAGGTTCGATATTGCATGCTTAAAATTTTCGGTGGGATAGCTCATATGGTGAGGTGGGTGATTTACAAACGATCACTCACGAGTTTGTATCTTGCATGTAGTAATGTGGGAAAGAAATGTTTTCATGATTTTAGAAAAAATATCTAAAGGTTGTGGCAGATATGCATGTACGCAAAAACGTGTTTGGGCCATGCACATCCGGAGTTTTACTCCATAATCACGATTCAAAAACTGTGGTTAGAAACTGTATCTATTAAAAAAAAACCTAACATCTGTTTTGTTTGGAGCACTAGCATTATCATTATCATCTGTTGACCTTGCTTAACCTAAGAAGAGACTATCGTAGCATGTTCCATCACACGTAGGAGGTATAGCTGTCATCTAATCTCGGACTCCATGGAAAATCTAATTCCCCGCCCCAAAAAGGCTGGTTCGGAGATGTAGATTCTCCGTCAGGATCAGGGATGGGTTAAAAAAAATTCTCCATCCAATCAGGGATGGAGATGGACCCTATCCTCCGTCCCGCCCTGACCTCGACTAAATATTTAACAATATATAATTTGATTTTAACTATTTATCTAAAAAATTGACTTTGATTTTAAAAAGAAAAATTAATAAAGAACAATAATATCCCGTCCTCGCCGGATCTCTGTGGGAGCTAGGATGGGGAAGAAATTTTTCTCTATGGGGACGAGAACGGAGATGGGAAACGGAGATCAAGTTCACGATCGAAGACGGAGGAATAATCTCTCGTCCATTCTCCGCTCTGTTGATATCTCTAGTAAAAGACATGTACACGCACCCGTCAGTAAAATTTTACTTTTATTGATAGGACGGAAAGTTGAACCTAGTGTAGGAAAGCTCCATAAGAGCCGTCCTACCATTGCGACACACCACCACCTCATTTGGTTGTTGTATAAGAAAAATCTCTCAAAAGATACATAACTAATATCTTCTAAACATATTCCCAATTATTTCAAAATAGTCTTTGGTACATTTTGAACTAATAAAAATAAAATATTGATTAGAAGAATCCTACATAAACTCCTCCAAATGTTGAGGATGATAGTTTCATCATCAAACCATGTCCTTGTTGTATGAATCTATGTCATTCTTCTGTGCCCGTGGGATTTCCTTCTGTAGATGCACAAATGAACAACAAAAACAAGCTTATTACAAAAAAGGAAGACAATCAAATATATTTAAAATCTTTTTTTTTTCCATAACATAAGAAATAATAAGTGACTATGACACTTAGAAGACTTTTAGTGACTTTTTCCTAAATCCTGTTTGAGAAACCGTGGTGCTGCCGACATTGCCCAGGTCGTTCATATTTTTACCTAAATATTTAGCCAGTCTAATTGGATTATTTATATTATCGATTATACAAGAATAATAACATATAAGCAAATATAATATTTTGTGCTTAAATATAACATAGTACTATTTTGTTGAAAGCAAGCTTACCATCATCAATGAGACCCTTTTGATGTCTCTCCATGCATTGCAGGATGTATTTGAATGTCTCAATTTCACATGGAAATGTGAGTGCTCCCTTATGATCAAAACCAAATTCTTCCTCGGCCTTGGCTAACAAGACCTTGAAAACCGGCGAGCTCAAATAACCCGTTGGTATGATGAATCGTCGTTGCTCAGGCCCCACATACACCGGAATGTACCCCTTAGGGACGTCTGGTGGTGGTTCGGGGCTTTGGCAACTTTCTTCATCCGAATCAAATTGAATGTTTGTGCTTTTCAATTGTCTGTGGACCAAGGTCTTCTCCAAGTTGTCCTTGGGACCGAGTGCTACGGTTTGCCATCGCAGGAGTAACTCTCTCAGCCGCACAATCTGCCGGATGCCGGTCACCTTTCCGGCTTCTTCACTCATTGCATGTAATAGTTATCACTTGCAAATTTTGTAGTCATCACAATTCTGAATTTGAAAAATGTAGAATCACTGTGCAATGCAATGACAAAGTATCATTACAGAACTTATCTTAATTACAACAAAAGAATATGGAATCCCCAAGCATTGATCAAATAGCACTAGACAATAAAAACAACATCAAACCACATGATTATATATATATATATATATATATTATATAGTTTGGAGGTAACAAAAGATGGTATTCACATGATGCCCATGCAATTAGAAGTACAAATTTATAATATTTAGCAATAATAGTTGAACAGAAATGCTAAAGCTCCCATAATTTACCCAAAACATATATCAGTTGAATATATGTGGCTTAAAAATTAACTATGTCATGCACTGGGCAATATTATGAAAGAAAGAAAATTTAATTATCTTGTATTTGTTTCTTTACCCTCCAAAAAAACAAAAACATATTGAGGCATATTCTTGAAGAAATTAGTATAATGATATTGCAGCTGTCTAACGGATTAGGGCTTGTCACACACAAAGATTGATCTTCTTAGAGACTAAAAAACTTGGGAGTTAATCGTACATTTCAGGAGATTTAACCATAAAATAAAAAATTATTGACAAAATCTTGTTATCAATGAATCATCATACAGATCATAACATCTCGTGCAAAGCATTACTAAACAATTTGATCACCAGGAGATAATACATATCAACATTAAAATGATTAAATACTTAAAATATGTGATATAACTCGATAATTGCAGCATTTACCTCAGTTTTCTCAAAAAAAAAAAGAAATATTTGTATCATTTACCAACAATGCGGATCAAGATATAAACATACAATCTCATTAAAGAAAAATAAATAAAGATAGATCTGGATACGACGAACTCGTAAAGAAATAAGATTGCAGATGATAAAATTTTACCTCAGAGGATTGAATGAGTTGAGATCATCAACATCATCGTTTTCTTCTTGAAGAAGACAGATGATTATGGCGCCTTAAAGAGATTACAGAGTATAGAGAGAGAGAGAGAGAGAGAGAGAGAGAGAGAGGTGGTAGAAGAGGATCATCAAACCTTTTGCAGGTTCCCATTTTAGAAATCTCCATTTCAATTATTACCAAAATACCCACATGCGTTCCATAGATCCTTATCAAGCGAATCTGATATTGTGGAGACAAGGGTGGTTTTGGGCTTTCCCTTAGAAATCCACGTGGCATGCAGATATGTCGAACCCCAACAGATTTTAAGTCTATTTTTGGCACATACTCTTGCTTCTATTAATAAATTTCGTGAAAAATATATTATTTAAATATTAATAATAATTTAGCACCACATGTTAATTCAAATTTCCGTCTCATATTTTTCGAGCCTGAGCTAAACATAGTTGATCCAACGATATGTTTGGCATTAGCTAAATGTTGATGAATCTTTTTAAACTAGAGACCTGGTAACTAAGATAAAAGATTTTTATTTTAAATTGATTTCTAACTTAATTGTTTAATTAGACGAAATATTAATGGACATTACTCGATTACATAATAGGTCAAAATAAATGTAAATAAAAAAAAAAAACTTTTTGTTAGAATTTTTTTTTTTTCTTTTAATCCTCAAAACATTTAAGACAGGTGGTTGAAACTTCCAGCTCATGAGTGAAGTTCTCGGATTCGAATTCTGTCAGCGCTATCCGCAAGAGTTTGAGAATTTATTCCATGGAGGATAATACGGATTTTTAAACCCATTCAGTTCGAAAGGTTGAGACTTCTAGATTGTTATAATATGGATTTATACTATCTGTGAATTTATCTGTTACTACGAAAGTACAAAAATAGACCGATTACAGACCGATTTATTTCACGATAATTAAAAAAAAATTATTAAAAAATATATAATTTTTTATTTTTAGGACCAACCAAGTAATGCAAGAAATCCAAAACTTTATTCTCCGGTTTCAGTTGAATGCTTCTACAACTTGAGTTAATAAACTTTAACAACATTGAGTTAATAAACTTCTCCCGTAAAGTTTTCGATCTAGCCGAGCACGGTTAACTCGATCGGTTGGAAAGCACCTCAGAAAGTGTCATCATCCGAATTCGAGACCGCGATCCCCTGCATAATCTACCGAATGAAAATTCTCTGTACCTCGTAGCAGCAGCCACCGTTCATGAAAGATTTGTACTCGAATCACAGAGCGTCGGTCGGGACTGTACATGGAGGATTTTCCAAGAATTTGAAATTCCTACGAAAACGTGCGCTCATGTTACGAATTCCACCACGATAATATAAAAAGAAAAAAAATTCAATCTCAATCTCCAAGTTCATGTAAGTTTCTAAAGTGCCCTCGTTTTGCATGTAAACTCGGGTTTATTTAGGTGAGAGAGGGAAAGGTGACCAAACCCAACTAGCCAAAAATTAACCTTTTTATCTTTAAAATAAAATAAAAAACCTATTTACCTTTATTTTGTGGTTGGTGGTCAGGACCAAACACCCAAAGCGACTCATCAACTTCAAATTTGTGTTTGGATTTTTTGAAGGAAACGAAAGGGAATGGAATGCAATGAACTTTGAAGGAAAAAAAAAGGTGGGGGTAAAATATTTAATTCCCTCCATCTTGTTTGTATAATAAGAAAAAAATCTTTTTAAAAATTAATTATAAATAAGGATATATTATTATTATCAAAAGAACCATTATATATCTAGTACATATAATTACAAATATAATCAAAACTATATAGCATAGGGTATTATATTAAGTCCAGAAATAGAGTTTTTCTTCTTTTTTTTTTTTCTCTCCAATTTTAGGAGAAAAAATTGTGGGTGGGCCAAAGAAAAATATTTTCCTCGGATTCTCTTCAAAATTTTCTCTAACCAAACAATAGAAAAGAAATAAGGAGAAATTACAGATAAGCCATTCAATTCGTACAGTTTACAAATCAGCCTACCAAAATTTGTTTTTATGCCGCGTGGCACCGCCATATGGTGCATTTTCGCATTTGGAGGCTGAACCGCACGACTATAATAAAAATGGAGAAGGCTGATATTGCAATATTCTTAAGAAATAAATTTCCTCCTCCTAATTTAAACAGTGAGAAGGTATTTTCTCCTCAAGTTCAAATCACCGTGAGGCAATGATTAACACTCCTTACTCTCATTTAACCGGTGGATATACAATAGCCGTCTTACCCCCGACCAGTAAAAATGTCGAAACAGTATCGACATGGCCAATCTATATCGTTCAACTAGGCCGGCCAGCTAGCGGTGGTGGGTCGGACAATCCGTATTATTACGAGTTGTGTCTCTACCCTAACTGTCTATACAACATTTATTTCAAGCGGGCTGCATGCTGCTGACTATTTTTTAACATCTGTATCCACTTCCAATTGAAAAGGTCGTAAAAATAATTTAATCTAAAATGACGTATATAGATACAATCCTCCTCACAAAAAGGGGTAATCACTATAGTTTAAATAACCTGACCCATCTCTTTTTTTTTTCAAGATAGAGTGCAATTCATTTCTAAATTTGTATCATTTGGTTAACACGTACCACTGCTTTGAACCAGCGGCACTTTCATTTGAATCCATGTTCCTTATTTTCCAACCTCTTTTTTTGATCTATGCCTCCTTTAAAATTTGAGTTACTTAAAATTTGACAATACCGATCTATATATAAAGTCTAAATGGTTATATGCATCTAATACATAAGCTTCATTCGAACTCGGACAAATCAAGTTCATGTCCACTTTTATATTACCTCGAAGGTTATATCATTTTTTAGGACTCAATTCAATTCACATAAACTTACTGCCCAATAAAAAATCTTAACCAAATATTTAAATGGCCAAACTTCCCCTCCCCGCCCTCCCCTCTACCCCGACCCACAAAATAAATGATTGTGCTTAGTCAATGTGTTGTAGCTATGTTATTAGTTTTTTTTTTTATAAAAGGCAAAAATTTTAATCCCACAAATATCATATTATTTCGTTGGTTACATTTTATTAAACACAGTATTTGGATCATGGTAAAAAGTAGAACTCTAGATATGTCGCCGTATAGTATATCCTTAAGTACAAATATATATGTCTGACACAATTTTTATAATTTTTTTTCTGAATATTTGCATAATTGTGTTCTTATAATTCCTTTTACTCAAACAAATCACATCATTGTCAGCAGTTTTTGGGCTTTTGATCAGCCTTCAACATAGCCCCGGCCCATCATATAAGCCTGTTAAGGATTTATACTTATAAATTGAGATTCCATGAGAGTGCTTTCTATGAATGTAAAAGGGCCAGGGTTGAGGACAATGGTTGTGATAGCCTCCCGTGGCATCGACAATTGCACCCCCATTCTCGTCTATTATTTATTTATTTATTATTATTATTACTATTAGTTCTTAAATGACCTTTTAAATTCTTAACTTTTAAATAGGTGATACATAGCATCCCTTATACTAATACAATATGACAGTAAAAAAGATGAAAAGTAGACGTGTTAGATGTATATATATATATATACACACACACACACACGCACATATTTAAATCACGCGCGTGACTACTTAATCAGGTCGCGTCGCGTTAGATTAGGTCGAGTCGCTCGCGCGACGTGACCCAAATTAAAAAATCATAAACGGGTCGTGAACCTAAATGAAAAAAGAAATCGTGTTGCCGGCTTGGCATCTATACCGATGCCGGAGTCCGACAGCTTCAGCACATATTGGGCGGCATCGAGCATGCCGTCCGGCATTTAAAATATATAGTCGGTGCCGTATGATATTTAGAATCATGTAGAAGATACTATTTTACAAAATCTCTGAGACATTCCAATTGCTCAAAAAGAGGCCTTAGGGGCGTCGCCTTCTCGATGTTCGACGGCACGGGTCGAACGGGAAGGACCAAAATTTGAGGGAAATAAAATGTTATACCTCATACTTTTATGACAGCGTTCGTAAGGAAATTAACTTAGGGAGACTTATATTGAAGTCAAAAGACCTAAACATACTTAGATTTCTTTGTTAAAATTTTTTACATTTAGGTCTAAAAATTCTAAATTTAAATTCGTTAAAAGAATATACTAAAAGTTATCAAGAATGCCATAAACTATGAAAAAGTTATTATAGTATTTATTTTTAACATAAATGGTTTAAAAATTTACTTCAATTTGATAACAATTAATTTCAAATATGTCGTGATATCAAAATATCGAAGGTGTTAAAAACTCATTAAGATGTATTATAAATGTATTAACAGATGTTAAATGACCAAAATAATATTTTTTTAAGATGATTTAAATAATATTAAAATAATATAGGATTACTGTAACTGTCCAATTAACTGAACGGTTTTTTTTTTTAATTGTAACAACGAGAGGTATGTTTTTTTTTCTTTTGAGTTAACATGATTTTTAACTCAAGTTTGAGTCCGTTCTGAACCGAGTCGCCAGGCAGAGAGTAGAATGCTCAATTCCTTATCCGCCCCTAAATATGTAAAATAAACTCTATAAATTAAAATATATTTAGAAACAACTTTTAAAAAAAAATAAATCTAAATTTAACATAATTTACGGATTTTATATTTATTTTTAAATAAAATTTTTAAGATGTAAAAGATAAAGTATTGTAAATGAATTCTAGGCTGATATATAAGTGGTAATTTTGATTTATTTAATATTTAGTATAATATAAGTGGAAAAAGGAAAGAGTATATATGAAAATTTTTATACTTATATGTAAAATTTTGTGGATTTTTGAAAGAGAACTTCAGCATGTTTAAAAAAAAAAGCGAAATGAAGAATAAAAAGGAGAAATCTTTCTGGAGGGTTCCTGCGCTGCTGAACCTCCTGCTTCCTTTTATTTCATCCCCCATCTCCAATCAAACAATATACTTATTTAATGTGTGAATCCCTCCAGTTTAATTTTAATCCTCCCTTCTTCAACTTTCTTCTCCTCTTCCTCACGAAATCTTCGGATTTCCGTGGAAGACAGAAGATTGCGTGTGCTCGCAGATCATGTTCTTCTTGTTTTGTTATTTAATCGAGATTAATTGAGAACGAAGAGAAAAAGTAGCAGTAATGGAGAAGAGCAGAGATTTCTACCAAGTATTGGGACTGAACAAGGAGTGTTCAGACGCAGACCTCAGAAATGCTTACAAGACGCTTGCTCTGGTGAAATTTCTTCGAAATTCGAGTTTGATATTTTGCGATAATTTATTAAAATTTATATTACGCACCAAAATTTCCCAAAAAACGAAGTTTTTTAATGAATTGTGGTTTTTAACACAGAGGTGGCATCCAGATCGTTGCTCGGCGAAGGCGAACTCGAAGACGTTACAAGAATCCAAGGAGAAATTCCAACAAATTCAAGCCGCCTACGCAGGTAATCATCAATATCCTTAATTTTAACCTCGTCTTGTTGTTCATCCGACCACCTCATCGAGAAATTCTGGGTTGGAATTATAGGTTTACCTATTTGAAAATGTGCAGCTCGTCCGACCACCTCTTCGAGATTTACCTTATTTTCTGGGTTGAATTCTAGGTTTCCTTATTTTCTTCCACTATTTTCTTGTTTTCTAATTCTCAAATTTTTATTTTTTAGTGCTTTCAGACTCAAACAAGAGATTTCTCTACGACGTCGGAGTCTACGACAGCGACGATCATAATGATGAAAATGTAAGCGCACTTAGAAAAAAAAAGAGAAATCGTTAAATTGGCAGTATATCTCATACAAGAAATCTCGGGTTGGAGTTCTTCCTATGGTCTAAAAATTTGGAGATAATGCCCCCCAAATTCACTGACCCGCCGTGGAGATTTTCTCCGTTATCTTTACAAAAGATAACTTTTCGTTGAACTGTTCTCGAATAATTTTGAAATTATTGCTAAAGTTCTTAAAATTCTTTTCTCTCCAGAAACAAAATCTCATAAAGTTATTTATTTTTTTTAAATAATTTTGCTGAATTAATTGTTGATTGATTTTCAGGGAATGGGTGAGTTCATCGGCGAGATAGCCCAGATGATGAGGCAAACCCCACCAAGCGTAAGTCCATAAAAACAAAGAAATTCTTTGCACGAATCTCGAGGCCGTAGTCATCGTTGGTCCGTTGGATGTTGCAGGACAACGGAGGGCACGAGAGCCTTGAGGATCTCCAGCAGCTGTTCGTGGACATGTTCCAGGACGACGACTTCTTCGCCTCGGCCGCTGCGGGGACGCCGGGGAGCAAACACGGGACAGCTCTGGAACGCTCGTCGTCCTTATCCATGTCGTCGTCGGCGCCAGCTAACTCGCCGCCCGCACGGTCGTTCAGCCTCGGCTGCAATAAGCGCGTCGCCGGCAAGGCCAAGCTCGACGACTTCGGCTTCAACTTCCCCGCCGCCTTTGGATTCGAGGTTTTTTTTTTTTTTTTTTTTTTTTGTGTTCGCCATTAAAACTATTTTCGGTTTTAAAACATCGATTACTTCGGCCATTATTTTGAATCAGTATTTTTATTTTGGAAAAATATTATTATTATTTTTTTTTTTTTGGTCGAAAGAAAAATATTAATATTCAATTATTTCTTAATCGCCGCCGGAGTAGTTGATTGAGAAAGGGCCCGGGGGGTGGGGAATAACAAAGTTAGCGCCAAGTTGAAGCTTTTTATTTTCACGCGGTATAGGAACTTATGGTCTTATCTCTTAGTTGCTGATGTGGATCCATATGATTGGTAGACACACAGCCATGTGGTCCACGTCACGTCCGATGTGAATGTTGAGTGGATGAGAAGTGCGCCACGTCAGCTGGTCACTTTTCTGGTAGAATACCGTCAGGTTAGGGAGATGGGATCGTCTGTGGCTCAGCCACAGACGATCCCTCTGTGGCTGCGATCTGGGCCGTTAATCGGCCCAGCACGTATCACGAGATTTTTTATTTAAACTTTCGTCGACTTATTTGACCTAATTCTATACATTTTTATGAAAAGTTATGAACTACAAAGTTGTAGATTTTGATGTGATCTACAATTTTGTAGTTCAAAGTTTTTTAAAAAAATATCAAACAATGTGTCAAATTGATGATCATAGTTTAAATAAAAAATCTCGTGATACGTGCTGGGCCGATTAACGGCCAGATCGCAGCCACAGGGGATCGCCTGTGATTTTTAGCACAGGCGATCCCATCTCCAGGTTAGGAGATGTGTCGTTCGCAAAATGCCAAAAAAACAAAAAAAATTGCAAAAGTGCCCTTCCATGTTACTGGCTTAGACTCCGTTAAGGTCACAGTCGAAAAGATAGCATAAAATATAATATAATTTTAATTTGCAAGAATGATCGACCAAATCAAAGAAGCTCAAAAGTTAACCAATTTATTTAAATTGTCCTCTGTTTGACTTAATTTGGTCAAACATTTTAAACCAAATTTTTAGGCGACATTATACGCCGATTCGACATACAAAATGTTTGACCAATTCTTGCATGAAATGACCTCTACTTCTGATGAATCTAACAATGTTGTGTAGAGTTGCACTTGTTTAATTAGGGAGATATTTGAGTGCTCTTGTGTTCTTGTTCCTGCAGTACATGATAACTTTTATCATGAATTGCACGAATTATAAATGTAGTTATTAGAATGTTATGTGACCAATTCGATTGTGTTTGTTCGTGGATGCAGTCATTTGATTACGGGGATTTATCGAGTGGGAGAGGTGATAGGTGCAAGAGGAGAAGCGGCAGGAAGCAAAAGACTTCGTCGAAACACGACGTGTCATCGTGAGATCGATCTCGTCGAAGAGCGGAGATGAAGGGCATTGTTGATGTTAATCTGCTATCTGTTGAATTCCCAAATTCAAAATTTTTGAAATATGATTGTGATGGTAGCTCAATTTGATCCCCCTCATCAAATTAGTCCTAGGCTTTGTTAGATGGAGGGTACTAATGCAATTTGCAAATTACACCCCCACTATTCTATAATTTTAGTTTCCCCTAATATTGCTTGTGTAGGAATCACTATATTGTTGATCACTATTGTATTATTACTATCATCTTTAAGTTGAAGTAATTTTGACGTTATTATTTGCTATGAGCTCCCAAAATATGTCCAAAATTTGAATATGTGATGCAAATTGTACTGTGACGTTGGTTTTTTGGGTGGAAACTTGGGTGCTTTTGCATTACTATAATTACCCGTTCGCCACCTCAAGACCATAGGTCCGTGGGATTTCAATCGCCCATGAAAAATTTGTATGCTATTCGTAATGTATAATCTTCGACCTGAGAAGTAGCAAGTCTAAATAAGCAAGGAGCAAAGATCTGAAGATAGAATTAGAATTAAGTTCCTACAGATTTATTTGTCAGAAGATCTATTAAATGGATGGGTTGGATAAGAGTTTTCTTATCAAATAGTATTGGAGGGATTCGAATCCAAGATACTTTTCCATCCAATTCCCTACCAGTAGACTATCTAACATCACAAACTTGATTATGTAGCGATGCGGTATGTGAGTTCATCATCAAGTAAGTCGTAATATATATATATATATAACTCACCCACTAAGGAAGTTAGAGTTATGTTTGATTATCTAATATTTTTGTACGAGAAATTTGGTAACAAATCTGGATCCAACCATCAGAGCAGGAGTGTGGTGCGGTTCACCGACTCCTGATAATAGAACGGTTCGTTCTTTGTCTTCTTCGTAAGAGATTAGAAAAATATATTTAAAAGTACTGAAAATGGTGTACAAAAAGGGGATACTATCATATCAGTCCCTCAAGTGTTGAAACATCCCAAATAAGCCCCCCATTTCAAGTTTAGGTCGGATCAGCCCCTGATTACTGTTTGGAGTTTTTTTGGACGAAATTGTCCCATATCCGTTAACACGTTCGGACATCCGATATCATCATTTAGAAGTGATTCGGAAAAAACTTTGAACATGAATTGTAGATCTCGAAAGAACTACACTTTCATTTGAAAAGTTTTCAAAAAAATACTTCAAAAATTATATTTTTGAGGTCGGAAGCATAACGGGTCGATCCGATCCGACCCAAAATTGTTACAAATAGTTCGGATATCAAAAACACCTACCTAAAAATATTTTTTAAAAAAATTTAAAATATAAATTGAAAATAGGGGACTGATTTGGTATTTTTCCTACAAAAAGTGTATTTTTTGAAATATCAAACCCCTCTTTTTCTATCCAACCAACACCGAAAAGAGGACATGGCCGGAACTCTGACTCGGTTCCACGTGTCATTCAAATAACACAAGAAGGGATCGTAAAGAAAAAGCTGTCATTTTTCTGGAACTTACACAAGTTCGGATTATTATCCAATTCGTATTCAATTATTGGGTGCCATGCAATTCATTCTTAGGAAAATTGCGTTTCAGCCCCTTTAAGTTTGGAGTCGTACGATTCAGTCCTCCGAAACGCCACGTGGCGACACGCGCGCGCCACCACGTCGGCGGAGAAATGCGTTTCGGGGGGCTGAAAAGTCCAAAATAGAAAACGGGGGGACTGAAACGCAATTTTCCTTTCATTCTTTAATGGATACGGCTACTTATCCTTACCAGCTAAAAAAAGAAAAAGAAAAAAAAAGTGAGTGCTTTTCGAATATCAGATTATGTAGTTTGAAGTAGCTTCATGAATTAGTAATTTAGTATCACCGTCACGTGGTGCCATATTTTCAAAAAAATAATTTGTTCATAATGGAGTGTGAATAAATTAAGAATATTGATATTTATTAGAACCATTAGGATTCTTGACGCAAACCAAATTATATAAGGCGTATGTGATCATATCTAATAACATGTAATCATTTATAAGAAAGTTTTGGCAAATTGACTTACTTCATTTCGTATTTACGATAATCATATACTTTAAAAAAAATCTACGATCACCTTATTGTCAGCTTTTTCGTTTGCTGTCATTAATTTACTAATGTGGTAATTTTTTAATTAATGTTTAATTATTTTTAGCTTTTTTTTTAATTTTGTAAGGGTAAATGAGTCTTTTACATAAATAGATAATTAAGAGTATTTTTTCAGAAAAATTTTAACATAAAAATTGTAGATTTTGAGGAGATCTACAATTTTTATTTTTAAATTTTTTCGAAAAATATTTCTAGATAGATATTTTAGGACTTTAAATTTTTAACAATTTTATCCACTATTTTTAAACAACTTTTTAGAAATATTTTTTAAAAAAAAGTATCAAATGAAAAAAAAAATTATTTACCTTTAAAGATTACAAAACTAAAATAATTTAAAAATAATTAAAAAAAATTCCACGCAACAATAACGGCTGCAAATGGAAAAGCTGACGGTAATGTTATCGCTAACATTATTTTAAAGTACAGAATTATTGTGGATATAAAATAAAATTCAGAATTATAGAGACATATTTTAGTAAAATTTAGAGGACTAAAAATAAATTTGATCAATGAATAAAATATCTACTTTGTCAAACTCTAACAAACAATTCCATTCCTAATCATCACAATCATCAAAACAGAAATGGTGGGCCCAATCATCAGCCCAGTTTTTGTTTTGACTTGCAGGGACATAGTGGGCCCAGGTCCCCACTAGTCTGAAAAGACTTATAGCAATTAATGGGCTTAGATAAGCCCATCAACTTGGCCAACTTGGACAATTTTCATACTTTTTCCTACCCTAAAGAAACTTAATAATATTGCCTTTTTGTTTTACTAACCAGTGTCGGTTAACAGAGCTGAGTGTTGGAAGCTGACCAAAGGCCTATCTTTCATAAAGGATAGATAAAAAATTTGACTTTTAATAATATTTAATTAGAAAATTATACTGTTTACCGTTTAATATCCGATCGAGATATAGAATAAATATTGAATTTAATAATAAAAAAACTATTGCGTTTTTTTTGTGGTGGCCATCCATACATCCGCATAATGAATCGGCCGTTATGGACAGATTTAGACCCTTGATCTGAAAAAGGATGTCACTTTCGGTGGTTATATATGTCGTTAAAGGCGAGTCTACGAGTGGACATCGTAGAAAATATGACTCGTAATGATTGGTTCGTTTCTATGAAGAAAATTCTCCATTTCCTTCACTGTTTCAAAGCCGTTTTCATTATTAATATTAATTAACTCTTATTAAAGAGATTTTCACAAAATTACTAAGCTTTATGAATATATATAGATGACCTTAATTTTCCTATGTGGTACGGAAATAGAGTATACTAGGACATGAAAATTCTGAAGATAATAAACAAATCACTTACACTAGTTTTGAACCCGTGCGATGCACGGTTGTTAGTTACTAATATAAAATAATAATATTAAAAAAAATTATCTTTTAATCGATAAATTAATAATTTTTTTTAAAATATTATATTTTATTTATCATATTATTAGAGCAAACTAATTATCCATATGGTATATAATAAAATAAATAAAGTTATTTGAGTGACGTGAAATGATAGTGATTTCCAATTATATATATATTACTATTTGAAAGCTAATTTTATTTTAATTATATTAGTTTCATATAAATTAATATTAATTTATTAAAATATTATATTATATTTATCCATATGTAATTAGAAAAAAATTATATTACCAAATTACATACCTAAAGTTACGACTTTTGATCTCCCATTGTATATTATTGTTTATAATTATATATGGAATTATTAAGAATTTGATAATGGACTTTCAATTTTTTTTTATACATACCAAAAGTACCGACTTTGATCACCCATTTGTATATATATTTTATAATTATATATAGATATTCAAAAATTGATTAAAACCTTCATTTTTTTTAATTAATACTTATTTTTTATCTTTAATAGATTATTAATAATATATTAAATATGTATTGAATCAAAATTTTTACTAATGATGTGATTAATTATATATTTATTATACTTATGTGGTACATGTCAAGTTGGTGAAAATGAATAGAGATACTATGTGGTATATTGTGAGTTATAATAGGTGCCACATAGGCACTCAACTTATTTTGATACCGAGTTTTCTATATATATATATATTCAAAATATATGTACAACAATAACTAAATCCATAAAAATTATTTACAGTATGAATATTATGATTCTACAGTATGAATATTATGAAATCTTACAATTCATCAGAAATTGCTGTTGCAATCTGAGAGGAAGAGTCAAGTTGGAAAATCATTCAAGTGACCACCCCCGACAGATCATCATCCTATATATCAGAATAGCATTAATTAAAATTTGACAAGTAACACTCACTAAAGCAGACCAACTTTTAAAAATTAAAAAATCAGTCAAAACTTTTGAATTAAAGTAAAAAATATGCGAATCAAATTGTACGAATATTCAAAACCTTTGAACGATTTTGATTTTCAAAAGTTGATCTGTCCAGTCAGCACCACATATCAAAATTCAATTGGAGTTGTCGTGATATATAGGATAATAATAACATTTAGAGGGTATTTATCAAATATAATTATTCCAGCCATGTTATGCTAAAATGGATAACGTCGGTGAACTCGAAATAAGTTCTTGTTATCGTTTACAATGCGGTAAGAGAATGCATTGCAACTAGTTTACTTTCCATGATTCTTATAATACCCTCCTCTCCAAAAAAAAAAAAAAAAATCTAGTAAATGCCTTGCAATTTGCAAGCAACGATATACGTACTAATGTTTGAAATGAATTTAAATTCTAAAAAAAATTAAACTGAAGGTTGCGACGTAATGGGTTTTCCATCTGTAAATCAGCTATTTTTTTCCTTGCTTTTAGCATGTTGAGGATGAGTTTAAGTGCGTCTATTTCTTACTTATAATCGGGAAATTATTATTTTTGATATTAAGTAGGCTATCTATTTTCAGATATTTTGTAATTAGCTATGCCGATTGTAGGCAATATTCCTAATTTAAGATAAACAAGTAGCAGTCTCAATTCTCAAACTAGGAAATGAACATCTTTATAGACAAACATACCTTTCTCCTTGACTGATACTTGCAAAGTATCTAGTGTAATTATAGCATCAGTCATCGGAAGCAACTCGAGCTTTACTGTCGCACTAGAATGCGCGGGGACACATCTAAATTAATCGTACAAGAAAATTATTTTTTTGTGTTAACCTAGTAGTACAATACTCTACTACTTTTATCTAATAATCTAATAAAATTAGCATAATCATTTTTTTTAGATTTAATTTGTTTTTGTTAATTAATCTGGTCCATCAGGTCGACCTGATTTTTAATCATACGAGTCATATGACCCAAAATCTAAGTCCGTTTGAGTTCGGTTGACCCATTTGACAGACTATTCAAATATGACTCAACCAGAACCCAACCACCTTGAATTATCACCCCCCTACACCAATTCCACTTATTCTGACTGAGAACATCATGCAATTTCAATAATCTTATTTGCCGGATGGCTGCTACCGCCAATCCAAGTTTCATAACCCAACATCAATTGCCCATGTTGCAACTACTATATCAGTAGAGATGGCATGATTAGCTTCAGTCATTGATCTACATGGATCCGAGGTCTACTGCCTTTGTGATTAGCATGCAATAATATTATCTAAATTTTCCAGACACCTCTAAACATAAATTTATCTTCACCTCTAAAAGTGAAGTGACATCATCCGCCCACAACTTTAAAATCATGGGTCACACCATGATCTTGATCAATGTGGTGCGGATAATGTCCAGATCGGTTTTACAGGTAATATTATAGAGGGAAATTGCATTTCAGCCCCCTAAGTTCGGGGTCGCGCGTTTCAGCCCCCCGAAACGCCACGTTGGGCGGCGCGCGCGCGCCGCCACGTCGGCGGAGAAACGCGTTTCGGGGGGCTGAAAAGTCCATTTTGGGAAACGGGGGGGCTGAAACGCAATTTCCCCATTATTATAGTTATTAGGGCTGAGCATTCGGGTCAACCCGAACCGAACCGACCCGAACCGAAATTCTTAAGGCCGATCCGAACCGAATACTTTCAGACCCGAACCGACCCGAATTTCGTGTCAACCCGAACCGACCCGAACCGACTAAAATTTGGGTCAGTTCGGGTTGATTCGAGTTGACCCGAATAATAAAAAAATTATTTTAATTCAATACCAATTCGGATTCGAGGCGGTTAGGGTCGACCCGAATAGTTGTAATATGAATATTTTGTTTTGAAAAAAAAATTGGCACATAAAAACTAACGAAAACTAACTAAAATTTGACTCGCGAGGATAATTCGGGTCCAACCCGAATCGAACCGAAATTCGACTACCGAACCCGAACCGAATTATATAAACCCAAACTATTAAATGTAGACCCACCGAACCGGACCCGAACCGAACCCGAAATTTTATTTTTATTCGGGTCGGTTCGGTTTGATTTTTCGGGTAGGTTCGGATAATGCTCAGCCCTAATAGTTATATTGAGAAGACTCTAGCATTGCGCTAAAAATATTACTACCATCGCAGGAAGAAAATGTGAACAGAGAATCTCACACAACCTCAGTGGCAGGTCTAGAAAACTGTGAGCATTTCCCGTCTTGATGCTAGCAATAGGCAAGGACAAAGGTTGGCCATCTCTTGTATTTGCTTCCTCAGACCAAGGGTCCAATAGAAACAACCTTCTTAGGAGCATGGCTACATATATGTACTCTTCCAAAATGACAATAACAACTAATTCCTCTCCTTGAACATACACCACTAGCTCCCAAAACTGTGACTAAGAAAAAGCTATATAAAAAAATAAATAAACTAGGAAAAAGAGACCTAAGAAACTATAGAATGACTTAGAGAAGCAGAGAATAGAGTGGTGCATGTACTAATAGTTACAAAAAAGGATATATACATACCACTATGTCAACGTTGCACAAAGAGTAGCACCTCGTAGAATTCCTAGCAACCCCACCAGCAGTCCTGCCATCAAAAATTTCTATGTCAATAGATATATTAATAACATTTGCCTTCGGCATCTGCCTACTTGACTGCAAATTTTTCTCTCCCATTTCAATTGTGCGTAGTTGTCCAGATAAATGTCTCTTTGACCTAGCGATTCATCCAAACCTACAACTCTAACGATGAACTATGAACTTCTAATAGAGATATAGTAGGAGGATAAAAAAAATGTAGTTCTAGTATATCTCGTAAGAGAATATTAGATAAAAGAGAGTCTTACTGAAAATTAAATCAAAGTTATTTTAATGCTAGATAATTAAATTAGACTGTCATAGTAACTAAAAATAATAACCTCATCATTTTGAGAATTCGATTACATTATTAATTTTGGTTGTTAAATAAAATCAGAATTAAATCTAGGTTGGTACTCAACAAAACTCAATCCCGGAGGAATAATACTCTACTCACTATTTATTACTTGTGCGACTAATACACTTGCTAAAATTTCACGCATCACTTTTCAATAATATTTGAGTTTGTTGTTGATGGTCTTCCATCTGTAGCAAGGTTTTAGTTGCAGCTATATCCTCTTTGCAGTCAGTCTTAGGTGCAGTTGGAGCAGTCTTCCCATTTTCTTCTCCATCGTGACTATTCCTTTCTTCATTCACGCAATTGCTGCTCCCCTTCTCACTTACAGAGTTATGTTTAACCAATACACGCTAAAAAACCCAAATGTACGAGGACATACTATAAAGGGATAGTTATCCACCCTTCATCCTCGCTAACATCAGTGTGCTTTCCAGACTTCCAGTAGAAAACTTGCTTGTTGATATTGGACCTGAAATGACGCATTTACGTCGCCATCTTCACTTCCGGATGAATTTGTGTTTGCATCTTCGGCGATAAGACCCTCCAAAGTAGTGGCTGGTTTGGTCATAGCCTGCAAATGCTTTCGGAGGTCACTTTCTGGAATAGTCGGTAAAGCTGGGCTTACGGTATGTATTGGAGTTGGACGCAACAGAAAATTCACTGAAACATAAATAAAATTGTACCTAGATAAACATGAAGAAACGTCAATAAAAGTATAGGAAAGAAGCATATGAATAAATACTATTCTGAGCTTTGATGAATCAAAATTTCACAAAAACAGAGTTCCACTCACAAATTGAGTTCAACTGAGTCTGCTTGCTTTTGTTCACAGCTGTACTGATACAATATAGTAACAAGACATGTCACATGTAAGACGTAAAAATTATAAAACTAAAATTTGAAATGCTGATATTGCATTATCTTCATATTAAAAGGCAGAATACATAATGAATGAAGAATATAACACTTATACAGTACTGAGCTTGTTACAGAAAAATGAATCCTTGACAGGTAACAGTACATGCGGTTTATAAAACTAAATTTTTTTTTTTTTATTGCAGATTTTCTCTTCTCTACATGATTGTATACAAAGGAAGACAAGATGAACAATGAAATATCAAACTTGTAATTCTTATAGAGTTAAAATACATAATAGTTGGGAGCAGAAGTAGCAACTGAGAATAGTTAAGACCAAATGTAAGATGTTGTAATTAGCCATGTCAATTCATGTATTATACAAGATTACAGTTGAAAGGCATTTATACAAATCCAACACCTTCCGGAATTTAATATAACATTTCACCCCTTTTTCTCTATAACAGGACATGAGCTTAAACAATCAGCAAAGGTTCTCAAGATATGCAAATGTATACGACTAGGCAATCATAAGTCATCGTGGAGAATCAGGAAGAAAATCTTAACTTCTGTCTAATCGGTAGTACACTCTTTGGTCCTTTTCTTAATTTTTTTTTAAAAAAGAATACATAATCTTATAGTTTTTTATAGAACTCTTATATTGCTAGAAGTAAGTTACTTAGGAGCTTTTAAAGTAAGTAAAACTAATCTTTTGCATCCCATTACAACATTGCAATGTGCATCTTCTACGACATAGATTTTCTTAAAAAAAAGTCTTCTATTACATAGAAACTGTGGCCATAACACAGAATGTGATGACCCTCGTCAGAGAACATCGCTGGAGTAATCACCGGGGGATTAGGTAATTCAACAAACACTTGTCGAACAATATTTTTGGGTGCGAAATAAATAGATCTCACAGTTTTTCACTATAAGAATTGAAATCTAGAACCAGAAATTGCAAGAACTATTAATTGAAATGTAAGAGTAGCTAATAAATGAATGAACAACAATGATTCTTTAGAATCCAGGGTGAATCCCAGGAATTGCGCGCGGGTGAAGTCCCGCGCCTATGGGACGGGCTTAGAAACTGCGTGTGACGGATCTAAAAACACTATTTAGTTGGGTCAATAAAAGTTCGATGCCAAATAAAATTTAATAAATTAGTATTTGTAAGTGATGTAAATTTATTAGTAAATTATATAATATTTTGTGAGTTATATTTCTTAATAATTTTTTTATTTTGTATTTGTATTTTATATATTTAAAAAAAATTCTTGTATTACTTTTAATCTAATATTGTGTATACATTAATTATATATGAATATATCATATGGTGTAATTTATATTAATAGTAGTATACAATTAAACAATGAATTTAAATTTTATTTTGCAATAACTATATAGTGTATTTAACCAATATAGTTATAACTAATTAAATGTTACATTATACTACTTTTATTATTTTAGTTAGGCATTTAAGAAAATACAATAATGTGATTAATTACATCTAAATAATACATAATATGAATATTTTGGGCAAATAAAAGAATTTTAATGTAATATTGATAAACTATCTATTCAACTAAATATTAAGATAGAGAAAATTATAATCAAATATATGTATATCTATGTAAATTCAAAATAATTGACTTAGCTAGTAATAAATATTGATTTACAATAACGATCATAATTTTACTAATGTAACTAATTTAGCTTAATAATAGATATTTTAGTTGAGATTTAATATATATATATATATATATATATAAAAATATATATATATATATATATATATAATATAAATTTATATTAAATATTATATAATATATATATAATAATAATTAAAAATTTATTTATTTTATTATAATAATTGTTTATAAAATATTATTCTATTGTACTACATAAAATTATTTGTAAATAATTTAAATAAACTTGAATCCTATGTTTGTATATAAATTTTACATAAATTTTATTTTTTTAAAAAATATATGGTTAAATATTATATAAATTTAAGTATATATTTTATTAAATAATTTTAGATGATAGAAGATAGTTCCGGCAAGTAATTTTTATTCAAGATATATATATACAGATAGCATACTGTACAATTGTATAGGTGACAAAAAAAAATCAAACTCTATGTGCCTAAAAATAACTCGGAACCCAATTAATTCTTGAAGCCGCAAATCTCTAAATCACATTCTCGCGCCCTGTTTCAGCGACTTCTCGTCTCAAGACCATTCTTTTTCAGCTGTTTAGTCTCAACTCCCGGATGGCTTCTGAACCTCGGCTTTCCCGATCACGCCGCGGAGCGAGGTATTTATGACCCCCTTTGGCGCCTTAGTTTCACAGCATTTGAGTGTGGTCAATTGACTCCAGTTGCTATGTAGTGGATCCGCTCATGAGTGGGGTCAATTGACTCCAGTTGCTATGTAATGGATCCGCCCATGTATGTGTTGGATACTCTATCTTCTCTGCCTCGCTCTGTATGGGTTTCATATTGCATGATAGAGATTCAATGTTGTTAATTTCACAATCATTGACTAGAATTTGTTTTTCTTTAAATTTTTTTTTAATAATAATCCAGTTAGATGTAGGAGTTACAGGTCTGTGTTAAATGCTCTTTTTTTTCATGAAAGCTCGGTATTGTTCATTTTATTTTGTAAACACTAATCTGATTTTATGTTGCACAGATTTTGTTAATCCCAGTATGGGTGGGGCGGGAAAGAGGCATAGCCAACAGAGAGATAGTGACGCTGGAGAAAGGAGCTTTAAGCGGCAATCAACATACAAGGGTGCATTTAATGATAACAATAATAATAATCACAAGGATGATTTGGTAGTCTACCGTATTCTTTGCCAGGACAAACTTATTGGAAGTGTGATCGGGAAGGGCGGGAAAGTAATAAACTCTATTAGGAACGAGACAAATGCTAAGATCAAAGTCGTCGATCCTTTTCCAGGGACTGATAAAAGGGTTATTACTATATATTGCTATTTAAAAGACAAGGATTTGGTGGATGTAGATGAGGAAGGAACGCGACCGGTTTGCTCTGCACAGGATGCGCTTCTTAAGATTCATGAAGCTATTCTGAATTCTGAGGAAATGAGTAGAGATGGGGAAAGAGATAATTATAAGAAATATAAAGAAGAAGCACTTATTCTTGTTCCAGCTAGCCAGGCTGCAAGTATTATAGGTAAATCTGGAGCTACGATAAAGAAACTTCGATCTCAAACAGGAGCAATTATAAAGGTCAGCCCAAAGGACGCCAATGATGCAACTCACTCCTGTGCAATGAGCTTTGACAATTTTGTGTCGGTAAGTACTCTTGACAATCGATCACAAAAGCTATATGCACTGTTGATAATTTTTGAAAGGGCTTGAATTTTAGTTTATTTGAATTCATAAAGGCTTATCTTTAGTATGTGTGTTCAAGGAATATGACTAAGTAGGTGTGCATTGATATGGCTGACTCTGCTTTTACTTTCCATGTTAAGAGATATTTGTCTCTCAAAAGTAAAACTATAAAACATATTCTGTATACTTTTGTGGCATTTCCTAGTCATGAGATGCAATATACTGTGTTTATCTAGAAAGTCTTGGTCTTTAGCTGTTTATTGAAAAATTTGTTAGTTGATGCACGGACATGGACACGGCGACGTGAAACAACACGATTTGGATATGGTGATTAGGCATTTGTTATAGACACGGCTAGGATATGGCAAATTTTCGATCATTTTTTTGTATTCCTTTTCCTATAAGATATACTATTGACAAACCTATAGGTCCTATTGTGATGTTATAGAACTATTCCATGACAAGTTATACTGTATTGCTTGGCTCTAAACTTCCTTAAAGAAAAAATATCTAAGTTCAAATAGATTGGCCATTATTATTAAGCTGGTCTAGTTTAAAAGCCCACCCATTTAATTTATGATTCTGTCAACAAAATATGACGTGGCAACAAATTAGCCACTTTCTAGATCCCACCGTCTCTCTCAATTACACCAATTCATGAACCACCATGTCATAAAATCTGTTCATCATCACTCTCAAACTCCCAACTCCCTTATATACGCTGTCGCCACCACCACCATGGCCACCACCCCACATCATCTAGCCTTACCATGCCACCTCTGCAGCCTTCTTTCCACTTGCATGTTCTCCACCGGCATTGTAATTGCGGACCCTACTGGTATAATGTTCGCTGGCCTCTCAATTCAAGTTCATCGACGACTAAGGCATAATCCGGTATTCTTACAGGAAAAGTTTTTCCTTTCTTATGTTGTGATTTATGGACGTATTTTTCTTTTATCACCAATTTCCCTTATTTTGTTTAGAAGTTCGTGAGAGAAACTTTTTTTTTTTAAATGTTCTCTTGCTATCATGTGGAGGGAATGTTATGTAATGATTGCGCACTACTCTTTTGCGAGCAGATAACTGGAGATCCTAAAGCAGTTAGAAAAGCATTATACGCTGTATCACTCATAATGTTCAAATTTTCACCCAAAGAGGAAATTTCTCTTGATACAAATGTTCCTGAAGCCCCACCTAGCGTAATTATTCCGTCAGATGTTCCTATATTTCCAGCGAATAGTTTTTATCATGGTGCAGATACAATTGTTCCACAAGCAAGATCTCTAGCTCCGGTTATTGGGGCAGCCTCAAATGTCCCTGAAATTCCTGGATTTACTGAAAGTATTAATGCCTGGCAACTTTACACATCCCCCTTCCCAATTGTTCCTGGATACAGTGGCTCATCACGATCAGAGGAATTGGTGGTGAGAGTTTTATGCCCTTCTGACAAGATTGGTAGGGTTATTGGCAAGGGTGGAAGCACTATTAAAAGTATACGACAAGCCAGTGGGGCGACCATTGAAGTTGATGATAAAAAGGATGGTGGGGAGTGTAGTATTACTATCACATCTTCAGAGGTTAGGCCTACTCCAGTGATTACTGTTGCTACCATTATGTTGTTATATTTAATAAACCTTGTACACAATCTTTTGCAGTCAACCGGGGATGTGAAGTCTGCTGCAGTAGAAGCTGTTTTGCAGCTTCAAACGAAGATTAACGATGAGGATCAGGAGAAAGTAA
The DNA here is from genome assembly GCA_002076135.1 of Xerophyta viscosa. NCBI lineage: Eukaryota > Viridiplantae > Streptophyta > Magnoliopsida > Pandanales > Velloziaceae > Xerophyta > Xerophyta viscosa. The sequence goes on from MJHO01000056.1 coordinate 1,283,582, forward strand.
ATATTCGGCTTCTTGTTCCCTCAAAAGTCATTGGATGTCTTATTGGCAAGGGTGGGTCGATTATAAACGAAATGCGTAAGAAGACAAAGGCCAATATTCACATATCTAAAGGGGAAAAGCCGAAGTCTGCTTCTTCCAATGATGAACTTGTCGAGGTAAGAGTAAATAGAGTTGAGGCCCTCTTATTTCTATTTGGGCTTTGCAGGTTTTCATCTTGGAGAAATGCTAGGACTCTAATGCGCCTCTAAAGAATAAACCTCTAAAATGTTGTGGAGTAGGACCAATCACTTGAAAGTTGAAAATATGGTGGGAATAATTCCCGCAACATTTCAGAGCTTTCTTCAAATGTGTGTTAGAGGTAGAAAGTATTTTCTCTCCATGTATATCTGAACTTTTCATCAATTTGTAATTAGGTGTCTGGGGAGGTAGTTCATCTACGAGATGCACTTGCTCAGATTGTTGTAAGGCTTAGGGATGACTCATTAAGGGATAAGGATGGTTCGAATAGTGCTCCACCACCAAATGAGAGTGCTTATTCTGGAGGTCTGTCAGTTTCGTCTGTGCTACCAGCTGTTCCACCAGTTGCCCGGTTAGGCTTCGACCAGAGAATTGAAGGTGGAAGGGGACTTCCACCATTTTCTGGCAATAGCCTTTATGGATACCATTCATTGCAGGTACTTTGAAGCAATATAAGAACCTATTATCTGCTAATTTTCTTTGCAATTATGAAATTTCCTATCTGATCATTGTTTAACTCAATGTCTAGGGTGGAGATAGTGCTTATGGATCACTTTCGTCCGGTTATGGTTCAGCTACCCCATATTCATCCAAGTCATTTGGAGGGTATGGATGTGTTTTTAACTTTTTTTCACATAATACAAGAGTTAACATATTTCAGTTATTATTCAAAAGCAAAATTGAATGATATTCTAATTTGTTGGTTATGTTATTTAAAAAGAATACTTGAACCCCTTCTATGACATCAGCACCAACGGCACTCTGTTAATTTCGAGCTTTTGAGTGTTGGTGCTAAAGCATATATGTTTGCAGATATTGTTGAAGCGGTTTCTTTTCTCTTCTGATGGGTATGGCATGAACATTCTACCCTTAGGGGCTTGTAGTTTGGTAAGACGGAGCTGTTGATTGGTGGTGGAAGGAAAAGTAGATTTTAAAAAGGAGCCATTAATTTGATGCTAAAATACTCATTACAGTATGTGATTAAAATCATGGAATGGACATGAGCATATAGAGGAATAAAAAAGGCTTAATTTGCAGATTTATTAGGTCTGTATTTGTAATGAAAAAGAATGCCTAGCCAGTAATACTTACTACCTGAAAAGTCTACTATTATTTGGTGAATTTTTGGTAAAATAGATTGGTCTTTCTTTCTGAATAGTTAAGAATTGTTGGCCAACAGCTGTAAAGTTAATTCACTTTGAAGGTGGAATTCCATGACTTGTCTTTATGACCTGGACGATTTTGCTTGCAGATTGCCTTTATCATTTGAGATGCTGATTCCAGCAAATGCTGTCGGTAAAGTTATGGGCAAAGGTGGTGCAAATATAGAGAATATTCGGAAGGTTAGTTTACAGGAAAATTGGTCAATAAACTTCGAACATCCTCATATTTTTGTTAATCTACATGTGAATGGTATAATTCACTGACAATTTTTAACAGAGAATGACAGTTATTAATAATTATAGGGTGTTCATGCTCATGCTATATGTATCTATTGACATATCTACTCTCCAAATAACTAGCTTCCTCCAGTTAATATCGTTAAGCTCTAGGTTTATGTTGCTTGGTTGGGTGAAATGCTATCAAATAGGTGTGAGCTTATCATTCTGTTGTTTTCACATATTGCAGATTTCTGGTGCTCAGATTGAAATCGTTGAATCAAAACAAAGTCGTTCAGAGCGAATAGCCCATATATCTGGTACACCTGAGCAGAAACGGTCAGCTGAGAATTTGATCCAGGCCTTTATCATGTCGACATAAGATGATTTTGTATAGTCTAAGTACAAAGCATAACGTTGTTTTGCGGCAACTTCTCTAGGATTTGCTCTTTCCCTTGTTCTCGCATCTCTCCTCCTCCTCCTTTATATAATTATTATCTACCCTAGATCCTTAAGATATGTTCTGGAGGGGGGAACTTGATCTTAGAATTCCTACATAATCTTAGCATTTTCTATCATGTCATGTATCACTAACTTATAATGCGTCTCTTTCTGCGTTGATAAATCTCTTGGAACACAATATCCAAGAACCTCTTGATTGGTGCTTCCTTTCTGTTTTACTGTTAACGCTTCTATGATCTTAGGCAACAGTAATGTTGCGTTCCAGCTCTTACAAAGCATGGTTCTTGATACTGTGTGCCAACATCTTATGTACATTTATCTTGCTCACCTCAATTATGTTCTTATCAGAAGTCAGAACTTCATTCTGAGCTGTGACAAAACTTGTTTAACTGGCTTTACTTTATTTTGCAACTTCTTAAGTGTTAAGTACATTTTTTAAAATTTCTCAACATTTCATGGCAAACTTGTGAACTGTTGATCCTAGTACGAGGACTTTAATTTCTCACCTAACCCAGTACTTCAACATCCTTTTTTTTTTTAAATTTGGAATTTGACTGAATGCCATCGAGGTGCCTCCAATGACTTTATGGTTAACCAATTTCTAACTTATAGGCTGTTTTACTTCTCCAGACATTCTCTACCACCTATGGTGTTATGGTTCGGCTTAGATTTCCTCATATGATCTAAACCTTTAAATTAGAAATTGGACCCTCTAATGAAGTTTTAGCGAGATGTTTTTAGAATTCATAAGGCAACTTCTTGGCATGAAAGTGGTTTTGACATGGGCTCGGATTCTTATAATTTAAATATCCATTTGATCATTTATGCATTGGAATTTTGGGAGATCGTATAGATTTGAGTTCCTTGCTCATGACGTCATGTTCTTTGACTTAACGACTATAACTAAAATAGAATCTACTGAGAGGATCTCTCTCTCTCTCTCTCTCTCTCTCTAAGGAAACATTTCCATGTTTTGGATCTTAAAACATTTCCATGTAGAGGCTGATTTTTTCGTTATGGATGTGCAGGTGTTTGCTAAATTTTTTTTGTCCTTCCAATACTGTTATTCTTCGTTTATTCAATTGGCTGGTAGGCATGCATTCTTTCTCATTCTCCGATCCTCCACGCCTTATCTTGAACTGAAAATAATATTTTTAAAAACAGTATTGGTACTCGCACCATCTTTCTCTCACATCCTATCAACCTTCATTGCGTCACAGCTAGAAGCACATGTGTTATAAGATGTTTAATTTTTACCTAATGTTTTGAAGGATATTTAGTGTAGTTTCTCATGATTATTAGGCAGCCTTATTTTTTCCTTCCCTTTTTTGATTTGTTTACAGTATAGGCTGATCTTTTTTTTTTCTTTTTTCTTAACGACTTATGCTTCGTTTTCCCATCGTGCATCTGTCTATTCAATTAGTTTTTAAAAATCAATGAGTATATATTTTTAGTTGAAAGTTCAATGGCAATATTGTTGCTTCCTGGCTGATTCTTTGTGCCTTTTTTTTTTAACTTTGAAATATACCTAAATGACTCTCTCTCTCTCTCTCTCTCTCTCTCTCTCTCTCTCTCCCTCTCTCTCGATATCTGTGTGATATCCGTTGTGTTTGTTCATCAATCTAGCATCCAAGGGGGGTTTATGGCTCCCCTCTGGTTCTTCATGTAAAGAGAAACTTTCATCCGGAGGCAATTTCTTAGAATACATTTAAAAAAAAAAAAAAAACTGGGATGAGCACATGCCGTTGTTCATTGAGTGTAGTGGACAGGTGAGCCATTGTTAGGTAATAGACTGTAGTTAGTTGTAGTAGTTGCTGCTCCCCTCCCATGCATGTATCTACCCTTTAACTGTAAAGGCCGAGTTGTTTTTGTTGCTTTCCAAATTTGATCATCGAATGTGATATCGATGATATGTATTTTTTCCCTTTGGGGTTCTATTTTTGCCAAAGTATTCGAAGCTGTGCTTGAAATACCTAATATTTCCTTTTTTTGAAAGTTACAGAAGATATCTGTTGCTTCTTTTTATCTACAGTACAAGAAGCAAGCATTTTGGTAACACTTTTCTACTTTTGGAACATGTATTGAACATATATATTAGATTAACAGTGATGATATGCAAATATTGTCAAACATGTATTGCACAGATATATTAGATCAACTGTGTTGTAACAATGTGGAGTTAGGTTGAGCTTTTTTGATATGCAAATATCAAGTAAATTTTCATTTTCCTTCTATACTTGATTATCCATATATGGCTGAAATTTTAATATATGCTGGTAATATTCTTTTTCCATTGTGGTCCTTTACTGTGAATCCGCAATTTATTTTCTTTTCATTTCTTCCTTTTTTTTTTGGGTCAGGAGGGATGTACCCTTAACTTTTTATTATTGTAGTAGAACCAAGTCCACTTTTCATTATTTTCTTTCCTTTTTAATAATAACTTTTTATTATTGGAATAAATGGTGATTGACCCCTTGGACCTTGATGATGTTAACTTTTTTTTTTTCACCTGACTCAGAATATCACATGTCAGGGGGGTGTTGTACATATTTCTTGGATTCTAAGTTTCTAAATAGATCTCATATTTCTGTGGCTTTAATTGAGAAGAATTAGATTTTTGCACCAATCTCAGGCAAGACTGTCAAAGGGCCAAAATCGGATGGGAGGCGGGTACGCCGAAGGTGCGTCTTCGAGACATTGATCTAGATGTCGCCGTCTGCATGTTATCATCATATGATAGTAACTGTATTGGAATTAAAATTATTTCTTTTGGCTGTCAATACTAGTCAGCTCTCTTCCTGGTATTAGTAACTTGAGAAAATGGCAAATTTGCCCCTTCCTCTGAAGATTTAACCAGATCAGTCCTCTGGTTATGGGCTCATACAAACACATCCTAGGCACTAGGCATATCGAGAGTCATGCGTGCGGTGAAGATAGTGTTGGAGATCTATTTGGGAAGTGCTCGGACTTGGTGGAATTGTGTTGCTAGGTGATGTGAGATAGTATTGAGGATATTTTGGGAATTATGGCAAACTTTTGGGGCTAATTGGGTATAAATCAGGAGGGATAAGTTTGTTATTTATTTTATAATTATGGTAGTTCTTTTAAGGTCGTATTGAGTGCTGAGAAAGGAAAAGAAGATGGTCATTTTCATTGCATTATTTTAGTTTCGTATTAACACGCTATTGTTAGTTCTTGAAAATGAGTTGAAAATTTTTTATTATTAACAAATATGTTGTCATTTGATGGAAGACTGAACTAATAATTTCCACAATATATATGTTGGTGTCTTTTTCCACCTACTACATTAGGAAAATTTGAATTTTTTTTTTTTTTTATTTTAAACTTTTAAAGAACTTTAGAAATGTGCTTACGGTGGAGGGGCTTGAACCTGGCTGTTTTGCAGCCACGTTCGGTGCTGTAGTTACTTGTACCACAGGTTTTTTTCCTTGACTATTTCGAACTATTAATGCCACAAAATAGTTGCATGAAAAAAAAATAAATTAATTAAAGTAGCATGAGAACACTTCACAAGGGGGCACCATTTTGGTGCCCAAAAATTAGGGTTCAGTCCTCTTTGACACGTGTAACGTTGTCGATGTTTGTTACGCCCTAATTGGATTAAAAATATCGACCAATCTATCAAAATCTAATTTCTGACATGATATCGCAGTAAGTAAATATTCATACCAATTCTGCCTACCCATAAATTATTTGGATGTAATTTTCAGATTATCTAACCACAACTTAGAAAAGAATGCATATGGTAGGTATCTTTAAGTTGACTATTGAATGTTTTGGATACAACTATGAAAAGATTCTACCATATTAGTATAATTCAAATTATATAGTTGTAAATAGAGAGTGAAATATTTACAAATATGATTTGAAGTATATTAACTTTGTATGATTTTTGCATAGTTATATCCGAAACATTTAACAGCCAACCAATAGATTTGTTTTACTCATTATGTAAAAAATTCCATTAAAGTAGCCTTGGTAAGGGTAACAATTCACCCAAACAACTTTGATTCTTATCTCCCATGTCTAGAAAAGGAGATAATACATCCATTATGTGCCTATTTTGCTAAAATTGCAATCGAATAATCGAAAAATTAGCCCCAATAAATAGTAGCATGGTCGCAAGGGAGCACTACTTTGGTGGCTAAAACTGAAGTCAGTTGTTTGTTATAACTGTGTAGAACTAGAAGACCAATCTATCAGAATCTAGATGACGTTGATATAAAATATATCACAATTTCTGAGTAAGCATTCAAACAAAATTTGTCTACTCACGAAAATATTTTGTTAGTTTTGAATTATCTGACCGTAATTTTAGTAAAAGAGGCATGTGGTGGATATCTTTTTTTTTTTTTTAGATGTGGAGTTGAGAACCTAAACTGGTAGGATGAATTCTTGCTTTAACCACTAACACTTTGTTTGAATTGAGGAGTTTCCAATGGAAAGAAAATATATAGAATCATATAACATTCATATATTTGGAAAATGAAAGGAAATATATGGAAATAAAAATTATCAAATACTTTCTCATGGGATCCATATTTTGGTTTTCTCTAAATTTGGGTGATTTAGAAGAAAAAGTTGTTGAAATTAGAAACCTAACCTTATTATTTCTAACATTTTATTTTCTATATAGACATCTCTAAGGACAATATAGTAACTAAAAAATTAACAAATAGGTGGAATTGTTATTTTAAAGAAACTTTCTTTTTCATTTTATTTTCCCTTATTTTTTTCCTTCCATGTTTATTATCCAAACATAGACTAAATTATCTAGACGTCGGCTACCATGAATGTGATGTTTAAATAACGAATAAATTGACTATTTGATATTTGAAAATACAACTCTGAATTATAATCCAGATTATGTATGTAAGTTTTCAACTAATTATTTACAACTAAATAAAAAAAAGGATAATTTCTTTGACCTAACAGAAATGAGAATGAATCTAAAAGCCAATATTTTATGACAGGTGTTAACATCCGGTTAATGTAGCTTCCTCCGAATGAGAATTTGTATGAATTTAAAAAGTAAATTTTTTTTTTTTTTATAAAAAATATTCCGAGAAATAATTTGTTGTTCGATTATGTCACGTCGCCACTACCGCTAGACAATAGTGAAATGCCCAATTAACTAAGGCAGCCGTAGCACTGTTCTTTGCTTCTGGAGAGACCTCAAGCAAGGTCCTGTTTACGCACACCATCCTCTTCTTGTCATCTTTAGATAACAATTTTTAATTTTTAAGCTCAATCCAAAATTTATATTGAGATTAAATTACAATCTTCATAAAATTATGGAAATAGCTCTCAAAGAGTAGTGTCAATTGGTCATCTACTATACCGTATATACTATTAAAAATATACTTAAGAGATTATAATCGTATATACGGTCAATTAAATCACATCCGTTCACTCTCTTGCACATTGCACGCATGCTAAACTTGACTAATCCGAATATTATTTACAAGTTGAAAAAAAAATGTCGCATTAACCTTGCCAAGCCAAATGATATGATCATTCCAAAACCGATTAAATTAGACAGACTAGGTACTGAATAATGGATTATACATGAATATTTTATTAAATCGTTAAATACGAACTTGACCAAAATCTTTCGAATCTATGCATGTGACTTGAGCAGAAAAGAGCCCAATCTCGAACCTAAGTTTTCATGATCGAGTTGGATAACGGGCATAGGTAAGGAATGACCAAAGAGAGGGCTATGGATGATGATGGTAAGACAAAATTGTATAATCCTATATGCTCATACACTACATTATCCCCACCAACTCTCTTATTGGAGGATTATTTTAGGCATATCCCATACGCATTAACCTAAGAATGAATTATTTAACTTAAATAGCTTATAAAGACCTTCTACATATTTAATTCAAAAAATATATTTATAGATCATTTTCATGTTTCTTATAATAAAAGCTTATAGATGGCTTATGTTACCGTTGATAGCAGTATAATAATGATTTGTTTTTGTTATAAACATTTTGTGTTATGAGAATAGATAATTTTAACAAATTTCAGCTGAAGTCGCTAATATGGTGGCTGGATAGATCGTCAGTACTCCACACTTGGTTCAGAGCGTATATCAGGTCAAAATTTTACTTTCTGACCGTGGTTCCGATTCAATAAAAATTGATAGATTGTGGTTAAAAAATAGTATTTCTAATAATATAGAAACTTTGTGCACCGAAAAGATTTGTATTGTTATCTCAATAAATAAATATTATAATATTTATTTATCTAAAATATTTTTAATTTAAGCTGGAATACTGCTGCATGCTCTGCATCTAGAACCTTCTAGAATGTTGTCTTTTAAACTTTTTGCAGGATCGGAACCTGGAATAGTGTGACTCAACTAACTAGCTGCCTATGAAGACAACAACCCCTATATAAACTTTTGAAGTTTTGAAGAATTATAAAACTATTTGTGGGACAGGTTTTGGCAATTTTTCATTTTTAAAATAAAAGTTAAAAGTGGTGTACTTATTATAATTTATAATCTATTATTTTAGAAATTCTTTGAAAAATAGTTCTACTATATAATATTTGTAAGGTAGATAATGAAAGTAATCATACAGCCGAGGCTCCAGGATAACATTCTCCTATATTTGTAGATGATAAGCCTTAATTGAGCCAACTAAAATTATAGAAAAAATCTGAATTTTGCTTGCAATCGACCCTCACTTTTCTGTGGTAACGGTCCGAATGATATTGCTAGGTACTAATATTAGTAAAAGACAATTGCCAAATAAATTGGATATAGAAGACAAATTGAAAGAAATTATCTGAATTAATTGAGGTTTGTTTAGTTCCTAAATTTGTGGTACCATGATCATTTTCAAGCTAGGAAGCACTAATAGGGATATTAGTACGGAACATAATAAGACACAAACACATAATGATTGTTTGTTAAAAAAATAGCATACGAATATAATTTGAAACTAAAATATAAATATAATTTATATTAAATATTTAAATAATTAAAATATAATAATATTTAATAATAAAGTCTATATATGATATAACATTACACATACTTATATAAAATTAAACATCAAAAGTCTAATTATAAAGATAAAAATAAAAAAAATATAATATTTAACTATATTATATTATTTAAGACTATATGTTATTAGTATTATATAATATTTTATTTCTATTTTGTTTTAAGAGTTCTAATAAGGTGTGGTTTGTATTAGGCACGATGCATAGACCAAATCGTATTATTTAAAAAATAAAGGATGACATTAATTTATGTGAATTTAAAGCTCAAAAAAGATATAGAAGCTTTAGTATTTATTATATTTTTAAAGTTATTTCTCCGACCGCTACATAAGGTTTCCTTCTCCCGCCAACCTCTCCTCATGTTTGACCTTCCAATTTCCCTTTTCTACAATAAATTGAAATACAAATTAATTTTATCCTGTACTAAACATAACTATTTAAATAATTAAAGTTTATATAATTATAAAATAATCTAATAACTAATAAAAATTTATATAATTTGTTTTCAAAGATTACCTAACTAAAACATAGTATAAATAATATTTAAATATATAATACTAACTAAATTTAAAATGTAAAATTTATAAACTATTATTATTCTATTTTAAATTTTGTTAGATTTATTTTTTTGTCTTACGTTTTCTTTTAACTTTATCTAATTTTATCCCTCACAATAATTAATACTTTTTCTATTTAAAAAATATAAAATATAAAAAATTATAACTTACATATTAAGAAATTTTAAAGACTTTATACGTGACACTAATTAAGAACTTTAAAAGTACTACATAATATAAAATCATAATTTATCTTGGCTTATTTGTATTGTTATTTATAATAGAGATATGCACCAAGTTTCCGTGTGCCGGGACTTCAATTACATGTGTCATCTATCTGGCCACCAGATTAATTTCTATTGAGCAAAAATGTTTCGTGACACGAAACTAAAAGCTACAGCCCAAAATTGCCCTATTTATTTATTTTGAGCAAAATGAAAAAAAAAGGTATATAAAAATACTATCTTATAACAATTTACATTTACAAGTATCATTTTACTTTATATATGAAGTATAAATTTGTAAATAATAATTGTCTTCTCCAAATATCAGATGCGGGTCCTAAACAACATCATCCTCTCACGTAGAGTTCGCGTGTTTTTTTTTTTTTTTCCTAGTTCAACATTGCGGATTCAATTCCTCTGCCCCAATTCTCTATCCCGTCCTCTGTCCCAAATTCTCAAAACACATTTTTGTAAGTATTTTTTGAAAAAATTTTCAATATAAAAGTTATAGATCTCATCAAGATCTATAAGTTTCATATTAAAAATTTCTCCAAAAATGCTTCTAATATGTGTTTGTAAGCCGTCAAAGTGTTAACGGGTTTTTAAAAACAGTTTAAATATACGTTATGTAATATTTTGGAACCTAAAAAATATATATTTTAGAAGTATTTTTTGGAGAAATTTTCAATATGAAAGTTATAAGATCTCGATTAGATCTACAACTTTTATGTTGAAAATTTTTTTCAAAAAATTTATAATATATATTTTAAGGATTTGGGATAGAGGACGGGATAGAAAGTTGGGACAGAAGATTTGAGTCCCAACATTGCACCCCTCTCACATCATACCTAGGAGGCAGCTGGTCATATTTATTTTACATTTACATTTATTAATTGCATTTTCACCATTTCTTAAAAAGGACTGTCGACTAGTACAATTTATAATACTCCGGATGTAAATTTCGTATTTATACTACATCCATTAAAATTTTATTTTTAGAGTTATTTTTTTAAAAAAATTTCAATTATAAAATTGTTCAGAAAAAATATATTATATTTTTTCGTATAAATTATTTTCAAAAAAAATTAAATACCATATCAAATAAATCAATAAGAAACTATAGATAAATAAATTAATTTTACACTAACATATTTTAATAATTAGTTTTTACTTATATTATGACAATTTCTTTAAATAATTTAAACAATAAAATTATACATTTTATTTTTCTGAATAATTGTATAATAGTTTTTTTTTCTAAATATATATCTAAATATAAATTTTAATTAGTGTAGTGTAAGTTTTGAAACTGACATAGAAGATATTATAAAATTTCTCGTACTCGACGCAAGTATGCGGAGGTTTTGAAAAGAAGATGATAAATTTTCATCTAATATACATTACCTTAACTTGCTTTCCAAGAACTATATTATTTTTAATCCAATTACTATAAATAATATTAATAGTAATTATTATTATTGTTATTATTATTAAGAGAGAGCATCCTACCAACTGCCTTTAGCAGGCGTCGGAAACGTGGAGGTTTTTAAGAGCGAAGAAGGAGACGAAGAAGCAAACCCAATTGTAAGATCGCCATTGCTGAATTGTATAGTGATAGAGAGATAGCGAGAGAATACTTACTTGGATGTGGACGCCGTCATCTGGGAGTAGCTCGCACCGTTCGGGACACCGCCGGATCGCCGACTTCTTGAACGATGATGATCGGGATTCCGGCGACGAGGGTCTCACCTTCGCCACAGCAGCCGAAAGTGGCGGCGGAATGCTGCCGCTGTTCTTGGCCGATCGAGACGACCTCGTCGAAGTAATGCTCGAGCTCGACGAGGAATCCATGGTCGTCCGGAGCGTCACTCCCACATCCAACACATTCCCCACCACTCCACCACCGGCACCGGCAGCGGAATCAAGTCTAAGCCGGAGCTCGTCGACGGCGTCGAAGATCCGTCGTAAGTTCGCGTGGCTGATGTCGCCCGCCGGAGAGGAGGAAGAGGTAGCGACGGTGGCGAGGGAGGCTCGGAGAGCGCAGGCGCGGCTCGCGAGGACGAGGTCGGGAGCGCAGCGAGCGCTGAAGGGGCTGCGATTCATCAGCAGAACCGGCGACGATCACGGTGGAGCCGCCGAGCAGTGGCGGCGCGTGGAGGAGCGGTTCTCAGACCTCGCCAAAGAAGGCCTCCTCTCCCGCGACGATTTTGGCGAATGCATAGGTCTCTCTCTCTCACTCTTGTCCCTCTATCTCCCGACACTCCAGTCCTGGCACCCATCTCTAGGCAATGAATGGAGCTCATCTCTACCGTTCATGTTCAAACTCTGTTTTCCATGGTGCCGTCACCGCCTGGTTGTAGTAGCTATTTATTTTATTTTACTTTTAGTTATATTTAACAAAAAAACCCTGCAGATTTGCTGCCGGGAACTGCCGGGTTGTAGTAGTGAAAAGCTCCCTCTGTGGTTTAGTTGGTGGGTCCTGTCACCGGGCTGACGTTTTTTGTGCATGTGATGGTCTGCAGGAATGGTGGATACGAAGGAGTTCGCCGTCGGAATCTTCGACGCCCTGGCGCGGCGGCGTCGCCAGAACCTCCAACGAATAACGAAAGAAGAGCTCTACGATTTCTGGCTCCAGATATCCGAACAGAGCTTCGACGCTCGCCTCCAGATCTTCTTTGACATGTAATTGATCATCTCATAATCTTTCTCATGTTTTTTTTGGCCTAATTTTTTTTTCCAATTTGTACGATTTTTCTTTTCAGGGTTGATACGAACATCGACGGCAGGATAACGAAAGAAGAAGTTCAGGAGGTGAGCGACAGGCCCGGGTTCTCTACAGTTGCTTCATGTACCAATCTGTCCAGAATGTAGCTAAAGAAAAAAACTGCACCATGTGCCCAAAATTTCCGTATTTCGTCACATCTAAGATTTTTGTTCGACCAATATCAAAATTTGCTACTATTTGGACAGCTTGATGCATGTTTCACGATCACTGGGATAGGTTAAATGCAGTAGCATAGCATTGTCGCTGTTTATGAGTATATGAGGCTGATAAACTTTAATTTCGCATTTTTACAGCTGATAATTCTGAGCGCCTCGGCCAACAAGTTATCCAAGCTTAAGGAGCAAGCAGCGGAGTACTCCTCGCTGATCATGGAAGAATTAGACCCTGAAAATCTCGGCTACATCGAAGTAAATATATCCTAAAATGTTTTTAGCAGGAAGTTCATAATTTGGGCTAAATAAAATTAAACAACGGCTACACAAGACGACTTGGATCAACTTCCCAATTTACTTTGCTACTAAGATTCTTAATTTGATAAAATTACTGAAATGCCATTCTCACGTAGTTCAATGTTACAGTTATGGCAGTTGGAAGCGCTGCTGTTGCAGAGGGACAGGTACATGAGCTACAGCCGTGCTCTGAGCACGGCCAGCGGCGGCGCCGCTACCAACTGGAGCCAGAACCTTCAGGGCTGCAGCATTCAATCGTCGAAGCCCCTGAAAAGAAGTTACTGGGGAGGGAGGCGGTGGAGGAAGGTGGAGGCGGTGGCGCGGGAGATCAACTGGCAGCGGGGGTGGGTGTTGGCGCTATGGTTGGCGGCAATGGTGACTCTGTTCACGTGGAAATTCGTGCAGTACCGGCGGCGAGCAGCGTTCCAGGTGATGGGGTACTGTCTTCCGACGGCGAAGGGCGCCGCCGAGACACTGAAGCTCAACATGGCGCTGGTTTTGCTCCCTGTCTGCAGGAACACGCTGACATGGCTGAGGTCCACACGAGCTCGCCTCCTCGTCCCCTTCGACGACAACATCACCTTCCACAAGGTTATTAGTAATTAAATTTTAGTTTCAAAATCAGTCTGCATGCAGTAAAATCTATTTACTAAAGTTTCAGTGTCAATAAATTCTGATTGTCAACGTGGTGAAGTTCTAGAAAGAAAAAGGTGTTGAATCTGATGTTTGTGGGGCACTGAACTTGGCCGCCCGTCGCTCTCCGCGGTGTTGGTGGGAACGACGACGGCTGCTTTTCTTTCATACTTTTTTTTTTGTTTCCATTTCTTTTATTAACTTTAAATAATGAGTAAAAAATATATTAAGTCAATCAGTAGATAGGTCATACCGGATAACCTATGATCTGAAAAGTTCACACTGATAGTAGAGTATGGTAGTTCATTTCTTGAAATTATGGAAAATTGATTATTTCTAAGTCGTTGATAAGGTGAGTCATATATTAATAAATTTTCAAACTGAAAAATTTCTTCCAAAATATTGTACAAATTTTATACTTGTCCTAAATGGAGAATTTGTTGATTTTCTCAATATTATAGAAAGCAGACTCGATCCTGGGAAGCTTGGATAATAACTGTTAGATTTATTCAAAATTAAAAGTAAATTATTATATATGATTTCTTCTGCTAGGTGTGTTGCTGTTTGCTGTTCTACTCATGATATCTGATTTCCCGCCATTCTGCATGCAGATGATCGCGGTGGCAATTGTCGTTGGAATCGTGCTCCACGCCGGCAACCACCTCGCCTGCGACTTCCCGCGCGTGATCCGCGCTCCGCCGTGGAAATACGCCGCCGTATCCCGGGACTTCGGCGCGACGAAGCCGACCTACGTGAGCCTCCTGAGGGGTGTCGAGGGTGTGACCGGGATCACGATGGTGGTGCTGATGACGCTGGCGTTCACGCTCGCCACCCACGGGTTCCGAAAGAGCGGAGTCCGGCTGCCGCCGCCGCTGCACAAGCTCACCGGGTTCAACGCATTCTGGTATTCTCACCACCTCCTTGGAGTCGTCTATGTGCTTCTCATCATCCATGGCTACTTTCTCTTCCTCGTTCACAAGTGGTATCTTAAAACAGTAAGCTGGCACCTCCCTTCGTTATTTTAGTGTTTTTTCAGAGTTCTCAAATAGTTTTTGATGCTATCCTACATGAATTGAGCTTGAACTTTATTGATTTTGGGAGAATTTTGGGAGTTCTAGCATTGCTCAGATTTTAAGTTCTCACATTCGAAGCTTTTAAGTGCTCAGATTTTAAGTTCTCACATTTTAGAATCTTAAAACACCTATATAAAAGTATTTCTTGAAAAAAAAAATTAAATACAAAAATGTAAATCACATCGACATTATTTTTTTTTTTTATATTCAAATCTTATCCCAAAAAATACTTATATAGTAACAAAAGTGCTCATCTTAGAAATTTTAAGATAAGCTAATTTGTAAGAATTTTGGACCGAACTGTAAATAGTTTGAAATCAAGACGGATATATAAATTTTCCTTTTTAGTTTGCATTTGTTGGGACCATATGTGGGTCCCTTCCCATTTTTTGGTGGACCTACAAAGGCTAGGACATAGTTAAAATAGAGGAATTATATTGTGTGACCATTATGTGGATTTAGTCAATAGTGCGATGAAATATTTATGCAACGCACTTGTTGGGTCTATGAAAATGTATATTATCTCTAGGTATTATTTAAGTGGAGAACTAAGCTGTTGCACAAAATAATGAAGTTTTTGTTGCATAGTTTGGTGAGGGTTGTTGCACCTTTTTTATTTATTTATTTAATTTTTTTTATTTTGGAGACAGGACAGAGGCTGCTCGACCATAGCCGGCACTTTAAACCACCGCCTGAGTCATATTGTCTTTTGCTGCGCAGTTGTTGCACCTATTAGGATTTAGGCCATATTTAACTTAGAATATGCCATACATATGTACTAGTAATGAAGAAAAAAAGAAATTTGGGGTGACAGCTTGGTAGTTCTGACTTGGTGCGGCATGAGACATGGCTTCACGTTAGCTATTTGCAATTAGCATCTTAGTTGTCCCATTCATATAAAATCATCTTTATGTAGTTGTTAGTATGGTTAATATAAATATAATATAAATATAAATAAATAAATTTAATATATTATATATATATATATAATATAATATATATATATATATATATATATATATATATAATATATATATATAATTTGTCGCTTATTGTTAAGATATTCTGATAATTATTTGTATTAATAAAGAAGTTAATGATTTGTTTACTTTCCAAATATTCGTCATATCTATGATTTTAGTGACAAGGACAAACAATTACTAGCGAATATATTGACCGCAAGTAGTGATGACAATATGCAACCGAGAAATGCATAAAATTTTCGTCGTCTATGGTCTATGGTCTATTTTGTTCTAGTTTCTGCGACTTTTTCGAAGTTGATTACAGGAAATGATGTAGATGTCTTAACTAACGGTAGCTACGTAAGAATGTCGTGTTGCGAAGAGATTACAAGTAAGAGTCCCCCAACAGTGATTAGTCAATTTTCGATATTCTTATTAATAATTGAGTATTAGTCTATGTTCAATCATTTGGAGTTACTAACAGTAGCAGAGATGTACATGTCTTCGTAGTTTTCTACGCAAACATTCGTATTACGCTTTCTAACGAAGAACTTCTGCTTCGTATATCTTAGAAACTAGATTATAATATTTTTTACTGCAGAATAATATGTTAAACAGCTTAAAAGAATGAACAAAGAAACAGTCGTAGTGCATGTAAATTTGACTTGATCTTGCTCGTTATTTACCAGACATGGATGTACATCTCAGTTCCTCTGCTGCTGTATTTAGGAGAGAGGACCCTCAGAACCTTCCGATCCAATGCATATTCCGTCAAAATCATAAAGGTAAATTACTGTAATTCTTATTTAGTTAATTTACTGATCTCTGCCGTTGGTTGAAGGACGAAATTAGCAAATTTTAATTTTCTTAAATTTTATAAATGGAAATATTTCAACGTATACAGTGCAAAATTTGAACTTTTATTTCCTTGTTCTTCATCACTAAGTAAATATGTTGTAAATGGTGTGATCCAGGTGTCTTTGCTACCGGGAAATGTTTTGAGCGTGATAATGACAAAGCCGCATGGATTCAAATACAGAAGCGGCCAGTACATTTTCCTTCAGTGCCCGTCAATATCTCCATTCGAATGGTTCTTTCTCACACTTTTACATACTTCTATTTATCGATCCCTTTTTGAGTAACCATAGAGCTCACAAAGTTTTGCATTTTAAATGTATTATTATTTATAACTTCGAATGTGCTATGCAATCAAATAGGCATCCGTTCTCCATAACTTCGGCTCCCGGGGACGATCATCTTAGCGTGCACATCAGAACCAATGGCGACTGGACTCGGGAACTGAAGCGCATATTCACAGAGCATTACCTTTCATCTGCTGTAAGCGGGAGAGGAAAATTTAGCGATTTGGTCTTCGCCGAGAAAAAACAGAAAAGGTACAAACATTATGTTCCTTTTTTTTATATATACCGTATCAAGATCACTATACATACAGCCCGAGCCTATGAATTTTTTTGTAGTTTGCCAAGATTGTTTGTGGACGGACCATATGGTGCGCCAGCTCAGGATTACAAGAACTACGACGTTTTGCTCCTCATCGGACTGGGAATAGGAGCTACACCATTTGTAAGCATTCTTAAGGACCTATTGAGCAACATCAAGTTAGCCGAGGAACTTATGGTATGTTCTTGAAATCATATTTCCATTTTGAAAACTCCTATTGTAAAGACCATTTGGCCTTGATTTGTATTAAAACTGATATGGCAGCAACTCATTGGTGCTGGTGGTGGATCCCACTCATTCATCGCCCAATGGCTGACCACGACATATGTTGTGATGCAAATTATGGCTAAATATTCAACATTAGTGCATTATTCATTCTGTAATGTATGGATTTTAGGATTCAGCGACTGAAACTAGTCGGTCGGATGACAGCCTCAATAGTTTTAGCATATCGACGGCAAGTAGTAGTAACAACATCAGAAGGCGATCCCATAGGACAAAAAGTGCTCATTTCTATTGGGTTACAAGGGAACCGGGATCATTTGAATGGTTCAAAGGAGTTATGGATGAAGTTGCTGAAATGGACAAGAAGGTAACTTCTGCCCTTAATCTCATCGTTCCGTTACCCTAAAATTTCGGGGTTTTCTCATATCAGCCCCCCTATTTTCATTTCGGCGGAATCAGCCCCTGAAAACGCGTTTTCAAGGGCTTTTCAGAGGTTGATTCGGCCGAACTTTAAAAAGGGAGAGTTGATATGAGATTATCAGTAAAATTTCCCTGAAATTCAATCAAGTTCACTTTGACATAGCACGTAGTTGAATTCATGCATGATTTTGACGGAAATTGTAGATTATTCTAGGAGCTCTACCATTTTTGTCATGTAAGACGGTTTTCATAGTAAATCGGCGTGAAATGAGTATCAAAGTCTTTTAAACGCTATGCATGATTAAAACAGGGTGTTATAGAGATGCATAACTATTTGACGAGCGTTTATGAAGAACGAGATGCGAGATCGACTCTTCTAACGATGGTGCAAGCACTCAATCACGCCAAAAATGGAGTGGATATAGTCTCAGGCACTCGGGTAAATGTTTTATGTGTACTTCAAAACTTTTAAGTGACATCACTAGTCCAAAATATTGATAACTTATCGATTTCGATGTTACCTTCGTAGGTGAGAACACATTTCGCAAGGCCAAACTGGAACGAAGTTTTCACAAGAATTGCAACAAAGCATCGGGGCTCCACTGTCGGTAATAACTTCCACCAACTATCCGAATATCGGAATTTTTTAGTAGGAAAAGTAACTTCGATAACTTTAGAAGAAGGTAACTTCAAAAAGCAGTTGTCTTGATGCAAATAGAATCTAAACTAGTTTTCTTCGTTTATTCCACCTAATTATAATTACGCGTCCACATCATCGAGTTGATGGGGTTGATGAGCCATCAAAAATAAGATTCAGAGCCAAGTTCTGAACTATGCGACGACATGTTAGAATATCTAAAAGAGCAATTATAGGTATCTCTAATTATAACTCCAAAAAAATCTCTAATGTCAGGAGTAACTATTTACTCCAGATATACATGAATCAAACATGTGCTGAAAACCATATACAGGTTCACTTTTGAGTTTTCTTTAGAGTTCCAATTTAGAGGTACAAAGTAAATATAAACTCATATTTCTTCACAGTAGTTATGTGAAATTTCACGATTTTTCGTTCGAATGCCAGGAGTTTTCTACTGCGGGACGCCGGTACTGGCCAAGGAGCTAAGGAGATTATCACATCAGTTAAGCCAGAAGACCTCTACCAGATTTCACTTCCACAAGGAATATTTTTAATTTCCTTTTACACCTGGGTATCGAAATTTTGATTGACTTATAAATATATATATATATAGAGATATATACCTAACCCATAAAAGATGCAATGTATATAATTCAAATATAGTACAGCTTATAGTATCAGAAAAAGAAAAAAATCATATTTGCATTAGAAGAGGCTTAAAGCCACTGTCATCTTCTTCTTTTTTTCCCTTTTTATATATTGTAATAGATGCCAATGTATGAGGTATACATTTTTTTTTTTAATAAATTATCAATAAACAATTTTCTTGTATCCTCTCTTCTTTGCTAGCTGTTGCAATTTCAGTACCTTTTTTTTTTGCATTACTAAGATTTGCTGGCAGCTTTTACAATTGACTTATTAGATGAAATACAGAGATTCCCTCTTCCACCAATAATTCCTTTTTTTTGTGTCCTTTTCTTCTCTAATTTATAAAATTTTCTGGTGTTTCTCAACTCCTCATAGAAAGAAGCAGGTAGATGAAGCAAACAATCCAACCACCAGCCTACATTCCCCTATTTCACCTTTATTTTAACTCAAAAGTAGCTGGCAAAAACATGTCAGAAAATTTTTTAAAATTAAAAAATAATATAATAAAAAAAAATTTCTCAGCGACCAATTTCCATTCAATTATTTGGTTTGAGTAGGAGAATCCTTTAGAATATCAATATCTGATGGACAAATTCAACACAAACATCATTAAAGTGTTGCCAACATGCCATGGAAGGTAGACTCCTTAACAACCTTCAAACAATTAATTTGTAATGTTATTCATAGTCATCTTAAACCAAAAAAATAAATAAAAATTAATTTAGAAACTAATTTAAAAAAATAAATTAAAAAATAAAAACTATCAGCAGTACAGCTATTCTAACCGGACTAACATTTTTCTTACGTTAGCTGCCCTAACACTCATAATTCCTTGCACAGAAGGCAGCATATTTTGATGAACATTGTTCTTTCTTTTATAATTTTCATGCAGTAGCTGAGCGCTACTAGCTCGACCGGTTGGGAGGCACCTCAGGAAGCGTTATCACCCAGATTCGAGGCTGCGTGGGGTGAAATCTCCCGTAGAATTTTTCGAAGAAAAATTATCTGTATCCCGTGACATGAGCTTCCGTCATAAAAGACATATACTCGGATTTCAGAGCGTCGGTCAAGACTGGGTGTGGGGGTTTATGAGTTTTAGGTCCCTACGGGGCGTGGGGCGTGCACTCGCATTACTGGTTCCATCACGATAAAAAAAAATAAATAAAAAAAAAAATCATGCAGAAGCATCAGTTTTTATTTTATTTGGTACAATAGCTTCAGAATTTCTTTATGATACTTGTGAAGCTCGCTGCTCTGAAACGAGTTAGGATGCACGGGGCTGCTGAGAGGCGGTGCTAAGATACTCGTTTCCTGGTGTTGCTTTCCGTCGCGGCCCAACACAGGTCCACATGCAACATGGGCTCGTATTTGCCCAGCACCGGGCCCATTAACACTAAGCACATCTCTTATAAATAAATACGATCATCGTGCTTGTTTTGAGAGATTATTCACACCGTAAAAGCTAACACGATACATTCCAAAAAGATTCTATATTTTATATTATACATTCGTATTTTTGAAAATAATTATACACACTATAAACTTCGCTAATATAATATATGGGAGATAAGGCCACACATATATACAGTCGACACGGGTGATTAGCCACAATGTTTGGATCTGCAAACTGAAAATAGAAAATCAAGGCTAGTTGATTTCAAATATAAACAAAAGAGATTCATCACAGAGAAGCATAATAATTAGTCAGAGACGTGTTTCAACCAAGATACAATCGTACATAATTGATAATAATGTTAAATTAATAATTGTAACAGATAATTTATGATAACCATTTCTTGTTAATTGTTAAAAAGCTCAAAATGGGCAATGCACTTACTGTAAAAAAAAATGTTGCTGCTTGGCATCACAGTAACTTTCCGACACAATTCTTCTGACCGACTACCTTGGCAGTGCAGGGAGGACCAGTGGCACTTCTTCAAATTGCATTATTCCTAATTCAATTTTATTTTGTTAAAATAAATAAAAATAGAGTATTTGAAAAGCAAAAGAATATACTAACCATCGTTGATCCAGTTAGTTGGAGAGCTGGATATTAGAAGAGACTAAAAGTCTATTTTATAAAGAATATGTCGGAAGTTCGAATTTCAGCAATATCTGATTGTGAGAGTTTACCATTTACCGTTCAGTATCCGGACGATACGTAGGATAGAAACTGAACTCAACGACCAAAACCAAAAAAAAAAAAAAAAAAAAAAAAACCGAAGGAATGCTAAACTTGAACTAAGATCTAGCTGTTTGCTAGCTTATGGACATGGTGAGAAGATTGAATGCTTAAATGTATAGGCCCTACATTACTTATATTTCTGAGTTCAACCTTTTGGCCCATACCACATGGTGCTCTGAGGCGGGTTATGTTACAGAAATCATTCCCTTTTTCATTTTTTTTTTTTTTTTTTTTTTTTTTTTGGCATTCTTCCAAAAAGTTTATTATCAAACTAGTCATGGTCTATTAGATTATAAATAGTAAACACGGTCCATCCTTCAAATAAAAATGAGAAATTCCAGATCAGCTAGTAGTTGGACTAGACTGAAGGAATAACATACTGCAAGAAGAAAATCCAAGACGAATCGTTGGAAGTATTTGAAACCGGAAGATCTAAGCTACTGATTGAACAAAAAGAATCAAATGTCGACCGTATTCGCAAAGTGATCCGCCACACAATATGTTCTTTTTTTGTACAAGCCTAGATATTTAATTATTCAATCTTTCTATTATCTCATCATATGGAACTAAACTTAAGCTAGTGTCACGGACCAAGACATTTATCCTATGACCATGAAGCATCAAGGCTGCGCAGGTACACAAGACGCGCGCAAAATGGCACACGAAGTGCATGTGCTACGCAGATGTCTAGTCCATGATAAATATCCGGCCCGTGCCTGGGCCGTGTCTAGACCATGCGCCAGGCAGGATGCCTCGGCCGCGCAAATACCGTGCGCCATACAAGATGCGTTGGCCGTACCTAGACCTTGCCTGGCCCACACTTGGGCTGCGCCTAGGCCGTGCGCCAGGCAGGATGCCTCGGCCATGCCTAGGCCGTGCGCCAGGCATGATGCCCTCGCCGAGCCTATACGGTGCCCCATACAAGATGCAAGGGCCGTACCTGGGCCGCACCTGGGGCAAGGACAAGTCTATTTTTAGAAATTTTTTAGAATTTTCTTAAGTCTTGTAAAGTTCTTAGTTGCTTGGTCAATAAATTATATATAGCCCAGTCCCTCTTGGCGCGGGCGGCTATTGCTCTATTTATACATAACAACTTCTTCATATGCAACAGGAAAGGAATTTCATAGACTTTAGATAACTATTTCGATGTTCTCAAAACATTTTTGATCCATCACATTCTCGTTGGGGATGCCGAATCATGAAAAGCTCGAATCATGAAAAAGCTAATCTTTTCTTATCGTATCATACACGTCCAAATTTCATAAAATTTAGCTCTTTTATATAGTTAGTGTTGTTTTTTAAAAAGCTCAACGATAAATTTATAAAGCAATAATAAAATATACTAATCTTTTTTTTTTGTTTTAATAACTCTAGATATGTTAAAACACTTCCAGAAAAATTTATCAACAATTGCATTAAAAATTATAACTTTTTGAAAAAATTCTATACGACTTTAGTCATTATTAATTAAAAAAATAATGCAATTTATTATATTCTAACATTTTTTTTGTTCTAGGTTCTATGAAATTATCTGTAAGGCTGGTCCTTGGATCTCTACTATGATTAAATAGATACAATAAATACGTTGCCTTCTGGATATATGCCATATCATCTTTCTTTCTTTTTTATAAATTATATAAATTAGTTTCTAAAAATAAAAAATATATTAATGTAAGACCATGTACGTGCTATTATGTCAGCACGTTTTTCATTTTTAAGAACTGATTTATACTGCCTGAGAAAATAAGGGGCAACTACCCTTACTTTTCAGAAATTAAAGCAAAATGATTTTCTTATGATACATGCGAAATTAAGTTGTCATAATCCAACAACCAATGGTTGACATTTTTCTAGAAAAAAATTTCCAAACTAACCAGTTGATAATTACTAATAACTAGAAATTTCTGATTTATTATAAATACAAGAAAAGATGGTCATTTATATTTGCATCATTATTGTGTTCTGAAAATGACCTTTAGGACTTTTGAGTGTACTGATGTTTATGCTACTATCATGTATGAAAAGCATGATAAGAAAAACATTTATCGTCGATCAGCAGGTCTAATTAATTAGTACAGCTAGATATTAGAAAAAAATTATAATTTGTGCAAAGTGTAGGTTCGGTGTTTGAATTCTAAAAATACATTATGAGGAGCTGTTTCTTAACACGCTCTCACTGAAGGTAGATAGGGCTGAGCATTCGGGTCGACCCGAACCGAACCGACCCGAATCGAAAATCTTAAGGCCGACCCGAACCGAATACTTTCATACCCGAACTGATCCGAATTTCGTGTCAACCCGAACCGACTAAAATTCGGGTCAGTTTGAATTGGTTCGGGTTGACCCAAATAATAACAAAAATTATTTTTATTCAGTATCAATTCGGATTCGAGTCGGTTAAGGTCGACCCAAATAGTTGTAATATGAATATTTTGTTTAAAAAGAAAAAATAGCACAAAAAACCAACGAAACTAACTAAAATGTGACTCACGAGGATAATTCGGGTGCAATCCGAACCAAACCGAAATTCGACCACCGAATCCCAACCGAATTATATAGACCTGAACTATTAAAATGTCGATCAGAACCGAACCCGAAATTTTGACTTTATTTGGGTCGGTTCGGTTCGGTTTTTCGGGTAGGTTCGGATAATGGTCAGTCCTAAAGGTAGATATTTGGTGAGAAAAATAGGTTCTCGCAAAGCTAACATTATTATTTTGAAAACCAATTAAACTAATAATTGTGAATTTGAGGGTGCAAAGAAAAAACATATCATATACCATGTAGCAACCAATAAAATAGTTAGGTTTTACCTATAAGTCTGATATAAAATTTTATCAAATTATAATTTACTTCAATTAGAATAATTAGGTTTTACCAATAAATTTCAAGCGTATAAAATTAAATAAATTGATGGTTGAATTTTATTATTGCACATAGCAGCGCTGTTTACTATTATTGTAGGTTAATTTATTTACACCTACTTACAATATTTAAAATTGTCCCAAAAAAACTTGCTTAACCTCCAAAAAGAAATTACAATACAGAGCTTAGAATACCAACTTTGACCATCCAATACCCAACACTATCCGTATAATATCTAAAATATTAAAGTGTAGAAATAATGCTTAGTAATATTTTATATTCTAATATAAATATATTTTTTTAATCTTGACTGTTGAGTTCAAGTCTATCTTATTTCGACCGAATACTGAACGATAAATAGTAAAATGTTATACTTATTTCTATGATTTATTTATTTTATTTTTTCAAAAAATATAATAATATAATAGTTTATTTAATTAAAAAAATTAAATTTATTTTGTAATTATATATATATATATATATATATATATATATATATATATATAATATATATATATGGGTGATGAAAGCCGTTATACCACGTGATATTTTGAATAATTTTTAGAGTACTATGTGGTATTTATTCTTATTTTAAAAAAATTATTTAGCATTTGTATTAATAGATATAAATTTATAAAATTATATAACTTATTTGAAAAATATCTATATTACAAATAAATATTTAATTAAAATAATAATTTATAAAAATAATCTAAATATAGATATTAAAGCTAGTATAAAAGTAATTATATTATATATTATATAATATTAATTTTTTAAATAAATTTTAACATGTAGAAAAAAAAATTTAATTATAAATATAATCCATTTAATGTCAATCCCTAAATAATTTTTTGTATAGTATTTGATATTTTTTCTTACTCTAATAATATATTACTAAAATATAATATTTTAATAAAATAAAATTTATCTAAAATTAGGAAAAAAATAGATAATTAAAATTTTAAAAATTGTTATTGATATATATGATTATATATAATGACTTACAACCGTGCATCTTACCGGTCCAATACTAATTATAAATAAAATTGTATATAAATCACTAGTTTATCGCCTGCTAGTTAGCCTTTAAATGCAACACTAAAATTTTCATCCGAGAATATAACAGTTTTCCGATAAAATTATAAAAATGTATCAAAATTCAAAAAAAGATAATATTTGACTTTTTTTTTAAATTTTGCGATATATACGGTTAATCCTTTTCTTTAAAGTGCCATTTAATTGTATAAACTATTTATGGTCCTGGACTCCTGGATTCGCTGCGAAAAATAATAATTTTTATTTTTATTTGTGTACTGTATTTGCAGAATAATATTTGTTTATCAGACACTACAAATACTTGGCCAGCTTTCTCTCCCAGATTCGCTCTATACTTCTCTTCCTTTTATCATCGACCACTTCGCCGTTCTTCTCTAAAAGCCTCCCAAATCTCCTCCCAAAACCCCTGCTTTTCTCTCAAACCGCTCCAATCTTGGTGTCCCAACTTGACTCTCCCGTGCCAATCCCGGCATTTATCCTTCCATTGCTTGTTCTCCAGGTTCTTACAATTTCCCCCATTTAAAATATGCTTTTTTAAATTTAAAATTTGATCTTTTGTCGCTTCGGTTTGTATTTCGATTGCAACTAATTGATTGGATATTCTTTTGCATATTTCAGATACTTAAATAGATATTTTCTGTTCTACTTGTGTAAAAATCGAAACTGTTTTCATAAAAAATGGCGGTGGCGTCGCCTTTGTGCACGTGGCTGGTCGTCACCTGCATGTCGATGTCCTGCGATGCAGACCGTTCAAAGATTCCGACGAAAGCCGCTGCCTTTAGCGACGGCACGCGGGTCCGGAGGCGACGGAGAGCTTCGCTTACAAATGTAGCGGCAGCGTGGATTGGGAGTCGCCGGAAGGTTGAACTTTCTGTCGGCAGCGGTGGAGGACTTTTCTCGAGTTTCTGCTGTTCGGGGATTCAGAATCTCATGAGTTCATTTGAGCCGTGCCCTGAGTTTTATAATTCAACGAGTGAGATGTTACGGTTATGGCGCTGGTCGCAGACTACTCGGCAGCAGAGGTGGGCCGCCACCGGCTCAGGTTGTTCTTTTTCTTATTCATAAGTTGTTGTTGATATTTGCTTTATTTTTCTATTTTGCATGTTCTTGTATTGGTTTTTGTCATGCTGATAACTATGATATAATGGATTGTGGACTTCAAGGATGGTGGTTGTGTTGTTGAGCAATCTTGGGATATGTAAAGGAAAATTTGTTTGTATAAAGTGCCTCGATTCATTTTTTTTTTCTTTATCATGTACTGTTTGGTTACTTAATACTCATGGTTGTTTTATTGTTTGGACTTTGGAATTATACATAGATGCATGCGCCTTTTTTAATTCTCGGTATAGTGTCATTATAATTATGACAATATAATGGATATCGCTAACTACCATATAATGGAATCTGTTAAAATGAAGTTAAAGGAAAATGGTTGCGTCGTCGAGGTATAAAGTTTCTTTATTTATTTTTTTTGGTTTTTAGCCTATTGTTTTTATGACATTGTATATTGGTGAACTTTGATGAAGCTTTGCTACTTTGCTGCAGGAAATGCTATGGCGATCGCTGGTGAACCTGCAAAAGAAGTTTCAGAGAAGAAAAGTACACGGGCTAAAGATAGGAGAGTTGTTGTAACTGGGATGGGCGTCGTAACTCCGTTGGGCCATGATCCATATGACTTCTACAATAACCTCCTTGAAGGTGTTAGCGGCATAAGTGATATTGAATCATTTGATTGCACCAGCTATCCAACTGTAGGTCTTCTTACCACATTGTTCTATTCTCTTTTGGGAAACAATTAGAGCAAACGAAATTCACAGCAAACTACACACAAATTTTTTAATTGCTAAAGTAAATTGTTGTGAATTTGAAGTTAACTCGTTGGACTAAAGGTAAAGTTAAGCCAATATAAGTTGTAAGTAATTAATCAACTTTTATTTTAGGTCTTTGGTGTGCAGTAAGTATTTCCATGAAATTAAGATTACAATTAAATATATCAATGTGTTTTAGATTAGTTTATTTCAAGTTCTAAGCAGTTTATTTCAGTAACTCGACATTTATATTATGGTTTTGGTGTGTATTTTCTTGCTTTAGCAGTTTTTATAAGTTTATATTGGAAGATTGGTACTTATTCAATTTGTGAAGGCCTTTGCTTTCTGTAGCATCTGATAATAGACTTGTTTGGTAGAGGATTGCAGGTGAAATCAAATCCTTCTCAACAGAAGGATGGGTGGCACCAAAACTGTCTAAGCGCATGGACAAGTTCATGCTTTACTTACTAACAGCTGGTAAGAAATCATTGGAAAATGGTGGGGTTACGGAGGAGGTCATGAACGCATTAGATAAGACAAAATGTGGGATTCTCATTGGCTCTGCAATGGGTGGAATGAAGGTAGATTTTCATATTTGGAAACTTCAGAAGAAATGGTAATCCAAACTCACTTGAAGAACAAATGAAAATCGAATTTCGACTTAGTTGTTGAGAGCAAGGTTTTTTGTACCGAACCGAGCCGAGCCGAGTTTCGGTAAACTCAGATTCCGGCACATACGGACTGTGCCGATGGTGTCGTGCTGACCGTGCCTATATATATTTATTTATTATTTTTTTAAAAATAAAAATAAAAAATTAATTAAAAATTCAATATAAAGATTTTTGGCACGTGTCGTGCCGGGTTCGTGCCGTGCCGACAACTGCCGGAACAAGCACGTGCCGGCCAGCACGGACTGTGCCGACCGGCACCGAAAATCATGGTTGAGAGTGCATGTTATTACTATTACTACTATTATCATCATTATTGTGGTTTTTTTTATTGTTATTCGTTATAACACGAGAAGTCCTGTCAGTTAAATGTTTTCTACGTTGGTGATAGGTGTTTAATGATGCGATCGAAGCTTTAAGGGTGTCTTACAAGAAAATTAACCCTTTCTCCTTACCCTTTGTAACCACAAACATGGGTTCTGCAATGCTGGCAATGGATTTGGTAATACAAAAATACACCATCCCTATATCTCGCCCGATGTTGCATGAGTTTCTAAGTTGCGTGAGTTGGAGTGTTGATTTTATCGTCATGCTTGACAGGGTTGGATGGGCCCAAACTATTCTATTTCAACTGCTTGTGCCACGAGCAACTTTTGTATATTGAATGCAGCAAACCATATAATAAGAGGTGAAGCTGTAAGTTATCTCACCAACCTGTCTTGGTTAATTATCTATTACAGTTTGAGAAATCATATTTTCGTTTGCCTGCCAATATTTAGGATGTGATGCTCTGTGGTGGATCTGATGCAGCCATTATACCTATTGGTATGGGGTTTGTTATTTGCAGCAAGTTTAAGAATCTGTGGCTGTAAGTAGATATTGTTAAGTTCCAGTAGTATGATCTCAAATGTAGGTTTGGGAGGCTTTGTAGCTTGCAGAGCATTGTCGGAGAGAAACAGTGATCCAACCAAGGCATCACGTCCATGGGATGTTGTAAGCATCAACTACTATCTTTGTTTGTGCCATGTTTCATACTCTATAATCCTATTTACAATACGTGTGAATGAGCTGAATGGAACTCGGTCAAATTTCAAATCTTAATAAATATTAGCTACTTCAGGTGGATGATTTTAGGGCTGTAGTTAGTTGAATTTTAAGAACGACAAACGCCAGGCGCGTGATGGTAATATTCGCTACTGTAACTGTATTAAGTTTAAAAATATATATGTATTATAACATGAATATTTGACTAACTTGTGAAAAGTGGAGAGAGGCTATTCTCAGCTCGACCTGAGAATAGCTATTCTCAGCTTAACACTCAGCGTTGATCTTTTTGATCTAACGGCTGAGATTTAATTTTAATACTTAACGGTGCCATTAAAGTTTTAACGGCATGAAACATTATTCCATTAAATGTAAATCTCAGCCGTTAGATCAAGCAGTCAACGACTGAGATGTTAGGCTGAGAATAGCTATTCTCAGGTCGAGCTGAGAATAGTATTTCTCGTGAAAAGTGATATTTTTGTTGGAGTTTTATCAAGCTCAATTGCTTTCCATTCTGCTTTGAGTTTGAGCATGCTTCATTATACAAAAAGAGCCAAGCTCAGTACGAGCAGCTCCGTTCATTTGTAAACTACTTACAACTGCTTGATGTGGCTAATTTCATTTGCAAGCATTCTGAATATTTACTTAAAGTTTCAAACAAGGTTTAAGGTGCTATTTTGAGCTATGTTTCGGTAAATCCGAAACTCGAGACATACCAATCGTGCAGTGCCGATCTGTATATTTTTTTTTATTTTAAAAATATTTTTATAAATTATCAAATATGCTATTTAAAATAATAATAATAATAATAATAATAAGCCTATGCGGCCTTGGCGCGTGGCATCTCCCTCTCCATCCCCCCACCCCCCCTCCCCTCCCCGGGGCAGCCCGCGGTTTGACCCCTAGGGAGTTGCACCCGGGATAGGGGTTAGGGAGGGGAATAAAAATAATAATATTATTAATAAGATTTACAATTAAAACTCAAAAAATAAATTAAAAAAATAAAATAAAAATTGCACCAGGCGCGACCTAAAACGGTCGCAGAACGCGACTCGTTACTGTTCATCTTCCTCCTCTTGCGAGGAAGATGAACAGTACTATTTATAAAAAAAGAGAGTGAGATGGCCAGTATAGTCGTCTCTATGCCAGACCCCTATGGATCCGGTGCGATGCCTGCCGCCTGGCACCTTCAACCTTGGTTTCAAAAAAGAAAAGTATTTTGCAAGCTGATTTTTGGTTATGTTTGTTTGCGAAATTCAAGTGTTGTTATAAAGTTCGAAATTTTTTCAAGTGCTGTTATGGCTATAAAGTAGGGCCCCCCTTCTTAAAATGTGTCAAGAAATCTTTGTGGTTGTGGAAAAGGGAGACATAATGCTTGATGTAGGTAGATCCCTGTTTCGATATTTGTATGATGATCTTAGTGTTCTCTTACAGGATCGGGATGGGTTTGTCATGGGAGAAGGAGCTGGTGTGCTTTTACTAGAAGAACTAGAGCATGCAAAGGTGAAGTTATGCGATACTACTAAAAAAATGAAGAAAAAAGATCTCATATCTGAACTGAGCTGTGTTTTCTGATCCTTCTGCATTTTCAGAGAAGAGGAGCAACCATATACGCTGAGTTTTTAGGAGGAAGCATCACTTGTGATGCTTACCACATGACGGAACCACATCCTGAAGGTGAATGAATTATGTCCAATCATAGTCGTCTAAATATTTTCTTTTTTTCTAAAAAAAAGAAAAGAAAAACTTCTATATATAGGGTTTGGTACAGTGACATATACACTGATCAAATGGTTGCCCTTGTTATCAGGCACCGGCATTGTTCTATGTATCGAAAAGGCATTAGCTGAGGCTGGAGTGTCTAAGGAGGATGTTAATTATGTTAATGCCCATGCAACATCAACCCGGTCAGGTGATTTAAAAGAGTATCAGGCGCTGGTTCGCTGTTTTGGAGAAAATCCCCAGGTAAAGAATTTTGAACTCATTTGGCATCTCCTACTTTAGGTGTAAGTTTGACTTCTCGGGGTAAAGATTAAGAGTGTACATGATGCTCTCTGAGGATTGCTTACTTATTTATGATCTGGCGTTCGTATAATTTTCGACACCATGTTCTGTTGTTCATGAATTGCAATGTAAGTGGCGTCTAGCTTATATACATTCATATGTATAAAATGCATGTGTATATATGTATAAAATGCATGTGTATGTATGTGTTGTGTTTGAATGCAGTGCGATGTATAGCTATGTGCATGCATGTTTGTATGTGTGTCCTGACCTTATTATGCATTTCTGTATGTATGTCTATGCGTTATATGTCAATGTCTCAGTGTGCTCACGTTACTTTAATTGTAGTATGTATTCTTAAAGTGATTGTGTTTGTCTTTTACCTTTGCTTTTATTTGATATGTTTTAGACGATCTCCTATCATGCATCTTTTTTTTCAGTAAAATCTGAGGTGGACGTGTTTGTGTATCTCGTATTGTGTAGCTGTCTGTGTGTGTGTGTGTTTGTGTGTGTATATATATTCACGAAGAAAGAGAAAGATAAGGCCAACTTGGGCTGAGAAAGAGCTCGTGTGCGAGCTAAGCTATATGTATGTATGTATATATATATAGGGCCTATCTTCACTTGACAGGAGATTAGGCGCTCTTGTCGACTGCGGACAGGAGATTAGGCGCTCTTGTCGACTCCACAGCCGTCGGATCACACGATCCGACGGCTGAAACACGTGCGCTTTTGCGGAGCAGCACATGGGAAATGCGCGCCCGATTAGCCCATCTCTCTCTCTCTCTCTCTCTCTCCTCTCTCTCTATATATATATATATATATATATATATAATATATATATATAATATATATATAGGCCTATTCCTTAACAGGCAGATTTAGGCGCTCTTTGCGATCCACAGCCCGGTCGGATCAGATTCCGACGGCTGAAACACGTGCGGAGCAGCACACGGAAAATGCGCGCCCGATTAGCCCATCTCTCTCTCTCTCTCTCCTATATATATATATATATATATATATAATTTGCCTGTTTGCATTTATATACTGATTTGCTGCCCTGTTGCAGCTGAGAGTGAACTCAACAAAGTCTATGATTGGTCACCTTCTTGGCGCTGCTGGTGCTGTGGAAGCTGTTGCTGCCATTCAGGTTAGCTACTCAACTAACCAAATACCAACTTGAGATATTGTTAGTGGTTACAGTTATTATTGCTGTTGAGCTAAGATTTGCTTGTATATATATATCATCTTTTTTTTTTTCCTTTAAAATTGAGAAAACATTACATATGTAATATTGTTTAGAGTATTCTCATGACTCGCACCACATCTAGTTTGATCTAAGATTGTAAGAAAATTTTGATGCTATAAACATGTGGGCTTCATTCTTTGTTGTCCATGATATTGGTCTGCAAAGGGACTTCGTTGTAAATTTGTAATATGATTCAAATGGTCACTTCATATTAGTTATAGGACATTCTTTTTCTTGAGGATCAATGCCTCATGACTACAAACACTAAAAAGCATTAATAAAGTTTAATGCTTTCGTAAAAACTTGTATATTTGCAATATCAGAAGCTTTAGGACACCAGGTGAGTTGGATACTACTGTATAAGAGCCTCTAGTTAAAATTAAGGTTTACCGTGCCGTGCTGTTTCGAGTTTCGGTTAACCAGATCTCGAGACGTGCCGACCGTGCCAGTCGTGCCGTGCCGAATCGTACAATTATATAATTTTTTTTATAAGATTTATTATATAAATGGTAATGAAAATTAAAGAACAAGAAATATCATTCATTTGTTAAAATTCAAATCACATATAATAAATTATACCACTTGGTGTTGGTGTGGTGATATCAATGATTTTAAATCATTATTACCCGTGCGTTGTTTGAAATATATACCCACATATTCACATGAATAATATGTGATACTCTTACAAAAAAAATAGTGTGCCGACCGAAACGGTCGGCACGGGCCGAGATGGCTGAAACGGCCGAAAAACAGCCGTTTCGACTGTTCCGGTGCCGCCAAGTGGCGGCACCGTGACGTCAAACCATGGTTAAAACATGCTTCAGATCTTGGAGCTGATTCATATTTTGCGTTAAGTTTGATAATAGATTAGGTTTTTCCAAGTAATTTATCCATTATCGAGTAAACAAAGATGACATGCATTCTTTGAATTTCATCTCTCAAATTTACCAACCGTACAACAGAACAGGGGACTAGTTTTGTTCTATATTCCTTATCTCTCCTATGTTATAGCGATTAACTTTTACCATTATTTTGGCATGCATTTTAACTGAATATGGTTATAATTTTCATTAGAAACCGTGCCTTTATGTGAGTATCAAAAGTCTGTCGCACCAATGCTTGGCCCCCGACGCAAAGCTTTATATAACAATGCATTCCTATATATGTGTTGACGGTGCGTAATGTTGCAGGCAATTCGCACTGGGTGGGTCCATCCAAATATCAACCTGGAAAACCCAGAGAAAAATGTGGTACGTTCCTCGGACTTTCATCCTTGCATTTGATTATCTTTTGCCAACTTTGGCTTTGTACATATGCACTTGGCCCCTTGCATTCACTTTAATGAACATGACTGTTGTTATCTTATAAAGTTAGTTAATGCAGCTCTGAAAAAGTTTCCCCCAAGTTCAACCCGAAGTTAATGTTTTCACTTCTAACATCGCACTTGGCCTCTTGCATTCAACCCTTTCGAACATCACCTCCTTTACTTTGTAGGATTTTTGTCAGAGAGAGAGAGAGAGAGAGAGAGAAGCCTGCGTTGCAAAACTTGAAGAAATCAACCTCTCAAATGATATACTAAGTTAGCTACCCCGAACACTATTTTAGCTCGCCCGGAACACTTTTTTAGCTCATGGGGCCACTAAGATAGCTCGTGTTGAATACTTCAGCCTAAACACTACGATACAAGTGCTGGGAACACTACACTATCTGTCTAAAACACTAAACTATCCGTCTTGAACATTTTTTGAGTTACCGACCATGGATTTTTTGAAAAAGTTATAAAATAGGGGCTGATATATACGAGTTTTGAAAAGCAGGGACTTTTTGACATTATTCGAAATTTGTACCTGATTTTTTTTAGTGAAAAGTTGGGACAAATTTTTGGAGCTGTAGATAGCTCCTACTTGAGTTACTATCAGTGCCTTGGATACAAGAACCAATAACATGCATGCTATCCTTCGTTCTTAGGATGATTCATCGACGGTTTAGATCAAATTTGACTTATTTGGATCTCAATGCATTACAGGATACCAATTTATTAGTGGGTTCGCGAAAGGAGAGATTGGATGTGAAGGTAGCACTATCCAATTCATTCGGCTTTGGCGGTCACAACTCATCTATTCTATTCGCTCCCTACAAGTGATTTGATCTCATACTCAAATTGAAGGCAAGTTATGGTCAAATATCAATGGATGCCGGCTTAGCTTATAGTTCGGGAAGGCGAAGAAGGCGTACTACATATATTGATGTCTAATTTGCTGGACAAGTGAACCGTGATAATGACCGGGTTCACTAATTATGTTACATTGGATAAATGCCTATTTTTGTTTGTGTAGAGTAGTAGTAGTAGAAGGAATCACCAGTTCTATTGCTCGTTAGGAAAGGGTGAATTATCTTAAATGCATATAGTCGTCTCGATCTCGATGAGTCGGCTTAAACAATCGGCAGAACAACAAAAAAAAAAGAAAATAAAACAATTTTCTGTTAGGCTCTGTTTAGAAGCAAAAGATAATTTTCTGTTTTTCATCTTCAGTTTTTTTTTTCTGTTTTGTTAGTTTCTTAAAGGTAGTATAAATTTAGAAAATTGGAGAACGGTGTTTTTTAATTTTCCAAATAGAAAATTTTTCAATTTGAATAGAAAATTTTGATTTTTCTTCTCTATAGAATTTTTTTTTAAAAATAATCTAATTTTTCAGTTTCTGAACAGTAATATTTCTGGTAAACTTGCTGGTTTCAGAGTTTGCTGCTTTGTCTAGCTCAGTATTGTTCTTAACATTTTGTAATATTCCAGTATTATGAAACCTAATATTGCTATGCAGCCTCATTATTCAAACTGCATCAGCTATTACAGATATCTATCCTACCCCTAGACGCTCTGTTTGAAGTATTTTTTGAGAAATCTGCGGTATAGAAATCGAATGAATTCTTAGAATCAGCATAGTCCAGCCCGAGTGGGGTTTTCTGTTAGAACCGTCGGCCTGAAACCTCTATCGAGACGACACAATTCTCAGAATTAGTTTGTTGCTATCCTATACTCACTAAAAACATATTTTCCGAAAATTTATGAAAATAGTTAAACATATTTATCAAACTAGTTTGCATGTGGTGTAGAAGATATTATAAATTAAAATACAGAGTTTAGTTGATTATGATACAAATTGTGTTATTTTTTTCCAAAAACCATTGTTAAAGATTCTAAGTATGATTACACGCTGATGGAGAATGGCGATGGAAGATTGGTTAAGATATTTCTTAATAATGAAAATTAAAATAAGAAGAAAAAAAAAAAAATTTTAATAGAACTAATTAAAGGTCACGAAGCTTGGATAAACGATGATAAATAGGAACAACCGAACTCGGTTCGTCACAAACCAAAAAATATGTACTGTTACGTTCACAGTCGAATGTAAGATAACAACCGAAACTCGAATCCCAACAAACGTGAGTTGAAAGAAGCTTACAGCCCGTTACGTTGACGGTTAAGATGCAAAATAACAACCAAACTCGGTTCATCACATACCAATATATGTATTTTTAATTATATATATATATATATATATATATATATATATATTAAAAAAATAGTTTAATGCATTTTAAGGAATGAAATGCACGAAACTGAAAAATAGCATGCATCTCTCGTCCCTGCTCTTTGATCTTCCCCCTTAACACTAATCCCCTTCCATGTATCTCAACAAATCCACCCTACATGTGAGCGCAGAGAGAAAAGTAGGAAACTTGGAGAGAAACATGCCAGTATTGATAAAAGTTACAACAACTTTACTTACTACATTAGCTAATGCAAATATTAAGTAATATTGTTTATTCTGGTAAAAAGAAAAAGTTTATACATTAATTCTGATAAAATAAACTGATCGTTTAGATCTATTTTCTCATTCTTCTTCCCGTTTTACCCCTAACCCTGATATACTACCACAAGAATATGCAAAAGAAATAATAATGTGTTTTAATAACTATTTCTTCGAGAGACAAGAAATTATTGTATCTTTCTCGATTTTTAAACAATAATAAAATAATTATAGGATAGCAATAACTCAGATCTAAATCAAAACTGCATTACATTTGTACTCGATTCACACATATTTGTAGCCAAACTATCGCAATGTCAACCTTGTGAACCGAGAAAAAACGATCATGCTCCTCTGGCCGATCCTCTCTGCATATGTAGTTTATCGTATACGAACTATAACTTTCATTCGTGTGTTTTACATGCATTTTACTTCTTACCTTTACTCTTCTTCTTGCCTTTCAATTTAAATCCCTTGGAAGAGAGAGCGGAGGAGGCACTTCTTCCCTCTAACTTCTTAGCATACTTCATTACCCGTGCCATACCTTTCCGCGCAACCGCCCTTCGTTCTTCCCTCTTATTCAACAGCTTTCTATCGAGCGGCCAATATGCGTATGGTTCCAACTTATCCTTCTTCTTAACATCTCCTCCAGCCCTCTTACTCGTGTATTCACTCCCGGTGTAAGCCCACCCAACTTCGGATGCCGAGGTCTTCCTCCTCTTTTGTGTTATATGAGAAGTACTGGCCACGGAGCGAGTCTCTGAAAACTCGTGATCTGATGAAGAAATATGATTTCCTTTTTGCTTTGGTTTACTGCTGCTGTCTTCGCGAACGATTAGGCGCCCCTCTGGGTCTAATTCCGGCTCACCATAATCTGGCTTCCTTTTGAGACGTCCAGACTGTAGAGCTGTTCTCATCTTTTGTAGGTCTAATAGATCGAGCGGGTCATCTTCGATTAGATCACCTTCTGATTGGTCTAAAAGGTCTTCTGTCAAACTCTTATTTGATCGATGAGGACTTCTGTTCGACCTATAAGTCCATCTAGAAACGTTAGCAAGCTAAAGCAACTTCTATGTGAGTAGCAGCATAAAGGAGAGATTTTTGTACATCTGAGCTCGCAAGGAAACTCAGAAAGTGAGGTGGACATGACTTCGCGTGTTTTAAAAGTTAGGAGATACCATCGCATAATAGAGATAGGCTTCGGTTTTAGTTTTTGAGTTTTTTAGAATCTGATTAAGCTAAGTATGACAAAAGCAAGTTAATAAACTAAAGAAGCATGCCAAGTTGACTACATAATCAAAAAAGACGTTAATTTGGCTAAAAGTGACCTAACATGATGAGAAAGTACCGTAATTTTGAGCTTTTGGAGGCATTACGGTAGGATGCCTTGCTGCGTTGACCAGAGACAGTTGTTCCTTCAAAGTCCTCGTCACTATTGTCGTCATCTCCAAAATCAGAAAATATGCGAGTATGATTCCACCTACTCTGCCTGTTTCAATCAACAATTAGCAACATGGGAAGCAAAGCTTACTATTACGGGTAGAAATAAATTATACACTGAAATTATGATAAAAAGAACATTTTACCATGCACAACAGTACAGATGAAAATGTATGATCTATTTTGAAAATCTGAAATAGGTTTGATAAAGTTTTAAAATGACATCCACACCTCAAGACATATTGGCTCTGTGTTTAAGCTAAAATCTTGTCGGCCTTAACTTGGTATAGATGAGATGATCAAGTATATTAAAACCAAATATTCCTATCTCCAAAGCTGTATATGATATTTTTTTTTCCACATCCATTTTCCAAAGATAGCATATTACTTTGATAAACAAAATTAGTCACTAGCTACATCAAGAAGACATCAGTACTTTCAGGAAGCATACATGCACGCCAATACAATATAACGAGAATATACCTGGAAATGCCAGTTGTCTTAGAATGAAGAGACTCTGAATCCTCAGATTTGGCTTTTCTCTCTTTTCTCTCCTGAGTCTATTGGAAGAAAGATTATAATAAAAAAATGAGATTGATCACAAGTAGGCCAAGCATGTTAAAGCTAGTTCTTTTATTACCTTCCTTATGTTAGTTAGGAGCTTCATGTGTTCTGGTGGCGTAACTGCCTTGACAGCGTCTAAACCACATTTTCTCACCAACATTTCAATGAGCAACTTAATCTGGAAATATGGAACAAAATCAAGCAAAAGAACAAAATTAATTCCCATTTTCTGATGAATATGTAAAAGGTACGAATACAGTTCCAATAGATACTCAAACCCTTAAGAGAGTATGATTAAAGAAAGAGCAGTAATACATTAAACTTCACAAAAGTTAGTCCAGAAGTTAACCATAAGTGCATTTTTGGTCCTAATTTCAGTTTTTCTTTTTGTCCAAAGACTCCAAACAGTTACTTCATGGTTAACTTAATGGCCAAACACATTTCAGTAAAAGAAATAGGATACTAAAAGTCCTGAAAAAACGGCTATTTCCCACATTTGATAGGAAATAAATTCTTAAGAAACAAAGTTCTAATAACATGATAAAAAAGGGGATTCTCTGATCCTTTCTAGAAATGGTTCAAAGATCTTGAAGACAAATAGCAAACAATAAAATCTATGGGCATAAATACCACGAAAATGAGAGAGAGTGAGGGAGACAGAACCTTCAGCTTGAAATGGTTCTTTGTCTCATCTTGCCAATTCAATAAGCCTTCTACTATTGCCTTTAAGTGGTCCTGCAATCCATCACTTTTGGACTTGGCCACCAAGACCTTAATTAGACCTAAATTTGCCTACAAAGGAACAAATACGAGAAAGCATTTAACAACGAAAAGTTACAAGTCCGGTTCGGATAGAGGTGGCATCAGGAAAATGATGAAAGGGGTAGTACTTTTGCTAATTCCCGATTCTTCCTTCGCAGGAGTAGAAATGTGGATGGAAGCAAACTGTAAGCTGAATTAATAAGATCTGAGAACTCATATGCCAAACGGGCTAGCCCTGTGACAGCTGCACTTATCATATGTGGTGTTTGGCCTGCTAGGCCGCCAGCAACCTGCATATATAAACATCATAACCATTTACATCAATTGTTACACAAAAAAAAAAGAAAAAAAAAAGAAGAAGAAATGGTTATATTTTAAAGGAACTTCATAAGACAGTACTAGCAGCATATCAAGCTACATTATATGTACTTGTAATTGTTCTGATGAATAATATGAAGAAATCTTCTTTTGTTAAAAGGAAATAAGATATGCATATGTCTATAACATTTTCAGATGCGCATTACCATATTAAAAAGCTGATGTAGATTTTCCCTTTTGCCGCCTCGTTCTTCATCTCCATATGCATGTCCGATTTCAACAAGCAATTCATAAGCCTTGGTTCGCGTTTTCTTATTAGACTGCATGCAACATAGCAAATGAACTTTCAGAATTGACCCAAACATTGGAACTCCTATTCATTATTATCATCTATCTAAAGCAAAAAAAAAAAAAAGTACAGGGGAGAACCATCCTAAAAGAGCCAACTGGCATATTAAAAAATTCGCAAAACAACATGTGTGGTGATATAAACTGTAAGATTCTCTAGAGAAGATATCGCACATGGTGACGCACGTACCAAACACTACATGAAAAAAGAAAATATAAGTACATTAATAGGGCGTCTTCCCAATTCTTAAGTTCAACTGAAAATACTATTGGTACTCCAACCTTTTTCTAATTAGACCAGCTCTATAACAAATATTATTGACACGGATATAGCCCAATTTCTCTAAGACTAATCAATCTGATGCCATTTCGTTTGCATACTAAACCGTGTCAGCCATAATCTCATGATCTCATGATCAGTGTGTGGTAGACCATGGGATCATCTGTTACAAGAGCAAAAAAAGAAAAGAAGAAAAAAAACAGATACCTCTTTTAAAGAAATAACTATTTCAGTGAGGAAAGATCCAACAATGTCATTCTTATGATGGTTAGTTGGTTCCTGAAAAAGGGTACTTTCGATTAGATCCTAAATTTCAAGAAAGTGAGAAGCAAAATTTTGCAACGGCTAGATTAAGGTACACCAAATCATACCTCCAAAATGTAGACAATTATATAGTATAGACAATCTAGTCTATGCCTTTTTGCTGAAATGTGATAAGATGGCAGATGTTTCATCATCAACTCAACGAGCTCGTCCAGATTCATAGACATAAACTCTTTCTTTTCCTTGATGAATTATGTAAAAGGTATCAGGGAATAGAAATTTTCTACGTCTAAAACCAATAATGAGTAGGATAATCAAAGTACCTTTAGTACGGTCGAAAGTGCTTTGTAAGCCTTCTTCTGTACTAGACCTTCCTTATCCTGCAATACAGGTTACAAGATCACAACCAAAGAATCGGTGCTCATTATTTCGTCAAAGACAACAAAGGGCCATGCATACCTGCATTGCAACCTTAATAGCAGCAAATAACAAACGGAAGCCATCCCTATTTAATCGTGGTAGGAATGGAATAGAATAATCAAGTAAGGAAGCCCTGCGACCAGAAGAAATAAACTAAGGCTTCCAAAAAAAAATTTTTTAAAAAAACATAGCCA
The DNA here is from genome assembly GCA_002076135.1 of Xerophyta viscosa. Lineage (NCBI taxonomy): Eukaryota > Viridiplantae > Streptophyta > Magnoliopsida > Pandanales > Velloziaceae > Xerophyta > Xerophyta viscosa. The sequence goes on from MJHO01000056.1 coordinate 1,324,062, forward strand.
ACATCTCAAGTAAAATGGAGAATATACGAGACTAGTTTGCGTCCAGGGCTTGACCTTCTAACTGCTAATGTTGCTTCAGAAGTTGTGTCATCTACTTGCATAGAGCTGGAACCTTTAGGTTGGTTAAGCTTTTGGGTCTCTATTGTTGCATCAAATAATTGTTTGAAGGCAGCTCTAAAGTATTTCATAACCAAGGTTTCTTCTGATACTGAAGCAACTGCAAGGATTGTGTCCTGGAAAAGTAAAGAACAAGATGCAGATGAGATACAGCAGCTTCCACCTAAATAGAAGTAATGGTAAAATTAACATACTTAACAGGGTACTTTATTGTCTATACTCTCCTACATTCCTTTAGCAGCAAAGACAACTCATGCAGTAGAAAAAGACTGCAGTAACAGTGATATTTACGGATACATTTAAATCTAAGACTTTCTGGAATGTTCCAACGTTTCCCATAAAAACTTATAGCTATCATAACTTAAGAAGACTAAGTTAGACACTCATTAGTAAGGTGAAATGGCATAATCAATCAAAAACATAGTTTTAGACGGCACATGTCTGTCTGCCATTTCTCTGAAAGGCACATGTATGTCCGGCAATTTTCGACACAGCATGAGCCGAAACCTTATCTTCGAATTTTTTCAATTAATCTTTAATTTTTATGTTTTGCTTTTGAAAAGTTAATATATAATATATTATAATATATATATATATATACATATATATATCAGCATGGTTGGCATGGCACCAACAGTACCTTGCATGTACCACATATGAGGTTACTAAAACTCAGCTAGACTCGACAATGTAAACTACATCTCAATTTCAAATGAGATGACAAATTATTCTGTATATCTAACCTCAACAGTTAAAGTAATACCTGATATCCTTCTTACGTAGAGAATGAAGAAGAACAGAATGCATGGATTTAATATCAAAGAGCAATAAAGTTGATTAGTAGGATACTGTTATTTCATATTAGAAATGTTTATCTACGAATATGACATTCAAGAAATGTTACTGTAGTTTGTCAAGCAATGTTACTGCAGCTTTCCCCCACCAACATCCTGGCGCAGCCCAAAAAAATGAACTACCACATCAAAATAAGCCAATCTCTAATTAGAAGATACAAAAGCTATTACCTCCTACAATTTAAATATTATTATTACATAAAATAAACCCTGTTCATAGTAAATACGAAAAAGTTCGCGCAACGTAACTAGATCCGAGTATACAACTGCTATAACATGCAGATAAAGAGGACCATCTACCTGCAAACATCCTGCATTATCTTGTGAAGATAAATAGATTTCACGCAAAGCATCAATAAAATCTGATGCAGAAGACTTTATTGCCTCCAAGTTGGCCTTTTTAACTTCAGATGTATACAGATCTTTTGCTTCTCTTTCAGCGCTACTTATCTCATCAGGCAAGACATTGGTATCTAGGCTATCATTGGCAGTGTTCTGCCTAATTAGAACCTACAAATGGAAATAGATATTGAAGGTTAAACCCACAGACCACACACTAGTTTATCAGGGTAGTGTCATACTGGATAGTAGAAACAAAGAAGCCATACCTGCAGGCTACTACAAATGATTCCTCGTAAATCAGGATTGCCAAGGAGCGTATTACATAAAATCATCTTAAGGTCTCCAAAGCTCCTAGCAGTATCAACAGGATAGTTGCAAAAAGAAGGCAACAATGACCATAGATTATAGATAAGACCTGTAGTACTCCTGGCAGATATGGTTTTCCTTCCCATGTCAAGCTGTGACAGAGTAAATTCTCAGAAGTTGTAATAAATGAAGAGACAAGAAGGATGAAGAAGAGGAACAGTACCTGGCGCTCAAGAGATTTAACTATTCTCATAATATCCTTTATAAAATAGCTTAGATTGGCACCAACTATGTGACGTTTGAGAATGGGAAACAACCAATCATTTACATCTGTGACCTCTCGGGCTTCCAAGTTGAGAGGAAGAATGGACAGAAATGCTTCCGGCCCCATTGCACCAATTGCCACACCAATACATTCATGGAGCTGGAACAAAAACAGTTAATGGAACTTGGCATTTTAGTCAGAGTTCTTCTACGAAAATGATAATAAAACCCCCCCAATAATTGCTCTTCTTTGTAGTTTTTAAAAGCATGGACAAAACTTACCCATACAACATGCATATTATAGAAGGGAAAAAAATAATTGTACCACGACAACTTCTACATATAGGAAAACCCTGTCATCTTGCACAACTTAAGCGTGTCTAACACATTATCTTAGCTATGCTGATAACCTATTGTCTATATGTAATAAAATTAATTCAGCTGCCTATACTTGAGACACTATACACAATCAAATGGAAAGGTCATCTCATAAGGAATAAGTTTGCCTTGTTATGTGTAGTCCTCTTGGTAGTAGAAACCACGACTACTTTCATGGCAGAAAGAAGAAAACTCCCTAATAAAATCAAGTGGTTTTCTAAATTTGTTGACTCAAATTAGTGACTTTTATATGATTTTTGTATCATAATAAATTACAAAATGAAAGATATGGTTGATTCAGAATGCATACACTACATAATCTAAGCTTCCAAACCCCTTGAATTGTTATTCATTCATGAAAAGTGTATGAAAATCAAGATCAATCATTTAAGAATTGCTTCCTATCCTAAGTCATGGTTTTTACTACTTTCTATCTTGACCATGTAATCTTGTCGTCAAAATAGAAAAAGCAGGGCCAAAAAAGAATATGTGAACTCCTATCTGAAATTCTTTAGTATGTTTCCCATTGATGTGGAGTAATAACCAAAAACCCATGATTTAACTAAACTGTCAATTGGATCATAAAATTGGATTCCCTTCTTCCTGCTCTTCCATAGCAACAAACCACCTAAAGCATATAAAACATGGAAGTCACCAGAGAAAGATAGATTACGACAGCAAACTACCTGTTTTCTGTATGGAAGATCGTCATCAGGTAACCTTTCAATATCTGCTAGGCTTTTGACAATCCCAACCATTAGATCAGATGATGATCTACCTAAAATCATAGGAAAATAATTTTCAGACCAAGCTCATAAATGGTAAAAAACTGTGTCTTTTTAGCGCTCTCCTAAGGCTGAAAATGAGCATTTTACTGTCTATAAGGCAATAACTAAGTTACTTATTGAAACATAGTTGATAGGTTAAAAAAAAAAAAACACTCCACCTATGTTTGCAATCACTATGCCGGATACAGGAGAGTTGGTTAAGGTTGGCAGCAACCATAAATACCCACCACATATTTATGATATAGATCCTATACGTGAGCAAGTTAAGCAAACGAAGAATAATAATGTGGTTGTGAGTCCTGAAGGCTAGAGAGATTAAGAATAGTGAGCTATTTTAAGCACACTAAACCATTTATACTGAGAAATGGATAAATAGACAAGGATATCACACTCATAATACAAATGGGATGGCAAAAAATTGGAGCCACGCAATACTTTTAAACTTAAGGGAAAATTTTGTAAAATAGAAATAATCCCGCAATGCTCTATTTGGACCTGAATGTTGGGCTGTGAAGCACCACCCTATCAGAAATTAAACGTGGCTGAGATGAGAATGTCATGTTGGATATGTGGGCACACAAAAATAGGATTATAATGAAGCGAATTAGAAGAGAAGTTGGTGTAGCACAAATAGAGTAAGATAACAGAAAAATCGTTTGGGATGGTTTTCACGTGTAAAATGAAGACCGATTGATATGACAGTTAGATATTCGAGGCGATAGAGAGCACTAACAAAAAAAGGTAGAAGAAGGTCCAAAAACAAATGGGGGAAACTGTGAAGAATAATCTCATGTTTTTGGAATTGAAGGAAGATATGGTTCACAATAGAGCAAAATGGAACACAACGATCCATGGAGCCGACCCCATCTAGTAAGACAATGGCTTTGTTGGTGGCAGTGGTGTCTTTGATAGGTTTTTAAAAAAAAAAAAGATTACGACAGATTCTACTTGCTGATAGATATAGATAGAAGTTGTTCATAGAAATAGACTCAATTATGTGTTGAAAAAATGAAATTAGAACCGAGCAAAAAATATAGTACACATGCCGATATACAAGATGGAATATTATGAGGAAGAACACAAGATTAAACCATGATATTCACCTACACATGCAAATATGGAGAAATACTTCAAAATAATTTCACATTTTCTTTTAATAACAAATTCATATCTTGCCTAAAAGCAATTCCCATATAGCTGTTTATCATCCAGAATTATCGACATCGACAAATACAGAGAGGAATAAGCAGTCCAATGCTTACTAAAACAGACCTTGCAAACTTTATCTTCTCCTATCAAGTGTCAACAATCATCTTATGGTAATTTCTAATGTAAAAAGCGAACTTACAAAACGGCTCCACTATTTGACATAGCATCCATCAATAACTAATTGTTGTGATGTATTATAAAAGGGAGGAAACCCTCATAATAAAATACAAATTACCTAATTTACCAAATGCTGCTGCAATAATCTGAAATGACATGTCCCATACTGCATTGTAGCGATAGCTAACAAAGCCTTCAATAGTCGCACATATCTTTTCAATAGCAGTGGGACCAGATTTTCTTACTCCGCTTTGATAGACCTTTATCTGCTCAAGTCCTTCTTCAACTAAATTGTCGTCAATGCACGAATCTATTAAGTCCTTCAATCCCTCGGTTGCTGCAAAAACAGCTTCTTCATGCTCCGTGGCCAAAATATCTGCATAAATTGCAATTGGTGATACAGTAATATAGTCTCCAATGAATTGTATGTAAGCTAAAATAAACCGGGGGGGGAGGGGGGAGAGACTAACCTCCAAGAGAGCTAAATATGAACGGAAGTTTAGCTACGCAATTCTGCCTGTCTAGAACATACACCCTTTTAGCACCAAAACGAAGAACACGGGCTACTGCTGCCATCCAATCGGCCGATTTCTCATTATCATTGACCGATGATGTCAATGAGCAGAGCAAATCCAGCAAGCATTTAGAACCTACACTAGAAGTTGCAATGCAAAGAGCATTCAAAATATCCATTATACGCCTGGTGACTATTGACTTCCTCATGGCCAAAAGAGGTTTACAAATTTTCAGCACATTATTTATATGATCTGCTGTCATGAGGGGAAGACAATTTCTTAACGCATCAAAAATGTATAAGACTTCATTAGCTCCTCTTCCTTGCCCTTGCTCTCTACCAGCAAGAAGCAGAAACCTCTCCAGCAAGTTGGTGATTTCTTTACTGGCCAGAGACGAGAAATGTGTATTTTGGAATCTTTTCAGGATATCACATAAGGCAGAATGACCCTGTTTTCTTACCTGCAAATATCAACCTCATAAAGCATTTATCTTTCTAGGAATATATAAAACATCTCCATAGCTGAATCCATAATGGCATTTTTTTTCCACTAAGCTAATATTCCATAAGCAACTAAATTTCTATGACAACTTATACTACATGAAAAACTAGTCCGCCATCTAGAGATTACAGTTTCGAAATCTATAACAAAAAGAATATAAGCAAAGCGCATTTATCTCGCAACCCAAGTAAGAGTCACAGATAACAAGTTACAGATACAGAAAGTATTTATTTTAGGTCCAATGCGCCAAGGAAATATCACCATTAAAAAGGCAATTACCTTCTGGAGAATCAAAATCTATTGCAAAAGCATATAAAACATGCATCTTTTTGTTACTATCCAAGTAAGATCACTGATAAAACTGGTTAAGTACAACGACAAAATAATACCTATTCCAAGTAAATACCAGCAATTCAAAGTCAACTACCATCTAAAAAATATTATTTTAAACTATCTGACTTCTCCATATAAAATAAAAACCAACACATCAAAGGTAGAAGTAGAAATTTTACATTTGCCTTCTCCCGTGAATCCATAACATAGTAAACAACATCTACAAGCTGAAGTTTCATAGCACTCAATGAGAAAGCAAATAATTTTACAATAAGCGAAATGCCACTTTCCTAGTTCAATAAGCTAACATTCAGTGAGATCAACTAGATACTCAAGCGTCACATTGCAAATCCAAAATCTTATCGGTACCTCAGTTATCTACCTTTTAAAGTCTCCAGTTTCAAAATCTACTAAAAAAGCACAAGATTAAAATAGGCATTTCTCCAATGCAATGATGCACCAAGTGCAAATCACTAAGAATATCCAATACATACAGAAAAACAAAAATTCCAAGAAAGTATCACCAAGTAAACATCAAGTACCTTCTAGAGAATATAACAACAACAAAGCCTTTTTTCGTACTAGCTGGAGTCAATCCTTGTCTTCCACAATGCTCTAATTACAGTCTTGTCAGTTTCATGTAGGAACAATGTCGTACAAGATTTGGCAAATTTTTAACCTAACGCAAGCCTCTTTTCCAGGGTTGGAAACGGCTGTGTGAACCCAATGTTGTTTTAAAATTTATTATAAAGCTGGCAATTTACTAGTTCTCCAAGTAAAAACCAACTGATTAAAGATTATAAAAAATTTCTATTACCTTCTCCCGTGAATCTGTAACAAACTGGAGAACATCCAAAAACAGAACTTTCACAGCATCCCACTTATCTGTCGCCGCAACGGTGAGCAATTGCGCCGCACATTGTAGTCCGGCAACCGCCGCCGCCTCAGGAAGCTCCGCAGCACGAAGAACATTCGACAGATTATCTGCCACGAAATTCCATTTACGGCGAACAACCGCCGGGGGGACACGTGGCAGAACGAGGGCGAAGAACTGTATGAGCGATGACGTTGAATTCTCGAGCTGGGGCTTATAGGGATCATGGGAGACGCCAGCAAGGGCTGCGGCAGCGGCGGCGAAGTAGGCGACGGGAGTTGGAGGGGCAGATTGGTCTTTAAGCGTTTGGGCGATTGCGGCGGCGGCGGCGCAGAGGCCTCGATGTGATTCAAGATGGGAGGAGTAGAAGGAGGCGATGATGTCGGCGGCGATGTCGCCGTCACCGACGGCAAGGTCGAGGTCGGCGTCCATGGCGTCCATATCAGCCTAGAGAGAGAAAACACAAGCAAAATCAGCAGCTTTGTTCTCTCTCTACTAGGGTTTTGGAGACCGAGAGATGGCGAAAGATAGAAGAAGGCCGACATGTCGAAATTAGAGGCTGACTTAGTGGACCGAGTTATTATCCCTGAGTATCTGATTTAGAGCCCAATTAAGTCCTTTGGGTTTTAGTTAGGCCTTGGGTTCTTTTTAAGTGAGTCCATTTGATAGGAGCAACTGCCTTATTTAGTTGGCCCAATTAAATTGATTATGAGCACATTTTTTTATAATAATATAAAACTTCAAGAGTATATGAACGCACTTGCTAACGATCCAATCTATGTATCACCTCCATCGGTGCTGTACAAGTGACTATTAAAGTAGTAACTCAGTATCTTAAATTAGATATTTCATAATCGTCACCATCTGAACATGTGTGCATGACGAGGATGAATGCAATTCAACCCTAGGACTCCACGTGAGTACAGAACACTGTTTCACGTGCTGGGCGGTACGCTCAGTGCCATCCTGTATGTGTCGGATCTGTAAAAATTCAGCATCGCTTCGGAGCGAACCATGCCAATTGTACTTATCAGCACATATTTTTTAAAAAAATAAATTTATTTTATTTCATATCTTTTTTTTATAAGTCATATCGACACTCTATATGGTATAAAACTATGTGCTACATATTTTGCTATATAATTACGAATTTTAAATTTAATATTTTATTATTTTTAAATATTTTTTAATATTTTAGAATAAAAAAATATATACGGATCGAGACCGTCGGCACGTTTCGAATTTCAATTTATAGAAATTCGGCTTGGCACAGCACGGATGCTCAGTACAGAAGGAAATGAACAATGAAAGTGGGTGATATAAAAAGTATTAATTCGATGTTAACAAGAGAAGGGGTTAGGTTAGACTTAACTCTTGTGTACGACCACATCGAAGAAAATGTGTGCAAGGTGTGATATATTTCCACTACCAACGGTTAAGTAATGCGGAATAAGTAATGCATAGTACATATAATGGATAAGAACAAATGACCAAGATTTATGAAAAGTAGTCATATTTGAATTATGACAAAATGCAACGCCACTTTCCAACTATCCCACATAAACTAGCGAATAAATTATTCAATATGGACTCATTCCAAGACCTTATATAAGTTGTAAGTTGCAAACACATAACCAGCTCACAAAAAACTGATATCACAATATATTTTATATGGAATTAAATCATTACAAATGATTAATTAAAAGTAGAGAAAAGATAGCAAAATTTGGAGGGGCAGAAGTAATTCCAAGACTAGTATTTTTTTGCATTTTATCAAAAAAGTTCCTACTTTATCAACGTTTCTCAAATAAACCTCTGCTTTAAAAAAAAGTTATAAAATTACTTTACATATATATATATATATATATAATATTTTAAATAAATTGAATACCAATAAACTTCTTTGATGTGCTTTACAATTTATACATTAAAATTTATAAAAATATTTCTAAATATATTTTTTGAACCTCAAATTTTTTTATAAATCAATAAGAAGTTCAGGTGGAGACATTTTAAAAAAAAAAAAGTTTAATATAAAAAGTATAGAATAAACCAAATTTTTTCTTTTTTATATTTATATTTATATTAATATATGGCTTGATTTATTAATTCTAAAAAAATAAAATTTATTTTAAATGATGATATAAAAAGAGAGGGATTGATTTGAGTTGATCCTTTTTTATAAAAAAAAAAAGAATTCCGATAAACCTATTGGTCAGTCTAGTAGGTCAACTTTTGAGTGACTATTGAATTTGCTTCATCCTCTCCGTGCAGTTGCAGCAAAACACACAAAAGTGGGCACCGCTACGCATGCATGTGTCGGTGTCAGATGCTCCTTTTGCACATATTACGAGGCCCAGAATCGTGGTGACGGTCCAAAGCAAAGTTCCACATTTGTCGCAGCAGGATTTTGTAAGCTTATCCTACACCACAGAGACCCCAGCAACTAATCATTTTTATTAATTACATAACGAATAGCTTTTTTATAATGATTGTGGACACTAATCATAGTTGGCATATTTTTGTATGTTCGTATAAATAAAGATTTATCGACAGTATTGATTCATATTTATTAATTGAAAATTTTTAATTTTTTAAATTGAATAAATTCGAAAATCTGTATTATCTTCTAAAAGACAAAAAGAATAAATTCTTATATTTTTTTCGGATGACGCTTGTAGAATTCAAACCTATAATTTTTACTTTATGAGATAAAAGTCCAAAAGATCCGTTCTAAATGTTCTAATTTTTTGTCCGTTGTACGAATGTTATTTTAGCACATAAATTAGATGCTAAAGGCTGACAGTAAATTTGGAATGAGCTACATCAAAAAATTTATGTAATACAACGATCGCATAAAATGGATAACATCATTTTTTTTCTCGTAAATCTCAAAAATATTATATAATGGATAATATTCTTAGGAATATATCAGAATATTCCAACAGGGTGGCATAACATTTATTTGAAAAATAAATAAATAATTTAAAGCCTCACTGGTCAATGGGATTCTGGGAATGCTTCGTTTTTGCTTATAGTAAATTTTATAGTTTCCTTTCCAATACTTTTATCTTAAGTTTTCATTTTTTTTTTTTATTTGTACTTTATATTTGTGATAGTTTGAAGTGTGTTAATATTGAAGACTTGAATTTTCAAGATAATTCGCCCAGAAATATACTTCAGTCTAGTGATCCCTCGCATTTGATACCGTCTTAATGATTTTTATCATGTTATTATATATTTATACACAAATTTAAAATAATTAATTCGATATAATAAACTTGTATGTGATTTAAAGGCAAATGCCACTAAGCACTCCTTGAAACTAAGCTTTTGTCGCCCTTGTAGAACACTCCCACACTAATTTCGTCATTTTGCATCAATTTCGAAAGTGATTTTTCTCATTGATATTTGTTATAAACTTTTTATTTAGTCCAAATCATACAACTAAATTATGACCATTGTTTTAACTCAAAATTATTTTGCCACGGTTTAAAATAAAATTTGAACTTGATAAATTTAGAGACGAAAGGCATTTCTCCAAAGTATATGCGCGGTAGAATCTTCATAAGCAAACCACTAACAAATTTGAAAATGAAAGCTTCAAATTGGTGTGTTGTAGTCGCAAATGAGGCATCGAAAATGACCAAAACCACTAAATTTTAAAGCAAAATAAAAACCACAAACTTCATAAAAGTTCTGCACTTTTTCTTTGTCATTCCTAAAGCACTTTTACAAAGCGACAGTACTTTAAACACGTGTATGAAAAATAATAATCACGGTCGAATCTACGACCACTTGCCGCACTTGGGTCAACAGAGTAGAGCGCTTCACCTTGAGAAGCATGCGCACCCGACTTCTCGTCCCGCAAGGAGATGTGCGTTCTATAATGAGAATATGCTCCTGCTGTGAATTTTCAACAGCGCGGGAAAGCTAGTGTTGCATATTGAAGCATGTCTATATCTGGTCCGAACGCAGACGCTATATATGGATTTTTTTTTTCTATGCTTACTCAGGTCCAAAATAATCTGACAGGTGCGCGTAGAAAATCGTAGTCTACTACTTAGCGGATCCACAAAATATTTTGTCTCGTCATTAAAAAAAAGAATCTACGCCCACTTTCGCTTTTAATATTGACCATATCCTAATAGAATCAGAGAAATTATTATTCAGAGGTTTGATAGCAACAATGCTTTAAAATATATATAATCTATATACATATATAAAATTGGGAGAATACAAAAATACATCTACTGCACGTGCAGTTTGAATAATTTTGACTTTTGCCACTGCGGGCATTTTGCTCTTACCTTCTAAACAAGCCATGTGGTATATGTATTAAGTGATAGGAATTTATAAAATTATATAACTTATTTGAAGAATATGGAAGGTTTAATATTACAAGATAAATATCTAATTAAAATAATAATTTATAAAAATAATCTAAATATAATAAAATTAGTATAAAAATAATTATCATTTTATATACTGCATTAATATTTAATATAATTAATTTTTAGAATTAAATTATTATCATTACAAAATGTTAACATTATTATTTATATGAATGATTATATATATATGATTTATAACCGTGTATCGTACGGGTGCAAAACTAGTACATAATAAGATACTGCTGATTTGGAAGCCTCTTAATATAATAATGCTCTGCTAAAATTGTTTTGGATAAGCTGTGATTCTATTAGCGAGCTGAATCGAAACAAATTTCGCGGGGTGGTCTGTTGGACCGCCGGACTAGTATAAAGTGGGTCCATTGATTCGATATGAACATTATATAGTACATAAAGTTGTCCAGCCTATTAACAAATCAAGGGGAAGTCAAATCTAATAAATTTACAAAATGATGCATTTTGCAATGGAGATTTTTAGGATATAATAGTTATACTGCATCATTGTGTATAATAATCTAAAAAGTTTTTTTAAAAATATATTTTAAAAATTTTTTAATATTAAAATAATTTATAATTTTGAAAAATTTTAAAAATATTCTAAAAATATATTTTGGAACTCTAAAATTTAACGGATTTAAAAAACTATTTAAAAATTCGTTGAATCCGTTAAATTTTAGAATATCAAAATTTTTATTTAGAATTATTTTTTTTTAAAAATATGAATATTAAATTTGTAAATTTTATCAAAATCTATAAATTTATTTAGAAATTCTTTTTCAAAAGTGATCGTAAAATATTTTTTATTTAAATATGAGAAAATATATGTTAACGTGGCGTAAATTTTTTCTTTTGCAATATGATTTACATAATTACTGATCATTCAGATTTTGCATGTAAGATCACCACAAAAAAAGGTTTCTATAAATAAACCCCTAGGTCTAATTCCTACAAATCAGCTCCCTTTAACCCTCTCGTAATATTTGCAAGTTTAAAGTATAAGAGGGCTAATTTGTCGGAAATAAAAAGCGGTAATTATATATAATTCCAAGAAAAAACTATAGGATTAAGATAATTACCAACAACCTCCTATTTTTGTACTTCACTTTGAACAGGAAACTTTTTTAAATTAGGTAAAAAATATATAGGTAAGTACTCTATGAAAATTATTAAATCTATGAAAAAATGTTATTTGATTTGCTTAAAGAACTTCCAAAATTATATATATATATATATATATATATATATATATTATATATTACTCTATTATATATATATAATATATATATATATATGCTTTAACTGTTTTTATGGTTAAATTTTTTTAAAAACTCAAAATATCTATTTAAATTTTTTTAATACAAATAGCCATAAAGCACACTGAAACTTATTTTCTCATATTTAAAATTGTTCAAAAAGTATTTACAAAATTTACATTTATGAAACCATAGTTTCTCAAAAGTAAATATATATTTTAAAAAATTGTAGAATAGGTAGAGATTATTTTTCTATGAGCATCTGAAACTATACAATTACTCGAATCTTTTTCTTTTTCCAGTACAATTCCTTCATTTTCTGACTCAATGAGGATCGAATGGTCAAATCAACTTGGCGGCTCATAGTAAATAATTGTAATTTATAACCAGATTTTAATTGTCCTAGTTTTTCAAAAAAAAAAAAAAAAAAACCCAGATTTTAATTGTCCTTTTATGCCCCTAAATTTAACTTTATATTATTATCACTGTTCGATTTGTCGGATCGCACCCTATTCGTAATAATAAATATTATTATTTTATTATATTATATATTTTTTATTAGAAAAATAAAAAAATAGAAAAACTGACTTGTTATTTTCCTCTTCTTTTTTTTTAATCTCTCTCTTTTTTTTAAAAAAAGGGCACCGCATGGCATGATATGAAACGGAATCGTGCCGACCAAAACGTTCTGCACGAGACGGCATGATCGAAAAATAGCCGTAATGGTGCCAAATCCTTTTAGATTTGGCATGTTTCAGACGATACGCTGCAGCTTACCGTTCAGAATTTTAAATCTTAATTTATAATAACAATGGACCATCTTTTCAGCTTAATGAAGCGACACTTCTCCTTCTAAAAGTCCACCTAAGAATTTAATTATTTTCCATTTTTTTATAATTTTTATGATTAAATAAGATGCCTAATCAATTTTTCGAATAAGTAATTAATAAGCATCATTTCTTCAATCCCACTTCTTATGACATCAATGTTGCATGTGCGAGATTAGGACCAATTAGCTAATTATTATTATATATATATTAATGTCAATTTGCTAATAAATATTAACTAAAATAAGATTAGTTGGATCATAATCCATCTACCTTCTACTGCACCAATTGAACGACGAGAGCTGAAGTCTCTATCATTGGAGCAATGAGCTCTGATCTTAACCGGATCTCAAATGGTGTAATTAGTGAGCGAAGCTATGAAGTGGCTTAAAAGAGAGTAAAGCACAAAAGTTTTACATGAAAAGTTACTCCAAAATGAGGAAAAATTACTGACGTTTACGTAATTAGCGATAGAAAATTTACTAAGTGAAAAAGAATACAGCTCTCCATTACTTCGCTCTATAGACCGGAGTCGGTGGTCAGCCTCGCTATCGATTGTAAGAGTTCTCTTAAAGTTGCTAGATTCTCTCTTAAGTCTCTCGGTATCGAATGTTGAATCGCGTGCGCCAGCGACATGCTCTGCTATTTATAAGCGCCGCTTGAGCTCCGTTCGTGCCGCGGTCGCGATTGTTGATTTATTCTTTGAAAATTATGTATGCTTTCAGGTAAAACTCGCTTTTAGCCTCGGAGCCATTGGTCCCCATTTGATTGATATGTGACGACCTGGATCCCATGCCATATGATGGCTGCACCTTCCTCATGTTTAGATATTTTTGCAGGTTCCTATAATCAGTTAGGTAGAAATTCACATATGTGATGCTTGTAGCGGTAGAATGTTGTAGTTGATTATGACCATAATTCAGGTATTTCGTGAGAATGATGCTCATCATTAAGAGGTACTATCGATGTATTCAACAATATTTTACTTTTTATTTTTGTGGAGAGTGATACATTAAATGTGTTCAGATCGAAATATAAAAAAATTTTAATTATAAAAGATAAATAGATATTATTTATATATTATTTTTATATTTCTATAAAAATATAGAAAAGTACGGATATTTTTTTTCATAATAATTAAAAAAGATTTCGTCATTCAATTGGTTAAACAGAGACTAGTTTTCTTGGACAGAGTGACAAATATAAAAGGGGCAATGATCGGCAGGCCCCAGGGCCTGCCGATTCCGATTGCAAGCCCCGCTATCCGATACCGCGGGGGCTCAAAAAACGAAGACAAATCTAACACTTCCGCGTTTCGCGTCAATTTTTGAAAAAAAATTTTTTCCAACATAAAATCTATAAGGTTTTGACGAGATCTCATAAATTTTCACGCTCGTATGAAATGTTTTCCAAAAACAATAATTCTAAATTAGGTTTGTGAGGTGTCGGAGTTTAACGGTTCTTGAAATGTCACCCGTCAAAATCCGGTTAGCCTTTGGAACTTATCAAAACACCTATTAGAAGTATGTTTTTTGTGGAAAATAACTCTAATGTCCCAACATAAAAAGTTGTAGATCTCGTCAAAATCTACAAACTTTTATGTTAAAAATTTTTCAAGACAAAAATACTAACTATCCATATGGTCATAACGGAAAATACACATTTTACGACGAGAGTGGACTAAACAGTAACCAGGGACTGAATCGGTAGAGGTTTGTAAAGCAGGGGCTGGAGAGACATTAACCCAATATAAAAGCCAAAATAAACTGAATGTAAAGAGAGAGAGAGAGAGAGAAAACTAAAGGTATAACTGTTACTGTTTAAACTTTAGATTTCTCATATTTATACAAATTAATTTATTTAGTTACTATTTAAACTTTAAAAAAAATTATATCTTAGTATTCGTATTTATGTTATTTTGATCATTGGTTAATTTTTTAATTTTAACATAAAAATTATAAATTTTGATGAGATTTATCATTTTTATATTTAATTTTTTTTTCAAAAAATATTTTAAAGTAAGTGTTTTGAAACTTCAAAAACTAATAGATTTTAATATCAATCCATTAATCCGTTAAACTTTAGAGCCTTAGAATATTTATTTATAAGTACTTTTTGAAAAAAAAAAATAATATAAAAATTATAAATCTTATAAAAATTTATAATTTTTATGTTGACTATTTATCAAAAAAATATTTCTAAATAAATGAAATATGATGTTAAAATTAACAGATAATTAAAGAATTTATTCATAAAATTTATACAGTATAAAGGCTAATATGTAAGTCTCCCAAAACCAAACAAAAGATTGTGATAATACAGCAGCATGTTGCCAGATCTTGGGCATGAAATGGTAGGCCACCTCCAGAAATTGTCATGTGGATCGCTGCAGTTAGGTGAAGCTGGATTGGCCATTTTTGCTGCTACATCTCTTTTTTTTTTTTTTTTTTTTCGTGAATTCGTCTGCACTTACATTTATTTTAAAATTAATTTATTTATTTTTTAGTTCTTGATTGGGACCATTTTTCTGGCTGTTTTTGCTGCAAATTAAAGCAGTCCTGCGAAGCAAACTGATGATTTCTGAACCTGTATCTGATGGGCAAACATATCACGATGCATGTATGTTTTGCAGGTAATGTTGTCCCAGCACATGCCTTCTTTTATAAGAGAATAATGTTATTTATCACGACCATCATAATTTTTTATACGATGAAAATCACACATAATATATACTATTGGAAATAATACCACTTTGAGTTGTGAATTCAATGACTGATGCTATATCGATCGGTGATTAGCTA
The DNA here is from genome assembly GCA_002076135.1 of Xerophyta viscosa. Taxonomy (NCBI): domain Eukaryota; kingdom Viridiplantae; phylum Streptophyta; class Magnoliopsida; order Pandanales; family Velloziaceae; genus Xerophyta; species Xerophyta viscosa. Next base: position 1,339,953 of record MJHO01000056.1, read on the forward strand.
CCGGTAGCATCGTCTGTCACGTCGGTCGTTGACAGTGTGATTTTCAAAGACAAAATATTAATAGTTCGGTGAATGGAAAGATATCAAAGACCGTCTGGAACCGCTGTCACGAAAAAATAGCTGAGGTCATTGACCGCCGCGATAATACACATTATTCTTCGGAGGCATATCTCTACTCAATTCAAGCGAACAAGATATAGTAGAGCGAGTAGGGCAAATAATGACATGAATCCAACATAGAACAAAGTAATGAACTTATTTGATAGAAATTAAATTTAGAAAATTGTATTTGAGATATAACTTCAATCTTCCAAAATTTGACAAAATCTACCTTTTTGACAATTCTAGTCTTAATAACTCTGATTAACTCAAAAAATAATAATTATATGAACACTTTATTCAAGTGGGACAGTTTGACATCCACTTTAGACCCATAAAATTATCCATCTATCAAAAAGTAGTTTGGTTGTTGATTCATATTGAAGCAATTGGATTGGATTGTTTTAAATTGGATCAGGATGATGATGATGTTTCAATTGCTCCACACAATTATTCTTTGTTTTCATAAATTTGGACTATAATAATACTATTCATCAAAAAGGTTTTACGTCTTGTATTTGATCAAATCCGATATTGTAACCGATATGTTCAAGCTGGGTCGAAAGTTTAGCACATGTGCAGTTTCCTATGCTTGAGAAAAGCAAATGACTAAAACGATTGATCGAAAAACTTAGACAAGCATTTATATGATCCGACCGTCAAAAAGACTTTATATCCATCGAAGTCAATGGTGGTTATTACAGGAATGTTGGGAGTTACAAGAAATATAACAATTAGAATTTCTCGGATTGTGCCAGAAATATCACAAGAAAATATCTTGTACTCTAGTTACCGTTTTCTTAATTACATATATTAACTTCGACATGGGGAGGGAGGTATAGAGTAGATCTCACAAAATGTGTGGATTTCTGATATCAAACGTCTAATGGGAGAGTTTCACGTAAGCTTGTTATCATTTCGAGCTAATTCACGTAGCGTCTTTCTCCACGTGTCAAGAGCCAGTTGGTCGAAGGACGTCTAACTTTTCTGGCACTTACAGTGTGATTCACTCTATACGAACAGGAGTTGATGCTTGTCCCGCAAGATGATAGGGTCATCGTCTTGCTACGGATGCGATGGTGCAGAACCCAACCAATTGTCGTGCAAGGACTGATCTTCAAAGTGACAGCAAAGCTCGTACATATTAGATATCACATAACAACTCCAGACCAGATGGACTAATAAGTTGGGAAGGTCATCTTTTTCTAAGCTCTGCGCATCCTTTTATTATAGATTTCGAGGTCCATCCTATATCAATAAAGAACTGCCATGAGTGACAGGGATCTCTTTTTGCCGTGTGTTTATCTTGTGGTGTGATCATTTTGTTCCATATAGGTCTGGATAAACACAGCACCTGAAAATCTATAGCTTTGCTCGTTTTGTTTTTTGTTTTTTTGTTTTTGTTTTTGTTTTTACTTTTTTTTTTTTTGTCTAAGAAAAGGATATTGTTCCAAATGGTTAAAGCAACTTCTTTTTAATGTAACGTAAGTATGCACGAGTGGTTTGTGAACATGCTTTTAGATCTTGGATGTTCGATAACAATGAAATCATATGTCTGACACATTTTTTAGTTTCTCTCTCAAACAAAAAAAACCAAAAATAAAAATTAAAAATCAACACATACTTTTAATTTATGCAAAAAGTTTGGGAAGCATAGTTGAAGTTAAAAACTCATATATACAAAAGAATTCAGAGTGTACACTTCCATTAGATTTTAAACCCACTATTATATAGCATTCGATACACCTACAAGGAGTTGTATAGAATTTCTACCAAAGATACATTTTTAACATATTATAAGGGGCTGTTTATTTTAAGTAAAAAATAAAAATAAAATAAAAGTAGTAAAATAAAAAGTGGTAGAAAATAATAAGGTAAAAAGTGAAAAGAAAGTAATTATGTGAAAAGTGCTGAAAAGTGGTAATAAATTAGATTCAAATTTTTTGTTTATTTTGGAATGTAGATATTTTTTACTTAATATAAATAGAGCGGGTTGAAATAGTTGATAAGATTTATTTAAATTTAAATTTATAATTTAAAAATATTATTTTTAATAAATATTTAAAGATAATAATTATTTTACTAATAATTATTTATAATAATTTAAATAATATTATTTAGTTTATTTAACTAATATTATTTTGTAATTTTACTTATTTATTTATTTTTTAAAATAATAATAGATTATTGTTATAAAATAAAAAAAAAAGTATAATAAAATAATATAGTTATTATTTATTATTTATTGGGTGATCTGTTTATTATTGTTGTATTGTTTATTATTTTATTATAAAGAATTAAATTTAATATTTATTAAATAACAAATTTTATTATTATTTTATATCTATAAAATTTAATATTTACTAATTATAAATATATTATTGCATTCATAATAATTATTAATATTTAACTCTTTTAGAAATAATAATTATTGATAACCATCATAAATACTAACGACTTTCATTTTCCTTCAACTTCTTATATTTTAATGAAAAAGTGAAAAAAACAAATTATATACAGAATGAAAAGTGAAATAAAAGTCCGTTTCTCATTTTTTTTAAAGTAAATAAAAAAATTAACTTTTTAATTTTCTATGTTTTACTTTCATTTTTAAAAAAATAAGAATATAACTTTTTAATTTTCTCACTTTTCTATTTTTTAGCCTTTATTTTAAAGTAAACAAACCCTATAAATGTCAAACTTATGGAAAATTGTATGTGCTTCATCTGCTTATCTCATTTTACAACATTTTCTAAACAAATCTCCTTTTCTCTTTTTTTTTTGAAATTATTATGAATACAAATTTGCTGGTCGTTTTTATATAATTATTATTATAAATAAATTTACGAATAACCCGATCAATGTTTTAACACCAAAATCTCTGCAGCATATAGAGTCATTATCCAAACAAATGTCAAAGCGTGGTGCGGATCAAATTTATAATGAAATGCCTAATATCAATCTATGAATTATTTTTATATTGCTATTTTGTTGTTTCAAATGTTTCTTAATTTATTATGTACTGATTTTATTATTTCAATAAATATTGGAAATGTCGCCTTAACAATAAAAAAACAAAGAAAGTCATAATTGATTTATCAAATGTTACTTCAGCGATGCAATGATGCTAGATTGCATGCTTCATTATGCACATTATATTATATATATATATATATATTATAATTTCATTGACGTATTTTTGTTAATATTAATGATTTTATATCTGCATACGTCGACTAATTTTTTTTTCTTTTTTTGACAATTCTCCGTTATTGTAAGTCATCTAAAAAGAGTTCCTAGTTGACTACTGATCCGATGTGGCAAGTTATAATATCCAAAGTTTAGAACCAGGGTAGCCTCAAGAATTAGAATAACCCAACATCCACGATCCAAGCTGCAGTGTGATGGATTAAGATTAATAATACTTAATTATAATAAAAAAATAACAGTTGTTATGATTAATATAATCATCTCGAGGTAAATCAAAATTTCTTTATTACCAAAGCTATGGGTGTGTTGCTGGTTTTCAAAGATCCTGAATTGCTTAGTTGTTGCCCCGAGGGGTGCATATCGGTCAAGCATTTGAATTTTTTTCTTTACAACCCAAATTTAATTCTCCGCTCGCCCCTCGGTGCCTCCGATCTGTGTTGGTAGGATGCGCCGGGTTAACGATATTGTCGGACTAGTGATGTCGGAGCTTTGGATTTTTCGGAGTACTCTAAGAGAATATAGCTTCTTTGGATTAGCCACCTAAATTTAACTTGACTGATAAAATTGCTCGGGATGAATAATTTTTATCTGGGTCATTAAAAAAAAGGTGCAAATGTTGACAATTTCATGCAATTCATCACTGATATAAACTTATAAGAATCATAAAATTTCATGAAATTCATATTCGATTTACTTACGATCCATATTTAGTTTTTATGCTCGACAAAGTATTGTAGTGGCAGCTGCGAGCCTTGAAATGCTTGGCATCACTGACTGTTGTTGCCTACAAAATCAAGTCTATAATGTAAGATTATGACGAATTTGCCGTCCATTTAGAGTTTATGAGATATCATCACCTTCGTCTTTTGGATTGAATCGATTCTGATTTGTCTGATAAGAGAGTTGTGATTTTAAGTCTTTATATTGAGGATAATCATACTCCCATCTCCAAAAAAAAAATCTATAATTTTTTTTTAATAAAGAAGTTTGGTTCAGAATTTGAAACTTCAGGTACCTCATGTTAGTCTCTGCACGGAGGACTTTTTTTTTTTTTTTTTTTTTTTTATTAAAACAGTATGCTGGTTTTGAAGGACCAACGAAGCACTGTTCACCAAGGGCAATCACAGTTCAGCATTTCTCACTTTTCTTCTGCTTTTTTTTTTTTTTTTAAAAAAAAAATATATATATTTTCGCTGTATTTATTTATTTATTATTTTTTTTTTCATGATGTTACTTGTCCACTTTCTCCACCTAATTGCACTCCTCTCCTCTATTTAATGGCACCTCCACCACCATTTCTCTCCACACTCGAGCGTTTGTGATCATTACTACGTATCACCATTTTTCATTTATCTGTTTCCTCCATTTTGTCTTCTCCATTTTCGTTTTCTTCGTTGTTTTATTTGGGAGATTTCGTGTGCTAACTTTCTGAGAAGGTAAAGGTCACTTTCTGATTTCAAAATGGTTCTCGATTACGTGGGTTTTGAGATTTCTCAGGAAAAATTAGATTTTGATTCGTAAAGAAAAACTGCTTACGTAAACGATTAAAAGAAAAAAAGCTAGTAGAATCTTGTTAATAGCTTCACGAATAAATATATATATATTTTTTTTGAAAATTTTGGGTTAAAAAATCTTGCTTTTATTCGGCCACAGTTACCTCTCTATTACAAGCACTCCTTAAAGAACTACCTATGAAATAATCTAATGTCTACCATGGTTAATTTAGAGATGGGTTTGTTCTCTATCTCAGAATAGTTGATTCTCTAGTTATTTTTTATTTTTTATTTTTTTTTGTTTTTTTGGTAATAACTCTTTTTTTTTTTAAAGAAAATACTGGAGAATCTAACTTTCCAGTCTAGGAATTTTGTAAAAAAAAAGTGCTTATTTATGATCAAAACAGCTGTTTTATTATTAGTATTTCAAAAGTGAAGGTTAAAGTGCTAGAAATTACTGGAGAGATTTAGTCCAAAGCTTCAGTGTGGTGATGGTGTTAATGACAGAGATTTAATTATTTCATCTGTTTTTTTTTTTTTTTTTTAAATCAATTTTCTTTAGTTCTTCAGATCTTATCCACTGGAATATTTTCATTTCTTTTATAAGATGTTTTCTATAAATTTACAATCTTTGCAAGTTTACAGTCCTTGTAAACTTCTTGTTTGAAGCACTTCACATATACGCTGGTAAACTCTGAGATCTGCAAATTTCCTTATTGCTTTTTTTTTTTTTTTTTTTAAAATAATTGAGTTTTTAAAATTTATCTTTATGAAATCTTCAACTATGCCAAGCTTATAGCTTCTTTTTTTTTTTTTTTCTTAATCTGAGTTTCTAAAATTGATCTTTATGAAATCTTCAACTATCCCAAGCTTATCGCTTTTTTTAAAAAAAAAAAAAAAAGAATTTGAGTTTCTAAATTGATCTCTATGAAATCTTTGATTATGCCAAGCTTTATTTGCTTAGTGGTAATTTTATGAAAAATTATTGTTCCACTATGCAGCTTTCACCAGTAATATTTAAGCTTTAACTGTGGTTACTTACCATACCTGATCTTCTCTATGAACTTTTCATTAGGTGAAGATATTGGTTTTGAAGTTGTAATTCGTGGTTTAAGAAAAAATAACTTAGAATTTTGCAGGTTTTATGGTAAAAAAGAAAAAAAAAATTGGACGCACCAAGTAGTCACTTACTGGGATGTGTCGATGTTCTTTGTAAATGACTATTTTTATTGATTAACTATTCATTTTTTGAAAAATATAAATGCTGATGTTAGCAGCCACGCTCAATGTCTCAATCTTCTTATGCGTAGTTAGGTAAGCATTAAGTAGAAAGTTATAAAACAATAACCAAAAATCAAATTTGGCGATGTTAAAAGTCAGAGATGGGTTCCTTCTAGATGTTACATAATTCTTTGTAGTCAAAATCCATCTTGAAATCTAATTGGATAGTTTTTCTATTTATTGCACAATTTTTAGGTTGTTTGATCTCTTATTCTCTTTTCTTATTCAGTGCTTGTGAAGACTGCCATGGCCGAGCCCAAGCTCACTCGCATTCACAGCGCCCGCGAACGCCTCGGTGATACCCTCTCTGCCCACAAAAATGAACTGCTTGCGCTTTTCTCCAGGTTTTGGATCTATATCCTTTTTTTTTAGATGTTATGTTATCGAAACATGAATTAACATTGTATTATAAGCATATATCTTGTATACATGGATGTTAGGTGCTATTTTCAAGATCACTTGTTGCAAAAGAAAGTATGCTTATTAAGAGTTGGATTTTCATTTCTTTCTAAATTCTCCCAATTTTCGACACAGAAAATGAATATAGTTCAATTTGAAGACCATTTTAAATTTTGAGCGGCACAAGAATCAATTTATGCATGGTTGACTTTTGAGCTGTACATAGTTGAATTTATGCATGGTTTCTTTTTGAAGAAAATGAAATCAAATTACTAGATCTAATTTTGCTTGGAATTTGTTAGATTCGTTAAGCAGGGAAAGGGAATGCTGCAACGCCATCAGTTGTTGGCGGAATATGAGTACGCGATTTCGGAGGACGAGAGGGCAAAATTGAAGGATGGTACCTTCGAAGATGTCCTCAGAGCTGCTCAGGTTTAAACATATATCTCATAATGATAATTAAACTATTATAATCAAGTAAAGCAAAGTTTGTTAAAATTGTATGATTATGGTGCGGTGCAGGAAGCAATTGTTATTCCTCCATTGGTTGCTCTTGCCGTCCGCCCTAGGCCGGGAGTTTGGGAATACCTCAGATTGAACGTCAACGAACTTGCCATTGAAGTACTCAGTGTACCCGAGTATCTCCAATTCAAGGAACAACTTGCGGAGGAAGGGTAAACCTTTTTTTTTTTTTCTTTTTCAAACTTTGCATATCAGTAAATTGTATAGGGTTCACCTCTAAGCAGGTTTTAAGTTCCGGGAGGCACGCTGCGTGCTAGCCGGAACGTCTTGGTGCAGGGCCGGATGGCACAGTTTTTTTTTTTTTTTTTCGTTCATTTTCACGAGGAAGATGAACAGTCGCCCCCACTGGCGCGACCGGCATCTGCCGGTCGCGCCCAGATGCCGAAGTTTTTTTTTTTTTCACGTCGCGCCACCGTGTGACCGGCCACCAGCCAGTCGCGCTGGTAGGCGCGACGTTTTTTTTTTTTTTTTTTTCACGTCGCGCCGGTGGCGCGACATACATGTGACCACTTATTTTTTTTTAAATTAAATTTTTTTAAAAATAACTTTTAAAATATAATAAAATATAAAAAAATATTTTATTATCGGAACGGTCGGCACGGTTGGCACGTCTCAAGTTCGGAATTTACCGAGATCTGGCACGGCACGAAATTTAAAAGCTTGCCTCTAAGTATACTTTTCATGTTAATTTTCAGGTTTGACAGTAACTTTGTGTTGGAGTTGGACTTTGAGCCCTTCAATGCTTCGTTCCCGAAACCCTCTTTATCAAAATCGATCGGAAATGGAGTGCAATTCCTGAACCGCCACCTGTCGTCGAAATTGTTCCATGACAAGGAGAGCATGTATCCGCTGCTCAGTTTTCTACAGGCTCATCACTATAATGGCACGGTGGGTTTTTACTTTTAAGTGATATGATATTTTACCTAGATTTGGTGAAACATGATACCATTTAATGGTAGTGTATAAACCCTAATATCTCCGTAACATATTTTTATACGATAAGTTTTGTATTTCCTTCTTACAGAGCATGATGCTGAATGATCGTATCCACAGCCTAAGTGGTCTCCAAGCTGCACTTAGGAAGGCCGAGGACTACCTGTTGACTATCCCTCATGATACTCCTTTCTCTGAATTCACCCATAAGTTAGTCTTTTTCTTTTTTTTTCTTTTTTTTTGGGAAAAAAATTGCTATCCAATGCTGCATACTTTTGGTTTGATGACAGAACTAACACTACTATGTTATATTCGGATGGGTTATTTAGATTCCAAGAGCTTGGTTTGGAGAAAGGTTGGGGAGACATTGCGCAGCGCGTGAAGGAAACCGTTCATTTGCTCCTTGACCTTCTAGAAGCTCCCGACCCTTGCACTTTAGAGAAGTTCCTTGGCACGGTTCCGATGGTGTTCAATGTTGTGATTCTATCCCCTCACGGCTACTTTGCCCAAGCTAATGTCTTGGGCTATCCCGACACTGGCGGCCAGGTATAGAGTCTTTAAGTGTTTGTGGATTCAAACATGCTCCTGAAATTTGTCCAAAATAATCTCAAGAATTTCGTGTATGAGTTGAAGTATATGCTGCTCAAAATTAATCTAACTCTTGGAGGAGATTGAAGAGAAATTCGGGTTGATCTGATTGCTCTTGTGAAATATGTTCTTAAATTTTTTGTTTTCAGTGTTAAATTTGATTCTTTCCATGTGCATGGATTTAAATATGCTAGAGCTCCCACAATTTTGTCCCAAAATTTCTTCAAAAATCAATAGTGGACTTAATTGATTATTGGGAGAAAAATTAGAAATTCTTATATTATCCTTATGAAACGTATTCTTACATTCTTTCTTAACATTAAACTTCGTACAGGTTGTTTACATTTTGGATCAAGTCCGCGCTCTGGAGAGCGAGATGCTTCTGAGAATAAAGCAGCAAGGGCTGAATATCACACCTCGTATTCTCATTGTAAGTTTCTAAATGAACCTGTTCATGTAGATCTCTTTTTTTTCAACATTACCCTCACGAAATAATTAGAAAGATCTTTAACGCGAGGTGGAATCATCTCGACCATGTAATTTTGTCCTACGGTATGGGGATCTCACTTTTAGAGTTTTCTTTTGAGTTCTAATTTAGGGGTTCAGAAGAACTTCTATCGAAACTTAAGGGTGATTAATGCTCATATTGCAGGTGACTAGACTTCTTCCAGATGCAGTGGGAACTACTTGCGGTCAGCGACTTGAGAAGGTATTTGGAACAGAGCACACACACATTCTTCGTGTACCATTCAGAACGGAGAAGGGCATTCTTCGAAAATGGATCTCACGTTTCGAAGTGTGGCCTTACTTGGAGACGTATGCCGAGGTATATTCACCATCTAACTTTGTTTTAAGCTAGAAATAATTACGTTGCTGTAATCATCTTAAAGCATTTGAGTTGCATTTAATGTTTTTTTTTGGGTTTTATCCAAAAAAAAAAAAAATCATGCTTTGCAAAACTTGAACAAATTAACCCCTAAATGAAAACATTGAGTTAGCTCCAAGAATACGTTTTTGGCTCGCCTGGAATGCTTTTTTTGCTCGCCCGAATAGTTATTTAGCTCGCGGGAACTCTAAGAGAGGTAATCAGGAACAATTCAGCCTGAATACTATGATACAAGTGATGTACTAACTATCTGGAACATTAAACTAACTGTCTAAAACACTTTTGAGTTTTACTAGGATTTTTTTGAAAAAGTTGAAAAAATAGGTGCTAATTTGTAAGATTTTAGAAAAAAACCAGTTTTTTTTTCTTTTTTTTTTTTGGACATTATTCAATGTTTTCTCATATCTATGCTAAAGTAATAACTCTAAACTTCAAGGGTCTTTAGGGGTTAGAGTGCTAAAATAATATATCTCTCTCTCATAGAGTTGTTGAAAGTTTATTATTTGTCATGTAGGATATGCAAGGTAAAAAATCCTTCTGCTGTGCGTTTGAGATCGTAATATTTTTTTTATTTTGTTGTTAGGATGTTGCACATGAGTTGGCGTCGGAATTGCAAGCGACCCCGGATCTCATCATCGGTAACTACAGTGATGGTAACCTAGTTGCATCTCTTCTGGCACACAAATTAGGAGTTACACAGGTACGAATCGTTGAACAATAATTATCGACATATTCTGATATTTTTTTGTAAGTAATTTCTAATGAATTCTTTTCATGCACAGTGTACCATAGCACATGCGTTGGAGAAAACAAAATACCCGAATTCGGATATTTACTGGAAAAAGTTCGAGAACTCCTACCATTTCTCCTGCCAATTCACGGCCGATCTGTATGCTATGAACCACACTGATTTCATTATCACCAGTACCTTCCAAGAGATTGCCGGGAGGTATATAATTCAAATTTTGTCATTATTAAATAAATTGGATGTCTTTATTTTCACAAATGACGGTACGTATCCTTTTTTTTTTTCAGCAAAGAAACCGTCGGGCAATACGAGACTCACACAGCCTTCACACTTCCTGGCCTGTATCGGGTTGTCCATGGAATTGATGTATTCGATCCCAAATTCAACATTGTTTCCCCCGGTGCTGATATGTCTATTTACTTCCCCTACTTCGACGAGGCTCAAAGACTCACGTCCCTTCACCCCGAGATAGAGGAGCTGCTTTTCAGTAATGTTGAGAATGCTGAGCACAAGTGAGTTAAATTTAATACCTAGTTGATAATTAAACATAAAAAATTAATTAAGACACAAAAAAAAAAGATAAAAAATAGAAGAATCTGACAATTGCATGTAATTACAGGTACGTGCTCAAGGACAGGAAGAAGCCTATCATATTCTCGATGGCTAGACTGGACCGTGTGAAGAACATGACTGGACTTGTTGAGATGTACGGCAAGAACGAACGGTTGAAGGAGATGGTCAATCTTGTTATTGTGGCCGGTGACCATGGCACACCATCGAAGGATCGGGAGGAGCAAGCTGAGTTCAAGAAGATGTTCGAGCTCATTGATAAATACAAATTGGTGGGACACATTCGCTGGATATCAGCTCAGATGAACCGTGTCAGGAACGGTGAGCTGTATCGCTACATTTGCGACACTAAAGGTGTTTTTGTCCAGGTATATCACTCTCTAAGAATATATCAGTTTGTATTTGTTAAATAAAATAGTATATACCATATGTTCATAAAGTAGTTGTGTAAATCATAGTTTTACGTGCCGGATGGCACATTTCCTTTTTGACAATTATCAGCACAGCATAAACCGGCACAACACGTGCCGAAAAACCTTATATCTAAATTATTTATTAACTCTAATTTTTTTGCTTTTATTTTTATAAAAATAACACAAATGCATATTGGCACGGTCCGCACAGCACTATCGGGATGGTCGGCACATACTACGATATGAATTTACCAAAATTCGGGTCGGCTCGGCATTGAAAACCTCGGTGGAAATAAATATTTTAGGTTTGACATCCAGTTTCTCATGTTTTTCTTGTTTTTTGTAGCCTGCATTCTATGAAGCCTTCGGTCTCACAGTTGTGGAATCTATGACATGCGGTCTGCCTACGTTTGCTACTTGCAACGGAGGGCCCGCAGAGATTATCGTAGATGGAGTCTCTGGCTTCCACATTGATCCATATCAGCCCGATAAGGCTGGTGAGATACTTGTCAATTTCTTCGAGAAGTGCAGGGAAGATCCTACTCACTGGGACAAAATCTCCAAGGGAGGTCTCAAACGTATCGAAGAGAAGTAAGCACCGCGCTGAATCTAAAAACCAGTTTTTTATCTTCAGAAATTTTTTGAACTTACATTTGGCTATGTATAAACTCAAACAGGTACACTTGGAAGCTGTATTCCGAGAGGTTGATGACTTTGGCTGGTGTTTACGGTTTCTGGAAGTATGTGTCTAAGCTCGACAGACGTGAGACCCGTCGTTACCTCGAGATGTTCTATGCCCTCAAGTACCGCAATCTGGTAAATCAAAATATTTGTTTTGTTCTAGTAATTCAAATTTATATACTCATCCGCAGCCGACGTTTTATCTTTTTTTATTTTTTTTCGTTTATTTCAGGCAAAGTCAGTTCCTTTGGCTACTGATGGAGAAGTTCATGTCAATGGAACTGATGGGCAGGCACACATCAAGGGAACTAAGTAAAAATGAAAGGCAAATTTAAGGCGAGCTGTGTGTTCGATTGTTTCCGATGATTCGTTATGAAGATTTGAAAGTTGTTTCTCGTTCTTCGTTTATCTCTGTATTTCGATAATTACGCCGCCCATTAGAGGTCATTTTGTAGGCAATTAAGGGCAGCGATTTGTGATCTATTTTCTGTTTGTTTCTGTTGGAATCTCTATATAAGGCTCAAATGCCATTCAAGCAGTACCATTGATGCTATTGTTTGGGTTGTTATGTAATTTTTTTTTTCTTTTTTAAAAATTATCGTGAAAAAAAAATGTCCATAACCGGTTCAGTTTCGTGCGATAGTCTACAGATGTGATTGATTCATGTTTCGGCAACCGAAAAATTCCGGAATTGTTATGCCGGCTTTGTTTTCAAGCTTTGGAAATTCAATATGGCTATTTTATTCAATGTTCTTGAATCAAGCTTATCTAGTATTCTTCCAAACAATGCCAGACCTCCCAAAAGTTGCCCCAACAATATCCTATATTCCAAGCTCCCAAAAGTTTTCCCAAAACTATCATGACAAAAAATAGTTGTCAAAAAATATAAACGCGCTATGAAAATTGTCAAAAAATAATTTATCAGCCCCTTAAACACAAAGCAATGAATTAAAAAAATGTGTACTAAATTGAGAAGCTAAATTAAATGCATTCTATTTATTAAATTTTTTTTTTTTTTTTTTTTTTACGCAAGCCTCAGCTGATGTCAATATCTAAAATTATAAAATAACCAAACTACAACCATAAATCCTTAAAAAATATCTCAAGAACTCTACACCACCATCAGCAAATACAGTACGCTCCCACCAACTTGCTAGAAATTTTTTAACTTCCATCCAAATCACATCTGACCAAAAAAAAAGATAATTACATATAAATCCTTACTTATTAATTATTTACGAATCAGTTTTTATTAAAAGTTACATTTCAGCTTCTACGAAGAACTGACGTGGCAACGTTACAGGACTGAAATGCAAAACTGAAAGATGATGTGTGCAAACCCAAAAAAAAAAGACTAAAAAAGAAAGTTGCACATTTCAAGATGGACTTGTATTATTGTGAGATAAAAAATAGGATTTGCATACATCAGTCTTTGCGGGGCTGATTTATATTTTTTAAAAGAGCAGGGGCTGATATGCTATTATACCAAAAATTGATTCGAGTAAAAAAATAGACGAGAACAGTATTGTTCCTCGGTCTTCTTCCTGGTTCTTTATTACTGGTTGATTAATTTCTCCAAAAAATGATTGCTAGTAAAGATGTTTATTACATGGCTACAATTCCTTCCACTGATCACTGATTTCTCTTCCTTTTTTACATTATTTCCATAAAGAATATACGGGATCAATTGCTGATATCTATTATTTATATTCTACCTTTTTTTTTTCTTCTCCTCTTTTTCTTTTTTTTTCTGGACATGTTTAAAAAATATTCTCTCCCTTATTTTTTGGTCCAAATCCATTAGACGATGATGTAATGATCCTATTAATTGAATCCAAAGGCCCATAAAGATATCATAAAGTCCATTAATAATATGGAGCTAGCTATGCTTAAGTTGAAGTTTAAATATAGTAGGCTCTTAGCTACTAGCAACTTGAGCCACTTCTTTTTAGAGGGATGGCCACGTGTTCGGCCTGAGTTGCTAAAAAAAATTAGGTGTCATGCTGTCTTGGAATGAGGTTCATGACAGATGATTATGATGAATGAGATGAAGAATCTTACCTTTTTTATTGTGGACAGAAGTCTTTTTTTTTTGGTTGATTTTAATTTGTGGAGGGAAAATTGAGAGAAGCCTTGCCACACATACTTTGGAAATATGAGATTTATACCAACACTCATAGACCGTAGTTAAAACACTTATTTATAAATATGAATATCTAAATTCATTTCTCCAAACATAAATTTTAATTGATCAAAATAATATAAGATTATAAATATATGCTGTTTAGCTTTATGATAAGTTCTTCTTATATATTATTAGTATTTTTCTATAAGAAATTCTGCTAATAAATGATACCAAATATGTTTTTCTACAACATTTTTTTTCAATTTTTATTGTCTTCAATTAATTAAACTTTTGATACAATTTTGTTAGGATTTTCATGCAGGATAACTTGCATCAAACTATCATCTACTTTTTTTTTTAATTAATCTTATTTATTGTGCATCTTTTTTAAAAGGTATCGGTGATCTTTATGTTCATAGCTAGTCTTTGTAGCATATTTTTTTTAAGCGTTCTCGAATACATTATTTGAAATGTTTTTAAAAATAAATTGATATAAAAATATAATTATTTATCATTCTGCGACAACGTGTGAGTTTTTCCTAGTTAGTCTTAATTAAAGCTGTGGTGACAGGAATTGTCATAAATAAATACCCAACAAATCACAAAAGTTAGAGAAAATAAAAAACCATTGACTCTTGACTTGCAATGCGAGAATGTCGATGAAGACTTTTGGAAAAATAGAATATCATCTTCTAATTTTAAAATTATAACAAACCAATTCCTAATTTTAAATACTTTTAAATTAGCTTCTATCTCAATATTTTCTATAGGATCATTTTAATTATAATATAAATATATTTTGAGGACTTTTTAAATATAAAAAATAATATTAATATAATTTATAACTTTTGTATTTAATTTTTTTAATATATTCTAAACAAGTATTTTGAAACGTTGAAATTTAGTTAATTTAAAAATTATTATGCTAACTGGCTAAAATTTTGAAATTTTAAAATATTTATATAAAAATAATTTTTAAAAAATAAACACAATAAAGTTATATTTTAATATGGTTTATAAATTTGTATTTGATTTTTTTTTAAAATATATTTGTAATAAGTATTTTAGAGTATCGAAGATAATAAAATTATAATGAGAGATTTATTTATAAAGTAAGTTTTGGAAGAGGGACTGTTATCCAAATTTTTTTAAATATACTTCTAATAAACATTTAAGATGTCAAAATTTTAGTTAAAATTTATTATGCTAACCGGCTAAGACTGTACAGTTTATAAATATCTATTTAAAATTCTTTTAAAAAATTAAATTTTAATATAATTTATAATTTTTTTATAAGTATTTTAGAGCGTCAGATAATAAATTACGTTTCATTTGTCAATTAAGTTTTAGAAGGGGGACTAATATGTGAAGTTTCCAAGACTTTTTCTATGAAAGCTCCACCCAAGAAAAACTCCAGAAACATCTCCGAGTCTTCCAAGTCAATGACGTGTTTTGCAAAAAATTACAAGGTTAGCAGAAAATTGTCTTTTTTAAATAAATATTTTAAAATATCAAAAATTCTACTAAATTTAAAAATTATTACGCTCATTGCCTAAGGTTTTTAACCTTAAAATATATATTTAGAAAATTTTAAGTATAATAAAATAAGATTTTGCTTAACATTAGATTTTCGTTGGACTATAAGTATTTAAATTTTTTTAGAATATACTTTATAAATATTTTAGAGTGTTAAAAATAATAAATTATAATAAAATATTTATTCTCAAATTAAGTTTTGGGAGAGTGACTGATAAGCTAGTCGTACGACTTTTACTTCGGAAGCTCCATTTAATCATCCAAGAACGGCTACAGAAACATCTCCGACAATTCCAAGTTATGCACTGTTTTTCACAAAGTTAAGGTTAGCAGAAAATTTAGTCTTTTTTATTTTGCTTTTATTAGAACTGTAATTGTTCCCTCGATCGATCCGCCGATGTTCTCTTTTAAATTTCTATTTCCAAAAAAGTCTCGTCCTTCAATTCCATACATGAAGATGGGACAAAAACAACAAGAAGAAGAAGAAGAATTCTCAGATTTTCTTAATTTGAGAGAAGACGAAGAGCTTCGTCTACAGAAGGCGATTCTATCATCCATTGCAGAATCTCCCGCGGATGTAAAATTTCCATGTTGTTGTAGTATTTGCTTAGACAACTATGCGCCGGTACACATCCCGAGAAACCGGACATGTTTCCATGGATTCTGCAAGAAATGTTGGATGGAGTGGATGGGAAGTGCAGCTCATGAGAGAGATTTCAAGATGGAGTGTCCTGTTAAAAATTGCCATGCGGAATTAGATGCCGAGGTTTTTATGAAATTCATGCAGAAAGATCTCATATAAATTAGATGTCTTTTAAAGGGGTGAGGGTTTATGAGTTTATATTTTACTGCAAGTTAGAGATATGTCTATAATGCGTTCGTACTGATTTTCTTAATGCAATTTTTTTTTTGAAATATTTGTTAATTATATAATTTTAAAGATTAATTGTATAGTCTCTGTAGATATGCTTGTTAGAAAAAAGAAAAGATGAATGTAATACTTTATATTTTTAATATCAATTACATCTAAAAATACATAGAGTTGACCTAACTAATATAGAAAACCGATAAAATAAAAATATTCTTAACTAGAAAATAAATCAAAATCAAAATATCTCTTAATAATGCTCACTAAAAACTCCGCAAAAATTGCACCTTGTTGCCTCACAAAAAAAGCACTCAGTAAGAGCAAGGACTATTTGCATATGCGCGCGCGGGGGGGGGGGGGGGTTGTTCTGTTCGCATTTCGGAGACTTCCCCGCCGCCAATGGTTATCGGAAAATGTTGTTAATGAGGGGGCATAGCTCAACACCTTGGGTGGATGAGTTCTTGAAGGCTTGTCATCTATGCAGCACTAAAAAGATCTTCAAAAGAATGTGTATAGGTACCATTATACACAGTAAAGAAAATTTGGAAGTATCTTTTAAGCTCAAAAACTATTTTGTTCTTGTGTTATAAAATTTTTTCCCGGATAAATTAGTTATAACCTCTGATTTTCTATAAAAAATTAATCTTTTTTGCGTAATCTCATTTAATAGTTTCTTGAAATCCTAATTTAAAAAAAAAAAACTAAATATTAAAAATTCTTCTCTCCTTGTTAAGACTTCTACATAACAAAAAAAAATTGCCTCCCAACCATTTAGTGACTAAGAGTTCGCTCTCACGCCCCAATCCTGACTTTCTTTGTGGATATACGTTTTTAAATCATAATATATTTATAACTATACATGTAATAAATCCTAAATTGGGGAGCATATATCTTTACCATTTTATTAAATGGTTAGATTTAATTTATAAAAATATAATAGTTTATATTTAATATATTAACTTATTGTATAAATTGGAAGTGAAAAGAGAATTAACTAAATAGTAAAAAAATTAGAATAGTTTATTTTTAATTTTTAAATATTATATTTGAAAGAATTAAATTTAAATAAAAGGTATTGAAAAATCTGTACGGAGACAATCCGCTGAGTGGGAGCTGTTTAAAAGGTATTGAAAGTATATTTTGTGCCGGCCAATATAGGGTTCCCACAAGAGTGACGGATGGTCCGATCCATTGATAGTGGACATGTGGCGCATATCGGTTAACTCATCAGTTCACACTTCTCTCTCTCTCTCTCTCTCTCTCCAAGAAACTCCTTTCCATCCTCGACAAAGAGATCTCTCTCCAAGAAACTCCTTTCCATCCTCGACTAAGAGATCATTTGGATACTCCATGAGAAATCATAGAATCACTACCAGATCTTCAACGCCTAATAAAAATCTCGACTGTCTCCATGAAATCGACAGGAAACCATCGTCGTCGAAGCCGAAGAAGTATCGGCAGCGAAACCCTAAAACCTCAGTACGGAATCCCTCCATTCCGACGGTCGAGATCATATCATCCGACGACGACGAAGTCTACATCGTGAAGGTGAAAGAGGTGATACGCATAGATTCACCTAAAGAGGAAGACGAGTTATCGCAGCCGTGCATCTGTTATCCGACGGCTCAGATCAATCCTCCCGAGGAACGATTCTGCGGTATTTGCATGGAGAACAAACCGATACCGGATCTCCTCGAGATCAGCAAATGCGACCATTGGTTCTGCTATGAGTGTGTAGGAAGCTACATCGAATCAAAGCTAGAAGAGAACATCACGATCATCAAGTGTCCTGAACCCGAGTGCAGCACGGGTATCTTGGAACCCCAATTCTGCAGGAAGTTTGTCCAAACGGAGGTGTTCGATCGGTGGGGGAAGAGCTTGTGCGAATCCTCCATCAGTGAAGCTTCGAAATTCTACTGTCCTTTCAGAGATTGTTCCGCACTGCTGATATTTGAAGGAGAGAAGGACATGGCGGACGCGGAGTGCCCGCACTGTTATAGACTGTTCTGTGCCAAATGCAGGGTGCCGTGGCACGCCGGAATCAATTGCGAAGATTTCCAGAAGCTTCCAGAAGAGGAGAGGGGAAGAGAGGATAGGATGCTGATCGAATTCGCGAAGAAATCGAAGTGGCAGAGGTGCCTTTCCTGCAAGTTCTTCGTCGAGAAGGTCCAAGGGTGTATGTTCATCAAATGCAGGTATCAACTCATACAGAACTCTGTTTGTGTAGCTGGTCGATTTATTTAGCGCCCTTTTTTACATACTGCAGAGATGAGTGGGGCCCTTCGTACGTAGGTTGGGTGAGTATAGTTTTATTAGATCATCATAAAAACTCGTCATGTATTTTACCACCCTATATGTATGTCTCACCATTTTGGTCCACACAGATTCGTAAATTCGCGTCACTTTCTACGAGATACAGAAAAATAAATCTTCTAAATTTTTACGGTGATGTTTACAGAATTCGAACCTCAGATTACCATTTGTTGAAGTAAAAATTTCACCTTCCATTTTGGTCGTATTTGTGATTATCTTGCATAATTTGCATTGCAAGTTGTCGTGAGCTAAGCATATGTACATGTGCAATAGTGATGGTTCAAAGTTTGTTAGATTTAGATACAAGACTACGATGAACAGAAAAGCAATCACAAACACACAGAATTTACGTGGTTCGGTAAAAGTGCTTACGTTCACGAAGAAGGAGAACGCTCTTTATTATTATGTCAGAGGTGAGATAGTCGAGTATAAGATTTTTTTTCTAGGAGTAGATTCTATCTATATATACAAGTACGAATCCGCCGCACTAAATCCTAAATAATTTGTCTCTAATTAAATAACTGGATCAGCATAAGAAGGAAAGTCGAGTCACCATTTGAATTGTCTATAACGGCTCTTAGATCGCTCTGTCAGGCTACAGATTTGGTCCGATCGTGACTCCATCAAATAGGCACACTCATCTTAAGTTTCCCTGTCAAGCTTAAGCTTTACGAAGAGTTAGTTTTCTTGCTTCCTAATATCTTGAGCTTGCATCCTAATGTCTCGAGCTAGATACAGTTCCTGTAATTTCAGTGCTTTTTTTTGAAGTACTAATTTCTAGTCTTCTTTGGTTGCGAAGGTGTGGATATGCATTTTGCTATGGCTGCGGAAAGGAGATGACAACCGATCACTACTGTGCGATGTGTAGAAGATGATGAATCGGAGATTAAACCATTGTAAAAAGATTTAAAAAATCAGAGAGTAAGTTATCATGATCAAGTGGAGATGTTCTTACTTTTAGAGCAAAATTTCAATAATTACAAACACCCACCTTTCGATATCTTAAGAAAAATATCTCGCTTTTATATTGCTTGGTGTTATAGTAGCGTGGACCTTTCATGTATCATAGTCCTCTCCATATAACACCAATAATTGATTGACGGTTATGGCATATTAGCAAAGTTACTTGTTCTGTGTTAGTTGCCTGTTTGGTTGGTGGAATAATGAAATTCACCCTCATATGTAACATTTTGTACTATTACATTTCCCCTTTGATTTTTTCTTTTTTATCTTAACCGTCGAATTTGATTTCTATCATATCTCGACCGAATATTAAGCGGTAGACGGTAGATCCTTCCGATCAGGTATTATTTAGATTTGAACTTCCGATCTATTTTTTCATAAGGAATAAGTTTTTAATTTTCTCCCAATATTCAGCTTCGCTAACCAACTGGATCAATACTGGTTGGTACATTTTTTCTTTGTTTCTACTATAGATGGGGGTTTTGTCAAAAAATATCTTTGAACAAATCAACCCCTTGAATGGGCATGATATATAGACTCACATAGGACGCTTGATCTGTGCAACCAAGTAAATAAGTTCAAACCACAGATTCATTAGTAAACAAGTAAATAAGTCCGCAAAGTAAAAGTTTAAACCACACCCGCGAAGAAAGCTAAGAGTTGAAAATACTGCTGGCACAAGGTTTGAGATATATAGACTGATTTTTAAAAATTTTGATTCAGTGGCTGATTTTTAACAGTTTTGAATTCAATGAATTTACAATGCTTCCAAAAAAGGAGACCTACATATCGGTCCCTTCCTCAAATTCTATGTTACAAATAAGCGTCTCAATTAAAATCTGTTATACTGTACTTCCAAAACATAAATTTAAAAATATTTTTTGAATAATTTTTTAATACGAAAATTATATATTACATCAAAATTTATTATTTTGTATTTAAGTATTTTTAAAATTTATTTTTAAATAAATATTCTGAAATTATAAAATTTTAGTGGATTGACGGATTAGTTTTTAAATTAGCTAAAATTTTCGAGTCTTAAAATATATACTTAAAAATAAGTTTTGAAAAAACATCGGAAGTTGCATTAAATCGAAACTTTTTTATTTTTAAATTTTCTTAAAAAATTTATATAATAATAAAATATCTCTAATAAATTTTTGAGATATATATACTAACTTATAAAGATCTTGTATTCGGAGATAATGTATAAATAGTTTAAAAATCATGACAATGTAATTATCCCAAAAAAGAAAGCATATGGACAGATCGTCTCCTCTAACCTGGGGAACTGCTTGACAAACCCTAACAACTATTTTCTCCATCAAATGAACCTCACCATCAGCGATTCAGCAAAACCTTCTCTAATTACGACGGTCCAGATACTCGCATTCTCCGCCTGCGATGAAGCTGTAATGCCTCGGACTGGGTGGCTCGATGAAAACTCGTTAATGGGGGTGAGAGGGACCGCTAATTGAGGATATTAATGGTTTTCTGAGGGTTAAATCGATGAGGAAGACGATGCCTGCGCTGGGAAACTAGAGAAATTCTATTGAATTAGTTTGCATTCGTACGATGTACGGTTATAAATTATATATATATAAATAATATTATTAAAAATTTAATTTAATTTTTTATATTTTATTATATACATTTATATTTTATATAAATATTTTATATTTTATATAACAATATGTTATAAAAGTAAGAAAAAATATTAAATATTATACATAAAATTATTCGTGAATTGATATTAAATAGTATATGTATGTGATTTAAAATTTTTATAAATAATAAAATTTTATTTTAAAAATTATTAATATATAATATAATTATTTTTATTTATTTTTATGCTATATTTAGATGGTTTTTATAAATTATTATTTTAATTAAATATTTATTTATAACATTAGACCTTTCATATATTTCAATAAGTTACATGATTTTATAAATTTCTATCAATTAATACATGCCACATAACTTGTTTAGAATAAGAGTAAATGATATATGATATATAAAAAATTATTCAAAATGTTAACGATTTTTATCACCCAGTTATATATATATATATATATATATATTTGAAAATATACAGGCTGAGAAAAGAGGTTACAGTGGCCCATAAGGCCTATTTATAGTGGCCCATCAAGTAACAGATGAAGTTATTTACAACAGTCTGCCACTGATGAGTCGCTGCACCCATATGGAATCCACTAGCGTTGAGTCAAGTCTTCTGCGTCAATTTGTTATTTTCCACACTGCCTCTCGATTCTTCTGCACTTCAGTGCTTGTCTTCCTTTGCTTTTCTTCTTCACGCCGATCGATCTGAGGTGTTCCAGAAGCCTCCGTCGTGAAGGTGCTGTTCATGGATCTGTTGCAGGAGAAAGGCGAGCCATCATCAAAGGTGATTGCACCGACCGTAGATCCGACGGCTCAGATTTATCCTCCGCTCGCCGATCACGTCGACGATCTCTTCCTTGCCCTCGCCGCAGGCGACGATCTTTTAGCCTCCATCATCAAAGAAGAAGCACTTCCTGTGGTCGCCGACGCAATATACGCAGACCAGCTCCAGGTCCAGGAAGTCATTTCCTCCTCTTTCGCAGACATTCTATTTCCCGAATCCGAAGTGGAGCAATCGTCTTCTGGGATGACTAAAGGGAAAAGACCCATCCTTGACCTCCACGAGATCAGCACAAGCAATCAATTGTTCTGCCACCATGACTGCAACATAACTTACACGGAATCCAAGGCCAAGATTATCTCATCGGATGACGACATCGTGATGGTGGAATCCTTGCCGTCGACGTCGACTGTGATATACGTAGATTCAATTAAAGAGAAAGGTGAGTCCTCAAAGTCATCGAATCCGACTACCCAGATTAATCCACCCGATGAGGGATTTTGCACGATTTGCTTGGAGAACAAACCGATGTCGGAGTTCTCCGGGATCAGCAAATGCGATCATTCTTTCTGCAACGAATGTATAGGAGGTTACATTGAATCAAAGGTGGAAGAAAACATCACGGTCATTAAATGTCCTGATCCCGAGTGCGGTTCAGGGATCTTAGAACCCCAATTCTGCAGAAAATTTGTTAAAACAGAGGTGTTCGATCGGTGGGGAACGAGTTTGTGTGAATCCACCATCAATGAAGCTTCAAAATTCTACTGTCCTTTCAAAGATTGTTCTGCACTGCTGATATCGGAAGGAGAAGAGAACGTGGTGGAGGCGGAGTGCCCGCATTGTCATAGAATGTTCTGTGCAAAATGTAGGGTAACGTGGCACGCTGATATTGGCTGCGAAGATTTGCAGAAGCTTCAGGAAGGGGATAGGGGAAGAGAAGATAGGATGCTGTTGGATGTCGCCAAGAAATCAAAGTGGCAGAGGTGCCCTTCCTGCAACTTCTTCGTGGAGAAGATCGATGGCTGTATGTTCATCAAATGCAGGTATCCTATACAGAACTATGCCATCTGGTTTTCTAATTATCGTCTTATTTAGTATTCTTATTTTCGTGATTAATGACAATGACGGGTGCTATTGATGGTTCTCAACAAAGGTATCATTTCCACTTACAAAATCAAATTTTTATTTCTCAAAAAAAAAATAAAAAATTATCTTACATCATTTGCATCTCTTAAGTTGTCTTGAGCTAAGTACATTACACTTGTAAGTTGTAATAGCAGCATATATGCCAAATTTTCCTATTTAGCTTAAGCTGCTCGAGGAGTTGTTTTCTGGTATCATAATATCTTGAGCTTGCATCGTAATGTCTCGGGCTAGGTACAGTTCCTCTAATTTTGGCGCATTCTTTCAAGTACTAATTTCTAGTTTTTTCTCGTTGTGAAGGTGTGGATATACGTTTTGCTATGGCTGCGCAACAAAGATGACAACGGATCACTTCTGCGCGAAGTGTCAAAGATGATGGATCGGAGAGTCTAAATCTCTCCGAGGAGGAATCGTTGCAGGTTTTAGAGTAACAAATATATCATCTCATGTAGCTAAAATAGTTGCCATCTATATGTATGTTGTGATTAACGTGCCAAAAAAAAACTCTGCCGCCAGAATACTCTCTAGTATGTTGGGATGCTAGAGCTTTCAAAAGTTCACTCAGAACTTTAAATTTCTCCCAGATTCTCCCAAAATTTCAAAGTTCACTTTCACTTTCATACACACATGTATGCTTTTGAACAATGCAAAAATCAACTCATACACTATGAATATTTGATAGAAGTTGAACCTTTCTGTACCGTGCAACAAATGCACCACCTAAAAGAACGCTGGCACAGTCTGGAGCCGGTGTGTGTGTGTGGATTTTTGAGAGTTATGTGTTATGGTTATGGGAGATATTTTGGTGGTTCAATTGGGCCACCCATCAGTTTCTTTAAAAAAATTTAATGCCTCTAAAAATCTGTAAACATGAATCTGATGTCACTTTTTAAGTGTTTTTGAAGGCCTAAAATTACTCATTTCTTTATTATCACTTCAATTACAGCTTCAATATGTTTTCCGTTGTGATCGATGTTATGATGATATTAGCTGTAGAAATGTCGACCTTGATGGCCTTGATGTATTAAGAATTGTACAACGTATTGAAGGTGTACTACACACATATCGTTGTCGTGTATGTGATTGTTATTGCATCAGAATTTTTTATGGTTCTGCTAAATAATACTGCTCTATTAGATGGTCTCATGATTTACTCAATCTTTTTCTATCGTTAACCGGCGTTCACAATTAAAACCTAGTTTTGGGCAATTTTGATAGATCTAATGAATAACAGTGTTCTATTAGATGGTCTCATGATTACTCCACCTGTATTTGGGCTCTGTATGGATGTAGTTTATACCAACATATGAGGAAAAAAAAAAGGAGATTTTGTCAAAAAGGTCACTTATTTTCAAAATTGTTTCAAATAAAATCCTTATTATTTAAAACTTCACAAAATCATTGCAAAGTTATAAAAAAATAGAGGTTTATTTGAGATGATGACAAATATGCAGATGCTGATACGTAAGGTATTCTTTCCATTACATGACACTAAAGATCTAACAGGTCGAGGAACTAATACAAGTTCGATTAAAAAATCGTAAGGTGTCGATTTATATTCTATAAATTATTCGACATTTATGCTTTAGCTTTTGCTAGATGCCTTATAACTCATTATTAAAGTTCATTAAAGAAGTGTTATTTATTAGGTGTGAGACTATTCTGACATTTCTCGTTCAGATGCTTCGCTTCCTAGAGTTGTCTTTTAGTCGAAAATATCAAGCAAAAAGCATGTCCACTGCAGAATATTTTTTTTTTAAAAATCAAGAATATAAATTTGCATGTCCACTGCAGATTAATTTTTTTTTAATCAAGAATATAAAATTGCATGTCCACTTGCTCAAAGCATAATAATGTCGTCAAACCAACTAGCTATTGCACTGGATAACACTAGAACTCGTGAGTAATATATATATATATATATATATATAATATATATATATATATATATAAAGTATACATTATATGATGAGAATAGTTTATTCTCAGCTAATATCTCAGCCGTTGATCTGTTTGATCTAACAGCTGAGATTTAATTTTAATACTTAACGGAATAATTAAGGGGAAATTCGATGGTTTTAAGTATTACATAGAAGAGGATAATTTTATCAAAGTTTTTTAGGTTTATTAAGGAAAAAACACATAAAAAATTGATTGTTCCAACAAACTATAAAAAATTTATCCCAATTACTAACATATTATGTTTATTTAGGTTATTAAAAAATGTTTATTCATCAGTTGCGCATTGGTGAATGTTGAATACGGGATTGGAGAGGAAAAAAGAAAAGGTTTTCTTACCACTCCAATTTGCATGAAATACAGCAACCATCAACGTCGATGATTCCAATAGGAGTTGCTTCTAACAAGCGGTGGAAACCGTCCAGCTCTTGCCGACATTTTTCCTCGTACCACGGTTATCTATTGCTTCCCTTGCTTTCCTTGAGCGAATCCATTTCTCTTCTGCTGCATATAACTTCGAAGTCAATACATACGATGAATCATCGGTTTCACCCAAGATCACCATCTTTGCTACAGCAGCTAAACCTAGCTGAATGAATCCATGGTTAAGACACGAACTAATCATTGACCTCAGCAACTCAGAACCAAGCATTATCACCCTCAGCGACTCAATAAACTTAACTGCTTCCTTGATCAATCTTGCACGCCCAAGAGCATCAACTATGCACGTACAGTGTTCTAACTCCGGTTCGATGGAATATCGATCCCGCATCATATTATAGTAAGAAATAATTTTAGCAACATAACCGCTGTGTCTGCAGCCACTGAGAATTGCAAGAAATGTGACACCATCAGGCTTCACCCCGTGATCTTGCATTCCTTTGAAAGAACAAAACAACTCCGAGATGAATCCATGACATGCATAACCAGTTAGTAACGCGTTCCATGAAAAAGCATCATCTTTCGGTGATACCATAAAGCAGCTAACTGCATCCTCAATAATTCCGCACTTGGAGTACATATCTATAAGGGAAGTTCCAACAAACTTGTCATCTTCTAAACCAACTTTTATAATCATAGAGTGAAGTGATTTTCCTGCTTCTGTGGATGTAAGCGTAGCAGACGCTGTAAGAGCAGTAGCAAGTGTAAAGTGATTAGGCCTGATACCATTTCGGGTCATTTTAACAAAAGACATCAAAGCAACATCACTACATCCACTTGTTGCTTGAGCAGATATTAGTGCAGTCCAAGAAACAACATCAGGATTTGCCATAAATTCAAACAGCCTGACCGATTCGTACAGGATTCCACAATCTGAATAGAGGCAGAGAAGCGTTGTCTGAGCTAAACTATCAGTTTCACAACCCGATTTAATCATGTAAGCATGGATTTGTTTACCTGCATCAATATCTTTCAAATTGATGCAACCTGTTAGAACGCTAACACAAGTGACCGAGTCCGGTTTATATTCTTCCCTTATCATTTGACGAAAACATATCAATGATTCCATCGGAAACCCATTATAATTGTAACCATAGATTATTGCAGTCCATGAAGCCAAGCTAAGATTGTTCTTGACAGAATGGAATAGCTTCAGTGCGTCTTCCATACAACCACATTTGGCATACATGTCCATCAGAGAATCAATAACACAAAGTTCGTATCCGAACCCTTGCTTAACGGCAACTGCATGAACAACAGAACCAAGTTTAAACGACCCTAGACCCGCAGCAGCACTTAAAACTGATGATACGAATATGTTATCAAGCACTAGATTCTCACTATGAACTCGATGAAATAAACTGATGGCGTTCTCAAAAAGCCCTTGATTGACACAGGATACGATCAAAGTTGTCCATGATTTAACTTCTTTACTCCCTGAACCCTTCAACAAACTCATTGAATTCTCTAAGTAACCACAGTTAGAGTACATTTTAACAAGAGTGTTCTCAACAGCTCCATCACCCTCAAGCCCATACTTCACCACCATACCATGAACTTGGACTCCTTGTCTTAGATGCTGAAATTCACCAACTCCTGCAAGTAGATTAACAAAAGTAGCTCTACTTGGAACCATATAACAACGTATAACCTGATCACGGAAAAATAAAAAAGCGTCCTCAAAGTACCCATCTCGAGAAAGCAATCCCATCATAGAGTTTATCAAGATGACATCTCTATACTCCACCTCATCAAAAACCCTCAGTGACACATCAAAAGAATGATAACCAGCGTATAACTGCATCAAACAATTCGCGACAACTGCATTACGATCAAAGCCAAGCTTCATACAAACACAATGAACAACAATCAATCCTGTTAGACAAATATGTTTCGAGGAACATTGAAGCAAGCCCACGAAGCTCAGCTCGTCAGGAGGAATCCCGCATACCAGCATCTCCCTGACAACAGAGAAACCATGCGACCTGATAAGCGTGTTAAAAGAAACGGTATCTTTGTCAGCCATTTCATCGAACATTTTGCGGGCATCAACCGACGAGTTGGTTTTGGAATACATGCTGATAAGAGAATTGGAGAGGAAGGTGAGCGGCGGTGCAGCGATGGTCTTGTGGATGCAGGCGTGGAGAGCTCGGCCATTGCGGAGCGAGTTGGACTCGGCCGAGTCGCGGAGGAGAAGAGCGTAATTCTTCTGGAGTTGAAAGAGTGATGATATTAACGCGCGAACTGCTCCACAATTTGAATTCATTCATCGAACTGTTAAAAATTAAATGAATTTTCGCGCGGGATCAGGGTTTCTTTTCTCTATCGAATTGTAAATGGGCTAGAAAACCCGAATTCTAGGCCTAGTACAATGAAGCCGGAAAATGCTTTTATATTTTTAAATAAATTGAGGGGAATTTCATTTTACTTCTAAATGACCCCAATTCTATTTGAATTTTATCCTACACGAGCATATGAAATTAAATAAATAAAAATAAATATATATATATATATATAATATATATATATATATATATTATATATATTTAGAAAAAATTAAATAAAATTTTTAAATTTTGATGAGAACTATATTTTTAATGTTTAAATTTTTATGAAAAAAATATTTCTAAATATATATTTTTGAATTAAATTTTAACGAATTTTAACTGTTTAAAAACTATTTTGAACTAACTTTCAATATAAAAATTATAAATCTCATCAATATTTATCATTTTGTTAAAAAATCTTTTGAAAAATTATTGTAAATTGACCGTATCGTCATCCCAGGTGCTCTCATAGTGTTAATTAGATGAACCTCTAGTTTGAAAACTTCTTTTCCCAAACTAACCCCTAAAATTTTAAGATCAAGACCCTCAAACTATTATATACAATCTAATACTACCAAACCAATAATATTTTTCACTCGCACGAAACCAATAATATTATCCTCAACACCGCATTACTTCCCTGTTGTCTATGACACTATCTACACCATATTTCACTATGTGTATACTATTCTTACTACTAATAACATATCAACGATATGTATCACTATCAATATTATTGCATTATGCTGCAATGAGTATAGTAACTTTTTTTTTTTTATCTTGACCGTTAAGTTCGTTTTATATCCTACATCTCAATCGAGTACTGAGCTGTAAATGATAGACTCTCCCAATCAAATATTACTGATGTAAGGGCTAAGCGCTAATTTGAGAGATTGAAGTTGTGGTACTTACATATCAGCCTTGTATGTGGTTGTGCTACAAAAGGGCTCCTATTTTGTAACCTGTGTTGATCACATTTCAAATATATTTTTATTATATTTAAAAGTTTTTTAAAAAAATATTTTTAATTCAATATTTTATTACAACTCATCCCCACAGACTATGGTGCAAGCTTAGCCATCTAGCAACATTTTCTTTTCATATTTGTTAGGATATTTTGTGACCTTGCAGGATTGCGGAGATCACGGTTGACTATTTCTCGGATTTTTTGGTTATCCATAACTGACGGGGCTCGACTTAGTTAGGCATGGTAGTCAATCTTGTTCTTGAGATGACGTGGCCCTTACGGCGTCACCATGCAACGCCCTTGGTTCGGCCCTACCGACCTCAGCCTAGAGAGGGGATTGTTTGTGCAGCAACTACAAATGATTCTTTGGTTACCATTTTGACAAATTATTTGATATTTTTTTAAAAATATTTAGTAAATTCGGAAAAAATTAAAATCTATAATTTTATAATTACAACTTTCATAAAATACTTAAAAAATGTCAAATGAATTGATAAATATTTTAACAAAATATAATTAATTACGAAAGATCTAAAATTTAAAAGTCATATAATTAATTACAAAAATTATAAAATATCTATAAAAATAAATAAAATATAATATTTTAATAAACATATTAATTAGTGTGTATAACAAAAGATCTATGTTCACGCATATATTAATATTTACATATTTTAATTATATATTGAATTATAAGATTTTTTTTAAAGTATTTGAAGAAAAAATTGATAATATATAAAAATGGGCATCATCATTTTACGTGATGCATCAGCTTAAGTTATACTCAAATATAACTTTAAAGGTCTAAAAAAATAAAATTAGATATAAATTTATAACTAATGTTCTAGTTATAACTGGATTCTATACTAGGGACTGAGATATCATTTTCAGCCGAAATTTTTTGAGAGGTCGGGGTTTCACCGGCTTACATTGAATAGCCTAATATTTTAATGGGTAATTTACATTTCAGCCCCTTATTTTTAAAAATTTAACAAGTTAACCCTTCTAAATCTTTAACTCCCAAATGATCCTCTGATTTTACTGGCGTGCAAGCGCGGCAGTGCTACCGTATCAGCTATTTCAGAGGTTGATTTGGAAGTAGGATTTGATTTGTCAAACAAAATAGGGAGGGTGCTGACATGTAAAAACTTATATTTTATTTTCATTTAATTTAATAAAATAATAAAATTTTTGCGTATCAGCTCCCGTTTTCCATCTTTGCACGTTTTAATTCCTGAAAACGCGTTTTCAAAAACTGAAATATTTTTTTTTACAAATCCGCCTCCCGAAAATACGTTTCTGAAGACTAATTTACGAACTCCTAAAAATATAGGGGCTGATACGCAATTATCCGTAAAATAGGATTTTTACATATTAGTTTTCCGTTTTCTATCTTTGTACGTTTCAGCTTCTGAAAATATATTTTTAGGGGCTGAAATGCTTTTTTTTTTTTTTGCAAATCAATTTTTTAAAAATAAATTTTCGGAGACTGATTTATAAATTTCTAAAAATAGAAAGGCTGATACGCAATTATCCGTAAAATGGAATTTTTGTGTATCAGCCCCGTTTCCCATCTCTACGCATCATTCGCTGTGGATTTTCTGTCCCAACTCTCTATCCCGTTCTCTGTCCCAACTCTCTATCCCGTTCTCTGTCCAAGCTTCAAAACACATACTTATAAATATTTTTTGAAAAAAAATTCAAACATGAAAGTTGTAGGATTTGCATCAAAACTTATAACTTTCATATTTAAAATTTCTTCAAAAAATTGCTTCTAAATTTTTGTTTATAAACCTCAAAGTGTTAACGGGATTTTAAAATAGTTTTAATATATGTTAAGGTGTATATTTGGACCTAAAATACTTATTTAGAAACATTGTTTGGAGAAATTTTAATACGAAAAAAATTATAAAATCTTGATGAGATCTTACAACTTTAATGGTTAAATTTTTTTTTTCAAAAAAATATTTATAAATATGTATTTTAGGAGTTTGGGACAGAGGGCGGAATAGAGAGTTGGGACAGAGGATTTGAGTCCGTTTCCCATCTCTACGCATCATTCGCTGTGGATTTTCTTCAAGTGGATTAGTTGAGTTCGAGGAAGTAACGCGTTGATTAGGAAGCACAATTCCAATTTCGTACAAACTTCAAATTGAAGCCCCTAGAATTCACGGCGAATCTCCTTGAATAATCACATCAAAAATCGCTATCAAGCTGATCTAATTGATTTCTCAATTAATTGGTTTCATTTTTTTTTTTTTTTTTTTTTTTTTTGGTAAGTAAGAAGTTTATATTAGCTCAAAACTAAGTATTTACAACTCATTGAGTCCGACACCGGATTCTCAATGCCTTGTGTACAAACCAGAGTATAAAAGTGAAAGAAAATTCAACCTAACAGACAAATTAGGACATCAACTCAAAAGGTAAAATATCAGTAACCGGTTGACAACGAAAATATGATATGCTAGAACCTCTTCAGGTGGTATTCTAGAATTCAAGTTCCTCCTTTATACTTCAACCCATACAGCTAAATAAAGTGTTGCACCTGTGTATGTGTGTCTATTCCAATTTGCAAACTCATCAATCCAGATTTAATCAGTCATATTCTGATACACCATAGCTTTCACCATTAGATCTATAGATAGAATACAACTCTTATGTGAATACCGCTCAAATACCGCAGAACAGTTCATAAGACTCTAACATGGCAGCTACTTGTATGAAGTTCAGGGTCTCCAATATAGTCATCAGAACAGCATTAGGGAGAGACATCAAGTCCATTCTAAGCAATGCCAAGAGAATAAAGATCAATTTGAAACCCATAGCCACCCATGCATGGCATTGCTGCTACTAGTTTGAAACCAATAAAGGAGGCCACCAGAAGCCATTAGGGCAAGTAAATCAGAACCATTGCAACCAGCCAGAAAGCGGGATAATCATCACCAGATTAACGAGTGCATAGTCCTCTCGCATCTATATGCTATAAATGCAAGAGCCTTTAGAAACTCACCGCAGCCACCACATTATCCATTTGTTCTGAACTTCTTGATCTGCAAATAAATTTACAAACCAGCAGTACCCTATTCCAGGCTGAGCAACATTAAGCGCAATATTGAACAGTGTTAAAATGCAGGGTTGGATCAGGTATTCAAAGTCCAAGAAATAATAGTAAGTGTTAGGACTATTAAAAGAGAGAATTCCCAGAAGAAAGCATCAAAACTTTAGCTATGACAAATTATCTAAAAGGAGAGCTAAGTCCAAGAGAAAATCACTATCCGGGCTTAGGTACTATCTTATCTTGTATAAAATAATCAGGTAAAAGAAACATAACTCTAAGAGCACCCACCATAATCTCCAAATCCTTTTTCGGGACTCAACTATCAGGTTTTTATGGGGTTCCGAATACTCGGGTCTTTTTCTGTTTTCTTTTTTAGCCAAGAACCTTCGATACTTTTTTAGAAGCACGAAAAAAAAAATTCAAACAATACAACGAAACCAGCCTAGAACAATTTTCTAGGGCCCACATTCAAAAACCAAAACCCTTTTTGATTAGTCCACCAGATTTTATAGGAAACTAATACTCGGATTTTACCAAAATAGCCTCAAAAAAGAAGATTTAATCTACCACTATGATATTTACAAGGGACAGCTCCTTTAGGCACTAGGATGAGCAAATAACTCCTGGACAGAATAATCCTATAGACAAAACATCATAGCCTTAATTAAAATGCCAACTACCAAGGGAAAAGCTCATCTCTTAAGTAGTTTAAAACACTTAGCACAGAAGAGGTCGGAACTTAAGATATGCAATCAGTTTCCAAATATATAAAAAAAATAGAAACAGAGAGGTTTCATTTTATTTCCTTAATAAACAACTATTTGCTCCTCTATTTAAGATGAAATATGACTAATTTTAATATTTTAAGATGCATTTCTAACTTCGTATATATTCCAAACTTGTTACTATTAATCCACGAGATCAATGTTTAGGTTTTTTTCTTTATTTGATTAATGAACAATAATAACAACAATAACAGCTTCATCATCCCATCCGAATCCTGCCGCCGACAGAATCTAAATAAGATAAATGATACAATCATATTCTAAATAGATTATTTTTATAAAAATCTCGGCTTCAAAAAAGCAAACCAAAATTCATAATCTGACATATATATAGGATTATAGGATAAAAAATCACATCGAATATGTATAATAAATACAAGCTCGCCCACACATATATAATATAATAGTAAAAATAAAATAAAATAAATATAGAGAAAAACAATGATTTGTCCTCTTTATTTCTAAATATGGATTCATTGACTAATGTAGCATCCAAATTATTGTCATACGCGCTTCTCTATTATTTACACTATATCTATTTAACATTAAATGCATCTAAAAATCGGCCAATACATTCTTATAGAAAATTATTTTAAGAAATACTTATTTCTAAACTATATTTCTGCTAAATTCAACTAATAGTTGATTGTAAATATGCAAAAATAATAATAATTAGTTTTTTAAATTTTAGTAATATAATAATTAAAGAGTCATTATATCATAATTATGAAGCATACCGTTATCTAAAAGACCTATTCAAACGTAGCAGTAGAAATTTTCATGTTTTTTGTCCGAAATAGTTGCGCACATTTCGGAACTGTGAATTACGCAAATACCCACCGACTATTCTAGCGAAGAGACAATGGTGGAGTTAGAAATGTTATCGAGTGGGTTTAGTGAATACATTATAATAATTTTAATATTAATAAATAATTCAAATTTTTGATAACAAATAAAACTACAACTATTATATTAGTAAGTGATATATGTTTATTAATAAAAAATAATATATTGTGATTTATATTTCATAATAATATTTTCAATTTTCTTTTATTTTGTATATTTTAAAATGATTAGAATATATTTTTATGAAATTTAATTGTGGCGCATGTATGTGCTTATTGGTATGATATATAAATAATTAATTTATATTAATAAAATTTAATATAATTATATTTAGGGAATATGTCATATCAAGTATTGCTTTTAAAATATAGTATAAATCAGTCCCTCATCTTAATTTTTTTACAAATAAATATTTTTTCAATATTTGTGTCGATAGCAATTTGACTCCAATATAAATATTTTTTGGGAGAAATTTTAAAGAATACAAAAAAAAAATTATTGATGAAATATACAATGTTATTCAAAATATTTTTTTTAAAAATTTCTAAATAAGTGTTTTAAGAGTGTAAAGTCTTAACGAGTTATTGGTTATTCAGCTAAAACTTTGAAGCTTCAACACAATTATGTAAAAGCATTTATGGAAAAAAATTTTAAATACAAAAAAAATATATTTTGATGCGATTTACAATTTTATATATGTATTTCTAAATTTCTTTAAGACTTTTTTTTTCATTCTATTCAAAATAAATATAATACTTAATAGATTGGTATATTTAAAATACATTTTTAATTATTATAGATTTTAAAAATAATTTTAAATTATATTTGGCATACGTATGCGTTGTCCACTTGTATTTATATGAATTCATAATCAAGTGAATTATAATTCTCTTTTACAAATAACTATTATCGTATTTAGCAAGTACAATTACAACGAATTAAAGATAAATATTATTATAAATAATTATCAGTTCATAATATATATTTTTTTTAAATAAACAAACAAAATTAAATATTATATTAGTAAAAAATATATATACTACTAGTAAAATATTATATGTTTTATATAAAAATATTTTATAAAATATAATATAAAATATACTCTTATTTTTAACTAATACTTTTATATAAAATTTGGGAATTTTATCTTATATAATAATTGTTAAATATTTGAGGAAATATATCGCAGATATTAATTTTTAATGTATTTATATAGTATTACAACCTTGTGAAGGAGCAAATACTAGACAAAATCGATGGGTTAACAAATAAATGTTAGCCCAAATAGCTTCGAAGCCTCAATCCTTAAAATAAGTCTCCTAGCCCGTTCAGCGACCTTACAACCCTACGTCTTTCTCCAGCCGACTGAATTTCCTCCTCCCTCGGTTGCTCCGCCTCCGGCTTCTCATCCCGCCGCCGAGCGAGGTATTTATCGCCGCCTTGGTGTCTTAGTTTCATAGTGTCTTAGTGGGGGCACGACCCCCACTGGCTACATGCCGGACGTGGATCCGTCCATGCGTAGATATCATATCTACAAGGGTAGTTTAGTCTTTACATAAGTACGAGCTTTTCAAAAAGCGGGTAACCTTTCTCGAAAATTAAAGCTGAACTCCCAGCAGATGTTTTCAGAAGCTTGAACCAATCGTGTAGTGCCACGCGTAAAGAGTATTTTCTTATTTTGGAATATTACTCGGAAATTGCAATGAAAAGCACATTGTCTGATTGGACATTCTAAAACTAATTAAAAAAATGCTTGCAGCTCACGCTTGTTTAATACATTAATTAGCATATGGTAGAAAGATTGGTATATAAGCGCGTCTAATAAAATATGACATTTACTAGACAGGATCCCTGTATTTTCTATCTGGGCCATTTATTGCTCAATATGTACCACAAAATTTTTAATCTAAATTATTATTATTATTTTTTAAATCTATTTTTAAATTTATTTATAAAAAATTTTGAATTAAAAAGTTATAAATTTTGATACGATATAATTTTATAGTTAAAAATTATTCTAAAAAATATTAAATATTATATTAAAATAATAATTATAATTTTTTATAAAAATACTTAAAAATAAATTAAATAAATTAATCAAAATTTAGTTTAATTTTATTCTAAAGGGTAGTGATGTCTTTACCTAAAAAGACAGAAGTAGTATAGAGTCTGACATATATAAAAATAAAAAAGCTGAAACTGTAATTGTTTGCTCTCTCTTGTTCTTCTTCTTCCAATAGAAAATGCTTCCAAGCTTCTCATAGATCATCAGGTCATCATCCATGCAAATTACGGGGCATTTTTGGTAAGGGCAAGAATAGAATTCCTCAGTTTCTTTTGTGTTATGATTTTCACATGTGCTTATTATGCTTTAATTTGTCTAATTTTGCAACTTGTAGTTCTTTTGGAGTTGATCATGAAGAGGGATAAGTAAACTTTTAAATTTTAGTGTTTTTGGATCGAAATAGTTGTTGATTTATGGTGTACAGGTGGTTTCGAGATCTTGCGTATGCTTTAATTTTGGGATTTTGAGAGGTTTTAAATACATGATGATATTTTTTCAAAAATAATTTTAGTAATTGATTATTTTCCTGTTGGAAAAGCAAAATGAGAGATTGGGTTATGCAATTGCACTAGAACATTATTTTGTGATTTGGGAGAGAGAAATTCATGCTTAATGATAGTTTATCACGGTTAACCGCGGTGGAATTGTGTCTTTTGTTTTCCTTTCCTTGATCATCTGTGCTTCCCTGAATTGTACCTGGAGAGGAGGAAGTCGAAGGATTATCGTTAATTTAACTATGGCAGTTACGCATAATTCAAGTTGTTACGTTGCTATTATCTTTCTCTAGAATTGTCGGAGCTGCATGATCGTAGGGTGACTGCTCTAAATCCGTAGCTGACCAAAATGTTCTGCACTTACTTTTTTCTTTCCCTTTTTCCTTTATGTGGTATGAAGACTAAAAATGTTGTATTTCATTTTTTTTTTCCTTCAATGCACCTTTCAATTCTTGAATGAAGTTTCTACTGTAGTAATTTATCAAAAGATTGCTCGTTCTTGAGCTAATTCTAGATTCTATTTTAACAGATCTCACGAAAGTACTAATTAAACTCGCCAACAAAGTCAAGTTGGATTATTAAAGAGATATAAGATGGATGATTTCATTAGTCGTTCATTTCTCTCGGCATCATCATGGTCGCAAACAAATGCGTCTGAAAGATCACCGTGGATTAGTTCTGCCGAATCTCATGCTGATAGCTTACTTGGTGATTCACTTGTATCCTATGGACGAGATGAGAAGACCTCAAACATCTGCATGATCTCTTCAGATGATATCGTTGAGAATACATCTGTTGAACAACCTATTCTGAAAATTCATGGAGAATCGTTGGGCCCGGAGCTAAAGTCATCATGCCCAGGATCAGTGACAACTAACGAATTGGACAGAAATAGCAGCGAATTAAATGGATATTCCCAATCAATTGGATATCTTTACTCCTCCAGCATATCTTCTCTGATATCTACACAAGGAAATGTTCAAGGGCTCAGTTTGCAAAATTTGGATTGCGATGCCGCTATTTTAACAAATGGATGCATAAATGATGGACAATTCCTAGAGGTGGATGCATATTCTCATATTATTTCTTGCTTTTAATTTGTTTACGTCACATAATCTGACCATTTGTCGCTTTCAGGATCCAAATGAGCTCAGCAACAGCCACTTTAACTCTTTCATCGCTGAGCAGCATACCAATTATGCAGGGAACAGTGGATCATCCCTGCACCAACAGGTTCTTACTGTTTTCAAAATCTTAACATTATTATTTATATGTTTTAATTACTATACTGGTACAAATTCTTGACGCCTGTCTATTCATATAGGAACAACTGGAGCTGCATAACTTTCATATGCCCTCATTTGCTGTTGAGGCACCATTGTGTATGACTAGACATACAGAGAAACAAACTGAGCAGCAGGTTTGATACATTGCATTCCGTCTTTCAAAATACTAGAGCTAGTGAAATTTCTTCCAAAATTTCTCCCACTTTTTGCTGCTATATTCATGAAATGGACTTTGCGCTGCTCAAAAGTGAGCTTCACTAATTTGGGACAAATTCTGCAAAATTGTTCGGATCTCTATTGTTATTTTATATATTTATCTGTACATACCTTCTGCAGTCATTTGAAGGACAGAGAAGTACCCAACCGCACTCTGTTGTGGCGAATGCTAATGGTTGCAATGGGGCTGTGAAGCTGCGTGTCAGAGCACGTCGGGGTCAGGCCACTGACCCGCACAGTATTGCTGAACGGGTTCGTCTTTCTGTAGTATTGAACATACACCTCTAAAAGAATGATTGTTGTGCCTGTAATGCTCTACGGATTTATGTGTTCGTGTGCTTGTGTGCTTGAGTGTTGGTCTTTCAGGCCAAGGGTCCTATGGACAGCCTTATCTGGAGATGGTTGCGAACATCTTAACCCTCTCCAGCCCCTTTCAGGTCATTGTATTTACAAAAAGAATGCTTGGTACCTCCAAAATCATCTCCAATATTATCTCAAATCTAGACTTAAGTTATCTGCTCTACATTTTATGCTGTGAGACTTACACATCATTGCAGATATATCCATAGATGGATAAGTTAAGAATTTAAGAGGTACCTCGCATTGCTCATACTAATATAAGGGAGTTGTCTGTAGGATCTTTTAGGTAGTTCATCCTACGAAATACTTTTATTTGAATGGCTGGCAAATTTATGTAAGGCGGTTTGCAAATTTATTTGCTTTGAATTTGTCCAATGCAGCTTCGCAGAGAAAAAATTGCTGAACGGATGAAAAATCTTCAGGAGCTTGTACCAAATTCCAATAAGGTGCTCGACTTTTTCTTCTCTCCTTTTCCCTCTTGATCTGGATAGTTGTATCACTTTATTGATTGAATTTAGTTCCTCATCATGTTAAGCAAGATCTCTCTTGTATAACCATTATCTTAGAATGTCTGTTGATGAATTTTGAACTAGTTCCAGTCCAGCAGTGCATTTCTTTTGTGACTTCTTTTAATTGTTCTTTAAACTTTAAAATGAAGCCATAAACCGTCTGCTAGAAATTGTAGAACCACGAACGTGTCATAGGTGATATAGACTTGAGTCTTGCTTGTAGAACTCAAAATGGAAGATCCCCATCCGAAACAGGGCAGGCTTCAGGCTTAAGCCATCATGCATAGGTGCTCCAGAAAGGTGAAAGATTCCGCATAATATCTGATAAATGAAATAGATATACATGTCTAGATACACAGGTGTTTTTTCTTTTTCAAGAAATTCAAGAGCTACATAACCTTTCTTAAAATTTACGCTGCTATTTTACATGAATCTCAAAAGTTTATTTTTGTTTGTTTTGGTCTTGACCGCCGAGTTCGATTTCTATCCTACATCTCGACCGGGTACTGAGCGGTAAATGGTAGACCCTCCCAACCAGGTGTTGCTGGATTCGAACCCTCCGATCTATCCTTCATAAGGGAAAGGCCTTTTGTCTCCTCCCAACAACCAGCCCTGCTAACCTTTGGGCCAACGATGGTTGGCCATGAATCTCAAAAGTTAACTATGAATCATGTCTGCTTTCTCTCTTTAAAAAAAGAAAAAGAAAAAAAAGGAAACAAAAATACTTTGACCGGTTTGGGGGAACTTTTTGGGAGTAATTTTAATATATCAAAATGTTCTCAAGTATTTTAAACTAGTTTGTGAGCAAAATGAGTATAATTGCATTATAATTTACTCAATTGTTGTAGAGAACTAATGAATGCTCTTGTGTAGATTTGTTAGTTACTGAGAAACACAATAAACTTTGTTCATTCTTTGAATCTTCATATTCTGGAAACACTATCTGGTTTTTATATAAGCAGCTTCTTGCTGATTTTTATGATTTGTTTTTTTTCCTCCAATGTCCATTCCATAGACCGATAAAGCATCTATGCTGGATGAGATCATAGACTATGTCAAATTTCTTCAACTGCAAGTCAAGGTTTGGACATGTTCTGTTTTATGAATTAAATCCAACCACACCTCGTTTTCAGAATTAACATCGATGTTATCGTTATCGCTTGGAACCAGGTTCTTAGCATGAGTAGGCTAGGTGCTGCTGGAGCTGTAGTTCCGCTACTAACAGACTCACAATCCGAGGTGATGCTTTCGTTCAATGTTAACATCTATTAACTCTAAGAGATCCCAACATTCTTGCATGAATTAATAAAAACTATGTGACGCATGAATTGAACTATGCTAAAGCTCCCAATTATCTCGAAAATCAATAAAATTCATCTTTAACATCACATGTTTCACTTTTGGGAAAGCATGGTTCACTTTATCCAGGAATTTTGAATGAAATTTAGAGTTTTAGCATGTTTGTTGCTATATATGTGAAGTTCGAAACAATGTCAATTGTTCATGAATTGAACTACGCGCTGCTTCAAAGTGAACTTTGTGATGTTCAAGTGAAAATTATGATTTTTGAGAGAAACTCTCACATTTTGGACTCTTTAGCATTACTATCATCTAAATAATGTTGTATTCCAAAAATTTCTCCAACAGTCAATCAAGTTCACTTTTGATACATATTTGTCTTTTGAACAGCACATGATTCAATTAATCCAAGAATTTCATACAAAATTTTGGGAGCTATAGCATGGTTTTTGCTATATATTTATGCACCAAAATTCATAATAAAATTTCCAACCAATTGCTTTTATTTCATGTCAAAATGGCGATGTAATATTAGTCTTAGATCTTAACCCTCAGGAATGGTAGAGCTAAAAAATTTCTCCCAAATTCAATCAGCTTCAGTATTTAACTTGACATAGTTCGACACACGATTCAATTCATGCAGAATCAGAGAAATTTTTTGGGAGCTCTAGCATGTTCATGACTCTATATGCATTTGAATTCCTAACAAAATTCCCAACCATTTGTTTAATTTCATTGTCAATGCAGGGATCGGGAGGGCTGCACCTTTCGGCCTCATCAGAGTCCCAGTCCAACTTGGCATTCGAACAGGAAATCGTGAAGTTGATGGAATCGAACGTCACCAGCGCCATGCAACTCCTCCAGAACAAAGGCCTCTGCCTCATGCCTATCGCTCTTGCATCCGCCATATCCAGCCATAAGGGTCAATATGTACCCATCCCAAGTCAGACTAAGAAAAGTCATGTTTGCAATGCAGTGAAACAAGAAGACATTGTCAAGACTCAAAAGCCCAGTAGTTAAGACTTTTTGCTAACTTCTTTTTCTTGCATTATTTTTTTTTTTCTTCTATATTTAGCTGATTAAATATGAATTTGGTTACTGGTTTGATGTATTTAGATAGTTGTTCATCTTTTTGAACACAGATTAAATCATGTAGGATTTAAGAGCTAGTTTGTATTTTCATCATGTATCGTGGACAGAATCGCAGAAATTATTAATTATGCTTTTTGAGGAAATTACTTGCAACTCTGTCGTGATAAATAGAGCCCGCCCGGAAGTTGTCGTGCATGTATGGTACTTAGTTAAGCACCAGAAGTTGGTCTTAATCATGCTCAAATATCTCGAGATCAGTACTATGAGTGAAAAAGACCACTTTTTTTTAATAGATTTTCT
Organism: Xerophyta viscosa; assembly: GCA_002076135.1. Classification (NCBI taxonomy): domain Eukaryota; kingdom Viridiplantae; phylum Streptophyta; class Magnoliopsida; order Pandanales; family Velloziaceae; genus Xerophyta; species Xerophyta viscosa. The sequence goes on from MJHO01000056.1 coordinate 1,381,129, forward strand.
GAACTTATATAGTCCACTATTGTTGTGTCAGATAAAGTCGTCTCCTTTTCTTCAATGCTGATCATTCGAGATGGCAAAAATTTTGGATTTCATTTCTTCAATGTTCATTATTCGAGATGGCAAGTTTTACGAAAATTTTGGAGTTTATTTCTTCAATGTTAATTATTCGAGATGGCAAGTTTTTGCAAAAATTCCGGAGTTCAGAGACGGTAAGTGCGTTATCGTGAATGATAAGTCGAATGAGAGTAGATAAGTTTATTAAAATTCAAGGGCACAAATGGGATGCATTACCTGTGTATTATTATAAGATCCACATATCGTGTCTATAATCTTAATAACAAATACTGAAAAAAGTTGCAATTTGAATTTGACTTTGGTAAGTATTATTAAATGTTTTTTTATTTAAATTTTGTAATTTTCTTCATGCTGAAGTCGGACTAACTAATTCGGACTGCTTACGTCGGCGATTAAAAATCATTCCGCGTTCTGTTTTGCCGCCTTCTTTTCCCCTCTCCCACGAAACCCTCAATCCCTAACCAATATATTTACGATCAAAGATCACTTACCATTTCGCAAAGATTATAACTTTTTCGCAATTTGAGCATCAATTTTCTAAAAGTCAAGAACTCGAAATGGAGAAGCGATTGTTGGAGGAGGTTGAGGCGGCGCAGAAGAAGCTCGGCAAGAAGCAGTTCTTCGAGGAATCTGTCGCGTCAATCGCCGAGGTTCTCCGAAACCAATTTCCCTCCGCCTCACCATCTCTCAGAAATTCGGTAAAACAATGTTGAATATCTTATTATTGATTGTTATAAATTTATTGGATTTTACGCTCACAAGAGTGGCGTCCCGTGTTCTCAATTCCTGCTCCCTGGGCGGAGAAAATTTGTGATTTTTGGGCGATGTTGGACAGTGGGCCAAACCCCACACGATTTACCTGAACTCCACTGCTTTGGTAGGGGCTTCAGGGCGGTGTCTATCTATGCCCGAAATGTCCAAATTCACAAGTTAAGATCTTTCGATCTAATTTTCGTCGTCAAATGTTTGGTAAAAGCAAATTGAAAAGCAAAATTGTATCTTTCGAGTTTAAAAAGAATTTGTTTTTTAAATTCCTTAGAATATGTGAATTATGTGTTGGGAGCTGAAAAAAATCACTTATTTTTAGCAGTATTTGGGAAGTTATTATTTGATTGGTTTGTGAGTTTCATATTGTTTATGATTCTTTTACTACTAGTTTGGGAACATATATTTGACTGGGTGAATAATCTAATTTACAATCTCAGATATATTCAGCGATATGTCGTGTTGCTACTGTTCTTCAAACAAGATATACGGCTCCATGTTTCTGGATGTCTGGTTTAAGGCTTTTTGAAGAAGCACAAGGATTGGTAACTGAGCCTGCTCAAAAGGAACAACTCATGAAGTATATCGCAAGAGCTCGTGAGCACTTACTTGAAATGGATACTGAAATTCCTCCTCCAAATGGAGCAAGAGCAGGTAGGCATTTTGTAGTAATTCGTTGCCAACATTCCATGTTTTCGTAAATCGTAACTGAGATGGATAATTTATGAATTTGTTTGTTAAACCAAATTTAAGTGTGTGTGTGTGTGTGTGTGTGATGAGCTATTGCTGGTAGTGGTATTTTTTTTTAATCTCTGTAAAACCAAATTTAAGTAGACTAAACATAGAAACCGCAACATAGCTGTGTATGTGTGATAAGATCATAGTATTTAGGATTTGTTTAAAATTTTCATTATTTATAATAAAAAAATTTAACTCTTGGTATGTTGACACTGTGTTATCCGTTGGTAGATTCTAGATACCTTTTTGAAGGGCATCTTACCGTGGATAGTGAGCCTCCGCCACCTGCATGGCTTCAGGCACAGAATCTACTCACAGCGCTTGCAGTAGCACAAGATTGGACGTCCGAAGCTGAGTCTTCTAGAAACCAGGGGGAGAATAATCATGCAAATCAATCAAACAGGACAGCAGAAGTTCCTGAGTTTGTACAGGAGTTGATAAACAACATGCAAAATGCCACCGATATTCTTGATCTTGAGAGTGTGATCGAAACCTCACTGCAGGTTCTTTTTTTCCTACAAGAAAAAATTAGCATTCTAAATGTAACGTCGATTTTTCATAGATTAATGTGGAATTCTTGTTTTCTACCTTCTTAATTTCCAGGAAATTGGAGCAGGACCCCAGAAAGCACCACCGGCCGCAAAGGAAGTTGTGGCGAACCTCCCAATTATCAAAGTTACGGAAGAAGTTATAGCAAGATTAGGAAATGAGACGGAATGTGCCGTTTGCAGAGAAAATTTGTTAGTAAATGATGAAATGCAAGAGCTACCTTGCAAGCATTTATTTCATCCCGCTTGCTTAAAGCCATGGCTGGTAATTCTTACGGCACCGTTTTAATTCCATGTGAATATCAATAAATTAGTCACGTATAGGATTTGGAAGAAATAACTTTTTCTTTTTAATTTTGCTTACGAGTAACATTTAAGTTGTAATTTTGCTAACATAAAATCTTTTTATATGTTAGGATGAGAACAACTCCTGTCCCATCTGTAGACATGAGCTAAGAACCGACGACCACGAATATGAAAGCCGGAAAGAGAGAGAAAAGGAAGCAGAGGAGGAGAGGAAGGGTGCTGCAAATGCTATTCGTGGAGGAGAATTTATGTATGTTTGATAAATTCCTAATAAAAATGGAAACACTTGTATTTTGTGTATTTTTTTTAATTGTTAGTACTCTATGACAATTCATAATTGGCAAACAAGTTCAATTGCAAGATTTTTGGACAAATTTTGATCTAAAGAACTTCACATTGCTGTTGATTGATTGTTATCACATAATAACTAAGATCGAGTAACACAAAGTGTTAAAACACATAATTCTGGTTTCTGAATGACGTTCATATCAATTTTTAAGAGGAATGCTATGCAACAACGTAAAACTTCACTATTTAGATGACGGTGTAACGATCACAAAGTGCTGCACGGTTCATGCTTACAGCTCCATTCTAAGCTACCCGTAGCAGAAATAATGTTTTCACCAACAAACCAAATTAAATGTTCTGTCATATAGATTTCTTTTATTTTTCTTTTTTCTTTTAATTGAATACTCCATTACTATTTTCAATTTTTAGCTTGTTGACCAAACTACCTTGAAGTTTTAACCAGCAGGATACCACTTTCCAGTTTAATGTTAAAAGATCCCACCAAATTTAAGCATTTTATTAGTTCAGTTTAGTGCAACACATTCATGCATGATAAGAATACAATTTCTGAAGTTCTTGGGAAGTCTTTAAAGCTGTAGCATTATAAAATTAAGCTAGGTTATGAAGAAATATGGAATACTGTCAAAAAAATTCATATTTTTTAAAACTCATACAAATCACACCTTATCTTTTTAACTTTTTAAAAAACTCATGGTTAGAAAGACAAAATATTATAAGACAACTAGTTTAATGTTCCAGATAGTTACTGTGGTATTGTCAACAGCACTTGTTATAGTTCGAACTAAAGTGTTCTGGACGAGCTAAAAAAATATTCCGGACGAGTTAAAAAAGTGTTTTAAGCAAGTTAAAAAAGTATTTTAGGGAGTTAACTTAGCGTTCTTATTTGTCGGTTTCAAGTTTTGCAAGTCAGGATTTTTTTTTTTTTTTTATTTTTTATTTTGACAAAACTCTAAGAAACTTTGCAAGTGATGTAATTTGTGAACTTCTGTCACATTTCATGCATATCTGCTTCGCTGAAACTATTGAATCTCCACGGTTGATGACAACCGATAGATTCCTTGTAGGGGTCACGAGGAGCCCCACAGACATGGTCCTTCCTGCGATCAGAGGTCCATTCCTTTCATCTCATATATAGAGATGTGGGAATGTTTTAAGTGTTCTAGTCTTCATTGCTGCCTATTGCAAGATGTGATCCTTAGTATGAGAGTTGTTTATTTGTTAGGAAGCAATCCGCCGGGATAGCTCAACTGGTGAGGTAGGTGGCTCTTGAACTATCATAGTTGCAATAAGTACTTTCACGACCGATCATAGTTGCAAGGATAAAAAATAAGCTTTAACCACCGATCTTTCTGCGACCGACAAAAATCGGTCGCTAATAAGTACTTTAAGCGACCGACCAAACATCGGTCACTAAAAGCTCAACTTTTATGACCGAGCAGAAATCCGTCATTGAAAGTGGACCAATTAGTGACCGATTCTAAGTTGGTCACTAAAAGTACAGCTTTCAGTGACCGCTTTACATGCGGTCATTAAAAATGAGCTTTCCGCGGCAAACCTTTGAAGGCGTGGGCTTGCTGTTGCTTCTCCTTCCCTCCTACCACTTTTAATTGGTAACTGATAAATTCATAGTTTTCAAATTGTACATAGACCATATAACAATTTCTTTTAAATATATATGTATGTACATAATGGTGGAAGCTCTGTGTTGTTTTATGGGTTTTTCAACGAAGGGAAGCAGCGGTAGTGTTAATGCATGGAGTGTTTGATGAAATGGTTGTTTGACAAACCTCTCTCCCGACGTAGCAGGAGGGGCGCGGTCGCTGATGTTCTAATCTTCTGCGACTGCTCAAAGCGGTCGCAGAAAATGACCTTTCAGCCACTGCTGGAAGCGGTCGCAGAAGCTTGAATATTTACCGACCAATCTACAAAGTGGCCACAAAAACCTTTCGTGACCACGATGACGTGACCGCCTGCTGACTGCGGTTACAGAAAGTGTCTGTGACCGATTTTTGGTCTTTTGCGAACCTTTTTTTTTAGATAGATAAAGTCTGTTGAGTTGGCTGAATCTCAGAAGGTGGTACTCTGTTTTCTTAAATAGTTATTGCTACATATGCAATAGTAGCAGTTGTTCTGAGGTAATTTGATTTTTTAAGAACTTGTTTTTCTTTTGTTATTGTTTTCTAGCTTGTATAAAGTCCATATTCATCCCGCATGTGTCTTGTCTTAAGATTAACGAGGGAAAAATCTATCCCGCTTAGTTTTTTATCCATATGAAATTCGTGGTATGTTTTAGTATGATCTTTTTCTACTTCAATATATTGCTTTTCTGAGTTCAAATAAGAAGCAAGAGATATGTAGTGAATAGGATGACAAACAATAACATCTCAATCATGAATTCTATTAGGACAAAATTTAAAAATGGTAGATGTACATAGCTATACACCGAAAACAGCTAATTCTTAGAATCCTCAACCTAATAATATAAATTCAAGACATACAGAAAAAACAAGCACAAAATTTTACAAAACAATAAAAACCTGCCGAGTATGTCCAACTCAAACTATAATCCACATACATATAATATAAAAAATAATAAGAAAAAATGTAATAATAAAATGTTATGTTATTTAAAATCTTTTTAATATCATCCTGACCATTCTCACCTCATAAATAACGCCTTAGGAAAAAAAAATAAGAATTTAAGTTGTATGTGACGTAAAAGCACTTCTTCGAAGTTTCCGAGTACATTCAAGCATAGAGGAAACATATGGTATGTATTTCAGAAATATTGCAAAAATACATACAGAAACAAGGCACCCAGGTACACTGCCACCCCATATTTTGAATTAGATCAGTCAAATTGGGACTGCACCATACCAAGGTTTTGAGGGAGTCGATAGACACAAGACTGTTAGCAAGAAAGGAGCAGTTTTAAACAAGCCAGAACCCTGTTGATCAGAAGACGATCAGATTACCAGAAATTTTAAGTTAATGTCACTGGAGAACAAGATCAGCATCAGAGCCCCAGGCCATTGATACAGGTCAAACATACAAGAACTGCCTAAGATTATGTACACTTTTTAGGGTCTCTCTTATGCAACTATTTGCTGCCGTAGATTGAAATGTATCAGTTATGCTCTCCTAGGGCTAGTCCACTGACATAGTGGAAGTCAGCATCTTCGACCTTCTGAAGAAAATTAGGATCTTGGTGCTCTATATGCCTGTGCAAAATTACAAGAACTAACACTCAACAGGGGATTTTTTTTTTTTGTATCAGTTTTAATTCTTTTACTGATGTAGGGTACTGACCTGAGATTAAAAGCAGTTTGAGACGACTGAAGGGAGAACCGTGGGCCTTCGTCGTACCCTTCACAGATCATCTCCCCTCTGTGGTCTCTGTAACAGATGATACCCTTCGCTTGATCCTCAAAAACCTGGTTAGAGAAATAACAAAGATATATCAGTGATCTTGATAATAAACCAAAAAAAAAAAAAAATCACCTTCTTGATCATGAAGGCTGTGCTCGGAGGCGCCAATGGTCTTGCCGGTTGTATATGGCCATTGTGAAGCATAACAACTCTTATCATGGACTTGTTTGGTATTAGAAAATTCGGAGATGAACACCCAACTGCCATTTCTCTCGTTCCTTGTCTATGTTTACTTCTATTTGGTATCAATCAGAGCAGATTTATGATTTGGTGTAAGGTTTGTCTTTATAAGACAAAGATTAGACATAGTAATTACATTTATTGGCATAGGTTTTGTAATTTCGATTAGTTTATCTTGATTTTCTATGATTATTGTTGGTACTATCCATGTGATATCACAGTTGAAATATGGACATATTATATGATTTTGTTTACAGGACAAGAAAGTCGGATTGGTTAGTGGACAAATTTTATCCAGTTATAGGCGGCATCTTGTGCATTATTGAAATTAAAATGCTTGTTAACCTTATCTACATATTAATTATATTTTATAAATCATAATTCTAGTGGCTATTTTAGTCACTGTCCTTTTTGTTTACATAATTATAAAAAGGATTAGAGTATATTGTTACCTACGCCTTCTTTCTTACTAGTTTAATTAGCTACAGCAAACCCATAAAGTGAGAGTTAGCTTGCCAATTCAGTCAACTGAGATGACTTTTTAAATTATAAAAATTATAACTTAATATATCAGCATTAATAGATCACTTATATCATGCTTAGAAAATAAGGTTTTAGAGAGATAAGTATCTTTGGCATATTAGTCTTTGGTTTGTAGAATTTCTGGACTCCATATTAATCAAATTCTCAGCTGCAACTTTCAAAAGGCTGACATTGCTTTATATTCTGGCAGCCGTGAGCATTGAATTCCATATCTAGAATCAGCCTCCAGGGGGCATCTTCTCTATCAGATCAGTGGCTTCCGCAAATCTAACGCAACTGCACGACGAGTTGAGGGTCTATTGCTGAATAGTGCTCTATGGACGGGGATAACCGATAGTCTTAGACCATTATAGGAAGAAATTATCCTTTCATTGACCTTTGAAGAAAGACTATAAGTATATATCATATTATCCTCTGCTCTCACTCTCTATTCCGCCTTCTGCGCCAATCTTTCAAAACACATACTTATAAATATTTTTTTAAATTTTTTTTAAAATAAAAACTATAGATCTTGATAAGATTTACAACTTTAATGTTAAAATTTTTTCAAAAAATACTTCTAAATATGTGTTTTGTGTTAACGGTTTCAAAACAACTTTAAAATTCGTTAAATGTGTTAAGATTTTGGATTTTAAAAAATATATATTTAGAAGAATTTTTAGAAAAACTTTTAGAAAAATTTTTAATATGAAAATTGAAGGTTTTGATAAGATTTACAATTTTAATGTTGAATTTTTTTTAAAAATACTTGTAAATATATATTTTGAGGAATTAGAACAGAAGACGGAGTAGAGAGTGGAGGCAGAGGATTTGAATCCATGCTTTTTCATTCTAATAAACAGACCTGCAGCCTGAGAAATCGCTTAAGAACGCGACAGGCGATCATTGTATTCCATGATATAAGATCTTTTGTTTGATGAACATCAAAAACTTTCTTCATAAGAGCACTGGCAATAGAAACATCACTACAGCAAACCTCTTCGAAGCTAACAATGGCAACCGTATTAGGTCGTTCGGGAACAAAATTGCATCTTCCTGAATATTCATTCCAAAGCCTTTGTTTATATAAACTTTTTCTAAGTAACTCGAAATAAGGGAATTTCATGACCCTACGAAACAACTCCATGGCTTTGTCCTCGTCTCCATTCTGGATTCAGCCGATATCATTCTATGCTTGATGAATCCTCGATCTTGGTGAACAATTTATATGCTTTGCTACAGTATCCCGGCCTTGTTTGGCCTCGGATCATCGAATTCCAACTAAAAACATCCTTCTCCCAGTTCTCCGTGATCCAAAGACTAAGTGCATCTTCGAATCTCCCACACTTGGCATACAAATTAATCAAAGACTTCCCACACAGAAAGTTTACTCGTCGGAAACCCTACACTTTAACTATGCAAGTGAAACGAGATTATCTTCCCATCAAACAGAGCTTTTAAGACGACGCGACACGAAGGTCAACACCCGGCACACCCCGTCATTGCAATTAGCGCTTCGCTCACTGGGAAGAATGCTACACCGGAGATTTGCCTCCGTTGGAACGAAGCCACTCAGCGGATCTCGCCTCACTTACTTCACTTCATAGGGTCCAACGTGAAAACATTGAATTCCGAGGACACGAAAGATCTCGATAATAGGTCTTTCATTAATCTCCAAAGCCTTTGTCAACAACACGATCCACATTACGGTCTTGGTTAATAACTAGCGAGAGGAGTATACCTCTCTTTCTCCCGAGTCAACTGACCTGTGCTTCAACTCCGCAATCTGATTTTCTTCATTTGTTCTCAATCTAATCAGAAGAGTCACACTTTTCGCTCACTAGTTCGCCAATTTACAGAGTCTAAAGAATGATTCTGATCTCTAAATCGTCCGTCTTTACTCAACGAAACGCTCTCTGGCCCCGCAACCCAAATCATCGCTTCTAAGTTCAGCATTCCCATCCTCAATACATCGAATTTCCAAAGTGGGGTCCGACTATGTACGTTCCGTATGTATCAAGAACACCTAACCGCACTAGAGAGCGAGTAATGCCGTCTCTTTGTCTCCCTATTTTTGAAGGTTCGCACATGCCTTGCACGAAACTTCAAGGAGAAGGAATTTAATCGAGTGCTCAACAAACAAAGTAATGGAATATTTAAATTCACCTATAAAATTATTCTTCTGCGAAGAGTACCCATCATTTGATAGGAAAAAGGAGACCAGCATGGACATTATAGTCTTTATATAGATAGCAAAAGGTTCACGGTGTCACGCGAGAGTTACTTGATCACGCTTTCTATTCTCGGATAGAGACATTCTCTTCCTATAAAAGCCACTGACTTGCAACAATCACCGGTGCAAAACACTGTACCTGACCACGCAGCGACATGGAGTGATCAAACACTGAGTTCCCCTTAGGCATTTTCGTCGAGTGCCTGCCGCAATTTTGGGCGTTACATAAAAACCATTCGGTTCCACAGGACGGAAACGCAATCCTATTCGTCAATCCTTATGCCTGCATTCAATTACCAAATATTTAGCAAATACGGGAGTTACGTAACGAAGGCGGTATTTGCTGGAATAAGTCCTTCATGGTGAGAGCACCTAGACAGCGAGGCTAGGGTATCTTGGTCCGCAGAGATATACGGCACGTTCTTGAGAGAGGCGTCTGTGGCGGCGAGATATTCGCCACAATGAGTCAGAGGCCGATGTTAATGTGATTGTAGAGTAGATATGAGAGAGTACGTGTACGCGATTTTAGGATTGACGCGCTGGTACCCGTCACTTTAGGCACCGTGGAGCGAACACCAATTGGAAATGTTGAGTCCCAGGCGGCCAGAGCATCCAGCTTCGGAAGCATAAGCTGAGGCTATGGTCTGGCTCAATCGCTGGTAGCCTCCATTATTATTGATGTATATTGTTGTTACCATGAGCGACGATGCACGCATGATATCTGTGTGAGCCTCTGCTGTTGGATCGTCATTGTTTGGATCTGTGCAACTTCTTTCTCAAACGAAAACGCTGCTCCTGGGGACTGGAAGTCTTGCGAGGGTCATAACACATTTAATTTTAAAATAAATTTTTACACATAAGCTTGCTTAACATACAGTTTTTTTGAGGAAATAATTGGCACAATAGGTAAGTAACTCTGATAAAACTTTTCAAATTTTTAAGCAATATATTTTAAATATTATTTCAGTCAACTTCCCTCCAAAATATATTTTAATGTTGAAATAGCGAGCTATTGTTCAACTGGTTTGAATTAAGTAATTGCGTTAAAAGTTATTTGCTTAGGACCTCACATCAGGGAATAAGATTTGACTAACAATTTATTGTGCCCTCTTCAAAAGAAATAAAGAATAAACTAATTTTACCGCCACACATAACTTCAATTTTATAATCTCCATGAGGACTAAGGAAGCATGCATGAAATATGAATCAGATCTCGTAATATGAACATAATCACCTTTTCTATTAGATGAAGGGTGAACTTTTACCGGTAATATCGGCTCTGATTATTACGATGGAGAGTTTATACCCTTTGGCGATACCACTCTTTCATAATTTGATTTAAAATCCATATCATTCAATAAACCTATCAACACACTATACACTGAGAAATAATCTCATTAAAACTTAATCAACAACTGAGATAAGGTATTTAACTATTTAAAATAATAAAATATAATTGTAACATAATCACTATAACACCTATTCAGACTCAAATCATGTTGGTACTTATTATTTGTCGCTTTCTTATAAAGCGATTACTTTACCGTTATACTTATACGAAAAATATCTAATGAATAGATAAAACATAATAATTAAAATAATACAATTAATTCGCACCTAAATTTACAAGTATAATGAACCCAAAAACTTATATCATCTCCTATATAAGCATCCAGACTTTCTTCTTATTGACGAACCAACTCTTAAAGAAATTTTTATTGTGAATATTAGGCTATTAAAATTAACAATTTATAAATGTACGAGAATAAAATATATGTCAGAGCACGAGGACACACACCATATATTAATTGAATGATAAAAGAAGTTGATTCTTTTATAATTTATATCTACTAATAAATGATCTTCAGAGTGATATAAGTAAAATAATTTACACATAATGTACGTAATTTTCAGAGAGCATAGTTCAGAAGAAGCTCTTTCTAATTTTCTTGGGAGGATTAATATACGATCAAGAATGTACTCTCGAAAAAAAGTAGCATGCTCTTCCATTTTTTATCCGATCCCTTTCGCGACGTTGAAAAGTAAGTGGTCTGCACCAGAAAGCAACTACGGCATTTATCATAGGCTCGTACTTTGAAAATCTGTAGTAGAGGCCTGCCTCATCAGGGAGAGTACTGGGGCGGAGCAGCCTCAATATTACCTTATTCGTGGTGGGGTGACTTTGCTGTGGACTTTTTATCTCAGTGTTAAGCCTAAAACAAAAATACAAGAAAAAACCAACCACACCTATGCTCTCACCCTCTTGTCGGACGTTTAGTTCGGAGTGCTGGGTACTGCGACTTGCCAACCGCTTCCATTAGTGATTTTCATTGATGGCGTACTGAAACAATTAGGCGTAATCTAACAATGTCATTGATTCGGTTTCTTTGTATGTATAATATTACATATATCCATGAAATACAAATTTGTATAGATTTAAGGAAAACATACTTCATGTTTTGGTAGTGTCTGATATATATCCAGGTGCAGGACGAAGCCATAGTAGAACAACTAAGTAAACATTGTATATTTTATAAATTATGAGAGCAGACCATAAACAAGGCAGACTGAATTGTCACTGACTTACTGAATTTATCTGATAGTTATATCTCCAGATATCCTGTACTTACGTAGCGATATTTTTTAATAAATGCAAAAAGATTGATATCCAAGGAATAAATACATATTAATTAACACAAAGTAAGGAAGCCGAGCAGTTTAACAAAAATACGTAAAAAGACCTAAATGATTTCTAAAAGTGGATATACTTGAGGTATTACCAAAATCATACACTTTCGTATCAAGAGCACTTCTGAGAAAGTACTGAGCGATCTGCTATTTTCTGAGATTTCTCTCCATACCCATAGACTGGAGACTGTATACGTCTGGGAAGTCACCCTACTAATCCCGGTTGCCTAGAACAACCCACCCTAGCCTTTTCCCCCACTCGTCGTTAAGGCGGCAGTCCTGCCACTGTGCATATGAATATTTGACTTCGTCACCGTATGGTGTTGGCTTCGATTGTCTTCTTTTGTACCTTCTTTTTTTTTTTTTCGTTCTCTTCCCTACTCCTGCTACAGAGAAACTTATTTTTTGTTGCTAGGCTTTTGGTCTTTAGTCTGTAGACGGGTACCGTATAAAATCTACCTTCTAGCCGCATCTCTCCATCAACGTAAACGAAGATGTGAGGACAATTTAATTCAGACAATACACACGGGAATGTTTTTGCTTTTTTTTTTTTTTGATGATATGTACGAATGCTTCAAACTCAATATAACAGTTAAATCAAATTTTTTAGTCACACGCGAAATGAAATAAATCCTTTTTTTTTTTTTACTGATTACTAAAGAATGAGAAAATTATAAACATTGTCAATTATGCTCTGGACTCTTTTCACGCTTCCACAATGGGCGGGCTCGCCGTCCGGATTATATCATAATAGCAGATCTTGGCGATCTGAGCGCCATGCATTCTTAGCTTTGTGCATATTATCATTCTCCAGTGCAGTCCTGTGAATTAAAACAATTACAAGTTTATAATTCAGAATTAAACTCCAATAAAAAATTATAGATTTTCATCTAATGAGTAACAAAAACATGGGTTTTTTGGTGATTGACTGTGTGATCACTTATTGCTCTAAGCTGAGAGATAATATTATATGATCTAAAAATTGTTCTTACATTGAAGCGAATCTAACGTTATAATCGCAAATTTCTTAAAGATGGCAGTAAGGTAGAACAAAGAAACTTAGAGTGATAGCATATATACTAGACTAAAATCTGCTGAACTTTGAATTAAAAATTCGTACGTATCTTAAATAGGGTAATTGGAATGGAAGAACATGAATATATACTTATCAAGAATAAAACTTTTATACAAATAGAAAAGTCTCTCATCTGTAGATAACTTCTCACTTTCCAAAAACAACAGAACAGTAGAAAAGCCTTAGTATATTAAATATATTAAAAAAATTATCGAGGCACAACACTAGCAGAGAGTTTACTAATCATAAAAAAGGTAATCGTTAAAAAGCTATAGATAATATTTTGGTTAAAGAAAATTGGTGAAATCAAACATAGTCAGCCACCGCTCTTTATTCAATCAATTGAGTCCGTGAGAGTCAAGTTCGTGACACGCAAGAGATATTGAGGCGCGCCACAAATAACTAAATTTATAAGGAGACTGCAAAAACGAATAAAAAATGTCTGATTATTATAGAAACAAGATTTGTGAACCTGATAATAGTGCACATAAACAAATCTATCAAAACTTCTAAAAGAAATAATCATTTATAATGAACACTAAACTTCCACAATTGAATATCAATGATAGAGAATGACACATAATATATTAAGGAAGAGAATGGTATATAAAATATTCCGGACAAACGTATTGATATGTAACATCAATCTGATGAGAAACCTAATCCAACCACCTCCTTTTTATACATAGCCAAACTTAGGATCTAGAAATGATACATATTACTGCAGTCACTGAGTTCACCTAACAAAAAATTGCTATTGAAGAAAAGGCAACGGACCGTTTCCAGCAAACCTCGAACGCATCTGCACAAAATAGTTAAATTCCGGCTGCACTACCATATCATCTAAGTCTGAGAATACATCTGGGACACGTTTCAATATACGACGATGAAAAATGGTGGTATTTCCCACTTTGAGACACAGAGGATCACCTTATCTCGACAATTAAAATACCCTCCGAGTATATCAAGATGAGAAAACTATCTTATATAGCCATTAATTCTCAGGTGATGTGAAAGTATCAAATATCTCACGCTCACAGTGTGCTGCCCCAAGTCGGAATCGCCACCTTCCTACTTGGGACCTCTAAGCGCCCTAACGACTTTTTTTCTTAAGGCCTAGCCCCAACATAGTGTCATTATCACTTCCTAGACGAGATTTGGTGTCTCAATGAGGAAGACACGATATCTCCCCTGTCGCTTAGGGCACGCACGGATCGTTGGAGGTTAGTGGATGGTGCGCGCCTGCAGCCGTGCGGCAGGTTTTACAGGCGTCCTTTTGTCAGCTGTAAGCTCACACATAAGTACGCTGGCAAGTCCGGTCTTCTTAAAAATAATAACAAAATTAATTAAAAAAAAAAAGTCATGCAAGGCAAAATAGAGAATGGTGAATGACAAAAAGACACAGCCGGAGAAATCAAGAGAACAAAGTATACAACCTCATAGAATATGAGACGATGATGTTCATGGATGGAGTTCTAAGATCTCTGGAAGCTAAATTAATTTATAGAAAACTTAACACCTAACCCAACAAAATCTAATTTTGTATTCACCCACTTGGCCCAAGACGACAAATATCTAGGCAATATGCGATTCTAACTTTCATCCGACCTCCATGTCAGATAAAACAAAAATGAATTCACACGTACGTGCGATATAATTGTTCTTATACCATTTCTGTCACGCTACAACAATGTTTACGGAAAAAAAAAATGAATAAAACAGGGAAGAAGAAGTTCCAAAATTTTTGGAATTTCTCAGAAAAAGGGAGAATTTGATATGAACCTGAAAGCGATAGGAGAAACAAAATCTGTTTTTGAATTCAAGAAGAACAATGATCATCATTTCACTAAAACCCAACGTTAGATCAAACACAACAACGGTGAAATGAAGAGGTTCAACAATGAAACTTCACATGTTTATACACATAAAACTGGGTGCAAACAAAGTTTGATAAAACAAGGAAGAAAAGACCCAAGATCATTGGTATTTCCCAGAAAAAGGGAGAATTTTGATTTCAACCTGAAAGCGATCGGAGATTTCTGCGGCCGCGTTGTTTGCTTTGCTGGTGAATGAATGAATTCGGACATGACGAACGACTGCTTATATATATTGCACATTCTAAATTTTGCATCAGTAGGACCTAATTATATCTTTTGACAAAAAGAATAAAAAAAGACCCTTCTTATTTTTTTCGAATCGTCCTAAATCCTGCCACAAAATTAGACTGGATTTGTGCTCCATATACATTATTATACTGAAATTGTCAATATCCAATTCGTTGATCGTTAATCTGATCAAACTACCACCTTCCGATTTAACAGCATTTTACAACATATACTATGGTACTTAGCAGAAGGTGAGGATTTTGGTGAGGGTCCATGTATGCTAATATACTAAATTAGTACATGCTAAATTAAAATTCCAAATAAAGAATACAGGAGGCTGGTCCAACTTGAGCAACAAGAAAATCCCACGTTCTCTTTGTTATTTTTTATTCAATTGTGAAGCATTCAAGACACGTGGCTATAGTAATTCATCATAATTTTTAAAAGATAAATTAGTTATAAAAAAAAAGGTTTATTGAGTATTCATACGAGTTGGAAATTAGAAAATATATATATTATATATATATGCTAATGCTCACGATATATTAGCAATTCAGTCAAATAACATTTGAAAATAAACAAGAGAAACAAGGATCAGAACAAATAAGTCGAAATTCTGATATAACAACAATCGTTCAAATACAACTTTGATACAAATTTCTTAAAAGTAAAATTAAATTTTGTCTCATATAATTTTTTTTTCACCAAAGCGTATTACAATTGCTAAAAATAAAAAGAAAAACTATATATATATATAATATATATTATAATAATATATATATATATATATATTGATGTGGCATGTTTTTACCACCCATCCTATGCATTGATAACTAAATATCTTATGTTGCTGGAGAATATTAGCTCAGGAATGACGAATTATTCTGAATAAATATAAATATTTCCTGGCAAATTCTAATTATGTTTGACTTACTTTTTCTTTCGGAGAGAAATAAAAGATGGAAGCTTCTACTTCTTCAACAAGGAGTCAAACTGTTGACCGACGTTGAGAACACGCTTGGAAGTTGGAATTGGAAATCATAGAAGCAGAATCACAACTAATAGAATCTTTGGAAGATTCTGATTCTGATTGCTACTCTAATGGCCCCCACGAGTTTGAAAAATTATATATAACTCCTTATTTTCTGAAAAAAAATATATATATATTTTAACCCTTTTTTTTATTAAAGACACAATAACAACTCTAAAATTTAAAATTACTAAAGTTTTAGCTAAGTTTTATATTAATTTAACGCTAATATCTTTATTAATAGTCTATCTAAATAAAAAAAAAAACACTAGAAAATAGATAATGAGAATCAGCAAACAAAATGAGATTGATATATTTATGAAATAAAAGCATTGATGAAGGTGTTACATTTGCCATCTCAAAACACAATACGATATGCCGGAGAACAGCGGAGCAGAAGTAAGCTGATGAAAAAAGGGTTGGTACCAACCAGCGTTGGCCCAGTTGGCTGGCGGAATTGAGTGTTAGGAGGAGATCAAAAGCTTAGTCCTTATGAGTGATAGGTCGGGGTTCAAATTCCAACAATACCTGGTTGAGAGAATCTGCTCAGTATTCGGTCGAAATATAAGATAAAAATGGAACTCTGCGACCAAAACCAAATAACAAAAAAGGGGTTGGCGATTGCAAGGTCCCTATGGAGAAAGAAAAGTAGGTATATATATATATATATATATATATAATATATATGAATATATATATATATATATATAAGGATATTTTCATGAGAATATTTTTGGTCGTAAAAGGCCTAATAGGATAACAAGTGGCCACGTAAATATATAAACAATGGGCCCGTATGGGTTTGGAAGACTTCTAAGCTTTTTAAACCATTGCAATTTGCAAATATCGGGCGTCGCGTTAATCCATCACATGTTTAGCCCAATGGGCTTGGAAGACTTTCTTTACATCATATCTGCAATCTCTAAATATTTGTGGCAATGGCCTAAACCTTGTCAAAGATCATGGCTATTGGAACACATGATGTCAAAAATCATTTAAGGGCCACCAAAAAAAACCTCCCATAATTTTTTTTTTTAAATTTTTTAGTTTTTCCACGAGTATTCCCACCTCACAAAGGATGAGATATGCTCATTCCAACAAGTGGACTCAAAATATAGAGGGTCGCGTCAAAGATTATACTGCTTTTATGCTTACTTGGCCGAACCAAACCTTTATCGCACTGATGGATGTCCGGGCTGGCTTTGCGAGTTGCGGTAGTGGTAGCATCGTAGCCCTCAAGAAGGCCAGCACGGCCCTGGTCCTTGCTCTTGTATATTCTGTCACATGTGCTTTTTTTTTAGTTTTTCCAAACTTGCTTCATAGGAGCATTATTATATTATGCAAATTAATCAAAATTATGCAAAGTTCATTTTGTGGATTCGTAATCATCTATTGTTATTCAAAGTCCAGTTCAAAAATTGAACTCTAAACATTTGGTGGCTAAATTCAAGCCAACTTTATGACTAAAATATTTTTCTAATGGCGTGGCTTGAAATACCGAGGATGGATAATGAAATTTGCGTGCATAATAAATGTCGATCTGGATCGTTGAATTCGCGGCAAAGTTTTTAATGCATTTACTGGTTGGAAACATGAAGAAAATGATGGAATTAGGAGTTGTCTATTTTCAATGTCCATTAAAGTGATGATGATATTAAATATGTGATGTTAAGGTTTCCTACCAAAGTGCAACTTTTCTTCTATGTTAAGTTATTAACATTCAACAAGAACTCGTAAGAATTCAAACAGTACAGAAGAAGATATGCTTAACTTTTAATTCTCTCTCATGAAAAATTCGAGAAATATTACAATATCTAATATTTCTTGTAAAGTTGACCAAAAACCAACCCTCTCTCCCTCTTTCCCTCTATCTCTCTCTTCATTAAATAGGGCAGTTCATCTCCCCACCCTTATTTCCTTCCACCCACATTCACACACCAACAACATTAAACATCTACAATAGAAATTAATAATAATAAGACTAATATTGACAATAATCAATAATATATTCGCATATTCGCATCTCACATTGGTATATATATATATGCTATTCTCAGCTCGATCTGAGAATAGCCTTAATAAGCTAATATCTCAAACGTTAATTTTTTTGATCTATCGGCTGAGATTTAATTTTACACTTAACGGAATAACGATTCACACCGTTAAGTGTAAAAGTTATATCTCAACCGTTAGATCAAGAAGATCAACGGCTGAGATGTTAGTTTATCAAGGCTATTCTCAGTCGAGTTGAAATATATATATATGTGTGTGTGTGTGTGTGTGTGTCGGCCATGATTTTACACCCGAACAACATTTTATTTTTAAAAATAGTAGTTAAAAATTATATCCAATAAAATAATTTAGCATTTATCGCAAGATAGATTTTACTTAATTACCTCAAAAAACATATTAATTCTTCATGGTAACCCCCTCTCTGTCCATCCTATGTTATGACATCGGCCATACATCCATTCATTTCTACCCTCTATATATAAACATACAACCACAAATATGAGCTCATAACTGTATAAAACGAGGGAGAAGAGAGAGAGAGAGAGAGAGAGAGAGAGAGAGAGCTGAGAGTGTAGTGTGATGGTGTTCTTTTGCTTCTTAGTAGATCAAAGGAAGAGGGTGAGGAGGAGCAAGCCGGCGGCTGGAATATGTTCCCGGTGCCGGGGATGCGCCAGCGTCGCCGACATGGAGACAGCCACCAGATTCTGCTATCTTCCTATCCACCGCAAGACCTGGCGAGCCATCATCTGCACTTTCTGCGGCGCCCTTCTCAAGTCCTACCGATAATCTATCACAACCTAATTATAGCCTTTGTTGACTCGATTATTCTCACTTTTTTTTTTTTTGAATTTTGATCCTAACAGGCAGAGCTCAAGCTGCTGCTATTTGATTATATTTGTAGCTTGATCTCGAGAGATGGTAATAAAGTATACTGGATTTTCTTTTAGATCATTAGGTTTTGTTGATGTAAAGATCGATGGCAGAAGAAATTTAGGATTTTTTTTTTCTTTTTTTTTTTTGAAGCATTTTTTTTTTCTTGAAAATGATTGTATACCATTTTTTATATGAATTTTAACTGTTCCAATTAAGAAGGGTGGATAAGAATTTCAGTTTGCACAAAAAAAAAAAAGAGAATAAAAAGAAGAAAATTTAGATTGATAATATGAAGTTGAACGTGTATTTGTGTAGCATATATAATTTAACCAATTATTTACAGATTTTGAAACAGTTGATAACAAAGAACAAGCAAGCGAAACGATCAGGTGATGTACATCGCTGTTAGGTCGCTTGCACCGATCTCGAGATCTTTGAATGCAAGCACCAATCTCGAGATCTTTGATTGCACGAACTCTACAGTGTAAAATGCTATATATTCTAAATAGGAGTTGGACGTTGTTTTCGTGAGTTTTAAGTTTCTAAGCAAATATACGTATGTATTATAAATTTCGCCATAATAATTTAAAAATATATATATATATATTCTAAATAGGATAATAAATAGACGAAGTGCTCCTCTTGAAAAAAAAAAGTCTATTTTTAAAAAATTTTAAATAGCTGCAGATATCTTGCAAATGGAATGTTTAGCCTTTTTTTAAAAAAAAAACTCTATTTATAGCCATGACAGAATTTTTAGGCATACTAAACTTACATGGAAATAGTTGTTGCAGTCTTTAAATCAGCAATTTATTTCGAATCATTTTTTCAGACCAAATTATAAAAATTACATTCTGAAATACCTATAGCAAATATATCTTTATCTTAATAATTTTTGGAATATATCACGGATGGATTAAAGTCAATTCGAATGACTCA